>CAWUFW010007903.1:0-600000 GCA_963921515.1 Calotriton arnoldi
TTACATTGGCAATTTCATATCTGTGGCTTCCACCCCTGCACATCTGTTGTGCCTGCCATCGTTGCATTTGTCTACTTCCCTGACCGTGTTGCCATCTCCAGTGGACATGCAGGTTTGGGCATCAATGGGGAGGGACTCATCCGTGTAGTCAGTGCAACATTGCTATACAAGTGTGTTGGATCTGTGCTGATGATTCCGTTGGCACATCCATGACCAGGCTGATGTGATGGGAGCCCTCATTTGGTGCTAATTGTTGATTGTGTGACCAAGTGCTCAGCTGACATGATGGGGCCCTACTGAGGCAACATATGGCACAGCTTTCCTCACACAGGAGTGGAGTCCCCTCATGGCAGTGTGTACACGTGTGACATTGCCTGCGCCCAAGGTGTGTGTTGTATGTGCATGTCTGTGTGTTCACTTTCATTCATCTGCGCATGCTGTGATCCCTAGTGTTGTACCTGTTTGTGATGCTTGCTGACTTGAGCTATGTTCCCCCAAAGTCTTCTCCCTGTGTTCTCTGTGATGTGGGTGCATGGCACATTACTGGTCATCAGGGTGTCACCCATAGGTGTGTTTGCTGTCAGGGCAGAGTTTGTGTGCTGACGCAGATGGGTCACAGTCAGGTTTCCCTTTGGCACTTGTTGTTTGCCCCTGTCATGTGATTTCCAGTTTGTGTTATCTTTCAGTGATTGTGACACGTTGTGTGTGTGACTGCTGGCACTCCTTAGGGTCCGGGCTGCAATGTTGGTTGTTGTCTATGTGTGTTCTTTGTGGGTGACCTTGGCTTCTTCATTGGTGTGTGACTGTGGCTGGGATCCCATTGGTCGGTGTGGTATTGCCGTCATGTCCATGTACAGCGTAGTGTGCAGTGTGTCAGACATTCAGGAGTCTTGTTGAGTGTCCATGTGTGATGTGTTTCTACACCTTGGTTCCCACCCACCACCCTGGAATAGTCATGGGTGCATGTGCAATGTCACCAGTGCATGTGTACTTCACTGCTGCACATTGTTGGAGGTCGAGGGGTGTGGTCTTGAGTGTGTGCAGATGAGAGTTGTTGCCCGGCTAGTCCCCTGCCTCCATGTTGGCCTTGGCTTACTGGCCATGCTGATTGATTTGTGCTTGTGTAGGTGTGATGGTAGTTAGTTGCTCAGGACACCTGACTGTGGTTCACAGTGTGAACGACATTTAGCTTTGTCATCACAGTGGTATTTTTATTCAGCCCAGGGTCACCACATTGTGGGGGCCCTGGGGTGGTGCTGTGGTGTGTCTGTGACTTGCTGTGTCAGTTGTTGTTCCTACGTGCCTGTGTGACATGTGTGTTTTGTGCTCCCTCTCACCTGTCAATGCCTGCTTGCCCACATAGGGGATTTGGATCCATGAGTTACCTTAGTGTGGCAGTGTATGCACATCTGTATGATTGGTATTCAGCTCTCCTCATGTGTTGTGTTGTTGCCTGGGGACACTGGCACCCCCACCCCTCACCTGCTGTGTATGATGACAGTGTTGGTCTGCCTGTTTGTGTTTGTGCATCTGCACCACTGCATTGGCATATCTTGGGTGTGCCATTGGCTGTATGTTGTTTGGTGTGTTTCCGCTGCTGTCCCTGGGACTCCTAGGTCATCGGTCAGCACAGTGATCATGGTTTGTGTGTCCCATTGCTGCCATGGTATGGTATCTGTTCACCTCACATCTGCTGTCTCCACAGGGTATCTGCATTTGTGTGCCCATTGGTGCAAATATGTGGTTCTGCATTCTGATGGTCACTTCTGTCATTGTGTCATTGATGACTGTTGACGGTCTCAGCCCCCATGGGTGTTGTTTGTCTGCACATGGCCAAAGGAATGTTTCATTTGCACTGCAGTATTTGGCTCCCCCAATTTATGTTGCAATGGGACACATACACTACTTTGCCACAGATGAGTTTTTGGTTCTGTGACCAGGAATGATCCATGCAGTTTGGCAGTTGCAGCTCTTTCTTTGTCAACAATTACCTTTTGGTCACTGTGATGATGAGGGTGTAGACCCCATTGCCACAATGGTCAAAATGTGCTTCAGCTATGGACCCCACACTTGCCTTTTGGTCACTGTGATGATGGGGGTTTAGGCCCCATTGCCACAATGGTTCAAAATGTGCTTCAGCTATGGACCCCACACTTGCCTTTTGGTCACTGTGATGATGGGGGTTTAGACCCCATTGCCACAATGGTCAAAATGTGCTTCAGCTATGGACCCCACACTTGCATTTTGGTCACTGTGATGATGGGGGTTTAGGCCCCATTGCCACAATGGTCATGGGCTGCTTGCATTGTGGGTGCCACACACATATATGTGTGGCACATGTGCTAGGGGGTCACATTGTATGTTCAATGTCATGTTCGGTGTTGTAGGCATTTGACACAGCCTGCTCACACGCTTGTCATGGTGGTGGGGGGATGTCTTAATCTTGCATTCCCTAGGTTGTGGTGTGCTTGTTGTGTCATGCATTGTCCATCCTATGAGTGGGGGTGGTAGTAGTGGTAGGCATCCAGCCCCCTGGCTAAGGGTGGTAGTAGTGGTGGGCATCCTGCCCCCCTGGGTGAGGGTGGTGGTAGTGGTAGGCATCCTGCCCCCCTGGGTGAGGGTGGTAGTAGTGGTGGGCATCCTGCCCCCCTGGCTAAGGGTGGTAGTAGTGGTGGGCATCCTGCCCCCCTGGGTGAGGGTGGTGGTAGTGGTAGGCATCCTGCCCCCTGGGTGAGGGTGGTAGTAGTGGTGGGCATCCTGCCCCCTGGCTAAGGGTGGTAGTAGTGGTAGGCATCCAGCCCCCTGGCTAAGGGTGGTAGTAGTGGTGGGCATCCTGCCCCCTGGCTAAGGGTGGTAGTAGTGGTGGGCATCCTGCCCCCCTGGGTGAGGGTGGTGGTAGTGGTAGGCATCCTGCCCCCCTGGGTGAGGGTGGTAGTAGTGGTGGGCATCCTGCCCCCTGGCTAAGGGTGGTAGTAGTGGTAGGCATCCAGCCCCCTGGCTAAGGGTGGTAGTAGTGGTGGGCATCCTGCCCCCCTGGGTGAGGGTGGTAGTATTGGTGGGCATCCTGCCCCCTGGCTAAGGGTGGTAGTAGTGGTGGGCATCCTGCCCCCTGGCTAAGGGTGGTAGTAGTGGTGGGCATCCTGCCCCCCTGGGTGAGGGTGGTAGTAGTGGTGGGCATCCTGCCCCCTGGCTAAGGGTGGTAGTAGTGGTAGGCATCCTGCTTCCCTGGCTAAGGGTGGTAGTAGTGGTAGGCATCCTGCCCCCTGGCTAAGGGTGGTAGTAGTGGTGGGCATCCTGCCCCCCTGGGTGAGGGTGGTAGTAGTGGTGGGCATCCTGCCCCCTGGCTAAGGGTGGTAGTAGTGGTGGGCATCCTGCCCCCTGGGTGAGGGTGGTAGTAGTGGTGGGCATCCTGCCCCCTGGCTAAGGGTGGTAGTAGTGGTGGGCATCCTGCCCCCCTGGGTGAGGGTGGTAGTAGTGGTGGGCATCCTGCCCCCTGGCTAAGGGTGGTAGTAGTGGTGGGCATCCTGCCCCCCTGGGTGAGGGTGGTAGTAGTGGTGGGCATCCTGCCCCCCTGGGTGAGGGTGGTAGTAGTGGTGGGCATCCT
The DNA here is from genome assembly GCA_963921515.1 of Calotriton arnoldi. Classification (NCBI taxonomy): domain Eukaryota; kingdom Metazoa; phylum Chordata; class Amphibia; order Caudata; family Salamandridae; genus Calotriton; species Calotriton arnoldi. The sequence continues at coordinate 3,605 of CAWUFW010007903.1, forward strand.
GCCCCCTGGTTAAGGGTGGTAGTAGTGGTAGGCATCCAGCCCCCTGGCTAAGGGTGGTAGTAGTGGTGGGCATCCTGCCCCCCTGGGTGAGGGTGGTAGTAGTGGTGGGCATCCTGCCCCCTGGCTAAGGGTGGTAGTAGTGGTAGGCATCCTGCCCCCTGGCTAAGGGTGGTAGTAGTGGTAGGCATCCAGCCCCCCTGGGTTGGGGTGGTGGCGCGCATTCAGGCCCCTGTGTGCATATGTGGCATTGGTGATGGGCATCCCGCCCCTAAGGTGCTGCTGTTGCTGGTGTAAGTATATTCAGATTCCCAGTGTATGTGTGTGATGTGTCGTGTACGTGTTGTATGTGTTTTGTGGTTGGTGTCTGACTTACCTTCTGCGCCGTACGCGTCCGTGCCTGTTCCGGTAGTAGATGTAGAATATTGGTATGATCGGGACGAAGGGATTCATGGCTGGTTCGTGTCGTTCGTCCTTCTCGTTGCTTCGCGTCGTCCTCGTCGCTTGGCTTCGTCCTCGTCGCTTCGCTTCGTCCTCGTCGCTTCGCGTCGTCCTCGTCTGTGCTGTGTTCGTCTCGTAGCCGTGGATCGTGTTGTGGCGCGATTCGGAGCTTATGTGCGCCTCTCCCGGATGCTTTGACGTGCCGTGCGTAGCGACGGGTTCGGCGCGTACGGAAAGCGCATCGTACTTGTCCGGCCGGACGGGGCTGCATTTTCCCTTCCGTGCGACTCGATTCGGCGTTTCCGGATTCGCCTCGGTCGGAGAACAGGACCTGGTTTGGGTGAGTACGGCTCGGCCGGAATTTTTGCTGTTGTGCGCATCGTACTTGCTCGTTCGGTGTGCTGTACGGATCGGTCGGGAAACTGGCTTTCGCATGGCTTTTTTCCCGACCGAATAGTATTGGGTGCGCCTCCGACCGAGATCGGAATCGGCCCCTTAGAGTCTCATAACCACTATACTGTTTGAAAACCAACAACAATCTCTCATAGTACGCGTGCACTGATTCTTTGCTTTCCTGTGTTGTTCTGTCTATTTTCACCCAGTCTGTTTCTTTTGGTGGAATTTTATTCTTCAAAAAGGTAACTACTTGATCATACTTCCTCATCACTTCTGGACCTGGCGCTCCTGTTTTGGCATCCCTTGGATATTCTACAGTTGGCCAATCAATTGTAATCTTACATTCTGTCCATAAATCAGCAGGCAAACAATCCATCTAGATCTATCCACAGCACTTTTGACACCTTAACAAATCTCTCCACTTGTCTGTACCATTCTACTGGTTTCTCTCTCAATTTCGGGAAGTCATTTGTAAATGACAGTATATCCTGTCTGGTCCACGGAACATGCACATAACTACCACCTGGTGTTTCTCTCATCGGGTATTCTCTTGCAACTGGTTCCCTATCTGTCACTGCAAAAGCCAAAGATGCTTTATATGTTGTTTTCTCATTCCTCTTTGTCCATCTATTTCTCCATCTATCCACATCACCCCACTTTCTCAATAAAACAATCAGCTCTTTTATCTGGGTCGGTCTTCCTGATGTGTTCAAATTTTCTATGTCTTTCTCACAAAAATCTACTCTGTACGGTTTCTGCAACGTCCTTACTTTCACGAATTCCACTCCTAGTTCACCTGCAATCTCTTCCAATTTGTCATGTAAATTTCTAGCTCTCCAAGTAAGACTCTTGCACAGAAACATAATCTCGTCATCCTGATAATTTTTTAGTTTTTCTGTTCCAATTGTTCCTAAAATCAACTCTTCCATGTCTATTTTCAACCTTATTACATCTAATGGTTTTTCTTCGGGTTCTTTTGCTTTTCGCGCTTTCATCCATTCATTTAACTCTTCTGGAGTCGGACCTACAGGCGTACTATTTAATTCTATCCAATCACTGCTTCTTTCTGGTGTTCCTGATGCGGACTCTGTCACCATAGGCATTCTCCTAATCTCACTCTCATTTATCGTCAAATTTGTATGTGGACTTGGTCTACACGTACTAGCCGAATTGTGTGCACCTTCATTATTCAGTTCCATCCCTTCTCTTTTTCTTTGCAAATGTGAATTCATGGGAATCACCAAAGAATGTTCATTTATTTTCTGATTCTCAAAAATTGGCATTACTGGACCTATCGTTACTGGTACAGTTACAGCTTCCATATTTTTTGTCAATTCTCTTATTTTCTCAGTCAATTCTTTTGTCGTTTTTGGTGCTTCAGTTGCATTGTCACTTTCTGTCTCTTCATTTTGTGAAATTTTACATGTTTCTTGTGACCTATTTATTTCATTTCTTCGTTCGGGTTTTTATTCCTCCCAGTTTCCATTTGCGGTGCATTAGGTGTCACCACTACAGAAGTCTGTTGGTATGGAGGTGGATTTCTGTTTAAAATATCTTCCAGCAATTCGTCATCTGTTTCACTACCACCATACACATACTTTTCTACCACTACATGTTTCTTTTTCTCTGTACACTTTCTCTTTGCTTCTTCCTCAACCGCAAAAGCTGGAAACAAACCTCCTGCCATGTTAGCATATCTCCAACGTTTTACTCTGTCCTCATGATTTATTCCCCACAACCTTCCGGGTATAAACTCATGATTCTTCAATCCTCTGGATCTCTCTCTCTCATACATCTCATCTTCCCATTCCGCTAAAGCTTCAAACTGTGTCGGTCTAGGTCTGGGTTCTAACATTACCATCTTTTCTCTCAAGTTCCATAATACAGCTACATTAAATGAACCATTCTCAGGAAAAGCCAATGACCCATCGTTCTTGGTGTATTTTGTCCAATTTTCTAACCATATGCATGTATGATATCCATATTTCAGCATCATATGTGAAGCTGGTGATTTCGGCGGAGGAATTATTTGTCCCTCTCTAGTCACTACCTTTTTGTCCTTCTTAAAGAAGTTCTTAACTTTCGACATCCAAGACGTTTTCTCTTTTCCATACTCATAGTACGACATGATTCACAACCTTTTTCTCCTTCAACAATCCGCAATTCAACACTGTTCCCTATGTGTTATTTCAACCAATGCTAGCGCGACTCACACCAACACTCCAATCACAACGATTTCTGTCTACGGCGCACTGTCCAATCCCAGCGCGGCTTTTGTCTACGTCACTTTGCTCCTGTTCTCATGTGACTATCGCACTGTCCAATCCCAGTGCGGCTTTTGTCTACGTCACTTCTACTCTTGACCCCTCCTTTATAAAATTTATCGGCAATTTCTTTTTCAACAATTCTTGTTAGTTACAACATTTTATCCACATTTCCATTGTCTGATTCGCTAAACCGAAAAGATAGCTTTGACCATTCACACAAGAATTCTGTATTTTCCAGTAGGCAGCGCTTACCTCTACCCTACCACAGAACTTTCAGTTTTGTCGATAAAGTAGCACTTCCCTCTACCTTACCCTTCTTTCAAGCAAGCGGTAAACCCGTTTCTCTGGGGATAAAACACATGTGGAGACTATACTGCTCCTGAGAATTAAGGCCAGAGTTTCACAAGAAAACCGATCACTATTTCACTTACACACCTTTTATACGCAAAATGTCCCTAATATAACACAACCTGTGTTATTACCAAAAATGAACTCAGACAGTGTAAAATTCCATGCGACTTCTTTTGCCACACGTGTTCCACTTCCTACTTCCCGGAAGCGTGAAAACTTACATATAACATAACGCGACTCAACAAAAAGTGTTAGACATAAACTTATCAATAATCTATAATCATAAATCAATAATCACCAAACTAATCTATAGTAACCATAACTCTGCTACCAAGAAATCTGATCCAGCGCTTACAATAAAAATAATTTCTCCTATTATGCTTTTGGTCATCCAGGTGCAATTATTTCTCTAACACACACACTATATCCATATGACGGTGGGGCCCATAACACCGCATATACATTTACTTACTCATTTGTTCCCTGGATTTCCTCCGTCATGAAACCTAGGAGAAAAACGATTTGCTGGAAGGAGACGGGATACCTCTTTTATAATGACACAATAATTCTCATTTGCTTTTAAGGTATTCCGCTCATTGGTCGATGGACCAACTAGTAGGAATCAGTTGATGGTGATTAAGACCAGCTCAATCACAATGAACTCTTTACCATTTCATTATTAGTCATTATACTTAAAGAAAATCACTGAGTCATTTGTTTAAAGAATAATAAAGTTTATATAAAGTTTTGAATGCAGGAAATTTGAGATTAATCTTATTATTCAGATCATTGCATTTATCATCAGTATAAGAATAGTTGAATTTGCATGGCACTTTTATTAGACGGAAAATGAGGTTATCATACTAAGAACTCTATAGATCAACCTATCTATCTCTCTGGGAAATCCTAATAATTCTAATAAAAATCTATCAAATAAGAGTTCTTCTAAAGCAGCATCTTATACTCAACTGGAAAAGGAAAATAACAGCAGCAGCATCAGCTCGTCAGCATCAGCAACCGCAAACTCTCCCATCTACAGCATCTAACTTCTTCAGCATCTCCCGCAGCATCCCGCAGCATTCTAACCCCTCCCACCCAGAGTAGGTCTTCTTATACCCTAATTCTAGCTTACAGCATAAAATGTTTCTTCTTACATGGCGTGATTCATTCTCATTGGTCAAAAACTCATATCCCTATACATTTTAATCAAACTTCCTGGTCTTAACCAGTTCCGAGTGGAATGTCCATGCAAGCATCGTTTCCCACAGTTCATGCACTTGCTCATCCGTTTCGATCAGTCCAAATTGTATCTTTTTCTGCTACAATTTGTATAACACAGTTCCTTCTATTGATTCAACCAGGCTTCTCACGCTTCTTGCTGATCATCTTGGCACACATCTGCTCAGAAGGGTCACAGCAGCCTTGACCATACTTTCATCTTAGCCTCTCTGCATCAGCACGTGATCATCCCTTTTCCACAGCCTCTCTCCTCTATCACATGGTCGCATCCGCTCATGCGCACTCTAGTAACTCGCGGCCATTTTATATTGCTGCTCGGCAGGCCTAAGCGCACTATTTTTAAAGAAAACAAAATGTTCTTAAAACAAAGAAATATAAACCCTTTCGTTTCCCTCCCGTCTTTCTACGTATCCCAATTAGGTATTACCTAGCAGAAGCAACATATAAAGCTGTCCCTTACTTACCATCACTTTATTTTGCAACCACACGTTTTATTCAAAAGCACAAATCATGCATTTTATTATTATTTTAGTACGCAAAATATTATGTTATGTTAGAAACGTAAACAATTATTAGTCCATTACTTTGCACACTGAATTGCGTGTTACCATTAACCCTTTACATACATTATTGGTTATTTACTTGAAGGAACATGTTTATTAATATTGTACGAAAATATTAGGAGGTTAAAATTTTTATATTTACCCTGCTCCATCACACCCATCAAAGTCTATGAAGCAAGTGGGTGCTACTAGGATTCTCAATTTTTAACAAGAGACTGAAAACAATGCTTCTGTTAGTTGTTTTTAGGAATCTATGCATCTATGAATTTTTCTGGCACTTAAAGTGCACTAGAACCACCTACAAGCAGATCTCTAGCCACCGTGAAATGCTGTAGAGAATGGAAACAACCCTTCTCTGGGTTTGCAATGTGAGCAACAGAAATGTTTGACAATTTAACACACAATATTTGCCTGGTAGCCTGCAAAAGAAAAGCTAAGAATCCCTTATTTATAGAAGCCTAAATATGAGGCCCTGGCACTTTTTTTTTAAGCACTTAAATTCATTCAGTGTACAAACAGAACATATTAACATACATCGTGGCATGTGAAAAATGTAAAACTATCAAACATATAGAAAAAGCTTGCCACACAGTAGGGGCGCATGCTCCTCTTTGTTATGCACTGAGGGCCAGCAATAAATATAAGCACAGCATCTGCACTGGCTGCCCATGAGGAGCAAAGTGCGAGCAAACAACTCAATTGTTTGACCCACAATGACATACGCTTCACCGGTTTGGAGCGGTTGCCAGGAGAACTATCGGAAATCTCTGCAAAAACTACAAAACAATGCCCTTCGGACAGCAGCAGGTGCTCCGTGCATGACAAGAACAGCAGCCCTCCACAGAGATTTAGGTGTTGAGCTATTGAATGACCATCTCTGCAAACTCCACAAGAAATTCTATAAGGGATTTGCTCAAAAGGAAAACCTACTGTTAAAAAAACTTGCTGACATTTCCGTAAACCCTTTTGATCGCCACCCATCACAGTGCTAACCCTGTGAACCAGTTTACCTGTAACAATGTGCCACGGATCAATAAGAAAACAAAATTGCGACTTAAAAAATTCCAAGGGAGTATGGAGTAATGACGCTCAAGCCTATGTATCCAAACACACCACTGTCAGATCATATCTGATAGCCAAAGAACAACAGACCTGGCTGCCCAGCCTTCCCAGACACACACTGATATCATTTGTAAATAAGGAACTGTAGCCATCAAAAGTGTGGCCACATATTTACAACTAGTATTTATCCCATGTCAAGGGTAAGGCTACATTTCGTGGGTCTTGCCCCATGTGAAGTGAGACATTGTTGGAGTTGCATCTGTTTTCAGACACACTCCAGCAATGCGCCAATTTTGTACATACAGATACGTCCGGAATACTGATGTATCTGAAAATCCTTGCGAACATGGAGCACCGTACAGTAAATACGGTGAATCCATTGCGTCGCAAGGATGGCGCCATGGAAAGTGTTGCATCGCTGTTTTCCTGCAGCGATGCAACACTTTTCATAAATGAGGCCCACAGTCTTTAGGGTGGGTCTGTCCTCTTGCACTTTTGCATGATATACAGGGCCGGCTTTAGGTCGGAGCGATCGGTGCCACCGCACCGGGCGCTGACTTGGGGTGGGAGCTTCATTTTTGCACATATATTATCATTTAAGCACCTGCTGCCCCGTTCCTGGCCTCTAGCAATTTTCAGGCATCAATTAAAATGTCAAGATAACGCTGGTGATTAATCGTCTTCCTGGAAATAGACCGGAGGTTTGCCATGTGGAAGTTTTGACTTATTCTAAGGTAGCGCAGAGGGTTTAAATGTCTGCTGCTAAGAACGTGTACCATGCAGATAACAAAGTGCATATAATGTAAATAGGTCAGTGGGTTACTGCTTCTGTCATAGAGCTCCTTTTGCAACTTGTAACAATCCTAATATACAACATTGAGCAAAGCTATTAACTGTCATCAAAGAGCTGCATGCAAACTGCAAGATATATGTTAGAGCTATATGTTTTTTGCCCAGTCTTTCATTATCCTAATCTTGCGAAAAGGGTTCATTTGGCTTGAAAACAATTCATATTATTAAAGAGTACCCCTAACAATGATGTTACGTTTTAATGTGTGTGTGATGTAAAGTGCTCTGACACCTTACACTGGTCTGAGTGGTGCTACAAAATTAAATGAATCTGAGAGCCAGTGGTTATGGAGACTTAAGGGGCACTGTTAAAGGGTGCTAGAGAGGGAATCCGTAGCAAAGGTGGTCATTGGGGAGGGGGCGCCAACTGACATTGTCGCACAGGGTGCCACCAGTGTTAAAGACGGCCCTGATGATATATATATATATATATATTGTGATCAAGAACGTGGAGTAACGGTCGAAACGCTTCATGCTGGGCACTAGCCGTTATTGACTGGATGCTATGAAATGAATTTCTGAAAATAAAGCACTGCATTTCTGAATACACTTGGTGGTCCGTACCTGCTGTCTCCGTTCGTTGATGTGACGAGCCAGGATTTTGTGTGTGTATATATATATATATATATATATATATATATATATATATATATATATAATACAAAAAGGAGTTGCCTCTAGGTGGGATGCACTCCCAGGTGGAAATTACGCCAAAGCAAGGGCACACGCCATGAACAAACTCCTTTCCTGGTTTACCTGCCAGACGCGTTTCGGGCCAACGCCCTCTTCAGTGGCAGACCATGTGACGTGCCGGCCTGCCTGGTCGCGGGATTGCACCACCTCGAAACACTTGCGGGTCCGCGGCTGCTTTATTGGGGTAGCTAACTGTGGAACAGGAGGTGCCTGTTATATGCAGGGGTGCCGGCGTGAACATCGGCAATCCTTTTAAAGACATTTTTGAATGTGATTGCCGGCGGCGACCCACTTGGGTTTTACTGAACCACCAGTCCCAGGAAGCATTGCTTCAGGTGGTTCACCTGAGCGTTATTATTATGGGGATTTACTGTTGGTTGCCGCATGCCGGCACGTCACATGGTCTGCCACTGAGGAGGGCGTTGGCCCGAAACGCGTCTGGCAGGTAAACCAGAAAAGGACTTTGTTCATGGCGTGTGCCCTTGCTTTGGCGTAATTTCCACCTGGGAGTGCATCCCACCTAGAGGCAACTCTTTTTGTGTGTATATATATATATATATATATATATATATATATATACATATATATATATATATATAGATTTATATTTATGAAGAAAAGGTCGCCCCTAGTTGAGCCGCACTTGCAGGAGGTAAGTAAACCTCAGGGAAAGTCTGGTTGTGCCATCTGCGCCTCAGCCAGTCCTGACGCATTTCGAGCATACGCTCTTTATCAAAGGTAGACTGCACATAAACCCACCAACACTTACGGTTCCAGTATCTTCCCTTTTATTCAAAGTTCACAATCATGCTCAGGTGAGAAAATCAGAAGGCATTATGGGACTGGAAGTCCGTAATTCATTATTTAACCCCAGTGGGCTGCTGGCAGGTTGCAGTGGCAAAGTTTTTCAAAATCCCGGTGCACAATCCAGCACTTCCCCCAGTGCTAGCAATCTCCTTCTGCTCCGTTTTCCGCTGTGAAACACCCAGCGGCGGATCTGCATGACAGCGGCGGTGACAGCTCCCGACCGGGCTGGCTGTGAATTTGAGAAGAAAAGGTTGCCCCTAGTTGAGCCGCACTCGCAGGAGGTAAGTAAAGATCAGGGAAAGTCTGGTTGTGCCATCCGCACCTCAGCCAGTCCAGACGCGTTTTGAGCATACACTCTTTATCAAAGGTAGACTGCACATAAACACACAAACACTTCTGGTTCCAGTATCTTCCCTTTTATTCAAAGTTCACAATCATGCTCAGGTGAGAAAATCAGAAGGCATTATGGGACTGGAAGTCCGTAATTCATTATTTAACCCCAGTGGGCTGCTGGCAGGTTGCAGTGGCAACGTTTTTCAAAATCCCGATGCACAATCCAGCACTTCCCCCAGTGCTAGCAATCTCCTTCTGCTCCGTTTTCCGCTGTGAAACACCCAGCGGCGGATCCGCATGACAGCGGCGGTGACAGCGCCCGACCGGGCTGGCCGTGAATTTGAGAAGAAAAGGTTGCCCCTAGTTGAGCCGCACTCGCAGGAGGTAAGTAAAGATCAGGGAAAGTCTGGTTGTGCCATCCGCGCCTCAGCCAGTCCTGACGCCCTATCTTGTGATATATATATATATATATATATATATATATATATCCACATGAAAGCACACCACAATTGAGGCGCCACACACGGTATGTTGTTCACCTTTTTATTGGCAGGATGGCCGGGAAACAGCAGCACCACAGGTTCAGTAAGAGTTCATGGCCATACGCGTTTCGGGCTAGTAGCCCTTGTTCACTGGCATCAGGTTGAGGGATAGAGCAGCAATGGTTTTTCCGCCGCACTCGCAGCGATTAAAAGCAAGTCCAGCCCCAATGGGCGTGTCTCTCAGTTGCATTGTGGTCTTTGATGTTCTTATCCATAGTGGTTTGCAGCTGTAACCCCCAATTTAGCTTCAAAAACCTGTAGTAGGTGACTGTTCCAGGTGAGGCTGAGTCCCCGCCTTTGTTGCCCTCACCAACATGGTCATACCGTTCCTTTGTAACTCGTCATCATCGACGAGCTGGGGCCGCACATCCGCGGCGGGGCGTCTCGCGATCTGGAGCCGACCGCTATATATCCACATGAAAGCACACCACAATTGAGGCGCCACACACGGTATGTTGTTCACCTTTTTATTGGCAGGATGGCCGGGAAACAGCAGCACCACAGGTTCAGTAAGAGTTCATGGCCATACGCGTTTCGGGCTAGTAGCCCTTGTTCACTGGCATCAGGTTGAGGGATAGAGCAGCAATGGTTTTTCCGCCGCACTCGCAGCGATTAAAAGCAAGTCCAGCCCCAATGGGCGTGTCTCTCAGTTGCATTGTGGTCTTTGATGTTCTTATCCATAGTGGTTTGCCGCTGTAACCCCCAATTTAGCTTCAAAAACCTGTAGTAGGTCACTGATCCAGGTGAGGCTGAGTCCCCGCCTTTGTTGCCCTCACCAACATGGTCATACCGTTCCTTTGTAGCTCGTCATCATCGACGAGCTGGAGCCGCACATCCGCAGCGGGGCGTCTCGCGATCTGGAGCCGACCGCTATATATCCACATGAAAGCACACCACAATTGAGGCGCCACACACGGTATGTTGTTCACCTTTTTATTGGCAGGATGGCCAGGAAACAGCAGCACCACAGGTTCAGTAAGAGTTCATGGCCATACGCGTTTCGGGCTAGTAGCCCTTGTTCACTGGCATCAGGTTGAGGGATAGAGCAGCAATGGTTTTTCCGCCGCACTCGCAGCGATTAAAAGCAAGTCCAGCCCCAATGGGCGTGTCTCTCAGTTGCATTGTGGTCTTTGATGTTCTTATCCATAGTGGTTTGCCGCTGTAACCCCCAATTTAGCTTCAAAAACCTGTAGTAGGTCACTGATCCAGGTGAGGCTGAGTCCCCGCCTTTGTTGCCCTCACCAACATGGTCATACCGTTCCTTTGTAGCTCGTCATCATCGACAAGCTGGAGCCGCACATCCGCGGCGGGGCGTCTCGCGATCTGGAGCCGACCGCTATATATCCACATGAAAGCACACCACAATTGAGGCGCCACACACGGTATGTTGTTCACCTTTTTATTGGCAGGATTGCCGGGAAACAGCAGCACCACAGGTTCAGTAAGAGTTCATGGCCATACGCGTTTCGGGCTAGTAGCCCTTGTTCACTGGCATCAGGTTGAGGGATAGAGCAGCAATGGTTTTTCCGCCGCACTCGCAGCGATTAAAAGCAAGTCCAGCCCCAATGGGCGTGTCTCTCAGTTGCATTGTGGTCTTTGATGTTCTTATCCATAGTGGTTTGCCGCTGTAACCCCCAATTTAGCTTCAAAAACCTGTAGTAGGTCACTGTTCCAGGTGAGGCTGAGTCCCCGCCTTTGTTGCCCTCACCAACATGGTCATACCGTTCCTTTGTAGCTCGTCATCATCGACGAGCTGGAGCCGCACATCCGCGGCGGGGCGTCTCGCGATCTGGAGCCGACCGCTATATATCCACATGAAAGCACACCACAATTGAGGCGCCACACACGGTATGTTGTTCACCTTTTTATTGGCAGGATGGCTGCTCTATCCCTCAACCTGATGCCAGTGAACAAGGGCTACTAGCCCGAAACGCGTATGGCCATGAACTCTTACTGAACCTGTGGTGCTGCTGTTTCCCGGCCATCCTGCCAATAAAAGGTGAACAACATACCGTGTGTGGCGCCTCAATTGTGGTGTGCTTTCATGTGGATATATAGCGGTCGGCTCCAGATCGCGAGACGCCCCGCCGCGGATGTGCGGCTCCAGCTCGTCGATGATGACGAGCTACAAAGGAACGGTATGACCATGTTGGTGAGGGCAACAAAGGCGGGGACTCAGCCTCACCTGGAACAGTGACCTACTACAGGTTTTGAAGCTAAATTGGGGTTACAGCGGCAAACCACTATGGATAAGAACATCAAAGACCACAATGCAACTGAGAGACACGCCCATTGGGGCTGGACTTGCTTTTAATCGCTGCGAGTGTGGCGGAAAACCATTGCTGCTCTATCCCTCAACCTGATGCCAGTGAACTAGGGCTAATAGCCCGAAACGCGTATGGCCATGAACTCTTACTGAACCTGTGGTGCTGCTGTTTCCCGGCCATCCTGCCAATAAAAAGGTGAACAACATACCGTGTGTGGCGCCTCAATTGTGGTGTGCTTTCATGTGGATATATAGCGGTCGGCTCCAGATCGCGAGACGCCCCGCCGCGGATGTGCGGCTCCAGCTCGTCGATGATGACGAGCTACAAAGGAATGGTATGACCATGTTGGTGAGGGCAACAAAGGCGGGGACTCAGCCTCACCAGGAACAGTGACCTACTACAGGTTTTTGAAGCTAAATTGGGGGTTACAGCGGCAAACCACTATGGATAAGAACATCAAGGACCACAATGCAACTGAGAGACACGCCCATTGGGGCTGGACTTGCTTTTAATCGCTGCGAGTGCGGCGGAAAACCATTGCTGCTCTATCCCTCAACCTGATGCCAGTGAACAAGGGCTACTAGCCCGAAACGCGTATGGCCATGAACTCTTACTGAACCTGTGGTGCTGCTGTTTCCCGGCCATCCTGCCAATAAAAAGGTGAACAACATACCGTGTGTGGCGCCTCAATTGTGGTGTGCTTTCATGTGGATATATATATATATATATATATATATATATATATATATATATATATATATCACAAGATACGATCCACCCTCCTGTGGACAAACTTGGAGGCACTCAATAGGGGAAATTTAAAGTAAAGGGTTTATTTGGCAAGCACGAAAAATGACAGACGCGTTTCGGCAAACAACGCCTTTTTCAATGTCAGTTACCAATACAAACAGAATCGTATTTAAACATACCGGAAAGGAAAATCATTGTAATGCACAATCGAAAGTGAAGAAGTCCCGCAAGATACAAACAAAGCGTATGTATATACGGCGGCCATTTTAGCAGTATTAAGTTGGATACAAATTAACGATCAAAGCACGGCTGCCAGTGTGTAACTTAACACAACGCGATAGTGCGGATCCTCATTTACCAATGTTAAGTTAAATCAAAAATGTGTATATACAAATTGTGCATTTTCAGAACGGAACATAATCAATCGTGATATAAGAGGCGACATATACAATCCTAATGGAGGCTGCAATAGTAGTGCACCAGAAAGAAAGTAAATCCCATTGCATCAAGTGCTGGCAAGGAAATCATATAGTCAGCACATATCATCAGTAATTCATAACACATGGTAATATGCATCTCTATACACAAAACTCCTACAGAAACAATCAAGCCCTGAATATATATATATATATTCACACTTTGGGTGAGGGTAAAAATAAATATGAAGGATTTGTGATGTTGATGATAAGTGCAGTGTTTTAGTAGAGAGGAAGAGCACGGAGATCAGCGTGCTTCTGCATGATTGTGCCATTTGTTAGCAGGCAAGTGAAGGCCTTTAATGGTCACGCGCGATGGCTGCTCATCCTTAAGTGAATAAAGGACGCATCACCATTGTTCTAGACTGTGCCAACATCCAGCCAATTTTGTGTGTCAATCTTGCCATTTGAATATTTAAGATCCTTGTAAAACATCTTGAGATGTAAATCCGTAAATAAACATTGACATTTCGCAATAACTATACACAATCTGCCACACATCTGATTTTCATTTTGCACATTAATGCAGTATAAATGTAGATTTTCCTAGTAATTTACGAAAGTACATTTTAATTTTATTTAAGACACGGAGGCAAGTATTATCTGATCTTGCATTTATTAACAGCAGCAGTCAAGAACTCAAACAAAACTCCAAATCCCATAAGGCATAGGGAAGACTTATCAATGGGAAACAAACAGAGCGACTGCCAACCAATGGGATCACATTAGCACCTATATCACTCCACTTGACTGAGAACAGCCCTCTTTTCTTGTGCGAGAATTCAATGATGATTCACAAACAAAGGAGATATAGATAAAACGATGAAAAATGCTTTGTCAAAAGTAAAAGGTTCCTGACCAAAGTCTTTGAATCTGAGTCACGCAGCGGAAACTGGAGCAGTAGTGAAGAGCACTCTAGGAAGGTGTGCAACAAGAGAGGTGGAGGATGAAGAACCAGAAACAACTGGAACGTCCTTAAGATGTAGGTGGTAACGTTGGAGCAACTTTCAGGGGGGGACACCAAGTTAATACAATGTTGAGATGGGATAATACTCGTATCTTTAATAAAATTAAGACTTTCTTTCATAAATAACTAGGAAAATCTACATTTTATTGTTAGACTAGAGGCTCTTGTTCTGCTTGTTCAAAGCAAGTCAATTACAGCAGAAGATTCAGTGTGAGCAGGTTTACAATAAAAAGTGCAAAATACATTGTCGTTAGACCAATCAGCTTTTCTCAGAATGTCCTCCAGCTTGGAACCAGCCCAGAGAGCTTTAGAGGCCATAGCACCACTGGAGAAATGGGCACCAAAAATAGAGGTATCAATGCCAGTCAGTGACATAACAGCGACCCAGAGTAGGAGAGAAAATAGGTTTATGGGGTTTTCTGAAGAAAATAAGAGGTTGGCAGTGAGACGACGTTCTGAGATCAATTGTTCTGTACTCATACACCTTAAGACATTCTCCAACACAAAGTTCTTGTGGAGCTTAAATAAGGGTAAAAAACTGTTGTTAAATTTGTCTTTGTACGTTTATGGCCTGAGAAGAGAATACCTGTGGGGGTAAATTGACAAGAAGAAACATCTAGCGATTTGATATAAGAGAGACGTTTTATAGAGATAAGACACAACAGCATCATAGGTTTTACAGACATCATTTTCAGTGAGAGATCAGAATTTTCAGGCCAAGATATAAACATCTTCAAACCAACATTCACGTCCCACAGTTTACTGTATTTCGGTACAGTAAAATTACAAACTACAATACAACAGACAAGCGAATGCTCTCCCACCGGTTTGCCATTGATGTAAGGATGATTCATGGAAATGGCTGATCTGTACAAATTGATGGTATGACAGGCTGGGTCACTGGAATTATGCAACAGGGGAGGGTCAAATTATGTGGCAGGGCTGAGTAAAGTTTGCGGCAGTAAAATGCAAATTATGCGGCATCATGCAGCACATTTTGTGATAGTATTACTTCATTATTTAATCATTTTTTTAACGTGTTAACACTTTCTGGGCATTAATTGTACATCATTAGTATCAGTTTAACACCCAAATGTAGCAATAAGCTACAGAAAGCTAAGCAGCCAACCTTTGTAAAGGGCCTTCCACTGCACAGCATCATACGGCGCTGCATTTTTACTAACGTTTGAACCGGTTGAGCCAAAAACTAATTTTTTTGAGTTAAAATCTGCAGTTTATGCAGCAGATGATTGATTATGTGGCAAATCTACAATTTTGCGAAAATTGTCACACAATCGCATGATTCCAGTGGCCCTGACAATAGGTCTTACTTCCACTAGCTTCAGCTGCCAAAAAATTTACAATGTAAACTACATCCACTGAAAAGGGATCGATAGATTTTCCAATACACCAGCTTGCCCAAAGAGACCAAGTTGACTTCTAAGCCTTAGTGGTACCAGGGGCCCACGATTTGTTACTGTATTCTGAAGCTTCTGGCGAAATAAAAGAGCAAGACTGGGAAATCCCGCTATTTTCCAAGCTGAGAGAGTGAGGGAGTTGTCTAGTACTAGGTTGGGAGGTTGTCCCAGAGGATCCAGAATGAGGTTGGGAAACGACGGTAGGAGGACTGGATAGTCTATCTGTAGCTCTAGAAGAGGAAAGAACCAAACCTGAGATTGCACGAAAAGAACTATCAGCACTAGGGTTGCCAACTGACGTCTGGTCTGAGCTAAGACCCTGTTGATCATCAGGAAAGGAGGAAAAGCGTAGTTGGTTGAGTGGGCACAGTCCTGTAAAAAAGCATCTGTAGCTAAACCCAGGGAATCTGTGCGCCAACTGAAGAAGCGTGGTAAATGGGAATTGAGTCTGGTGGTGAATAAGTCGATGTCGAAAGGACTCCATTTGGGCATAAGTGACCTGAAAACTGAAAGATGAAGACTCCAATTGCTTGAATCACGGAAATGGCAGGAGTGCCAGTCTGCTATGGTATTGAGGTATCATGGTAAGTATTCTGAACGAACCGATATTTTTTTTAGAAGAAAGAATTCCCAAAAGCTCTTTGCCTGTTCCGCGAGTGGCCTGGATCTGGAACCACCCAGCTGATTGATGTATTGGACCGAAGTAATGTTGTCCATGTGCAGAAGGATGGAACATTGCACTCTGTCTTTTGCTAGGCTTTTGATTGCAGAGGAGCCTGCATGCATCTCTAAACGGTTGATATGCAACCTGGACTCCTCTAGAGACCATGTACCCCAGTCGAGATTGTTCCACATCGAGAACCCCAGCCCATCTGGCTTGCATAGGATTCTAAAGCAAGATCAGGGGCTGACGCAAAGATAGTCATGCCGTTCCAGGCGTCTAAATGGTCTATCCACCACTGAAGCTCTAGCTGCGATTCTGGATCTAGAGCAATTACATCGGAGTAGGTGAGACCTCTGCATAAGTGATGAATTTTTAGTCTTTGAAGGGCCCGATAGTGGAGGGGACCTAGAAATATTGTCTTTATGGAGGAAGACAGGAGACCCAGGATTCTCGCTAGAGATCTGAGAGAAATGAGGGAACTTTGAAGAGATTGAAGAATCTCAGTTTTTATGGCTTTGACTTTTGAAATAGGAATACAAAGAGTGGCACTGGAAGAGTTTATTAGGGAGACTAGGAATTCTATCTGTTTTGACGGAGTTAGTACTGACATTTCTTTGTTGATAAGAAAACTCAAATCTGACAGAAGGCAACAAGTGAGCTGTAGTTGCGACTGAAGGGTCTGAAGGTTTTGGCACATCAGAAGGATATCATCTAAATAGATGATGAGACAGATCCCTCGAGATCTGAGGTATGCAACTACTGGTTTCATTAGTTTTGTTAAGCATCATGGTGCTGAAGAGAGACCGAAAGGAAGGGAGGAAAAACAATATGTCTGTCCCTGCCATTGAAACTGAAGGAATTTTCTGCAACTGTGATGGATGGGTATTGTAAGATATGCATCCTGGAGCTCTAACCTGACCATCCAGTCGTGATGGAGTAAGGAATCCTTGAGATGTAGTATTGTCTCTGTTTTGAAATGACGGTGTACAATGAAATGATTGAATAGTCTGAGATTTATGACAGCACTCATCTTTTTGTTTTTCTTTTGTACGAAAAAGATGGAACTGAAGAACCCTCAATGGATCGGGGGAGAATTGATATATTGCATGTTTTTGAGGGAGAGACTCTATTTCTTGTGAGATCATGTTGGATATTTCTGAGGAAAACTTTGGATGAGGAGGAAACACAGTTTGGAAAGGCTTTGCATAGAGCTCTATAACATAACCTTGTATTGTGTTTGGGACCCAAGGGTCTGACGTTATCGTTTGCCACTTTGTTATATAATGGTGAGAGGATGTGGCCTAATGGCTAGGGCGGTCGATCTCGAATTTGGGGAACTGGGTTTGAGTCTCGGCAACCACACTTAACATCCTGGGATTCGGGGCAAATCATTTAATTTCCCCGTGCCTCAAAGTAATGAATTTGTCCATCTGTAACGCAACTGGTGCTCATGTAAAGCGCTCTGATACCTGATAACGTTGGGTCGAGTTCGCGCTATAAAAAACTCAGAAAAAAATATATATATAAAAAGCGACCTCCTACTGGAGGTTGGCCAGAACTAAAACTCACCTGGCTGCATGTTAGCTCTGAAGGTCTTTTGTTTCCGACATCGATAGCCTCTGCCTCTTTGGGGGTAGAACTGAGGCTTGTAACTCTTGATAGGAAAAGTAGTAGGTGTTGTTGTTGTAGGAGCCTCTGTATCTTTGCTGGTGGCAACTACGGCCAGTAAGGCTACCCTGCCTCTACGGGGCCTCGCAAAAACCCATTGGCAAAAAACTTTTTAAGGGATTGCTGTGCCTTATCGAGGGAAAAGTGGTAACGTATTTACTGGGCTCTCTAATACAGGAGTCCCTACACCTTGATACCTGGGTCTAAAGAAGCCAAACTTACCAACTTAGGATTGAACTTGAGGAAAAGAACCTTCCTCCTTTCCTGAGTGATGGCAGAGTTTGCATAGCCTAAAAGGCAACAGGCCCTCTGAATCCATAAGGATAGATCTTCTGGATCAAAAGAATTGTTTTCTGATCTAGCTGCTTCCGCCATATCAAAGATGCGAGCCAGGGGATCAATAATATCAAGCATCTTATCTTGACAGGTGGACCAGGCTTTGTTTACACATTTGCGGGGATCTTTGCCGAACTTAGAAAATAAAGTGAGTAACGTAGGGTCAATTGTGGGAGTGGAGGTGATATTAGAGGACAATGGAGGCCTAGGACTCTCAGATTTCAGCTTGGCCCTGGTTTGTTTCTCTAATGGCAAGCAAAGTCTAGAAGAAATGTAATTCCCCACGTGTTGAACTGGAAACCATTTTGTTGAGTTAGGATGGTGTATAAGGTTAGGATCAAACATAGGGATGCCTTCTGCGTCTAGGATAGTTTTTGCCACAGAAGAATCGGTAGTTAATATTAGTTTGGGTTTTTTGGCAGGAGGGGAAGAAAAAGGATCAAGGGTCCCAAATTATCTTTATCATCGTCAGTGTCCTTATCCCGCATGTCGTCATCTGCAGCTATATACAGATATGGCAATCTTTGACGATTTATACTGTGTATTTTTACTCTTAGTTTTGCACTTAGAAGGTGTCTTAACATTCCCCTCCTTGTTTGGAGACTTGGGAGGAATGACATCCTCATCCATATGTGAGGAAGCCTCACTAGTCAGAAGTGCAACCTGAGAGGAGAAGGAGGGTGAATGCACCTTCTTTGACAATTTAGGTGATGCAGTGGCTTTGCGTTTTCTGCTTTCCCCTGCAGAATGGGCCATAAATGTCTTTGACATAATATTAACCACAGAATTTTCCATATTCTTAGACATTTTATTCATGGAGGCTGCCACAGCCTGTTCAACAGAGGAATTAATAAATTCATTCAAGTCTATTTTTAAAGTTTCCCCATCATCATCATACCCTGGGAAATGGTAGACCTGTCAAGCTCCATTAAAAATGAAAAAACCAGAAAACCACAGAGTAAAAATAAGCACCAGGAATAAAAAAGTTAAAAATCAGAAGGGCGTGGAGAAAGAGCTGGTCCCTCCCAATGGGCATGTGGAAACAAGGAAAGAATGAGAATAGGCTTCGGGAGGAGGAGAGAAGGTTTCACCCCCATGGAGTGGCTAACTGGCAGTGAGAGGAGCCCTCGAACCGAAGCTGCAGACATCTCCGCGCTCCCCAGATATTGACACCACAGGCGGTAGCTAAAAGAACAAGGCGGCACAAACAGCAAGCAAAGACCAAAGGGGGAAGCCTCTGAGCGACAAAGCGGCAATCGGCACTAAATAGGAACTGTGCAACAAATATGGCGAATGTGGTCCTCGAGCAATGCTGTCGCGGCGAGCGAGGCGCCTGAAGCATTGGCAATCAAAGCGGGCCAAATACAGTAATGCGAGCAGTTATGAAAATCATAATAATGTCATTTCATATATATCTCAAGAAAAAAAGTAATATTTATTGAAAATAGGAATTGAGGTACTTATCTTGACTGCGAGCTGCAAGAAAAGAGGGCTGTTTGCAGTCAAGTGAAGTGATATAGGTGCTACTGTGATCTCATTGGTTGGAAATTGTTCTGTTTGTTTCCCATTGGCTAGTCTTCCCTACGCCTTATGGGATTTGTACTTTTGTTTGAGTTCTTAACTGCTGCTGTTAATAAAATACAAGATTAGAAAAGCATAATAGGAGCCTCTGGTCTTGCAATAAAATTCTATTTAAATCTCTGATAACATAATATAAAATATACACACAGATACATATTTCAGATAACAATGCTCTCTTAGAAAACACCTGTCAAAAACAATAAAATGTAAGTAGATAACAAGCACTGTCAATTCCAATAGGTTTGACGTTTGCACTGTTTGTTATTGGGTTGGCCAGTGCTTGTTTTGTGTACTATGAAGTGAGCACAGACAAAAGCATCTGAAATATGAATGCTACAGAAAAGAAAATGCCTTTCTTTTCTGTACATCAGTTTTTTTTAGATTGTTTTGTCTGTGCTCACTCACTCAATGGTCCCGCCACACCGTTTGCTGACTGATTACAGACATGGCGACCATCTTGGAATGGAGAAACAATAACAGGCAATGTAAAATAACATTCAAAGAGGCCTGCGTTATTTACAATCAGTCCGCCCTTGTGCAACAGCACTGGGGAGTGAAGGCTGATAAAAGCTTCTGAAAAATGAACATTAAAGAAAATAAACATGCCTTTCTTTGGGCAGCATCTACTTTTTTGATCCTTTTGTCATAGCTCACTCTCCAGTGCAAAAAGGCCTCTTACCGACTATAAAAATAATCCCCTTTGTGTTTACAAAGGAGGTTGAAAGACACACCTAAATAGCCAATAGAAAAATGGTTACAACCAAATACTCCTGTGGACAAATCTAAGATGTGGATAACAGTATTGCAAGCCAATGGCTAAAGTTTCCAAGGCAAAAGTGGTTATTGGGGAAGAGGGGAGCAGCACAGACCACCGACACCTGAATTGTGTGTGAAAAAGGCTGCTTTATTGAAACAGGTGCACATCACAACGTAACCTAGGCCTTTGCCCTACAAAACTATAACCCCACTATACAACTTTAATTACCAATGATAAGCTGCCCCCCACCCTTAATATACCCCTCCCCCATAACACTCTTAAAACCTCAATAAAATACTTGCTTCAGAGCTGATCAACTGTAACTGGGAACTCTAAGATTCCTTCCGTTTTCCTACCTCAATTACCCTTTGAACCCCATTGAACTTCCTACCTAACCTTGAACTTCCTATGCCGTCCAGGCGTGAACTTGCCTACCTGGTCCCTTTCAGCCTCAACTGCCGCTGACAAACAATAAACTTCTGTAAATCATGGCAACTTCACAGCCGACTGCTGTATGCACCTGAATCAAGCGAAACCGAACACATATTTTATTTATTTATTTGTTTGTTTTATATAGCGCACGAATCACCCCATAAGGGTATCTCAGCGCACGGACTGCCTAAGAGTGCCAAGGAGAAATGATTTAAAACAGCGATGTTTTTAACAGTTTCCTGAAAACCAGGTAATCTGTGCATTGTCGCAGCGATAGGGGGAGTTCGTTCCAATAGAGTGGGGCGATATGGTAGAAGGCCTTACCACCTTGGCGGGATTTTTTGAAACGGGGGACTTGTATCAGGGCTTTAGCTACTGAGCGGAGGGGTCTGGAAGGTACATAATTGACAAATTTGTCATTTAGATAACTGGGGCCTAATCTGTTGACGGCTTTGTAGGCCATACAACATATTTTAAATGTAATCCTTTTCGTATGGGCAGCCAATCTAGTTTCTGAAGTAAGGGGAGGGAGGCAGTTCTAGGGGAGCATTGGTTACCAGTCGAGCCGCAGTATTCTGGACGACCTGTAATCTATTTAAGGCACTTTCATTGGCTGAAATGAACAGTGCGTTACAGTAATCTAGGCGGCTTAGAATTAGTGCCTGGATCAAGGTTTTTCGGGAAGATAATGGCAAAAAAGGGAAGACTCTTCTGAGCATGCTAAGGTTGTGGAAGCAAGCTCCGATGGTAGAACCATAACCATCCCCTTGCTCACCTGTCCCAATGAAAGCAAGCCGGGCCCCTTTTGAGAACTCTGGTCCAAACACAAATCCAAGACTCAGTAGCCCAAGGTATATATAGGGTCTCCATTTTGGGCGCCAGCCACCATTTTGTCCTGGTGACACAGTGGCTTGTCCCTAGGCAGGTCTCCCCTCTCCAAGGGATGGGCGGAGGGGGGGGAGGGGAGACCTGCCTAGGGACAAGCCACTGTGTCACCAGGACAAAATGGTGGCTGGCGCCCAAAATGGAGACCCTATATATACCTTGGGCTACTGAGTAGCTCAAACCCCAGTGCGGTCGCTGGACTGCACTAACTTCCCCAAAAATCTCAGGGGCAAACCTCCCTGTGGTCAGGTGCTCCCCAAGTCCCCAATTACAATGACTTGCTGTAGGGGGCGCGCTGGACTTAGGAATAGTATTATTTACTATTCCTACTCCAGTTTGTGCAACAGCAGGGAAGGTGTTGGATTGGATATCCAACACCAGCGCGCCCCCTGCAGCAAGTCGTTGAAACGACTTGCGATGTTATGGTATGCATTGGTAACAACACGGTCGTTGTAACAACCGTGTTGTAAGGGTACCGCGTTGTGGAGACAGCGTTGTAAACGCTGTTTCCCGTGAGCCTTGTCCCCGATTTTGTCATGAGCGATGCATCAACAAAAAAATACAGACCAGCAACTGAAATATTAATTTTGACATTTATTTGTGTGTGTTTATGATTGTGTACTCCTAAACAGGAAACCTAGCTTCAAAGTAATGTTAAGAGTAGTTCAAAGAAAACAGCATATGGACAAAAATTGGCGCTATACTATAAACAGGCAAAGGCGCTTATTCACTTGATATGTGATAACAGGGTGTGTTGCATGCACTGCTGTTCACTGCGAATGAGAGGGAAGGACAACAGCAGATTAAAACTCTCACATAAAATCAAGCCACCAAGGTTCCCCAAAGTGACTGCAGCGATAATAGCCTGAAATTAGCTCGACAATCTCCACAGACGCGCTGAAGCCTGCCAGAGAGCAGGGGGGGGAGGAGGGGAGGGAAAGCCAGTTATTAAGGCCTGAGCATTAATAAGTATTATTTTTCACTTATGGCCAGCAGTATGCAAAACGTATTGATCGCGTTATATTTGCACAAGCGATGAGTAATCGTCCCACGGCGACGTTTTTCGGGGAAACAATGAAATGAGAAACGTCAGCGGTCAGAGGTAAACACAGACGCTGCAATATAATAGTTATGACATGGGAATGGAGGGGGCAATTATTTCCCCTGACAACGCGCACTCGCACAAATAAAAGCCAAATGAACGCATTCTTATGCAGAGGGCGCAAAATAAAATACAATAAAAAATGCCAGAAAAATAACAAGGGGCCTAGCTGAGTGCAGAAGCCCTCAGTAACTCTCCCCGAGATATCAAGCATCGGTTAATGTTTGTGGACATTTTAAGTGATGATTTCATGATCGCCCGCGTCTATCTATGGCCCGCGTATAGAGGAGGGTCGCTTGGTTAATGTACATTTCAGTCTTCATTGCCTTTTAACTCGTTTTTAATCAGTAATTATTGCCGAGTTGAAATGGTAGGCTCGCTCTTTCCCGGAAGAGTGCCAGTCAATATGTCATGTCAATTAATGCGTGCTGCGTGGGCTGGCACGGCGCGCCGGAACTGCTCCTGGCAGAGGGCAGCTGGGTAACCAGCCTGTCGGTCTGGACGATCAGCTTTGTGGACGCCCCTCCCTGCCGCTGCCCTGAAGCTCCCCTTCAGCACTCCCGAGCACCTGGGCGTGACCAAATTCAACATGTTTCGTTTATAATTGGTTGTCACTGTCTAACAAAAAAAAATATTTTTTTTTGCAAAAATATTCGTAGGTCTGGGACAGAAAAGCAAAATTCACGAAATTCAGATTTTGTGAAGCAACATAATTATAACTGATCTTGACCATTACCGATGACATTAGGCATGAATAGTCTGGGGTGTGTCTCCGAATGCTGCATGTATTTAATGTACCTCACATCAGGGTATACTAACAGTGCGTTTCTACATGCGTATTTGTATGGAGCAGTAGTTCATTTTGGATTAATTAGTTAGTGCCTGATTTTCGGGTTGGGTGGGAGGACAGCCGTGCATCAGGACATTATGTTGCCACCTGGCGGACTACCACCCGCCACATTGTGAGACCACCACCGCTCCTACAGCGATCTCTACCCCTTCGCAGGACCAATCACAACAGCAGCTCCCGTGAAGGCATGACAGACAGGGTACAGCGCCATTTTTGTGGGGGAATACCCTGTCCGCCAAACTCACAATCAGGGCTTTAGTCCCTGAGTGGTGGAAAAGTTCTTAATTTGTGATGAAAAATGTCTGTGTCCCCAACCTTTTAATTAAATGTCACAGACTTCAAATTTGTAAAAATAGTTCGCACAATTCAAAAGATACCAAATGAACTTACTCACCTGGGTACTACACTTTACAGAGAGCATTTTTGGGGGGTCTTGTATATAACTCCCTCTGTCAAAATGAGGTCTTCTTGGTGACGACTAGATAATCCTTTTAGCATGAAGATAAGGTTTACTGCTCTCAGAATTGTTCACAAGCTCCAGATTGGACAGAAACCCTGGAATTACCAAGGAAGCGGAGTAGCCCCTAAAAGAATAAAAACTGGAGAACAGAAAAAACTTCCTGTAACACAGGCCAAAAAGCATGAATGAATGTGGAGAAATCCAGGAGAGGAGTCCAATAGGAGAAAACAGCAAGGCTGCCAGTGAACAATGACCTTAGCCAGAAGAGTTGCGAAGCATCAAGCTCTAACTAGGACACCTTAAATATGTCAGACATTGACCATGAAGTATTTTTCTTCATGTTTCTTTGGGCTTAAAACAAAATGGAAAATAAGTAAAACATGTCTACAGATTACTAACCAAGATAAAGTCAAAAAAGAAAAAAAATATGCACGGATCATAATCTCTATAGCATTTCAGAGATGCCACAGAGATTACTAAAGATGTATGCGACATTACAATGCAAAAGAACACATGCCTCACATTGTTTTGTGACTGAAGCATGACCTTGGAAGAACAGTACTTGTGATTGGTAGGAGTGCGCAGCTGAGCAAACAAACCAGTGCTATGTTTGTAAAAAAGTAAGTGGCAGGTTCCTTCTCAGGACGCCACTGTAGCCTGCACCACCTATTCCCCTACCAGCGCTGCTAATGAGAGTATCAACACAATTACTAACCATCGCACTCCTATAAGGGTGACAATTCAAACTATTCCAGGCCACCAAAAGCTATAGGAAAGGTGTGGGCAGCAGGCATTATTGATTTTTAATGTATATTAAATTATTCAACACTGATCTTGTGCTCATCTCAAAATTAGATAGACAGCACCAGCATGTGGTGGACTGTCATTAGTGCCATCGTTAAGAATTAAGGGCCCCATTACGACAAAGTCCGCCCGCCACCGTAACGGAAAATGGAACCGACCACCAGAGGTGCGCCGGTCCCACGAGGCCAATTGGGATGCGCCCGCCACAGTGGCGGGCACATTCTGGCCTTTAACATTGCCGACGGTGCTGCTGGGTGCAGCTCCGTCCGCAATGTTAAAAGTGCATGGTATGCGTTGCCATGCACAACGTGACAGGCACCGCGCGGTGCCTGCCACCTTGTGTATGGCAACGTAGGGGGGTACCATAGGTACCCCCCAAGTGCAGCCCCCCACCCCCCGGGGGCCCGTAACGGGCCCCCAAAGCAATTTCCGCCAGCCTTTTCATGGCGGCATCGCCGCCGTGGAAAGGCCTTTACATTTGCACATCATACTATAAATGGTGGTGCCTGCTCGGCACCGCCACCATATTATGCCCCAGATCCGCACGGCAGGCAATCGTAACGATTGCCTGGCGGCGGACGGTGTTTCCGTCCGCCGCGGTACCCCCCGCCATACTAATATGGCGGGGGTAAATCAGGTGCAGATGGAGGGCGGATCGCCACCGCTGGCCCGACGGTGGACACCGCCGGCCCGGCGGTCGCGATCCGCCCGCCATCATAATAGGCCCCTAAGTGCTGGTGCTGAATTAAGCACTGAAACAGACGCAACCAAGCCTGACCACCGACACTAAAAGGATGTGAGTAACCTGCGGCTGTAATTCTCACCTGTTGTTTCCGCAGGGGCAAGATTCAAGATCTGTAGATAGGTCCCAACTTCCGACACCCACCAATGTCAGCCCAACAGTGTCAAAGCTAACACAGCAGAGTTGGGGGAAGAGGGGAAACAAAACAAGGAAAGGGAGAAGGGAAGACACAGCATCAACACTCATCAGGTAAGGAAATTCTTGTTGGATGGTCCTTAAGTGATTCCTTTAGTAGAGATAAGGTTATATGTCAGTCGTGGCCGGCATGACTCGCGGTTGGGGGGGGCGGTTGGGTTGTTCGCGCAGGGGTTCACGTGGGGTGGATTAATAAAAAAAAAAAAAACCTTACCTTCCCGGGTCCCGCGCCGTCTCCTCTACTGGCTGGTTCCCGCGTTTTCCTGCTCTCCTGCTTCCGGCAGGAAGCAGGCAGCCTCCCTTCCCTCCCCTAAGCCAATCACAACACTGCAATGGCAGCATTGTGATTGGTGGGGACGCCGACCAGCCAGGCATCTATGAGGAGGTCATTTTCTCCATGTAGGCTGCATGCAGCCTACATGGAGAAAAGGGAGAGTGCATATGACTGGTTTGGTCGGCCCCAGAGGGCCGACCAAATAGTCAGGGCCCGCAGCATTGGGAAAGCCACTCCTCCCCTGCCCTCGAGCAGACCCATCCACCCGCCCGCCCCCAACCAAACCCTTCTGCTTCCTCGCAGTGCGAGAAGCATTAACATAAAACGGTAGTTTTACCATTTTATGTTTCTGCTTCTCGCACTCCAAGAAAGCAGTGGGGCAACGCTCCTCCGCCCTAATGGAGGAGCCGCCCCTGTTACATGTATTATCATAAGCCTGTAGGAGGAAAAACAACACTGAAGCCCAACTAATGATGTAATGGGATAACTACCTGTAGAATTCCCCCTTTCTCTTCGGTATATCAATAATAGTGAACAGTCAGTGGTATATATCTATATGGAAGAGATAGGAAATCATGACTACTGTTTAGGACAACAAGATACAGTAATCAAAATAGGTATAGCTTATACTAACCTAAAAGAGGTTCAGCGTGGAATCCAGGTAGACCCCAACTTATTCATATTCCATAAAACTAGGAGAAAACCAAAAAACATATTCTTCCAGAAAGGATAATAAATAATACAAAAATATACACAAAAACATACAGGGCTAATAACTAAGAATATAATTCAGCACCTTTCAAACTCAGGAGACTTAATATATATTTCCTTGTTACTTATAGCCATGAACAATGTCAACAAGGGAACAGAATCTCCATACACCGAGGACACTAACTCAGATAAATACCATGCATGATTCATGCAAAGTAAAATAAACGTTTACCACATAGAAGACCGTGGATTCTTTGTAATTTTCAGGAAAAAATGGCGGTATAAGGAAAGACTCTGAAGGCCCCCGTGGCGTTGGATGAACCGCTGTAACTTTAGAAGGAGTTGAAGGCCCCCTCGGCGTCGGATGAACCGCAGTCATTAATGGAAGGAGTTGAAGGCACCAGCGGTGTTGGGTGAATTGCGCGATGAAGAACAGAGTTTGAAGGCCCCCGTGGCAGCGGGTGCATGCCATGGCAAGAAACAGGATTCTGGCGAGCAAAACTCCAACGGATGTTGGAGCACCCAGAAAGGA
The DNA here is from genome assembly GCA_963921515.1 of Calotriton arnoldi. Taxonomy (NCBI): domain Eukaryota; kingdom Metazoa; phylum Chordata; class Amphibia; order Caudata; family Salamandridae; genus Calotriton; species Calotriton arnoldi. The sequence continues at coordinate 31,016 of CAWUFW010007903.1, forward strand.
ATCCAGATAAGTTCAGAGAGGCAGGACGGGAGACATGCAAAGCGCTCTTCTGTCCTCCTCAACCACTTTTGTTCCTGGCTTGCTCCACCCCTCGCGCACACGTGATCAGGAGCAGAGTAAGCCCAACAGTGCAACCCTCAGAACACCCCCCACTGGTTTGGGCTTACCCAGACAGCGTCTGTGGAACAAACGCAACAGGCGAGGGGCATGGACATGTCCAGCAGGTTCTCAAGTACTGTCCTCTGGACCATACCCTTTGCAATGAACCAGATACTGCAAATGACGCCTCACTCTACGTGAAACCATAATAGCCTCCACTTCACATTCAGGGTCGCCGTCAACCAAAACTGGGGGCGGGGGGAGTTAACAGGTAAACTTGTACCCTGCACCACTGGTTTCAATAATGACACATGAAAAACTGGATAGATTTTGAGAGAGGAAAGGAGGTCCAATTTCATAGCAACCGAATTGATTAACTTTTTTGATGGTATAAGGACCTACGAAACAGAGTTTGAACTTTCGTGTTCCCTTCACTGCTATGTTAAGTGTGGATAAACATACTCTGTCTCCTGTGGCATAGTAAGGGGGTGGCCGTCGATGGGGAACTGCATTCTCCTTGTACAAGCTTTTAGCTTTTTTTAGATTCATCTGGGCTGTCTTTTGTGTTTCATCAAGGTTGTTTAAATTTCTAGGGTAACTGGGGTAGGTGTAGAAACAGGCAGAGGCAACAATAAACGAGGATGAGAAACCTAATTACAGTAAAAAGGAGAATAACCAATAGAAGAATGTTTCCCATTATTAAAAGCAAACTCAGCTGCCCATAAAAATGTATCCCAATCGGCAGTGGAAAGAAGCAATTGACACCTTAGGTATTGTTCTAAACATTGGGTCACTCTTTCCGTATGACCATCTGTTTGAGTATGATGGGCAGATGAAAGACGCACATCAATGTATAACAAGAATCCCAACCCTTTCCAGAACTTCGATACAAACTGGGGACCTCAGTCAGATACAATAATAGATGGAAGACCGTGTAATCTTACTATGTGTTGTAGAAATATGGTAGTCAACTGTTTAGAGGTAGGCAATGTTTTCAAAGGAATGAAGTGTGACATCTTGGTCAACATATCTACAACTACCAGAACCACAGTGATCCCCTGAACAGTTTTTGGTAACTCTACAATAGAATCCATGGAGATGGAATGCCATGGAGTGGGGGGTGTTGACATGGGAGTCAATAATCCAATTGGGACCTGGTGAGAACCTTTGCTCTGAGCACAAACATGACATTGTTGGATATACTGGTGGGTATCCTGAACCATAATAGTCCACCAAAAGGATCTTCTGATGAGTTCTATGGTTTTCTTGCAACCTGGGTGTCCCGATAACAGGTGAGAGTGGCACCATTCAAGAGCTCGCAGTTGTAGAGGTTTTGTGGGAAGCACCAAATCCCCTTGGGTGTACAGGAGATCTTGTACTTTTACACCATTGTGTTTTTGTTTCAATTCCTCTATTTCTCTACAATCCTGTGCTTGCAACACCTCTCTCAGTAAAGACTCTTCTGAACATACAGCCCCCCAAATTAGCTCCTGTGCTATGATAGGGGGATGATCTATGGAATCTACCACTTCTTCATAGCCATATCGTGATAAGGCATCTTCTTTACAATGTTTTTTACCTGTCTGAAATTGTATAACAAAATCAAAGTTGCTGAAATACTGTGTCCAGTGCTGTTGCCACACAGAAAGAGCTCTAGCAGCCTTCAATAACTGACGGTTCCTATGGTCAGTTAAAATGGTCACTGTATGCATAGCGCCCAATAAATACTGGCACCACTCTTCAAATGCTCGTTTAATGGCTAGTAATTCTCTATCTCCCACAGAATAGTTTTGGTCCGCAGGGTTCAATATATGGGAACTGAAAGCCACGGGATGTAGATATCTAGTTTCTCTATCTCTTTGTGACAGAATTCCCCTAATGGCAACCTGAGATGCACCTGTTTCCACTATAAACGGTTGGGAGGAATCAGGATGTCTTAAAACAGGGGCAGTGATGAAAGCATGTTTTAGTTTAGTAAAGGCTTCTTCAGCCGGGGAAGATCAGCAAAAAGAAGCTCCTTTTTTTAATAGTTGAGTAATGGGGGTAGCCAGAGCTGCAAAATTATCAGTAAACTGTTTATAGATGTTAGCAAAGCCCGAGAAGCTCGGAACTCCTTTTACAGAAGTGGGGGAAGGCCAACGCATGATGGCAGAGATCTTTTGTGGGTCCATTGTTACCCCCTCAGAAGACAGCACCAAATCCTAAAAAGGTCACTTTCGATGTGTGGAAGTCACACTTATTCAGCTTCACATATAGGTGGTTTTCTCTCAAGTCTTCCAGCACTGCCCTCACATGTCCTATATGTTCAGTGGTAGTAGAAGAGTATATTAGCATGTCATCTATATATGCTATCACACATATATCCAACATCTCTCTCAAGGCTTTATTAATAAAAAAAAACTGAAAGGCAGCAGGGGCATTACAAAGGCCGAAAGACATCACAAGGTATTCATAGAGCCCAAATTTTGTGCAAAATGCCAGCTTCCATTCACGGCCTTCTTTTACGCTCACTAAATGATATGCTCCTCTTAAATCCAATTTAGCCTCTTTAACCTGATCAAGTAATGATTGGATAAGTGGTAGAAGGAACCAGTTTTTTATGGTTATGTCATTTAGGATGCAGTAGTCAATACAACATTGAAGACCTCCCTCCCGTTAAGGGTTAAAGAAGAGAGGAGAAGAAGCAGGTGAATGGGAAGGACGGATAAATCCTATTCTGAGCATTTCGTCTAAATATTCCCTCAGATAGATATTCTCTTTTTCAGTTAGAGCATAAATCCGACAGCAAGGAATTTGTGCTCCATTGACCAGATCTATACGACAGTTGTAAGTTTGGCGTGGCAGCAGTCTAGAAGACTTTTCCTTCTCAAACACCTCCGCCATATCTTGATAACAGGCAGGCAAAGCAGGTTCATTGGAATCTGCAAGAACAGCTATATCTTTTTGTTTTACAGGTTCTTAATTGCAATGAAGCTTGCAAAATTCGGAAAAGACACCGAACGGACTCTCCGATTGATGGTTGGATTATGTTGTGTTAACTAGGGATCCCTAAAACTGCTTGGAATTGAGGTGAGTAAATGAGATAAAACTGAACTGTTTCTCTATGTTGATCTAGTATAAGGAGTTCTAGTTCAGCTGTAACATGAGTGACGGGACCGGATTTTATGTTACTTCCATCAATAGTTTTTACTTCATCTACTACTGACTTAGGGACCACAGGAATTTCCATATGTTTGACCCATTGCATGTCAATAAACTTTCCCGCTGCACCAGAGTCAATCATAATCTGAGCCTCAATTGACTGATCTCCCCACAGTAATTTTATTGTTATTAGAAAATGATGAGGAGAGGATAAGGCGTAATCTTGGGCTAGGAGTTGGGAGACTATTAGTCCCGATCTTCCCAAAGAACTTGTCTCCATAGTCTTCGGGCTCTTTAGTTTCCCAGCTCACTACGCCTTTTTGGTTTTACGGGGCAGTTACGTAGGAAGTGTCCTTGCTTTCTGCAATAAAGGCACAACTTCTTATCCCTGCGTCGCTGTCTCTCTTAATCACTAAGAGGGCCGTCACACTACCTTTTTGCATAGGCTCAGGTTCTTCAGCGCTTTTGTCAAAGTCTACTTTCTTATCTTTATACATAACCACTTTGGGGTCAAAACGCCTTTTCTCTCAACCTCCGTTCATGTAGCCGATGATCTAATTAGACTACAAGATCAAAAAGAGCATTAGAGGACTCTGGGGAATCTACTACTTGTGTCAGTACATCTTTAAGTTAATCTTTAAGCCCTTTATAAAAAAAGAGCACTCTGTTTGGGCTCAGGCCACCCAGTCTCCGCCACCAATCATTTGAAACTGGAAATGTAAGTCATCAAATCTTTGGGCCCTTGTTTTAGATATAAGAGTTCAGTGTCTACGGATAGCATAAAGGAATGCCTATCAAACAAGTTCCGTGATTAATTTTTGAACTCTGTATAGTTGCATAATAAGGGGTCATTTCGCTCTACTAATGGTATAGACCAAGAGGCATCTGTGCCTCCTAGGTATGACAAAACAAATGCGACTTTACCTCGTTCAGTGGGGAAGCATGATGCTTTACACATGAAATGCAATTGGTAGTGATTAATAAAAGTAGTGAACTTGGCCAGGTCCCCCAGAAATCACTCAGGAGGAGCTAAAGGTATTGTGGAAGGAGTAGTTACATGAAAGACCGGATGACCCACACTAGAAGAGGAGGGTACAGAGGATAATATATTACCAGCAGCCCCAGCAGTGGAATCAGCTGAGGCTGCAGGAGGGGATCCTTGCTGCAAAGCACCTACTCCAATTGTAAGAGCTTGGGTCTCTTTCTATAAATTCCCTATCATGTGAGCTACGTCAGCTAAAGTGATCTGATGTTCTTCCATCTCGCCAAGGTGGAAATTAAATGTGGGCTTCGCGTTCTGTAATTCTCACCTGTTGTCTCTGCAGGGGCGAGATGCAAGTTCAGAAGATAGGTCCCAACTTCCCACACCCGCCAATGTCAGCCCATTAGTCTCAAAGCTAATACGGCAGAGTTGGCGGAAGAGGGGAAACAAAACAAGAAAAGGGAGAAGGGAAGACACGGCATCAACACGCATCAGGTAAGGATATTCTTGTTGAATGGTCCTTAGGTGATTGCTGTAGTAGAGATGAGGCTATATGTATTATCATAAGCCTGTAGGAGGAAAAACAACACTGAAGCCCAACTAACGATGTAATGGGATAATTACCTGTAGAATTCCCTCTTTTACTTAGGTATATCGATAATAACAAACAGAGTCAGTGGTACATATCTATATGGAAGAGATATGAAATCATGAGCTACTGTTTAGGACAACAAGATACAGCACTCAAAATAGGTATACCTTATTAATAACCTAAAAGAATTTCAGCGTGGAATCCAGGTAGGCCCCAACTTATTCATATCCCCTAAAACCAGGAGAAAACCAAAAAACATGTTATCCCAGAAAGGATAATAAATAATGCAAAAATATACACAAAAATGTGCAGGGCTAATTACTAAGAATATAATTCATCCGCTTCGATCTCAGGAGACTAAATATATCTTGCAATGTCAACAAGAGAACAGTCTCCATACACCGAGGAGACTTACTCAGATAAGTATCATGTATGATTCATGCAAAGTAAAATAAACGTTTACCACATAGAAGACCGTGGATTCTTTGTAATCTATTTCTTTGTATTTTTAAGGAAAAAATGCCGGAATAAGGGAAGACTCTGAAGGCCACCGCAGCGTGGGATAAACTGCCATAACTTTAGAAGGAGTTGAAGGCCCCTGCTGCGTCGGACAAACCGCCGTCACTAATGGGAGGAGTTGAAGGCCCCCGCAGCGTTGGGTGAATTCTGCAATGAAGAACAGAGTTTGAAGGCCCCCGCAGCAACGGGTGCATACAGAGGCAAGAAACAGGATTCCAGCTAGTGAAATTCCAACGGACGTTGGAGCACCCGGAAAGGAAATCAGGTAAGTGCAGAGAGGCAGGACGGTAGACATGCGTGTGTCATCTAGAACGCAAAGCACTCGTCTGTCCTCCTCAGCCTCTTTTGTTCCTGGCTTGCTCCGCCCCTCGTACACACGTGATCGGGAGCAGAGCAAGCCAGACAGCGGCATGTTTGTGAAAACACATTGTTTTGGAGCAATTCTTAACACTCTCACTCCTCTCAGGAGCTGCTTGTTTATACAGATATTTTCTTGAAAACTGTTTAATGAGTAAGGGTACATGGATTGCTTCTACTAGTTATTTTAAGTGATCACAAGGGTGGTAGCCCTTCCAATCAATACAACGTTTTCCCATTCTGTAATGAGAATCCCAGACTTCTTCTACTTCATACTCAGGCTGATTATCAACAATGATTAGGTGAGGTTTCTTCTAGATGGACCTGGTACTTGAGGTTTCTTCTATAAGGTTGACCTGGAGTGATCTACATAAGATTTTAATAGAGAGGAAAGATGGACGAATTTTCAAATTTTGAGGTAAATTCAACCTAACAGTAACTGGATTGATTAGCTCAGTGAAAACCAAAAGGTCTGTAGTATATGGGACTACCCTTTGAAAAATTAATTTGAGTATGGAAAATTGTCAGCGGATAGCCAAACCTCATCTCCTACTTTCTAGACAGGAGCAGGTCATCTTTGCCAATTCGCTTTTTGCTCTGTTTTAATTGAGTCAATTGTAAACATCTTCCTAGCTTGATTTAATCTTTCAAGTAGTTCATGAACAGAAGGAACAGCATCTTCAGTTTCATGAATATCTAGAATAGTTTGCAGGAGAAATCCAGTAAGGGCAAAAAAATGAGACAAAATGATAAATGAATGTACAGAATTATGATAGGCTAATTCCACAGTAGAAAGTAGCTTTTACCAGTTCTCTTAAGCAGCAGTGGCATAGCACAATAGATATTCATTCAGTGTTCTAATCTGTGACATCCTTATGCAAGGATCAAAACCTTTTTCTTAGAAGATCTTCAGCAATTGATTGGCCTTTATGCCTGGCTGCTAGATTATCATGAAGCATAGTGTGTGTGATATACCTGAATACACATAGTTCAGCAGCAATATATGATATGAAATGCTAGTCTAAAAGATAACTCTTTGGGGTGTGATGATATATGCATGCAGAACCTAATCCTTCAACTACCATGAATAATATTGAATGCAGTTTACCATACCTTCAGAAAACAAAGTTATGTACGTGGTGTAAAGTCTTAGAAATAATGGGAGATTGTCATTCTATAGATGAAACATAATCTAGTTCGACAGAATTAGTAATGAAACAATATTTCCTTTGAAGAACTGTCCAGTCTATAAATACATAGATGGTGGCACTCCCACAACAATCAGTTCCACAGAAGGCAATACAATGAAGAGGATTTTTCAGAAATTAATCTAGTACAACTCAGTCTTGAAACTGAGTGAGATGCAAGCAGACCAGAACAAACCATGGGAAAGCAAGCTTCTTCTGGGTAAGCACTTTGATATACTAGAGTTCAAAGATGGTCATCACATTCTAGTTTAATTTTGTTCTCATTTGGGGTGCGATTCTCAAAAGGTGTATGCTATCTTACTTCCGTAAAGATACACCAGACACTCACTATTTTGTCTCCAATCTTAGAAGTATAGTATGGTACTTAAATCTGCATTCATTATTAAATAATTAAAATAAATATTTGCAATATAAATGTTCTGAATGACTAAATGTAAGATATGAATGACTGACTGCTGTCAGATCCTATCTCTCCACCCCAGGTAAAGGAAAATGATCTCCCTGTAGGGCTCCCCATGAAGACCAGGAGTAATGAACTCCTGCCAGTTCCTACCTCTCCACCACAGGTAAAGGAAGATGATCTCCCTGTAGGGCCCCCCATAAAGATCAGGAGTAATGAATCCCCAAATCAATGTAATCAGCTAAATGTTCTCAGTTGGAATATTGCTAGGATTAATAATAAGAGAGGAAATGCGAGATGGCTTAGTAACGTATTGGACCAGCATATAGTGGGTCTGCAAGAGACCTGAGACATCGATAATACATTTATCTTGGACGGGTTTACAACATTCTATTTTGAACCAGCCCGACCGTCACAGGTGGGTTGGGCTAAGGGAGGTTTACTTACCCTTGTCTCCCTTAAAATAATGGGTGCACATCAGAAGCTTGACTCGAAGAATTTGTTAGTGGTTCAAATAACTACTAAAAAAAAAAAACTAACTTATTGTCAACTTCTATAACTCTTTTGAGAGGGGTTCTATTAATGAGCGTCTGATTAGTTTAAAGTCTTACTTAGATGTGTACAGGGAAAAGCAGATTATTCCCTACTCGGTTATGATTCTTAGGGATTTTAATATGCATTTACGTCAGAGGGGATGCCAGGTAGCTGATGAGCTTGTCCCCAGGAATTGTTTAAACTCCCATTTTGAGCATACACGGCAACGGGGGGCTGCTGGAGGACATCAACGCTGATTTTAACTTACAAAATACAATGGAGGATAAGGAAGGCGTTAGCATTTCCTCATTTATTGGTAGAGGAGCGAACACTAACATTGATTATATTTGTATGTCTATGTATTTGGCTCCGTTGGTTCGGTCTTGCTGGGTTTAATTGGCTAATTTTAGCGACCAAAATCCGTTATTTTTAACTTTTAATTGGGGTGATGAAGAGATCAATGATCTCATGGGGGCTTCCAATAGTGCTGACATTACCCCCCATGACCAGGCTCGTAGACTGAAGTGGAGTAGGGTTGTTCCCGACCAATTCATCAATGCTTTAACAAAAATCTGTAGTGAAGATATACAACTGTGCTTAGATGGAGGTACAGAGGGTGAAACATTATTAAATGTGTATTTTAGGATATGCCATCAGGTAGCTATCAATCTCTCTACAACCATAAGTAGAGTAACTAAAGACTGAGAAAGATTGTTTGACAATAAGTGTTCAGAGGCTCATCAAAAGTTATTAAAAGCTCTGAGACAAGTAGCCCAGGACAAAGCAGAGATAACAAGGTGCAGGAAAATCTATAAGCAAACCTTGGAAAACCCGGAAAAAGGAAATTAAAATAGAAGCATGGAATGATTTATTGCATACGGATGTCTTAAACTTAAAGAATAGTGTTTTGTTTTTGGAGATTGTAAATGGCCCATTTTTTTCGGGCTCTACGAATAGCCCAATTCAGTCTTCTATACCGACAGATATATAGGTTGCACACTTTTAGAACATGTATGGCATCACTGTAGAATTAGCAACCCCTTCGGTTCCTGAATGTGCTGGAGGTTATTACACCTTGGATTTTACTGAAGAAGAAGTAACTGAGGCCATTTTATTAGTGTCAAAAAACAAAGCTCACGGACCAGATGGTATCCCAGCGGATCTATTTCAGCCAAATCTTACTATGTGGTCAAAATGTTTACTACACATATTTAACAAAGCGTGTACAACCAGTTTACCAACATCATGGTCAGTGTCCACCATCATCCCAGTCTTCAAGAAAGGTGTAACTCAATGCTACAGGCCAATATCTCTTATTGAGCCGGCAGTCAAGGTGTTGGGAAGAATTGTACTTGCTAAACTGACTGATTGGTTAGACCAGCATAATGGATTTTCCAACTTACAATATGGCTTTAGAACAGGAAACGGCACCATAGATCAGTGCATTAATCTACAACTGATAGTTGGGAAATATACTGTAGCTAAAAGAGGGTTAATGTTTTTGGCCGTCATGGACCTCTCTTCAGCTTTTGACCGAGTGAATAGATCTAAACTGTGGATTTTATTGATAAACATGGGGGTTGACCCAAATATTATTAATTATTTTGCAGGAGCTGTATAGAGATCTTTCTGCTACTGTGAGATATAATCAGAGAGGGAGCAGCTCTTCTACTATAAAAGTACATAGGGGTGTGAGACAAGGGTGCATATTAGCTCCCCTGCTGTTTACTTTATATATTAACAACTTAGGCCCAGCTCTATGTACAGATAGTAAAGATATCCTCCAGGCAGGTACCCAGTTAATATCTGCGGTACTTTATTTGGATGACGCAGTGTTATTGGCAAGGACGGCCATTGGGCTACAACGTCTGCTTAATTCTTTTGTAGACTTTATGGTATCATTAGATCTAAATACCAACCGGGCTAAGTCGCATACAATGATTATGGGCCCAAGAACAAAGAAACGGAGATCTCACTATTTGGGGGCAAAGAAATCATAAGGGTTTACACTTTCTCCTATTTGGGGGCCTGCCTTGACGATAAGGGCAAATGGGCCCCACAAAGAAAGGCAAAGAGAAATGCTATGTCAAGAGCTACAATAGCAGTTCTTTACTTTGCTAAAAGGCTGGGGTCCAAACCACTTCGAGCCATGCTAAAAGTTTACAATGCAAAATGTATTGCCTTTGTCTGCTATGGGTCGGACATTTGGGGACACAAGGTTTTGGGAGACCTCCAAATAGTTGAGAGTATGTTTTTGAGAAACCTGTTTTCTGTCCCTCAAGCTGTATCATCCTAAATTGTTCATTAGGAATTAGGGGTACAATACGTATCTGATTTGCTTTCAGTGCCTCCTCTATTGCGCTGGATTAGGATATGGACCAATCCTGATGTAGAACTAACTTAAAAAATAGTTAAAGATTGCCTGTGATTGGAGAGGGCAAATAGAATCCCTTGGCTCTGCTACATTAGGATGTTAGCAGAGAAATGGGGGCACCCAGATATGTTTGAATCCCCAAACGGGCTAGTTAAAAAAGATCTGATATGGGCCGAAAACCAATATTTGTCCAATGTGAATGCAGAAAGAGAAGCTAGGGAGATTCTTATACCTACTGTACGGGTCCATATTCTACAAAAAAAATCTCCGCAACTAGAACCCTACCTAACCGTAATTACAATTCCCTAGCATTTTTTCCTTCTAATAAGGTTTCGATTAAATCTTTTACATCTTTTTATGCAGAACCTCAAGGGTGGCACAAGGTTGATGAATTGGGCCCTTGTACCTGTGATAACTTTTCTATCCAAGATACACTGCATTTTATGATGTTTTGAGACCATTATCTCTTTCTTCGCCAACGTTTTATATTGTCATTACGAAAAAAACATTTTTTGCAAGTTAGACTGGCTCTAGTTTATCTTCAGCTGTTAATAAGTCCCTTGGACTGTTTTAGTATTGCACATTTTTCAGTTGCGGCCGTCAGAAAGAAGAGACGGGCTGTTTAATATGTTGGAAGACAATGTTTTATTGTGTATTTCTTATTGTTATTGATATGTTGTGATACTTTTAGCAATGAGATTTTAAGAATGATTTTTTGTGGAATGATTTTATGTCTACTTTCAATTTCATTTTATGTACTTTTATGGTTTTAATTAACCGATTACATTATTTTGACTGATTGACTAACTAAATGTAAGGAATGATAAATGTACCTCATACCTATATTTATCTACCTTTATTGGGTCCAGTGACAAATCCTCTCCTACTTTGCCAACAAGGAATGCATACTGTGTTGACGTTCCTGACAGTCTCTTGTCAAATTTAATCTACTGTGGACATTGTCAAAGTTGTGCTCAAGGCATTAGGAGGAAGTATTTTTTTCTTCAGGCTCAGTGAAATTTTCTTTCTGGAAATTGCTGTGAAAGAATTTTCAACTCCATTTTGATCTGCGGGAAAGAAAATAAAAAATCTTGGAAAAAAAGCCCACCTTCCTTGTTTGCTGTTCCAACACTTAGGGGCCGATTCCGATTCGGGCCGGAAAACATACCGACCGACTCGGTACGGGAATATAGTCCGACCGACACGTACCGGCGCTGCCCGACCTGGGTAGTACGATGAAATGCATGTGAATCACGACCGACTCGTACGGAACACAAGCCGAACGACCGAACCGGACGGAAACAAGCTATCCGGCCGGGAAACCACGCGAATAGAACCGACCGACACGCACCAGGAATGAACCCGAACGAAACGTACCCGTGAACTCCGAGCCGCCCAGTACGATGTAATGCGTGGAAAACCAGACCGAGTCGCACGGAGCTCAAGCCGTACGACCGACACGCATACAAAAGCCAGCCGAAGGAAGCCAATACTCGGCGACCGACGCGTACGCCGCACAATAAACCTAGCAGAAACACAGCGTGAACGACTCGGAGAAGCTTCGCACGAGACAACTGCAGCGTCCTACTCGGTCAGAAGAACGTCTCCTACATGCACAAAAAATACTATGGAAAAAATACAAAAAAAAAGGGCCAAACAAGCAATGACAAAGACAATGAATACAGGGGAAAAAAACATGGAAGAAGGACACACCCCCAACTCCACCTATATAAAGGCCACAAATCCCTACCATGATCCTTTGCAAATTCAACTGACCTGCCAGCACAGAACACCATCAGACAGCAACCACAGACACACTCACAGCTCATCCATCACACAAGCCACACACCATTAGCACCTCAACAAATAGCACCCTCACATACACCCAGCAAAACCTACACTCACACACCCTCACTTGCACACACACACACATCAATCACCACCACCACCCATCACCATGCCCCCAAAGAAGAATCCAAAGTTCCTAGACAGTGAATTGGAAGTCCTGGTAGATGAGATCCTCAGGGTAGAGCCACAGTTGTTTGGTACATTGGTCCAACAGACCCCCATGTCGCAGAAAACCAAGATGTGGGAGAGGATCGTCGACAGGGTGAACGCACAATCACCATGTTTGCGCACAAAGGAAGACATCCAGAACAGGTGGTATGATGTGCGCAGGAGGGTCAGGGACCTACTAAAGAAGGATTACATCGCGAGTCAGCGCACCGGCAGTGGCCCTCCTGCCAAACCACTATACTTCAGGCCCTGGGAGGAGAAGGTGCGGGCCATCCTACCACCAGTGAGCGTATATGGACTATCAAACATCCCAGAGCCTGGTGAGTACACAACTAATATACCCAATATTGTGTGACAATACACACACATCACTGTCAAGGGGATAGTCAAACCATGCACCCTTAGCAAATCCACATCAACCAAAAGATAATCACCCCAAGATTTGTCTGTCAGTCAGATAAACACAATACATGCCTATCTCATAGTGATATGTAACTGTGTCATGATATGTACAAACCTAACTACAAATACAGCAAGGCAGTGGCACAAACATAACCAACAAACACAGTCAGACATTTTGCCACCACTAGAACACCACCTCACAGGGAAACTCACTGAAAGGAAGGAATTCTGTGTATGCTGGTGAAGTCAGTGTAGCCAATAGCATGATGGGAGTTGTAGTCACAGATATTGGTCACCCTCACAATTGGCCCATCAACACCACCCTGAACCATGCTCACATCACAGGGAGTGGAAAAGAACTGACAAGATGGCTGACACTGGGTACTTCTGTGGGAAGCACAAGGCCCTGCTGGGAACTGTGCACCAACAAACAGCAGGACACCACTGTCAGCCATCTTGCCATTGCTGTCACACTCACACACAGTGAAGTCCACTCAAAAGGAAGGAAGTATGGGCATGCTGGGAAGGGCGGTGTAGGCAATAGCATGATGGGAGTTGTAGGCACAGATATTGGTCACCCTCACAATTGGCCCATCAACACCACTCTGAACCATGCTCACATCACAGGGAGTGGAAAACAACTGACAAGATGGCTGACACTGGGTACTGCTGTGGGGAGCACAAGGCCCTCCTGGGAACTGTGCACCAACCAACAGCAGGACACCACTGACTGACATCCTGAAAGCCAACTTGCACTACCTGCAATGGAAGCACGTTCCATGGTGGGATATCTGGCTGGGTGGGAAGGAGGACTGACAGCTCTGACCATAGTTACAAGCAGCTTTTCTTACACACCCCCTCAACACAAACTCGACACAACTCACCTGGGAGAATGCAATGCCTCACACTCCAATTAAATATCCCACAAAGAACCACCACCCTGGGTTATGCTGTGTGAAGCACAGGGACACTCTTGGGACTTGTAGCCAAACAAACGCCAGGACAACACTGTCAGCCATCCTGTCAGCACAGGCACACTACCCCACAGGGAAGCAGAGTCAAAAGGAAGGAAGTATGGGCATACTGGGAAGGGGGGTGTAGGCAATAGCATGATGGGAGTGGTAGTCACAGCTCAACATCCCCCACCCACATGGCCCAGCAAGCTCACACTGAGGCCCCCACCCGCAAGTCCCCCCGCGCCCAGAAGAGCAAGACCCCGCCACCACCCTGCAGGTCAACCACACAGTCTCCTTCCTCCATCCCTCAGGCACCCACAACACAGGTTCCCCCACCACACCCTGCCCCAGGTTCCCCCACCCACAGATACACCATCCCCAAAATGATGCGGCCTTCTCCACCTACCACTTGCTCTTCCAGCCCCACACCCCCCGCTGCACATGTTTGTGCCACTTGTGTGGAGACCGTGTCCTCCCCCTCTGTCCTGCCCACCTTACCTGAACCCCATTCTACTCCCCTGGAGATGGGCACTGCAGTGGAGTCCACTACCACCCCGTCTGACTTGGGCACTGCAGTGGGGAACCTGTCCACTCCATCTGGCCAGCCCACTGGAGTTGTGCCGGCACCCACACCATCTGACTCATGCCCCCAGTTGTGCCGGCACACACCATGTCAGACACCTCCACTGCAGTTGTCAGTGACTCTCCAGCACCAGCCACCCCTTCCCTGCCTCCTTCTGGTGAGCCCTGATCCTGTCCCTGCGGTGCCTGGCCTGCCCCCTGTATGCCCCTCCGAGGGAATGTCCCTGGTCCGTAGCAGTGCAGGCAAGCAAGGGTGACATCTGCCACTGTCACCCTGTTTGGACTTTTGTCATGGACTGGCCATTGGCCTTTGGGTTTTGTCTGGACTTTCTATTTTCAACTAACATATGCTGAATAAAGCTACTTTCACTTATCTAGTGGTTTTGCTTCAGATGTACATGATGTTGAGGATGCTAACCATGCCCTTGCTGCAGTGATGGTGATTTTTGATATCAGGTAAATGAAGTGTTACTGTGCAGGACCCCATGTGGTCCAGGGTGAATGTGTCCTATCCTGGTGTGCAGCCATGTCATCCTTTGCAGCAATATGAGGGTGTCATGCTTTCCATATTTGCCAATGGGATTCCCTACATGTTTTAGAAATATCACATCTGTGGCTTACACACCTGCACATCAGATGTGCTTGCCATTGTTCAATTTGTCTATTTCCCTGACCGTGTGACCATCTCCACTGGACATGCAAGTTTGGGCATCAATGGGGAAGGACTCATCTGTGGTATCAGTGCAACTTGCTATACATGTGTATTTGATCGGTGCAGATGATTTTGGTGACACTGCCATGACCAGGCTGATGTGACGAGAGCCTTCATTTTGTGATAATTGTTGACTGAGTGACCAAGTGTTCTGCTGACATGATAGAGCCCTGCAGAGACAACGTATGGCACAGCTTTCCTTACACAGGAGTGGAGTCCCCTCATGGCAGTGTGTAATTCCGTGACATTGCCTGAGCCCAAGGTGTGTGTTGTGTGAGCATGTCTGTGTGTGTTCACTTCCATTTTGCTACGCAGGCTGGGGGCCCTAGTGATGTTCCTGTTTGTGATGCTTGCTGAGTTGAACAATGTTCCCCCCAAATCTTCGCCCTAGGTTCTCTGTGATGTGGGTGCATGGCACATTACTGGTCATCAGGGTGTCATCCATAGGTGTGTTTGCTGTCAGGGCTGAGTTTGTGGGCAAACGCAGATGAGACACAGTCAGGATTCCCCTTGGCACTTGTTGGTTACACAAGTCATGTAATTTACAGTTTGTGTTAGCTTTCAGTTATTGTGACACGTTGTGTGTGTGACTGCTGCCACTCCTCAGGGTCAGAGCTGCAATGTTGGAAATTGTCTATGTGTGTTCTTTGTGGGTGACCTTGGCTTCTTCATTGGTGTGTGACTGTGGCCGGAATCCCATTGGTTGGTGTGGATTTGACGTCATGCCAATGTACAGCGTACTGTGCAGTGTGTGAGACATTCACACGTCTTGTTGACTGGCCATGTGTGATGGGTATCTCCACCTTAGTTCCCCCCACCACCCCTGGGATTGTCATGGGTGCATGTGCAATGTCACCAGTCCATGTGAGCTTCACTGCTGCACATTGGTGGAGATCAAGGTGTGTGGTGTTGAGTGTGTGCAAATGAGAGTTGTTGCACGGCTAGACCCCTACCTCCATGTTGGCCTTGGCTGACAGGCCGTGCTGATTGATTTGTGCTTGTGTAGGTGTGATGGTAGTTAGTTGCTCAGGACACATGACTGTGGTTCACAGTGTGTACGACATCTACCTTTGTCATCACAGTGGGATTATCATGCAGGCCAGTGTCACCACAATGTGGGCTCCCTGGGGGTAGTGCTGTGGTGGGTCTGTCTCTTGCTGTGTTAGTTGCTGTTCCTACAAGCTTGTGTGACATTTGTAATTTGGACTCCCTCTCATCTAACAATGCCTGATTGCCCACATAGGGGAATCCGATCCATGATTTACTTTTGTGTGGCACTGTATTGACATCTGTGTAATAGGGATTCAGGCCTCCTCATGTGTTGTGTGTTTGCCTGGGGACACTGGCACACCACCCCATCACCTGTTGTGTTTGATATGCAGTGTGAGTCTGCCTGTTTGTGTTTGTGCATTTGCACCACTGCATTGGCATTTCTTTAGTGTGCCATTGGCTGTATGTTGTTTGGTGGCTTTCCCCTGCTGTCCCTGGGACTCCTAGGTCATCAGTCAGCACAATGATCATGGTTTGTATGTCCCTTTGCTGCCATGGAATGGTATTTGTTCACCTCACATCTACAGTCTCCACAGGATATCTACATTTGTGTGTCCATTGGTGCAGATATGTGGGTCTGCATTATGATGGTCACTTCTGTCATTGTGTTATTCGTGAATGTTGACAATGTGAGCCCCCATGGGTGATGTTTGTCTGCACATGGCCAAAGCGATGTTTCATTGGCACTGCACTGTTTGCCTCACACAATCTATGTTGCTATGGGACACAAGCACTACTATGCCACTGATGTGTTTGTTGTTGTGTGACCAGGAATCATCCATGCAGTTTGGCATTTGCAGCTTTTCCCATGACAACACTTACATTTTGGTCACTGTGGTGATGGGGCTTTAGACCCCATTGCCACAATGTTCAAAATGTGCTTCAGCTATGGATCCCACACTTACCTTTTGGTCACTGTGGTGATGGGGCTTTAGACCCCATTGCCACAATGTTCAAAATGTGCTTCAGCTATGGACCCCACACTTACCTTTTGGTCACTGTGGTGATGGGGCTTTAGACCCCATTGCCACAATGTTCAAAATGTGCTTTGCTATGGACCCCACACTTACATTTTGGTCACTGTGGTGATGGGGCTTTAGACCCCATTGCCACAATGTTCAAAATGTGCTTCAGCTATGGACCCCACACTTACCTTTTGGTCACTGTGGTGATGGGGGTTTAGTCCCCATTGCCACAATGTTCAAAATGTGCTTCAGCTATGGACCCCACACTTACATTTTGGTCACTGTGGTGATGGGGCTTTAGACCCCATTGCCACAATGTTCAAAATGTGCTTCAGCTATGGACCCCACACTTACCTTTTGGTCACTGTGATGATGGGGTGTTAGACCCCATTGCCACAGTGGTCATGGTCTGCTTGCATTGTGGAGGCCACACACATTTATGTGTGACACATGTGATAGGGGGTCACATTGTATGTTCAATGTCATATTCAGTGTTGTAGGCATTTGACACAGACTACACACGCTTGTCATGGTGTTGGGGGGATGTATTTTTCAGACATTCCTTATGTTGGAGTATGCTGGTTGTATCATGCATTACCCGTCCTATGAGTAGGGGTTGTGTGGGTGGTAGGCATCCAGGCCCCCGTGAGTAGGGGTGGTGTTAGTGGCAGGCATCCATCCCCCTATGAGTGGGGATGGTAGTAGTGGCAGGCATCCATCCCCCTATGAGTGGGGAGGGTAGTAGTGACAGGCATCCAGGCCCCCATGAGTAGGGGTGGTGGTAGTGGTAGGCATCCATCCCCCTATGAGTGGGGATGGTAGTAGTGGCAGGCATCCATCCCCCTATGAGTGGGGATGGTAGTAGTGACAGGCATCCAGGCCCACATGAGTAGGGGTGGTGGTAGTGGTAGGCATCCAGGCCCCCATGAGTAGGGGTGGTGTTAGTGGTAGGCATCCATCCCCCTATGAGTGGGGATGGTAGTAGTGGCAGGCATCCAGCCCCCTATGAGTGGGGATGGTAGTAGTGACAGGCATCCAGGCCCACATGAGTAGGGGTGGTGTTAGTGGCAGGCATCCATCCCCCTATGAGTGGGGATGGTAGTAGTGGCAGGCATCCATCCCCCTATGAGTGGGGAGGGTAGAAGTGACAGGCATCCAGGCCCCCATGAGTAGGGGTGTTGGTAGTGGTAAGCATCCATCCCCGTATGAGTGGGGATGGTAGTAGTGGCAGGCATCCATCCCCCTATGAGTGGGGATGGTAGTAGTGACAGGCATCCAGGCCCACATGAGTAGGGGTGGTGGTAGTGGTAGGCATCCAGGCCCCCATGAGTAGGGGTGGTGTTAGTGGTAGGCATCCATCCCCCTATGAGTGGGGATGGTAGTAGTGGCAGGCATCCATCCCCCTATGAGTGGGGATGGTAGTAGTGGTAGGCATCCATCCCCCTATGAGTGGGGATGGTATTAGTGGCAGGCATCCATCCCCCTATGAGTGGGGAGGGTAGTAGTGACAGGCATCCAGGCCCCCATGAGTAGGGGTGGTAGTAGTGGTAGGCATCCATCCCCCTATCAGTGGGGAGGGTAGTAGTGACAGGCATCCAGGCCCCCATGAGTAGGGGTGGTGGGAGTGGTAGGCATCCATCCCCCTATGAGTGGGGATGGTATTAGTGGCAGGCATCCATCCCCCTATGAGTGGGGATGGTATTAGTGGCAGGCATCCATCCCCCCTATGAGTGGGGCTGGTATTAGTGGTATTAGTGGCAGGCATCCATCCCCCTATGAGTGGGGAGGGTAGTAGTGGCAGGCATCCATCCCCCTATGAGTGGGGAGGGTAGTAGTGGCAGGCATCCATCCCCCTATGAGTGGGGAGGGTAGTAGTGGCAGGCATCCATCCCCCTATGAGTGGGGATGGTAGTAGTGGCAGGCATCCATCCCCCTATGAGTGGGGTTGGTAGTAGTGACAGGCATCCAGGCCCACATGAGTAGGGGTGGTGGTAGTGGTAGGCATCCAGGCCCCCATGAGTAGGGGTGGTGTTAGTGGTAGGCATCCATCCCCCTATGAGTGGGGATGGTATTAGTGGCAGGCATCCATCCCCCTATGAGTGGGGATGGTATTAGTGGCAGGCATCCATCCCCCTATGAGTGGGGAGGGTAGTAGTGGCAGGCATCCATCCCCCTATGAGTGGGGATGGTAGTAGTGGCAGGCATCCATCCCCCTATGAGTGGGGATGGTAGTAGTGACAGGCATCCAGGCCCACATGAGTAGGGGTGGTGGTAGTGGTAGGCATCCAGGCCCCCATGAGTAGGGGTGGTGGTAGTGGTAGGCATCCAGGCCCCCATGAGTAGGGGTGGTGTTAGTGGTAGGCATCCATCCCCCTATGAGTGGGGATGGTAGTAGTGGTAGGCATCCATCCCCCTATGAGTGGGGATGGTAGTAGTGGTAGGCATCCATCCCCCTATGAGTGGGGATGGTATTAGTGGCAGGCATCCATCCCCCTATGAGTGGGGAGGGTAGTAGTGACAGGCATCCAGGCCCCCATGAGTAGGGGTGGTGTTAGTGGTAGGCATCCATCCCCCTATGAGTGGGGATGGTATTAGTGGCAGGCATCCATCCCCCTATGAGTGGGGATGGTAGTAGTGGCAGGCATCCATCCCCCTATGAGTGGGGATGGTAGTAGTGACAGGCATCCAGGCCCACATGAGTAGGGGTGGTGGTAGTGGTAGGCATCCAGGCCCCCATGAGTAGGGGTGGTGTTAGCGGTAGGCATCCATCCCCCTATGAGTGGGGATGGTAGTAGTGGCAGGCATCCATCCCCCTATGAGTGGGGATGGTAGTAGTGGTAGGCATCCATCCCCCTATGAGGGGGGATGGTATTAGTGGCAGGCATCCATCCCCCTATGAGTGGGGAGGGTAGTAGTGACAGGCATTCAGGCCCCCATGAGTAGGGGTGGTGTTAGTGGTAGGCATCCATCCCCCTATGAGTGGGGATGGTATTAGTGGCAGGCATCCATCCCCCTATGAGTGGGGATGGTAGTAGTGGCAGGCATCCATCCCCCTATGAGTGGGGATGGTATTAGTGGTAGGCATCCATCCCCCTATGGGTGTGTATGGCATTGGTGATAGCCATCCCGCCCCTATGGTTCTGCTGTTGCTAGTGTACGTCATTTCTGCATCCATATGTGTGTGTGACATATTTCGGGTACGTGTCGTTTGTTTGTGTTGTGGGTGTTTGACTTACAGTCTGCGCCGTACGTGTCCGTACCGGTCCCGGTAATAGATGTAGAGTATTGGTAGGACCAGCGCGATGGGATTCATGGTTGGGTCGTCTCGTTCGGGTTTCTCGTGGCTTCGACTCATACTCGTGGCTGGCTTGTTCGTCTCGTCGACGTGGATCGTCTTCTGGCGCGAATCGGAGCTTATGTACAGCTCTCCCGGATGCTCAAACGTGCTGGACGTAGCGACGGGTTCGGCGCGTACGGAAGGCGCATCGTACTCGTCCGGCCGGAAGGTGCTGTGTATTTGCTTCCGTGCGACTAGAATCGGCATTTACGGATCCGGCTCGGGCGGGGAACAGGAGCTGGAATTGGTGAGTACGGCTCGCTCGGAATCTGGGCTGTTATGCGCATCGTACTTGTTCGTTCGGACGACTGTTCGAATCGGTCGGGAAACACACGTTCGGCTTGGTTTTTTTCCGGACGAATACTGTTAGGTGCGCTTCCGGCCGAGATCGGAATCGACCCCTCGGTCTGTACCAATACCAGTAGGTTTAGTCTGTACGAACAGTAACTCCAAGTAGAGCTCCAAGCAGAAAATGGTACTACTAAATGAAGGCATTTTGGTTGCTAATAATTCTATCTCTAATATGGAGTAGTTTAACTCAGCTGAAGAGAATTTGCAAGAATAATAAGCCACAGGATGTTCATTCCCCGAGAACGCTCTTGTATAAAAACTGTTCCAATTGCTCTGTCAGAAGCATCAGTCTCTAGAATGAAAGATCCCAGGGCATCAATTTGTTGTAGAATTGGGACTTTCACAAATTCTTCTTCTAAAACCTGATCAATATAACAGATTGATTCCAGGGGAATTGTGATTTTTCTTTAATAGATCAGCGATAAGAGTGACAATCATACGATAATTTTGAATGAACTTCCTATAACAGTTGGCTAATGCAAGGAAACTTAAGAGTTTCTTGCCGTGGTACGGACAGGCTACTCCAGTATAGCCTTGAAATTTTGAGAGTTTATAGCAATTCTTTCAGAAGACAGGACATACATAATAACCCAGATGTTCTGAAGATGTTGCATATAAACAAATTTCACCTGTTTAGCTATTAGTTTGTACTGTCTAAAATGAATAAAAACTTCTTTTATAAGATTTATATGTTCATGAGGATCTTTGGAGAATACTAGATGTCACCCAAGATAAATGACTATAATATGAAAGAAGATTTGAAAAGATGGAGTCCATAATCTTTGAAAGATACATTGCAAAGGTTGAAATGCATGACCTGGTAGTCACAGTGGCCAAAAGGTATTCTAAACACAATTTTTCCATTTTAGCCCTTATGTGTTGCAGATGACATACTCCTATGAAGTTCAGTTTGGTAAAGATCTTGACTTCTTTCACAGCTTCAAAAATGTCAGATATTAATGGTAGGGATACTAATCTTTTATGGTCCTTTGTTTTAAACCCCTATTGCAGATGCATGGTCTAAGCTCAGTTGAATGTTTTCTGGGTACACAGCTCTTAAATGAGGCTTGGATGGAGCTATTAATCCATTCTTTAAAATGGTATCAAGGTATTCCTTAAGAGTTTATTTTTCTTTAGGTGACTAAAAAACAGTTGATCGAAAGGAAATCTGTGCTCATGGCATAATCAAATGATTCATGAGGTGATAATTCTCTTTTCTTAGGCTAAAAAAAAGAATTCAAGAATTCTTCGTATTTTTCTTAGTTTGGAATCACTGCAATTTGATCTATAGTCTATGCTTTGATGTCCAGTGGACCTGATTCCATTGGAATGTCTATCTTTTAGAAATGTTGATGACACTGCTCCATACATTATTCATATCTGAGAAATAAAGTTCTTTCTGACCAATATATGTAAGGATTGTGTTTAACTATCCAAGTTATTCCCAGAATGTAGGGATATTGAGGAAAAGAAATCAAGCTGAAATTTAGAGGCTTATATTGACCGGATATTTGTATCTATACCAATTAAGTCTGCTTACAACCTAATCCTGATACAACCAAGGTTCCATCTGCAGTTTCCACGGACACTGAATTTTCTTTCGTAATAAGGGGAATTTCATTCTGCACTGACCACATTATATCCAAAGTGGTTAATTTTAGGGCAAAATTCTTCTCTTTGAAGTAAGATAAACACGGAAGTGTTGGGGCATTTAGGCAGAGTAGCATGTCTGATAATACTCATCTTTATTCCCTACACACGAGACAAGTCTGCTAGTTTTCAGAAAACGTTTGGGTTTGAGGTGGACATTTAGGACAAGAACTTGGGAGATGCTCCTTGCGACCCAATTTTCTACACCAGGTCTTTTCATCTTCAGTTAGAGGACCACAGGTTATTTTGATTTGCACTGGTTCTTTGTCAGGTTCATGAACCTTGGTGGCTAGCTTAAACACAGATGAAGGATTGGGTCTGTTTTCTTCATTCTAACCTTCTCCCTTAAATTCAACTCTCGCTCAGAATGGTCAAGGTAATAAGGTCTTGAAAATTAACTGGTCCAGCAATTCTTACCAATTCTTTCTCCAGTTATTCTTTCAGGCCCTTCTGGAAAAGAGTGAACAAGGGTTACAGGTCTGATGTTCCTTGATAAATTTCAAAAATGTCTTCTTGGGAAGAGTATGTTTGATCCTAACAGTTAAAAAGTCTTTTGAGTTTGATGAGAAAGGTTGGAAAAGTATCCAGGAGTGGACTAGTCTCTGACACTTATGGAGTAGCCTAAACAAGGCATTCCCAATAATATAATATAATAACAACAGGCAAGTATCCAGGAATTATTTTAGTTTATTTGGATTGCCATTATATTTCTTCTTAACCAGTCCAGCCAAAGGCAGACCTAATGCCTCTTGTTGAATGGCAGCAAGAGATTGGCATACAGCTGTATTTTTACTGGTTAGGCTTTGTACCTGAAGGGTCACGTTATTTACAGCAGTAAATAATTCTTAAACCTGACTCATGCTCTGATTCTTTTGGCATTGCAACCTGTCAAGAGCAGTTATTCTTGGCTTTCAGGAGTAGTTCCAGGCTCTAGATTGGACAGAAAGCCTGAAATTACCAAGCAAGGAGAATAGTCTCTTGAAGGAGAAAAATTGAAGAACAGAAAAACCTTCCAGGAACTCAAAGAGAACAAGCATGGATGAAGCTGGAGAAATCCATGAGAGGAGTCTATCAAGAGAGAAGAGCATAGCTGCAAGAGAGAAATGAGCATGATAAGTGAAGTTGTAAGGTATTGAACTGTAACTGTGACTCATTAAATAGGGTGGATATAGGAAGTGGTCAAACATTGACTAGAAAGTATTTTTCTTGCATGGAAGATTAGTAGAGCATTACTACGGACTACTGCCCAAGATAAAAATAGGAAAGCCAGAGTCAAAAAAGAAGGAACAAAAAATCCACAGATGGTAATCTCTATAGCATTTCGTCATGTATCTTAGAGGTATAACCTAAGTCTACATGTTGAGATCCCCTAGCCCTATACACACTAACACAATGTGGTGTATATGAGAAAGGCAGATTTTGTTTACTGCAGACCTGCACACTGGCTAGTTTCAAGGGGGAGAAGTGCTTTATGGTAAACAAAACTGTCCCTCTCTCAGGGAAACAGTAGTATTCAGAAAACCAACCTATCTTACATGGATTGTCACCCTCAATCATCTGTACTAACAATGATACAATGTATCTTTAGAAACATTTATTGCAGTATTCTATGAATTGGCATGTGGTCCATGATCACAAAGCACATAAAGCAGATTACTTTTATTAGGGTTACAGTGAGAGTGAACACAACAAACTTGTCTACCATGTTTCCCAAGAATGCGGGGCGTGGCTTGAGGCTGATGAAGTGAGCAGCGGTGCTCAGGATCTCCGACCGGCCAGCCGCCGTTCGGCACCATCCTGATCCCCTACGTGACCCAATTCTTAACGGGAGCGCAGTCCCGAAGCCCCGGAACGTGAGTGACCCATCATGATAGCCCAGGAGTGAGCCTGCAGGTGGAACGACCGGGGAAAAGACCGAACTGCCAGAGCTGTGAATCTCACAAAATGGCAGCGCGCTTCGGAGCCGAGAGCCGCTCTGTGTAATCAATCAGAGAGGGCGGCAGCGACGTGATGGCGAGGAGACCGGGGCCACTGATCACTGAGCCCTAGGAGGACTGAGAGATTCCCCTGCTGGGACCCGGCGGCTGAGGCGAAGACTGCAGACTGGGCACGGACCCGCTGAGACCTGGTATGTGAACTCCAACTGGGGAGGGGCAAGCAGTCTAAGTGCTTCACCGCTACAAGCGCAGGGGGAACAGCGGATGATCCTCGCCCCCCTGGCTTCTATAATGGACATACCCCGGAGAGGCGGATAGTCCCTACACCCCCCACTAGCACAGGGCAGAGACAAAAACGTGGGGCAGACTTGAATAAATGCGGAGGAATCTGATGAGACCACGAGGCTGGGCACACAGAGCCGATCCACGCAGCTGAAAGAGGTGGGGCTGGCATGGAGCAGACAAGTGGCACTGAGAAGGGGAGACTGAGCATGGCACCGGCTCTGGAACGACGGGGGCCTGGAGAGGGCCCCCGGCAGCCAGTAGTGGAGAAGACCATAACCGCAGAGGTGGACCCACCTGTGAACTTGAAGCGGGGGACCTGGCAGAGAAGGAGAGAACAACTTACGTGGTGAGCAGCCGACCGCTACAGTGTTAGGTTTGAAAAACCCCATTCTTATTATATACTTATTCCGTGCCATAGTAGGTTAGCAGTGTGCGGCTAAATGACGTTCCATTTACATTCACGTTATGCAACCCACTGAGTTATCCCTGCAACATGCAAGCTTTAGTTAGCAAGTGTGACTCCATTTTGTATTTCGTAATCCCTATTAGGCTGTGTCTGAACTAGGCCTCATTATTCGTATTGCCTGCCTCAGCAGAACACTGTATTTAGTTATTATTTTTCTTTCCTGTTCAAGGCTGCGTCCCGACTTTACTAATGAATAGGCCATTCTGCCCTCGCATGCCTATCCGAGTGTGTAGTTCTGCTCCCACGTTAGGAAACGCTGAGACTCGGTAACCTTGAGTTGCTGATAGCATGTACCCATCTGGCAGGTGGTAGCCCATCCTTCTTTGCCCTCTTTGTTCATGTTCGTCCCAAGCCGGTAACTTTCCACTGTGGGCGTGGTTGGGGGTTCTTGGAGGAATGATCATGCATTGCAGGCCGTGGGGGAGCCAGTCCCTCGGCAGACATCTTAGGGTGCAGGTCAGATTGGACTCCTCTGCAGAGTATTACTAATAAATGCTTGTTTGTATTCTCTAATGTCTGACCGACTCTTCATTTCTTGGGAAGGCGTAGCAGGTGGTTGTAAATAACCCGGGTGGCCCCTAAGGGCCACTTTCTTCAGTTGGCGCCTGAACAGGGACCCCGCAAGGTGATCCAGCTCGCCCGTAATCGGGTTGCAGGGTCGGGGTTGCATCTGGTCGGTCGGGCGGATCGGGGTACCCCACATGATCGAGCTTGGTTCTCGCAGCTGCCCCGCCCGTCTGATCGGGCGACTCCTCATCTAGTGGTCACCGGCTGGGGTCCTGAGAAGGCGAAACCTTGGAGTTGACCGTTTGGTCCGAAGAGTCAGCAGTGGAGAATAACTTGACTCGACCTGTGTGCACCAGGTGAGTGATTTGATTCTTGAAAAAATGGCACCATTCTTGAACGGCACGAACCTACGGGCTGTGTCCTGGTACGGTCTCCGGACTGTCTTGCTTGAACGACATTAGCCGACGGGCTGTGTCTTGGTAAAGTCTCAAGACTGTCTTGGTGCAGTTTTCGGACTGCCTTGCTTGAACGGCACGAGCCTACGGGCTGTGTCTTGGTATGGTCTTCGGGCTGTCTTGGTTTGAACTTGGTGGGTTTTCGGACCCTTTAAAAGATACAGAGTGTTTGTGAACAGTCTGCCAGGCCAACTGGAAATTTGGCCTGTTCTCGAAAAGGCCTGGGGCTGTTGGCGAGCAATCTGCCAGGCCAACTGGAAATTTGGTCTACTCTTGAAAAGGTGGGGCTAGAGCTTGTCTTCTTGAACTTGGTACAGTCTACGGACTGTAGGAAGCGGTCCTCGCACCGTTTTGGTTTGGTCTTTGAACAATATTTATATTCTTTATTTTTTTCCCTTTATTATTTTGTTTGTTGGTGCTATATTTGTCCGTTGGGGACAGCGCGTGAATCTTATATTAAGATGCCTTGTCTAAGTAAACTGGGGTGTTTTGGATGTCGGTGTTGTTCTACTGAGGCTCAATTGGAAGAGAGCCAGCCTGCGCCTCCGGAGGGTACCCCAAATTTTGATGTATACGTCAAGCACGGTATTGGCCCTATTATGTTTAGCACATTGTGGAATAAATATACGAGGGACAATACTGAGTTACAATGGCCACTTACTGGCTCGTTTGATGAGCAAAAGTTGAATTTATTGCAGGACAAATTGTTCGCCAAAAAGAGCAGGCAGTCGATGTTTGATTCTCTAAGTGTATGGCAGAAGGAAGCAAAGCAGTGGCGTATGAGAGCAGAGAAAGAGGCCCGGAAGAGGCAGACGCAAACTATAACACAGAAAGCAGTGGCCTATGAAAGGGCAAAGATAGAGAAAGGAATAGAATGTGCAGATAGAAAGTTTCGATTGCAGACAGATAAATGCTCTGTTACTAGAGAGGAAGGTGATGTTTTCGTTGAAGAGCTATTGGATTCTCGCCCTCCTCCACCTTATGCTCCTGAGCGGATATATCCAAGGGTTCCAACATCTCAGTCCCCGGCCTCTGGTGCCGCTCTTCCTAGTATCTCCGCCCTTAGTCAAACTGCTTCGGCCCCAGCCCCGCCTGATCCTTCCCTGCTCATGCTAGGAACAGGAGTGGGAGGCGTTAGCTCTCCTGTTCCGTCTACTGACTCTGTATCTACTGCTACACCCCCTTTCACTCTTACAACACTGTCTCCTTTCATGATGATACCTGTCTCCTCATCTGCTCTTTCTCCCTCAAGTATGACACCCCTAGCACTGCCGAATGAAGAGACCCCTGTATGTGGGATACATGAAGGGAACTAGGTGGCAGCGCGAGATCATATGGACAAAGTGTTGGTGCGTTCTGCTGTGGGTGATGAGGAGAAGCAAATGGTGGCGAATCAGGCGGCTCAGTGGGCTCGGAACCCGATCTATAGTGTGGAAGATGTGTGGAGTGTGATGAAAGATTATGAGCCCTTCACACATTAGCATGCCCTTAAGCACATGTCGGCCACGCTAATCGGACTGTGGGAGCAGTGTTTTCAGGGTGTTGCACCACAGATCATCTATGACATACGGGATAAGGTATATGCTGCAGATATGGCTCCTAATGTGGTCTTTAGCAATGTAACGACATTGGTGGGCTATCGGGGCAGATTGCACCAAAAGGTTCCTACGATGGTGACCCAGTACCCCATGAGAGAGGTCCATCCCATTTATCATCCTGAAATACCAGAACTGCGCGACTCCGCAAATGCTGTAATTAGGCCGCGAGTCGATGCTCGGTTCCAGGAACAGTGGATCTATACTCCTTGGAAGAGGAGTGAGGTAATATCCCTTAAAAGTCAGTTGCCAGACCCTCGGAAAAACCTGACTGCATATTACAAAGAGTTGACAGAGGCGACCTCCTCCACGGTGATGACGTTAGCAGATATTGAGTTGTTCTTTGGCTTGTTGGTACCGGTGGATATATGGAGGCAAGTGCATACACAGGATCATGTGGTGGAATTGGGAGGGACATGGGATCAGATCAGGGCGTGGGATAAGGACCGCAAGCCCGGTGACAAGCAGAGGGTGGAGATATTGGCTTTACCGGGTCGCATTATCACCTATATGCATTCCCTTATCCCGCCCAGGCGGGTGGATTGGGATAAGTTGACTGCATGTCGTCAGAAGAAGGACGAGAGTGTGTCTGATTTCTTTACTAGGTTTGAGGGAGTGTTTCTCGATTTTAGTGCCCAGGATCTGTCATTGGAAGGTGGTGTCGGGTTGTCAGCAGGTTCGTTACCAATTTGCTTCCTGAGATTGCGACTAGGTTGCAGGCTTCAGAAAGCACTTGGAGCACGTCTTCCCCGTCGGCAATATTGAGCATGGCACAGTACTACGAGCATAGAGAGAATGAAGAGAAGGAGAAAGTGGAGAAAAAGTCGAAAGACTTGAAGACGAGGGTGTTGATGCAGCAAGTTGCGAGGGGTAACGGAAGAGGGAGAGGCTCGGGTTCGGCCCAGCGGCTACCCAGGTCTAACATGGGTGGTTCCTCGAGCGCACCTATTGGGCTCAATCAATGTGCTCATTGCAAGCAGGTGGGACATTGGCAGAATGAGTGTCCGGAGTTAGTCCAGAAAGGCGAGGCCCCGAGAGGTCGGGGTTTTAGAGGACGTGGAAAAGGAGGAGGAGGCCGGGGGGAGACACGATCGGAGAATGTATCGTCTAATAGACAGAGCGGGAACTAATTTGACGACCCCCGAGGGAGACAGTACTATCATGATGACTACGACATGGACAAAGTGACGGGGATGTCTTACAGCTAGGATAGCCAGGGACAGGGCAAGGGACCAGTTCCGGTGCCTGTAGATCAGCGCGGACCCTATGTCACTGCAGATTTACACGGTACGACCGAGAAATTCTTAGTTGATACAGGGGCTATGAATAGCTCTGTTTCCCGTTCACTGGTCCCGGGGGCGGCTCTGTCCGGCCAAAACAACGTTTCGGTGGGTTTCTCAGGCATGCCGGTTCTCAGCACCATTTCCAAACCTCTTGCTTTGACTATTGGCCCCTTCACGGTTGATTCACCATTTCTATTAACGTCAAATTGTGGGGAGAATTTGTTAGGGTTGGATTTGTTGAAAAGGTTGCATGCAACAATTTTTTGTTCTCCAGACGGTGTTTACATGACTATTGGACCACAGGTGGCCCATGCCACACAATGTTTTGCAAAGGATGCCCCCTTCCCACTGAGTTTAAAGATGTGCCACGCACACTGTGGACTACAGGAGGCACTGATGTGGGGTTACTCCAGATCCCACCGGTCTCTATACAGATTAAGGAAAATGCTGTATGGCCACGTATTCCCCAGTACAAGATATCCCAGGCAGGAGAAAAGGCCTTATTGCAAATAATACAGGATTTGATTAAGTCTGGTGTGGTTGAGGAGACAGCGGCGAATGTGTGTAACAGCCCTATTCTTCCCATTCTTAAAAAGGCACCTTTGGATTCTTCTGATGCTCACCCTGACGTTTACCGCTTCGTAATTGACCTTAGAGAGGTAAATAAAATAGTGATTCCCCAGTATCCTGTAGTCCCAGGCATTACCACGATCTTCACAATGATTCCCCCGTCTGCAAAATTCTTCTCTGTGATAGATTTGAAGAATGCTTTCTTCAGCATTCCAATCCATACAGATAGCAGACATCTGTTTGGATTTGCAATAGCCGGAAGGAGCTTTAGGTTCTGTCGTGCTCCACAAGGCTATACGGAGAGTCCGAGTATCTATAGCCAAGCTTTGAAAGCTCAATTGGATTCCTTAGAACTTCCCCCTGGTAATGTGCGGTTGCAGTACGTTGACGACCTCCTTGTGGCTTCAGACACTGAAGATGGTTGTAAAGCGGCCACAGTTAAATTGCTGTTACATTTGGCACACCATGGCCACAAGGTGTCACTTTCGAAATTTCAATATTGTCCACAGGAGGTCACCTATTTAGGTCACCTACTGTCGAAGGAGGGTCGTAGACTAACACCTGAACACATAGTTGCTATTACTAATATGCCTGTTCCTAAGACCCAACGCGAGGTACTCGCTTTCATTGGTATAACTTTGTATTGTTGTCCCTGGATCCCTAACTATTCCTTACTAACGAAACCCCTCCTTTACCTGACCACCAAAGAAGTGCATGAACCCCTGCCTTGGACATCTGCATGCCAGCAAGCTTTTAAGCAATTAAAGGTCGTGCTTTGCTCTGCTCCTGTGCTTGGTACTCCTGATTACCAGAAGCCTTTTGTGCTCTATGTACATGAGGCGGACGGTTGCGCGCTTTCTGTTCTAACACAGGGTTTCGGTGGTAAGCAGAGACCCTGCGCATATTTCTCTGCTATTCTTGATAACGTTGCCAGAGCTCTCCCGAGCTGCCTGAGGGCTGCCGCGGCAGTGGCAGTTTCTATCAGGCAATCGGCAGGGCTCGTCCTTGATACGGATCTCACAGTCATGGTACCTCATGCTGTGGACACACTGTTGAATAAGACAAAGACACAGCACCTTACTAGTGCGCGTCTGACTGGATATGAATTAACCTTGTTTGCTCCGCACATTACCATCAAACGCTGTGCTTCTCTGAACCCAGCCACGTTACTACCCCTCCCTTCGGAAGAGAAGGACAATGATGTCCATGATTGTTTATTTCGGACTGAGGAAGAAACGAAGGGACGGGTAGACCTGACTGATGTTCCCTTATCTGACCCCCAAGGGGAACTATATGTCGATGGCTCTTGTTTCAAACTACCAGATGGCACTACCACTGCAGCTTATGCAATCACAACGTTACACACTGTAGTTGAGACATCCCGTATCCCATACCAATCGGCCCAGGCTGCAGAGTTGGTTGCCCTCCTTAGGGCTTGCGAGTTGAGTGAGGGACTGACTGTCAATGTCTACACCGACAGCCAGTACGCCTTTGGGGTGGTCCATAATTTTGGGCGCCTCTGGGCGGAGAGAGGGTTCTTGACCTCGCATGGGTTGCGAATACAGCATGGTCCATTGATACATAGATTGTTGTCTGCACTGACACTTCCTGATAAGTTGGCAATAATAAAATGTAGTGCTCACAAAGCAGTAACAGACGATGTGGGAAGGGGAAATGCTTTTGGAGATCAGACAGCTAAGGAGACAGCTAGATTGAAGATGAAGAGGATGTTTGTGGCAGGCCCGCTAGGTGCGTTCCAGACAATGGAATGTTCGAGGACACATTAGAAAATGTCAGGGAAATACAGAGCGAGGCGACAGTAGATGAACTGGCAGTATGGGAGGAGAGGACAGGGCGTTTGGACGAGGATGGGTGTTGGACTGACTTGTCTGGGAAACAGAGATGGTTGCTGCCTAACGCCTATGTGCTCCCTGTTGTTACTATGGCCCACGGCCCAGCACACATTAGTGCCAAAGGAATATGTAAGCTACTGGACCCAGTATGGCGGAATGATAATATCTATAAGGTAGCCACACACCTAGTGAAACACTGCATCATTTGTCTGAAACATAATCCTGGGAAAGGTACTCCTACACCTGCAGGTAATTTTGCACCGCCTTCCTTCCCTTTCGAGGTTCTCCAGATGGATTTCATCGAAATGGAACAAGTTAACAATCTGAAGTATGTGCTGGTAGTGATTTGCGCATTCAGTAAATGGATTGAGGCTTACCCCCCTAAGGAGAATACGGCTATGGCAATGGCGAAGGCTCCCTTAAAAGAGTTCTTCCCGCGCTATGGATTACCACGTGTGATCTAGAGTGACAACAGAAGTCACTTCAATTCAAAGGTCATTGAATTGGTGTGTAAAGGCTTGCATGTTAGACAGAAGTTTCATGCAGCGAACCACCCCCAGTCAGCAGGCCTGGTTGAGAAGTACAATGGTACTCTCAAATTGAAGTTAGCAAAGATTCAAGAAAGCACAGGATTGCGATGGCCCGATGCTCTACCTTTGGCTTTGTTATCTACCAGAGCGACAGCACATTCTAGAACAGGGTTGTCCCCGTATGAGGTGGTCTTTGGGCGCCCCGCCAACATCTGGGGCGTCCCAAGACCCAAGCGCTTTTCCGAGATAGAGTACCCCCTACTTGTGGACTATCTGTATGAGTTAACTAAAGATCTTCGTTCTGTCCACCAACAGATTCACGCCACGCTGCAACCAGTATCAGAGGGGCCCGGGCATCAGCTACAGCCCGGGGACTTTGTGCTTGTGAAACATTTTCAGCGAAAGAGCTGCCTGGAGCCTCGGTGGAAAGGGCCACTCTTGGTCCTGCTCGCCACCCGGACCGCAGTAAAGCTTGAAGGCTGGAAGCACTAGGTACACGGATCGCATGTCAAAAGAATACCTCTCCCACGTCCGTATGACCAGTGGGTCCTTGACGGCATTGCTGACCAGGAAGGGGAGCGAGTGCCCCGTTTTGTTCCCTTCTCTGACGCCCAACTGAGGTGGGCGCAGACAGACGAGGAGAGCGACGAGGTCTTACTTGAAGCGGTCCCCCCAGAGATAAGGGCCGCCCCGGATGCTCCTGCTTCCGGTGCACAGACACCTGCATCTCAATGCCCTGCTGAGCCTGAATGTCTTCCCCTTTTTGTTGATGAAGAACTGCCTGGGGTTGCCAGGTACAACTTGCGACCCCGACGGAAGGACAGTGCGCCAGTAGGGCAGTCCAAGAGTTAGGGAAGGACTCGAGCTTAGGGCGTAGGTGCTATGCCTAAGGTACCAGCGATAGAGTAGGGAAAAAGAGATTGGTGCACTGGCCTGGACACTGGACAGGATTAGTTGAGGGTGTTCTCCCAGGAGGGAGGGTGCCCTATCCTGAGTGAAGAGGATTTTTCCGGAAAGAGCTAGACGAGTAGCTCCACCGCCGGTGCTCAACAGCGCCTACGCCAGATGAACAATAGGAGCCTGCCAGTGATGGCTCTCTGAAAGACACTGGAAACAAGAGTTTTGCCCATCCCCCTGTTCCCTGGTCATCAATTCTATTGCATTGCATTTCTCTCCCAATTACCATGTATCCTTTTGGTCGTTCCATTATTGAAGAAGAACACCTCTTTGCAGCCCCGCTGACTTATAGCTTGCTTGATAACAAGTTTGCCTTGGATCTTACTTTCACAATTATGTTCACTTTCACAATTATGTTTTACCTATGAGGAAATGGTCTGACAGATGTTGCCTCTCTTTCCTTTTTCCCCAATGTTTGTTGCCTCGTCTATGCATCATACATTCCATCAGCTACAACGTGAAAGTAGGTTTCTGCCCTTAGTCAAAAGGGGTTGCTAACGCAAAGAATATGCCCATGTATACACAGTCTCCCGGCTCGTTGTGCCTGCTGTGTAGGTACACCGACTCCCAAGAAAAAGGATATCCATGTGATACAAATGCTAAGATCATGCTTCAGAAAGAGCTCGATGGGTTGATGAGCATTGATGCAGACACTTTTTAGGTCAACATGTCTCTTATAGTTTCCCTGCTTAATACCGAGCATTTGAACACTTCAGAGTATTAAGATATTGATCATGTGAATAGAGATTTCCCCTCCTGATTAGAATTGTAAAGACCCTACTGGATAGCGCCAATAAAGCATTTAGCCACCCATGCTAAAAGGAGGGTCTGTTAGGTTTGAAAACCCCCATTCTTTTTATATACTTATTCCGTGCCATAGTAGGTTAGCAGTGTGCGGCTAAATGACGTTCCATTTGCATTCATGTTATGCAACCCACTGAGTTATCCCTGCAATGTGCAAGCTTTAGTTAGCAAGTGTGACTCCATTTTGTATTTCGTAATCCCTATTAGGCTGTGTCTGAACTAGGCCTCATTATTCGTATTGCCTGCCTCAGCAGAACACTGTATTTAGTTATTATTTTTCTTTCCTGTTCAAGGCTGCTTCCCGACTTTACTAATGAATAGGCCATTCTGCCCTCGCATGCCTATCCGAGTGTGTAGTTCTGCTCCCACGTTAGGAGACGCTGAGACTCTGTAACCTTGAGTTGCTGATAGCATCCCATCTGGCAGGTGGTAGCCCATCCTTCTGTGCCCTCTTTGTTCATGTTCGGCCCAGGCCGGTAACTTTCCACTGTGGGCGTGGTTGGGGGTTCTTGGAGGAATGATCATGCATTGCAGGCCGTGGGGGAGCCAGTCCCTCGGCGGACATCTTAGGGTGCAGGTCAGATTGGACTCCTATGCAGAGTATTACTAATAAATGCTTGTTTGTATTCTCTACTGTCTGACCGACTCTTCATTTCTTGGGAAGGCATAGCAGGTGGTTGTAAGTAACCCGGGTGGCCCCTAAGGGCCACTTCCTTCAACAGGAAGATCCCCGAGGCGTGAAAGACTCGAAGGAGCACAGCCAGCGGGCGAGAAGAAGAGGGGCCCACAGGCGGAGCCTGCTGCAGCGCCTGAGGCCTAGGGAGACTTGACCGCGACATGGAGGCAAACCAGCGATAAACGCACGCCGAGGTGGGCTTGGATCTCCTGCTGGGTCGGAAGAGGGGGCCCCATTAGGCCCAATACGAATTGTGCACGGGCGTGGCCCTCTATACATGGAAACACAAGGAGATGATGGATGGAGCGCTGAAACTTTTCAGACACTCACCCCCAGTCACAGATCTGGGTTGAATCCATCATCATTCTTTAGCTCACTTCGCCACCTCAGTTCAGACCCAGCTATATGCAAATCAGTCTTGACCCTGTGCCTCATGGGAACAGTCCAGCCCGAACTGCCAAGCCAGGTCTTCCCTGAACCGGAATCAAGCATCCTGGGACCGGTTTCTGGGTAACACCCTTCATCAGCCAGGCTAGCTTGAATCCAGTGGCAAAGCGAGCAAGGGACCAATGTCTGGGCATACCCTGCCAACTCAGGGCGAATAAAGCAAACACAAGGAGATGATGAATGGAGCGCTGAAACTTTTCAGACACTCACCCCCAGTCACAGATCTGGGTTGAATCCATCATCATTCTTTAGCTCACTTCGCCACCTCAGTTCAGACTCAGCTATATGAGAATCAGTCTTGACCCTGTGCCTCATGGGAACAGTCCAGCCCGAACTGCCAAGCCAGGTCTTTCCTAAACCGGAAACAAGCATCCTGGGACCGGTTTCTGGGTAACACCCTTCATCAGCCAGGCTAGCTTGAATCCAGTGGCAAAGTGAGCAAGGGACCCACGTCTGGGCATACCCTGCCAACTCAGGGCGAGCAAAGCAAACACAAGGAGATGATGGATGGAGCGCTGAAACTTTTCAGACACTCACCCCCAGTCACAGATCTGGGTTGAATCCATCATCATTCTTTAGCTCACTTCGCCACCTCAGTTCAGACCCAGCTATATGCAAATCAGTCTTGACCCTGTGCCTCATGGGAACAGTCCAGCCCGAACTGCCAAGCCAGGTCTTCCCTAAACCAGAAACAAGCATCCTGGGGCCGGTTTCTGGGTAACACCCTTCATCAGCCAGGCTAGCTTGAATCCAGTGGAAAAGTGAGCAAGGGACCCACGTCTGGGCATACCCTGCCAACTCAGGGCGAACAAAGCAAACACAAGGAGGCAAGAGTAAAGAGGAGGCCGTTTGCTGACGGAGTTGCTGGAGGGACTCCAGTATAGAGGCACAACACTGCGGGGCCCCCCTGAGTGCAACAAGTAGTAGCTGAGGCACTGGACAAACACATTGGGGGATCAAGGGGTTGTGCCAGAGAAGCCGAGACACAACCCAGTGCATTAGATACTCTGGGTGCTAGAAGAGATGCTGGCATGTTATCAAGCGACTACTAGAACTGCACGAGAGAGCTATCTGCAATTAAAGACAGTCAAACTCAGAAGTTGCACAGCGACAACGGAGGAATCGTGAATAACAATGAGGAAGCAGACTAAGAGGCGAGATCGTGAAGAAGCGCAGGCTGGAAATCCACCCGAGGAAAGCAAGAGTCAAACCTCCCCAATAGACACCCCAAGGAATCTGACATTGCAGGACATCTTGCAGGCCATAACCACCTCTAGCGAGCGGCTAGAGGCCAAAATTGATTCAATAGGGGCTGACCTGGCATCTTGAGAGACGACTATAGACGCCTGGCGGAGAGAGTCCAAACAAACGAACGACAGATCTCTGAGTGTTCCCCTGCATTGACAGAAATAAATACCCAACTTACTGTATTGGAATCCAAGGAGCTCCGTGCTGAAGACGCTCAAAATCGCTCAAGAAGAAATAATATCAGGGTGATTGGTCTACCCGAGAAAGTGAACAGCGCAAGCATAATAGGCTACCTAGAGAACTGGCTACACGCGGCAGTGGCGCCAGAGGGTCTTTCATCGTTCTACGCCCTTGAGAGGGCCCAACGAGTACCGGCAATGGCCACTTGTCCCTGGAGCCCCTCTGCGACCAGTGATAACAAGGCTTCTACATTATCGGGACAGAGACCACATACTGGCGCAAGCCCGACGGCAAGGAGATATAAGAGTCAACAATGTGGTAATGCGGATATTCCCAGACTTCTCTAGGGAAGTGCAACAACAGAGGAGCAGCTTCCAGAGTGTCAAACTGAAGCTTAGACAGCTTGAATACAAGTACACAATGCAATATCTGGCCAAGCTGTGCCTGTCTACACCCGAAGGTACTGAGTTTTCTGGCTCCCCACAAGAGGCGTGGGCTTGGCTGGAACACCACCGAGGAGTGACCCCACCTAGGGAACAGAGACAACGCGGAGGGTGAAACAGGCGATCCAGCAGCAGAGTGCCAAGAGAGACAATCTAGCACCAACACAGGCGGAGGTGCAGATGGAACGGCAAAGCGCAATGCAAGTAGTGGCGGTGATTAGCAGAAAAGAGCCGGACCACGCCAGCCTAGAAACCAGTGGGTCAGGATTGGATTCGGGCTCAGAGCCGGACTCAAGTGTATCTGAGACTCCAAGCACGGACCCTAAAGTGACACCGAGAATGGCTGACGAGATCATCTGATGGTGCAGGTAGGGAGGGGGCGTGGATCAAGAACAGGATAATATAGCCAACAAGCAGTACCGAGACATGGTGGGGAAACGCAAGGCGGCATTAGATGCTTTAGTTCAGCCGAGCAGTGAGCCGGCGGGCGAATGCGCCTGAAGGGCCACTTACCCCGATTACACACCCCGTGAGTGAACTTTTCACGGACATGGACTATTAAGTTTGGATGGTGGGGAAACACGAGTCACTTCTCACGTTTTCATCAGCAGAAGGGAGACTGTACAGCAGCCCAGAAAAGAGAGCATGGGGTGCATAGAGGGGCGGCAGGGGAGAAGATGGCTGACACATGGCAGACACTATAAAGTATAAATGCTTAACTTGGAACATACGGGGTATTCACACCATGGCCAAGCGTTACAAGGTGTTCTCCTATCTTAGTAGAAGGGGAGTGCAAATAGCGCGTCTCCAGGAAACACACCTCACAGCCAAGGAAGGGCGTGCCCTGCAGAGACGTGAGGGCAGGCATACTACACTATACACTCAGCCTACGCTAGGGGAGTACTGATTTGGATACTAGCAGGAGTGCCTTTCCAGCTGACAGACACTTTGGTTGACCCTGAAGGCAGATATATAGTAGTGCGAGGGAGACTGGAAGGCCGAACGCTGAGCATAGTGAATATATATATGCCCCCAATGTTGACCAGAGACACTTTCTGGCTCAACTAACCCGACATCTGGCTCCATACCCAACTTCCGCAGTGATCATGGGTGGAGACTTTAATAGCGTGGTGGACATCACCCTCGACAGATCTCACCTGCCACTGTGAGACTCTCAGACAACACGTACTGCAGGGGCGTTCAGAGACTGGCAGGGACGGTGGGGGCTAGTGGACTTCTGGAGAACCTTACACCCCTTAGCCAGGGACTACTCATTCTTTTCAGTGACGCATGAGCTACACGCACATCTAGACACATTCTTATGTACGCCTGATATGCAATGCCAGATTCACATGGTTGAATACTTGGCCAGAAAGATTTCAGACCACAATCCCATCCTACTGGGACTTAGATGGACATATCCTAACCCTGTAATCCCTACCTGGAGACTCCGTCCAGAGGCGATGGAAGATCAGGTATTTAGAGAATGAATCCAGGAGAAGATTACACAATACTTCCAGGATAACAACGGGACGGCAACCTCTCCCCTGCCAGAGTGGGATGCCTTCAAGGTGGTGTTAAGAGGCCACTGCATAGTGGAGACCACAGGGGTTAAACGCACACTCACGACGGAAGTCCTGACAGCCGAAAAAGAGCTCAGAAACTTAGAACGGAGACGTCCAGGGCACCCAGAGCTACAGACGGGACTCCAGGAGGCAAGGGAGACGGTAGCACAGCAGACTGAGGGACTGCGCTGTTTTGACTATAGACAGTACTTAGATCGCACGCATGCTGAAAGAGACAAGTCAGGCTCCTTACTGGCATGGCTGGCCAGCCCAAATAGTAGAGGATCCCCAACAGTGGAGATAGAGGACGACAATGGAAACAAACAATATACGCAGGAAGGGATCAACGATATTTTTGCTCAGTACTATACTGGACTGTACCGCAGGGCTCCCCCGTGTGAGGACGAGATAATAAGGGAGCATTTAGAGGGACTGAGACTGTCGCGATTAGAGCCGGAGGAGGCGGAGGAGATGGGGACGGCCATCACCCTGCACGAGGTGAAAGCAGCCATTAAGCACAATGCACATAACAAAACACCAGGAACGGACGGATTAACAGCCTAATTCTACTCGACTTATACTGCGGAGCTAGCCCCTAGGTTGGTCTCGATGTATGCAGCAGATAGGGAAATGAAAATACTACCTGACACCACCGGAGGAGCCCTTAATCTTCTGGTATTAAAACCGGGGAAGCTGGCTTACGACCGTACAGCCTATAGGCCGCTATCCATGTTGAACATGGACTATAAAATACTGAGCAAAATAACAGCGACTAGACTGTTACCACATGTGTCCAGGTTAGTCCACTCAGATCAGGCTGGCGTTATTCCGCAAAGGAACACAGCCATTAATATAAGACGCCTCATGGCCAATGTTCCCTCTAATTTTTTTCCTCTATGTGCGGCAGTGTAAGGTCTCTGTGCGCTGCAACCAAAGCTATGTGCACCGGGAACCAGACCGCGCGTGTGCGCTGCAATTAACATGAATACTCCAGCCCTGCCAAGTAGCACGCATTAGGTGTGGTCCGCAACACCACACTAAAATGCATTAATCACGCATTTTTAGCACCACGACAATGCCTATGTAATAGGAGTCAGTGATCGTGAGTGTTGGGGCTGAATTTACAGCAGTGTAGCAAGTGTTGGGCATACGGTGCTATAGGTGGGACACTGGAGAATGGAACGAGGGGCTTCCTGCTTGCGTCAATGTTTCAAGTAAGCCTTTTACGTCCTGTCCGATTACTCAGCTCTGATGTTGTGAGGCCGAGCGTGGGAAGCGCTGTACTGCGCATGTCTGCCTTGGAGAGGGTTCCTGGTGAACGCTGTACGCACTCTCAGGTAAAAGCATGTGACTTGCGCACGAGCCCCCAGTAGCCCTGTCTGGCGTCAGGCACTGACAGGTGTGCGTTGGCGCATGTGCCCCACGGATCCCAGGTCCAACGTGAGAAGAGGAGAGGGCGCGGCTCGCGCCAACAGGCCGTGCACCGGCAGCAGCTCAGGTGTGAACAGGTGACCTCAGAAAGCAGGCTTCCATCTGAGAGGGGCCAATGTAAGGGCTCCTGCATGCACAGGAACGATGAGGAGAATGCAGGTTTGTAAAGAAAGGTTCAACTTTAAATACAACAATATGTGCATCCACAGGAATGCTGATGGGGATATGCAGATTTGTAAAGCGTTGTACTTTAAATGCAACAATATGTGCATGCAGAGGAATGTCTGAACGTCGGGTTTCGTCTATGCACAGTATAATGCCATAGCAGACGGGGGAAGGGGATACACAGCAGAACTGAAGCATTGCACGTGCGCAGCTTGTTTGTTGCTGTGTGTCTTCTTTATGCTGAAGGCCCAGAGCTGCCCTGCTCAGCGATGCTGCATGTGACTCCTCACTATGGCCGAGGCCGTTAGCAACACCGGAGTGTGGAAGTGAGACAATAGGAATTTATAGGATTAAAGCAGAGGAGCTGAGGGTGAGGCCTGATGTCTCATGCTCCCACCCACAGATCCCAGAGAAGGCGCTTTCAGCCTGCCACTCCACTGCACTTGTGTTGTGTGTGTGTCTGTCAGTCTCACTGCTGTGCGTCCTCCCCCACCCCCTTTTGGCCGGGCATTCTTCGGTGCCTTGTCTCGCCAGGGTGCACAGTCACAGGTGACGCCGAATCTGCACGAGGAGGTGTGCCGGGGCCCCAATGTAAAGAGTAAAATAACACCCACAGCTGGCGCTGAGCCCTTCCCAGCCCTGTGTGCTGGTGTCACTGCACCTGCTGCACCTCTGGTAGCTCTGCCCCCAACATAAATACAGTAAATGTTCCCATTTCCGGGACACCTATGCACCGCCTGCACTTCGAGGAGCTATCCTTGTCTGGCAGATAAAACCAGCCTCTCTCTGATACCTCTCTGTCCAGAGCTGACAGGGACTCCGAGTTATCACAGAGTTGTTCTTCTCTGGTGAAGGAGGGGGCTGCACAGGACAAGCAGGGCACACACTGCACAAATATCCTCACAGGACCCTGGCGGGATCTGTGTGGATCCTCTCCCCCTTCCCCCAAGCAGCTGTTAATACCCCCTTTATTAAAACAACTCCTCTGTAGTTTTCAGGTAGGCTCCCTTTGCCTTTCATTTGGAATTACTTTTAAAGACTAAAACAGCAAGAAGGTTTTGCGGTTTTTGATGTGAGAAAGATGGTAACTACTTGTCTTTTGTGATGGCGAGATACTTTTGAGAAAAGAGTGGGCAAATGGTGCATTTACAAGTAAATTTGAGAAAACAAGAAGGTTAATAAAGCAATTGTGAAAGTGCAGTTATTACATTAATGAAGAGATGTCATATAACATAGGTAGCTGCTTATTCAGTATAACCACAGAGCTTCATAACATTGGTGGAGTATTGGGGGTAGGGCGGGGGGGAGGGTCGTGGTCAAAGCATAACGAAGTGCACCTGGCTAGCAGATTGTCGATTTTTGTCAATGATGTGTGTTATTACAAAGCAAAACAATACCACCCTTCTCATGTGACAGAAATTGTTATTGTGTCCCAGAATGGGATGTTGAGTGGACCAGGAAGCATCGCCACCAGACAGTTACCCTGCACCCCCGCCCTGGCTGGCACGTGAAGGAGATACATAATGTGTTGATCTGATGGTGGCACAGAATGGGCAGTGACTCGACATGAAACAGCGGAGGAAGGGGAGGGCGGACTTCCTGTCTGTGCCCAGACTAGACCCCCCCAAACCCCCACCCTGGATGGAACACCCTATCATGAAGGAGCGGAGCTCCCCGCCACCCCTCACATGGACACATGACTTGTTTGCACCTTGGAGGGTCCTGGCGGGGTCGAGGGGTCCAGGGACCGCTTGAGTTAATGAGCTGACCGTAAATCACGTAATAGGTGCGTGAGTCAGAAATCCTCTCGCTGAAAATAAGGGCCGAGTGTTTAAGTGTAATAATTTGTGTCATTGCCGTAGGTACAACAGCTGTAGCCTAGGGTGAAACATCGAAGCAGGGCACCCTCACCCCTGTTTACCCCACGTAGAATGAAGGCTTTCTTTCCCCATTAGGGCTTCTGAGACGTTGGGTGCATGTAGCGCACATTAGGGATCGATAATAAGGATTAGCTCGGCGCTACATAAACTTGGTAGAAAGAACAGAGTGCCACAAATCGCTCCCATGCCCCTCACACGTGCCCACCCAGAGGCTGAGGCCGATCCGGTGTCCACGGACACGAACCAGCTCTGTTGCCAGTCCTGTTCACAGAGTGCCAGGTGCCAGTCTGCCCCTTCACTGCGGGCTAGGGAGCACCTCTTCCGGGAGGGGTGGGGGCCCAAGAGCAGCTGGGTGAGGTGCACTGGAGGGGGAGGATGGAGCGAGTGGAACAGGGGGTCATGTGCAAGGCATAAAATTGAGGTGTAGCATATGAGCACAGCCCCTAAAATATGGCCCTATTAGTCTTCCACTGCAAGCCTCACTTGGAGGCTGAAGAAACAGGAGGGAAGAATAAGAAGGGCGTTTGTGGGAGATGGACAGGGACGATGGTGTGGGGAAAGAGGCATGGGAGGCATGCATGGGAAGAAGGATAGTTAAGAGAGAGAGCGGAGCAAAGGAGAGGAGGGCTATAGAAAGGATGAGAGAAAGCATGAATTCATTGCAGGCAGTAAGCACGCGCAGATTATTGGGACACTGAATAAAAATGTATCTTAAAAAGTGAGAGGAAACAGCGCATCCTGGAAGAGGGGGAGAAAGGCACGTACATACTAGACATGCACACAGACATGCTCACACAAGCACACATATATGCACTCACATGCACGTGCACACACACCAGCAAACACAGACATACAGAGGCACACAGACACATTTACACAGGCACGCACATTTACACACTCTCACACGCACACTCACTCACATAATATCACATTCCGTGGAGGGGTCCCGGCCCCGGGTAATTCGGACCTGGCAGCAGCACTGGCCCATTGGGGGGCTGAGCCCCTGGCTCAGTGGCTGCCTCCAGATGTCTGCCTCCCCGCAGACTGTACGTATAGCAGGCGTACCCCGGCACACTGCAGACAGGCAGGTGCCACTTTACAGGTACCCTGCCCCCTCTCCTTAGTCGAAGTTCAAAAACACAAGACCACCAGGCTGCACTGCTCCCCCCCCCTCCAAACTCCCGCAGCGCACGGCGACTGCCAGATCTCCCAGAGAACGGGTGGCTTCCCTGGATCGGCTACAGATCTCCCTGCCTGTAAATGTGACTGAAACTAGCAAACATCAGAGCGCTGACCCACAGCTCGCACGGAAACCAGACGCAAAAGCTCCAAAGAGCCAGCCTGGAAGAGCGAAAAGCACAAAAGTGCCCTTACCTCCTGGAGATAGTATTCATGTTAATTGCAGCGCCCGTGTGCGCTGCAATTGACTATGAATACTATTTCAAAGGCCCACAATCAGCCCCGTAGCTACGCACTATTAGTAAAAGAAATGCAGAGTCTCCAACAGGACGTGTGCTTTCAGAGTCTGAAAGCACACGTCCTGCTTTAGATTTGCTACATTCCTTTTCTTAATAGTGCTTAGCTGCCGGGCTGATTGAGGGCCTTTGAGATAGTATTCATGTTAATTGCAGCGCATGACGGGCGCTGCGATTAACTACGAATACTTTCACAAAGCCCTCAATCAGCCCCGCAGCTAAGCACTATTAAGGAAAGAAATTGAGGAAGTGCGAATTCCACTTGCTGGTGAACGGGAGCCCTCCCGAACCCCACAGACACTTGCCGCTCCCGGGATGTGCTGTGTGCGCGGACAATATTGGACACTGCGCGCTCGGAGTGACTTCAGTGCGCGGGCACGCACGCGCGCACGTTAAAGGGAACAGTGCTCATGGCTATACTAGACGCAGGGGACTATGCCAAAGACGACGCAGCAGTGTTCACTGTCGATATAGAAAAGGCGTTTGATAGTCTAGAATGGCGCTATCTGTATAAGGTACTGGGGCAAATGGGACTGGGCGAGGGCTTCGTGGGATGGGTGAAACTACTGTACGCAGATCCGAGGGCCAGAGTGCGCACGGTAAAGGTTATATTCCAGAGT
Source organism: Calotriton arnoldi (assembly GCA_963921515.1). Lineage (NCBI taxonomy): Eukaryota > Metazoa > Chordata > Amphibia > Caudata > Salamandridae > Calotriton > Calotriton arnoldi. Next base: position 74,615 of record CAWUFW010007903.1, read on the forward strand.
CAGAGAGTGCATAGGGGTACAAGGCAGAAGTGCCCTCTGTCTCCGCTGCTATTTGCCCTTGCCATGGAGCCTTTGGCGTGTCGCGCCTCACTGGGGCAAGACTATGCAGGGTTGGAGATAAGGGGGATCTGCCATCATATTACTTTATATGCGGATGATCTACTGCTCTTTCTCCGAAATACAGAGGAGGACCTGCGAGGTGCCAGAAATATGCTAGACGCATTTAGTCACCACTCGGGACTGAGAGTGAACTGACAGAAATCGAGACTGTTCCCCACGACACTAGATAGGCCCCTGCTGGACAGACTGGGATGCCTACAATGGGAGCCCACCTGCTTGCAATATCACGGGGTGAAAATATACCACACAGCTGCGGATCTAGTGGAAGGCAATGTGGGAGGGGGATGCGATCCTTCCACTCTTCTATGGAGTTCTGGGGGTCTCTGCCGCTGTCTGTGGCGGGCAGGGTGGTCCTTCTGACAATGGTGGCACTTCCGTGCCTGCTTTACCTCTTTGGGACTCTCCCGATATGAGTCCCGAGTGTGACATTTCGAGATTTGAACTCACAACTTCCAACATTTATATGGGGATCTGGCCGTAGGAGCATAGCCTTAACCACAATGCAGCGTTCCACGGCGACGGTGGGGACTAGCTGGCCCGGACCTTGAAGCATATTATCTTGCGGCACAGGGCCAATGGTTCGTGAGGTGGCTGGCGGGGAGCAGGAATCCGGGAGGGACATAATGCCCATTCGCTCCAGAGGCCCCAGACCCAGTGAGAATGCTATTGCGACTGAAGCGACGACCACACAATGACACTGAAGAGACAAAAACAGTGACCCAGTGATGGACCATATGGCTGCAGCGCTTCCGGTGCAGAGTCCCCTGCTCCCCAGATTTACCCCTGGAGCTGCTCAGATACTGATGACTGGACGGAGGTGGGAGCGACTGTAGTGGGAGACCAATTCCGAGATTCCCAGATACTTCCTTTTGAGGACTTCAGCACAGAGTTCGACCTCCCCCGAGGCCATTTCTTGATGCACAAGTCCCTCACTGTGGCATTTAAGAAGCACTGGGGCACTGGATCCATGGAGCCGTGGGCGCTAGACCGCTGTAGATATGTGGCCCTGTCGGCAGGTAGAATTAAAATGGTCACCTGTATTTTCAGGGCGATCAGGAGTGATATCCAGAGGTGCATGGAGCGACTAAGGCTGCAGTGGGAGGAAGATCTGGGAGTACGGATTACGGAGGAGAGTTGGGGGACCGCACAATGACACTGAAGAGACAAAAACAGTGACCCAGTGCTGGACCATATGGCTGCAGTGTGCCCGATGCAGAGTCCCCTACTCCCCAGATTTACCCCTGGAGCTGCTCAGATACTGATGACTGGAGGGAGGCGGGAGCGACTGTAGTGGGAGACCAATTCCGAGATTCCCAGATACTTCCTTTTGAGGACTTCCGCACACAGTTCGACCTCCCCTGAGGCCATTTCTTGATGCACAGGGCCCTCACTGTGGCATTTAAGAAGCACTGGGGCACTGGATCCACTGAGCCGCGGGTGCTAGACTGCTATAGATATGTGGCCCTGTCGGCGGGTAGAATTAAAATGGTCTCCTGTATTTACAGGGCGATCAGGAGAGACATCCAGAGGACCATGGAGCGACTAAGGCTGCAGTGGGAGGAAGACCTGGGAGTACCAATCACGGAGGAGAGTTGGGGGACCATTGTGGAAAGGACCCCCAAGATATCAAGAAATGTGCGACTGAAGCTGGTAAACTATTATGTCTTACACAGAGCGTACCTCACACCTGTGTGAATCAGATGATACTTCCAACCGGAAGAGGCGGTTGGCCCTAGGTTGCGGGGAAAGTGAGGCACATGTACTGCATATGTTTTGGGACTGCATATGTTTTGGGACTGTCCCAGTCTTCGAGCATTCTGGGAGGAGGTGGTAAACACGGTAGGAAATATTATAGATAAAGAGATACCACACACACCAGGCCATTGTTTATAAGCTGGTTCCCACATACTGTTAAAACGAAGGTTACAGGGAAGTTCCAGGACCTTGCATATATATTAGCCAAACGAGAAATTACTAAGAACTGGAAGTCGACAGGGGGACCGAGAGTAGGGACTTGGAAAAGAGAACTAGAAAAGTGGGCAGGCGCCGAAGGCAGAATCTTGCTGAGAGAAGCAGGACGGGGTATAGGCACACTGGATACAGCAAGGGCTTGGGGGAGACTAGTAGATGACATTCGGGCACTAGACTTGGATGAGGCAGCAGCAAACCTCTCGCGCCCTCCGTCGCCTGAAAGAGAAGAAAACGAAATGGCCCAAAGAGAATAAGAAAAGACAAACAACACATGACCCCTCTAGCTACAGCTTGACACAAGCAAGAACAGCAGATGCATTTGAAGATGTAAACACACACTGATAGACCTAAAAGGGTGCAATGAAGCGACTCGTTTAGGGGGGAGGGGGCAGAGGGAGTTGAATTAGAATTGTAACAGAACAGGGATGATGAAAATGTAAGCTGGAATGTACATGAACATCTTTAACAGCTAATAACTGTAATGTACTTAAGCAAAATCCCAATAAAATTTCTGTTAAAAAAAATGTTTCCCAAGAATATGTTTCCTAACTCCTACATTCTATTTTTAGCACTATGCTGAGAGCATAAAGTAAGCTGACTTTGCCTGCCAGGGAGAACTTGGACCACCATTCTGCTTACCTTCAACACAGCGGGCCTCTGTATTATCAGACTTTCAGCCGGATGAGCAGGATGGGAGGGTGGAGTTCTCTGTCAACATAGCTCAGCTGAATTTGGCTTCTGCATGAGTGTCTATTTTGGTTCAGAAAAGAGCACAAACCAGCAGACTGGAATCTGACTTCTTTCTAACCTCTGCCTGCTTCCACAGCCATCACATGCTTTATAAGATCTTCAAATGGCTCCCTGTCGAAACTAGAAGAACCGTCATTCAAGCCCTAGTCACCAGCCGGCTCAAGTACAGCAATGCTCTCTACATAGAAATCACCACACACCTCCTGAAATACTTCAGACCATACAGAACTCAGCGGCTCGACTCATCCTCGACCTCCCGAGACGAACCCACATAACTACATACCTCAGGAAGCTTCACTGGCTGCCCATTCAGAAGAGATGCCAATTCAAGATGCTGATCCACACCTACAAAGCCCTTCACAACTAAGGACCAGAATATATCAACCATTGCATGAACTTCCACCAACCCACCAGACACTAATTCTCCGCCTCACTCTCCCTCGCTCACACCCCCCGCATCCGCCGAAGCAACAGTGGAGGTCGCTCTCTTCTCCTATCTCGTGGCAAAGTCCTGGAACGACCTCCCCCTTCCCATTCGAACATCATCCTCTCTGCTGGAATTCAGGAAAGGACTCAAGACCTAGTTGTTCAACTGAACACCCTCCAATGAAGGGTTCACAGCGCCTGGAGACCCTCACAGGTGATTAGCAGCACTTTACAAATCCTGTCTGATTGATTGATTGCGTAATAAACTTACCACTGCATAATTTAACCGATTGTGAATGACAAGTGATGCATAATTGCAGTGGAAAAATCCAGCCAGAACCAGTATTCTTTACATGCGTCACCTCTGTACACATATCATCGTAACATCTAATTTGTGTACCAGACGACCCTGAGATGTAGATATTTAGGACATCTTGGCAAGACTCATGTCTGTTATTCTGATGATAAGCTAACGAGAAAAAGATGTTGTTGAAGCTGAATATGCCTTTGTGTCACGAAAATGTTTAAATGTCTCATTTAAAGCTGACAAAGGTGAATAACTAAAATCTAACACTAAGTACATCTAAAAATGGAGTCTGGTTCAGTAATCTATATCATCCCTTCTTTGTGCTTCAGTGGTGACGTCATACATATAATATAGGTTAATGTAAACACAATGTCAATAATTTGACGAAAAACACATTTGATCAAAAAAATGATCATAGAATATAAAAATGTGTATCTTGAAGATTAATAATTTTTGCATAGCATTGGGTACATTTCATGATTACTTAAGAGCCTTACATATGCATTTCAAAGTAAAATTACATAGCATTTGCATCAAAGGAAAATGATTACTTGTGAAGCCTTGCATGTTTCAAGCTATTACATTAAAAACATTGCTTTTTAATAAAAGTGTTCACAATTAAGCATAATAAACGATACTTTTTATCAATCTAAGCCAACTAGGCATGATATTTTAATGAGCCAATTAGAAAAAATAAAAGCAGCTAAAAATGGAACAAAAATGAGATGAAAACAAATGATGAAGGAAAAGAAAATATAAAGTTCCAACGAAATATTTATGTCAGTAGATGTCAGGACACCAAAAACAGTCCATTTATCTTTAGTTGTTGCAACCCCATAACATTGTTATTTGTCGTCATCACAAATCGTCACATCAGGGTCATTGTTGTTTTAAAGTTTGTCATCACCAGAAATAGTCACATCAGGGTTACTGTGTGCTGGGAACTCACATGCTATACAACTATGTTCAGCTTGCATATGAATTGCAGATTGTGCCTGCCCAGGCAAATCAACATGTGGCTCCAGTTAGCCACTGGGAGAACCTGCATATGGGTGTTTTCTCTCCCAAAGCATAGAGGGCATACTGTAGCTGGCGGTGGTGCTATCACCAATGTCAGTTCTTGTTAAAGCCAATAGTCTGGAAATGGCTCAAAGGTGATTACTGGCCATCATAGTGGGCCTTCTGTATAATCAACAACATGGTTGCTTGGCAAAACCTTCAATGAAACCCCAGCACTCACACAAGACGCTCCACATCTACACAATTCATTAGTGGTTGTTCTAGATGCAGTTCCAGGCATACTTTGAAGGAATAGTTTTTACACCAAAACATTGGTTTTACTCCACTAAGGTCCACTTTTTTAAGGCGAAAAGTATAATGAGAGGGACCCTCTGTTCACCAAAGGAATTGGGTCCCGTATTCAACTAAGAAAATATATTTTTCCTTTGGCAGACCACTTACCATTACATCATTACAATCAGATTTGACTCACTCCCATACAGCCTTTATTCATGCACCAATACATTCATCAATAGACAAAGAGAGTATATCAATGTGTATACTCTTTTCGATATAGTGTGTCACTTCGCAATGCACATATACATTTATAAAAAGTACTTTATTTAAAAAATATATATATTTTTATGTCTTATACTACAACACATATAAAAAAGGGACTATCAGTTTATAACATTGATTTTAAAACACATTCATCAATAATTCCACCACATAATTGTTACATTAAAGATGTATACGGTACAAAAGGTTACAACAAATTTCAAAATAGGAAAAGAGAGAGGAAAGGAAGGAAGGAACAGAGTATCCATAAGACAATACACTTTGTCATAAAAACGACCTATCTGTCACAGAGTCTAATTGGGGCGAGAACATGATGGATTAACAATATTTCATCTGTTGTGCCAACCCGCATCACAAATTAGGGATGATAAGCATCAACGCGTTTCGATGGTATCGTCCTGGTTTACACCATCTTTATCAAGACCAAAACAATAACTCTCACTTTTTGCATGTGATAATAAATATCGTGCACCTGTGTGTGAAAGAGACACAATTACTAAATGTACTCATGGTACCCTCTATATTATCTCGACATTCCTATATATTACAAATACATCCATTTCAATTTGCCATTATGTGCATTCTCAAAAACAACAAAAAAAATCCGCAAACAATAAATAAAACCTGATTTTTTAAGGGATAGAAGTCAATCCTCACTTATTTCAGTAAGGTACGTGTTGCTCAAGTAGCTCGCCAGTCTGTGTTGGCCCAGCTGCTCATGCTGGTACGATGTCTCCATTCCGCATTCTGACATGACATCCATTTAGAATGACAGGCCATTGATCAGCAGTATTATGGAAACCCTCTGTAAAAACTTGAGAATAACAAATTGAAAAAATGAGAGTACTATTCCCAACACAGTTTTAAATTCAGTCACATATCCAGAGCCGATGCTCTTTAAAAAATGCACAACTCCAGTTTTACTAGATTCATTAAAAATTCTGTGCACCAGGCCAGTAAAGTGTGTCGATTATTGTGTCCTGAGAATTGTCTGTATCCCTGAAGAGGTGTGAGCAGTTTGCAAATTAAAAATCTCTGGAGCTGACGTAATAACTAAATCTTTTTTTGTAAAAGTACTGCAACTAATTTGCTGATCTTGTCGAAAGGTATGTTTTGAGTTTGTAGTCTAGGCCATGGGACACCTTCAATGGTATGGCTTGGTAGGGTAATAAAAGGTTATTCAACATCACATAATTAATGTTTTAGATGGCCTGCCTGCCGCTGAAAATTGTATTTTCTCTAATTGCTTAATTTTTAATACAGTGTATGTGGACTCTTTTCTTTGCATAGTTCTCTGTGTAAGAGTTCAATTATATGGCCCAAGAAATTCTGAAATATTCAGAAACTGCCAAGGAACACGTCCAGCATGCAGTGTTTGTGGTGCCCAATTTAATTGGATTATAGCTCTTAACTGAGCCTGGCCATGGTGCAACATCCCTAAGTTATCTTGTATTAGGTCAAATGCAGATGAAATTATTTTACTCAGGGAATACACACGTCTGGATAACTTATTCATAACACTGTCTACGAATTGCAAAGCTTTTTACAAATTCTCTTTGTCAATTCTTTCAGCTGCTTCTTGCTGTGAAACTTTCCATAGCTCATTATAAACAGGATATATCCGCTGTTTCACTTCAGGAGCATGTGGTACCAAAATAAAGTCAGAAATATTTATGTTTTTTCTGATCTGTGACAAATGTTGTTTCACACCTGCAATCAATGCTGACATAATTTGCCTACACTATAAGTGGTAACTATGACAGGTATATCTCTGCTATTATAGTGTGGAGCAGGGAGGTTAGCTTTGAAACTAGGAGTGTTGGAAAGGAAACGATTTGTGCATACATTTGTGTCTGTTGGCCTAAAAGGCCCAACCTTCTGGATGGAACATAGATGACTTAAAGGTACCAAATGTCATTTATCATGTCTTCAGACATGCTTATTTTCAGCTCCCAATCTGTGAATCGTGCTGCCTTCGAAATGGAGGAATTTCTAATATCTTTTATACATCCAAACTCTAAGAACGACAGTTTACTGAACAATTTTATTTAGTAAAATCATTACCCTGGTTATCATGCATACTCTAAATAGGGCCTTGTATTTGCCAAAATATGGTGCCCAATAGACTCTTTAAGTCTACATTTGCTATCCAATATTCACAATCCTGTAGGTTTAATTTTCTATTAGAGTTATCATAATAAACCAATGTAGTGCTTGTCAATAAATGCTTTTGTGCTGCCTAGGGCATTCGCTTGTAATAGAAAGCAAAGGTATTGGCTGTGTTTTCACCCGGAAACAGGAACATTTAGTGCTGCCGACAGGAGGTGTTATGCAGTGTTCCCACTGTGTGTAATTGTATATTTCACAGAGGAGCTGATTTAAGTTAAATATGTGCATAGTGATGTTAACAATACATTTCCTTGTGATTATAAGTATTAAAATAAGGATCTTCATTTTGAATGATAGTATATGCTTCTAATTCAGACATCATACCTTTTACTGTCTTTATATCCGAGTCATCTGAAATGGAACTAGAAGTTATGCCATCCACTGAAATCTTTATAATGTACAGTAATTGCAAAATCTCAGTAGGCAACATAATCTGGTAAGGGACATTCTCCCAAACCATACTATCTGGTATAGGGTATCCCATAATGTCAACAGCGTACAAATCTCTTTGAAAAATCTGAGAAGTAAAATGTGGTTGCACTTCTTTTTTCACTATCTGTGGCACAGTGCTGTCTGGAATGTAATGTCCATTTAACAATAATAACACAATATCTATCATTATAAGCCACATGATAAAGAAGAGCACTCCTGCAGCCAACCAAAAATAGGACTATGTTGGTATCAAGTACCCAGGGCCGGACTGGGAACAACAACCTGCCCTGGCAGATTGCTGCTCGACCGGCCCTGGGAGCAGGGAGTGGGGGCGTGGGGGGTGCTATCAAGAAGCACCACTCCCACTTTTGTTACCAGGGCTGATATTGCAGCACTGCTGCAAAACTGTCCCCCAGTGACAAAACCGGCCCCCACGGGCACAAAACCGGCCCCCGCTCCTGAGGCCCACCGGGGAAATCCCCGGTGCCCGCTAAGGCCAGTCCGGCCCTGCAAATACCTATCACAAAACCAGTGCTATACTGTAGAAATTTCAGACATGCTTTGTTTGAAGAATCTGATGAAAAGTCAATTGCAATGCATCCGTATTCAGTCTCACCAAAAGTTCTGGAGCTGATGGGCAGTGTCTCCATAGATGTTATCTGTATAGGGGGTATGTATTTTACCACAGCATTTGATTGTACAGTTGTTCCCATAGAAACAAAGTCATCAAACTCCTCCAAAGAATTTAATAAATGTAAAATGGAAGTGTTAACAGTCCAGGTAGTTCTCAGTCTGGGACTTAAGCTCTCTTGGTTGTTGAGCTCATCAATGGAATCTCCTGCAGGGTAGAGAGACGCTGAAAGGTTTTACCCCAAGGCCTCCTTTGTTATGTTATGTTATGGATATTTGTAGAGCGCATGGCTACCCGAAGGCGTCCCAGCGCTAGCCGAGAGAAAGGCAGGTTACGACAGCTTAATAGGCGGGGTTTTGAAAAAAACAAGTTTTCAGATGTTTACGGAAGGGGAGAAGATTTGGTACCGAGCGTAGGTGAAGGGGAAGGGTATTCCAGAGCTTGGCAGAGGTGAAACAGAAAGAACGACCACCACTTCTCATCCTGTTGATTTTGGGGACCGAAGCTAGGTAGAGGCTGGATGATCGGAGGCATCTGTTTGGGTGGTAAGGGGAAATGATGGCTTGGAGAATGGGGGGGCCTTTCTTCCAGAAGGATTTGTGAGCAATGCATAGAGACTTGAATTTTATTCTATCCGCAACCGGGAGCAGGGTTTTCAGAGCAGGTCTTGCAGAATGGCTGTTGGGAATCATAAAAAGCAACTGTGCTGCACAATTCTGGATGACTTGCAGTTTATTTATGGTCACCCTAGGAGCTCCTAGATACAAAGCATTTCCATAGTCGAGGCGAGAAAGGATTAAGGCCTGGACCATGAGTCTCCTTGCTGAAAAAGGAAGGAGCGGAAGAACTTTACGGAGCATTCGCAGGATACCATAGCAGGATGCGGCCAGTTTGGTTGCCTGATGATCAAAAGTAAGTGACTGGTCTAGCCACATGCCAAGACTTTTGATCTGGTTTTTGGGCGTGGGTGGGGAGCCAAGACCAGTCGAGGCTCCTGGAGGGAGTGCTGCGGGGCGGTGGGGCGGGGTGGGGGAGGGGTAGGCTGGCGGGTAGTAAACTCTGGCATACGGCCGAACGGAGTTAAGTACATAAATAAATAAATAAAACTAATTACATTGCGCGCGCTGCAACGCCAAATGGCGATGCGGCGCGCGCAATGTAATTCCCCGCCCCGCAGCACTCCCTCCAGGAGCCGCGACTGGCCAAGACAGCTTGGTCATGCTGGGCCGATGCCAGAGATGGGTGAGTTGCCCAGCAGCATGACCTCCGTTTTATCTCCATTCAGTTTGAGGAAGGAGAGTTCCATCCATTTGGCGACTCTCTCAAGGCAGGGGCCTAGACTGGTCGAGGTAGATCCTGGATGATTTAGGGCCACCACTAATTGGGTGTCATCGGCGTACGTAACAATGTCTATCCCAAAGGGGAGGACAATCTGTGCCAGTGGGCTCATGTAGACATTGAACAACGTCGGGCTCAGGGATGAGCCCTGAGGGACGCCTCAGCCAAGTGGAATACGATTTGAGGAGTTATCTCCTTCAAAGACTTGGAAGCTCCTGTCCTCGAGGAAAGACTGTAGCCAGGTGATGACACTGCCTGATAGACCAACATTCCTCAGTTTGTGGATCAGAATGTCATAATTAACAGTGTCAAAAGCGGCGCTGAGGTCCAGAAGGATGATAGCCGTTGATCCTCCTTTGTCTAGGATCTTTTTGGCATTTTCAACCACTGCAAGAAGCACGGTTTCAGTCCCGTGTTGGGGGCGAAATCCAGTTTGCGACGAGTAAAGTATGTTATGAGATTTGAGAACAGCAGAGATAACTGAGTTAACATGCTTTTCTAGCATCTTGATGCTCCCGGGGAGGAGGGAGATAGGGCGATAATTTCCAAGTGTGTCAGGGTTAAGGCTGAGTTTCTTCAATAGCGCCCTCACTATAGCTTGTTTCCACAGAGGGGGTACTAGTCCGGTCGAGACTTAGGAGTTTATCAGCTTCAGCAGCACTGGAAAGACTGTGTCCCCGGCCTTACTTAAGATTTGGGGAGGTGCTGGGTCATTAGGGGAGCCAGATTTTACTGAGGCACATATTTTCATTAGAGTATCCATGTCCATCAAGGGATTTTCCCTGAGAGAGTGCTCGCCGGACACGGAATGCTCCATAGGCCGCTGATTGATGGTTGGAGCAAGGGGGGGAAGGAATTATAGATATCCTTGATTTTATTGGAGAAGAACTCAGCAAGTTCGTGACAGTGCGAGTTTGAGCCGTCAGGCGGGACATCCCTGACTGTTAGTTTTAGGAGGTGCTTAGCGATCTTAAAGATTTCACGTGGAGAGTTTGAGGCAGAATTGATTCTTTCCTCATAGTATAATGCTTGTGCCTCCTTCACTTTGGATTGGTAGATTTTTATAGAGTCCCTGTAGTTCTGTTTGTTTATAGTATCATAATTTCTTCTCCATTTCCTCTCAAGTCTTTTGCAGGTTTGTTTGTACTCACGCAGCTTAGAGGAGTACCACGGAGAGGGATTGTTCCTAGTTTTTTTATGGATATGTTTCCTAGGTATAACTAGGTCCAGGGATGAGTTGATCCACTGGTTAAATTGGTCATTCGCGACCGTGGGGCAGGGATCTAGGATAGGTACATAATTTTTCAGAGCTGCATTCCAAGAGTCCAGTGGAAGGTTGGGCCAGGAGCGTTTCCAGCTACTGATTGTGCCGGAATTGGGGAGGGGTTTTGGTAAGTCCCAGTAGAAGGGGACCAGAAAGTGGTCAGACCATGGTACTGAGACTGGGTCTCTGACTGAAAGTTCCCTGCAGTTGGAGAAAATGTGATCTAAAAGGTGCCCTTTTTCGTGAGTGGGGCTCGTAACATTTTGCTTTATCTGAAAAGCCAGAAGGTTCTGGGTTAGTTCGGTGGCTACTGGGTCTGCGGGGTCATCGAAATGCAAATTGAGATCCCCCAGTATAGTAAAATTAGAGGGGGTGCTTGCCAAGTTGGCAGCAACCTCTGGCAAAGTTTTGAACAGTTGTCCATGGGATCCTGGGGGGTGATATATAAGAATACCTGAGAAGGTGTGGGTTGAAGAAAGTGAGATGAAAAAGGAGAAGTTCCCACAGTCAGGAAGGATATTGGGGGTGATACAGCATTTAAAACCTTCCTTTAGAATAATGGCAATGCCTCCTCCCCTCCCCTGTTCCCGGTCTTTCCTCAGGATGTGGTAATCTGGTGGGAGACATTGGACCAGGTCTGGTTCTGACTCAGCATTGAGCCAGGTTTCCGTAAGGAACAGCACGTCAGGACGCTCCTCTTGGAGCAGGATATAAATTTCCGTGACGTGTTTGGGTAAGGATCTACAGTTTATAGACAGCATTTTGTAGACTGAGGAGGTGTCAGGGGCCAATCGGGGTTTAAGTAAAGGAAGTGGGGTATAAGAACACTGAGGACACCTCAAAACGTCTATAAATGGACAAATGGAGTGACAGCAATTCTTGTTGGGGAATATCCTTAATCTCCTGAGTAGCTCTGGGGAATATATAGGGCGATGGGCTTTGAAACCGGCAGGGGGGGTGGCCCCTGGCCCCGGCCGGACGCAGACGGGCGCAGATGAGCTTGCCTTTGGCGCGCCCGCTGCGCGCGTCCACTGTGCGTCAGCGCCATCGCCTGAGTAATAGCCGGAAGTCTTAATGGGAGTTGAGGGAGACTAGAGCGTCTCACCTCCAAGATGGCTGCCGTGTAGTGGCCCAGCGGAAGTGGGTGGAAAAAGCCCACTTCCTGGAAATAAAAACTCCCTCCACTCAAACACCAGCCTAGCTGCTGCGGTGGACCGGGGAGCGGAGCGACAGGGGGCAGCTGAAGGAGATGAGCAAGGTAAAGTGCAAGCGGCAGGGAGGTGAGCGGGGTAAAGTGCAAGCCGCAGAACTATACAAACTCCAAAGTTCACACACAATTACTATATACATTTAAGAACAGGATAAAACATAAGTTTTAAAAACACGTTTAAAAGTAGTAGCGAATATCACCAGCAGCGATGTGTGCACTACCTTCTCTCAGCTTTGTTGTGTCTGAGTGGGGCAACTGTAGAGAATCAGCCACATGATGCTTTTGATGTAATCAATTGATAATTGTCTGTTCTTTTTTGAGCAAGGCTGGGGAGGCTAGACTACAGTGTGCGTGCCTTCTACCCCCAACACAAGTGAAGGTGGTTGATATGATGGTCCAAACACTTGTTTATCTGGAATCTTTTCTCAAACCAGATTCCTACTCTGAGGCATCCTTCCTTCTCTGACTGGCAAAATCTTTGTTTTGCCGGTGGCAGAATAAAAATGCTTGACATTTGAAAGCGTGTCTTTGACTTCATTTATTTCTGCAAAACAGTCAAACATTGGTATAGGTCAAAAGGATTTTCTTCCGCCACCTTCCCAGAGTTGTCCAGGTCAGGATAATATATAGGTTTTCCAAAGAGTAACCCGTATGGAACTTCGACTCCTTTAGGCAAGCTATTTAATTCTCTCTTGTCTCCATACAGATGATGGACTCAACTAAGACCTGCACTCATAACCTGGGCCGTTAGGGCTTGCTTAAGCGTGTAGTGTACATTTTCTACTAAACCACTCGTATTACTTTTGAATGGATTACTGAATTAAAGACACACCCCCAACAAACTCATTGCATCTTTGTAAGCCCTTGAGACGAAGGCTGGACTACTGTCAAAATGTAATGTGTGTACCCTGCCTGTGGCAATCAGACACCGCAATTCCTTATTAACTGTCCTAGCATCGGGAGAGCTTTCAGCTGGATCACTGACATAATATGGATGCATACAATATCGAAACACAAAAATATTGGCAAATAAATATTGTTAACAAAAATATTGCCTTTCTATACTTAATTAATAAAGTCACAAATATTGAGAACAGAAACATCGTTGTTAAAAATATTGATTTTTACTTATAACAAAAACACAAATTGTGGAAACAAAAATATCGTCACCCTTAAATAAACATATAAGTTATCGAAAATATCAATTCACACAATATCAGCTACAATAATATCACAAAAATGATGACATTATCGTTAATAAGTATATTACATCACAAAAATATTTATAATGCACCCCAATAACATATATAACTAAATACATAACAATATAACCAAACATATATATTTGCATTAACTACAAACATTTATACAAAAATCCAAATAATAAAAAAATGTCTAACCAATAAAATAAAACTATAAACAACCTTAACCAGTAAAATCAAACAAACAATTAAATCATCAATATAAAAGGCACGCTAATTTTATGAACTAAATACTTCAAAAATGACAAACGCTGCAAGACGAGGAAACTCTGTCCAATTCCCCAACCAGATCCTTAAAGAAAAAGAAATATATATAAATCTCGACAACTACCTAACCAAGAAAGTAAAACATATATTTACACTAAATCTTACTTCTAAATAAAATTAAAAATGTAAAATGGCAAATATTTAACAAAACACTTTCCAACATCTATCTCTTTATATGTACTTCCTAAAAGAAAACACTACAACTTCGAAAAGTGATTACCTGCTGGAAAAATACCTATCGCAAACCAGCAAAAAGATAAAACAAAGTAAATATACATAAATTATTCCAAAATAATAACTCTCCCCAGAAGCAAGTACAAATAAACCTTATGACCTCAACCTCTACAAACTACCAACGGCCAACAAATAAACAATTAAAATGAAACGGACAGTTGTTTTTCTTACAACAGAAATGAAATCCCCTCCTCATATTGAAACTTATCCAGCGGAAAAGCTGCAAAACAGTGTGAAACAGCTAAAAGAACATACATCCAAGTATTAATAATAGAAGTAGTTGCATAGCTTTATCAGTAAATACCAAATGTACAAACTTATTTTTTTAAATTTATTTATACTATTACACTACTTTCAGATACAATGACAGAGAGAGCTAAATATATAACCTTCCAGAAAGAAAAACAGTTACTAAACCACATGGGCTACACCAAGAACCAAGAAAGTACATCAACAGAGAATGTGAATTGGAAATGTATCAAATATTATTCTAATGCATGAAATGGTAAAGCCACTGCAAAAGATGATGTGGTAACCCATGTAAGGGAACGCAACCACTCCCCAAATGTAACAGAAATAGAAGTAAGAGAGGTATTGCAGGATATAAAAGAAGCAAGCAGTACTTCCCAGGAACCCGCAACCAAAATCATATAAGATATACTCCCAAAAGTCACTTAACACATCACAGGCCAACTATCACCTATACCCACTTTAAAATGTTTATTGGTACGAACAAAAAAAGACACCAGTAATACTCCTCCGGCCCCTAGAACAGAAGTCTCCAAACATTTTTGTCTCCGAGCTCGCCTAAGCTAAATGTTTTGATGCTGGGTCCCCCTCCAAAACTTTATGGCAAGATTTGAGGGAGCGGGTGGAGTAAGGCTGATCGGAGGAGGTGGGATTTGTGAGGTCATTTTCTGTGGTACATTTTTCTTTAGCTCATAATCCACATTAAACATGAAACTTCTAAAAGAACAAATCACCAAACAGAAGTTGACTAAAACACCTACTCCCAATAATTGGGATGTTGTCAACCTCCTTACACATCTAGGCCCCAATGCAACTGCTGCACTAATAATACCTATGGCTGTGAGAAGCAGTCTATCTCCTCTGCCTCTTTCATCACTTATCCACCATGCCTGACCGTCACTCTAATCTTGAAACAGACTCTCTGTCTCTTTCAGAAAAAAAGGAACTGTCACGGGTTGCTTGCCTCTTTGCAACATAGATGCCCTCAGGCCTAATGCTAGCAATGAAAATGAGCCGCCATGCCTCTTTTGGAAAGTGAAAGTCATAATTGTGATGCAATGGGCCAATCACCCTTCTGGGCTTGGGTGCCACTGTGCCTGCTTTACTAATGAGAAATTGTCCCTTTAATGCATTTATAAAAATGTTTTCACTGGGCACAGTCTGCTTACCTATTGCTAAACTGTATTCTTTGAAAGCACTTGTTTTAGCTTAAACACTAAATCATTTTTGTGGCAGGCTATCTTATACTCTGGGCAACTGGATTTACGATTATGTGATTTTGTGGCTGCAGCGTTTTATGCCATATAATCCATCATCTGATGCATAATCTGCAGATTTTAACAAACAAATTATTGTTTGTAGCTCAAATGGAACAAAAGTTACTAAAAACATTGCAACATATGTCCTTGCGCAGTGGAAAGCCCACCACAAATGTTGACTGGCCATCTTTCAATTGCATATTGCTGTATTTGGGTGTTTAACTGGTGCTAATCAGGTCAAATCTTTGCCCAGGCAGTGATACAATGTGTAAAACATTACAAAAACATAAAATAATACTATCACAAACTGTGCCGCATTTGCTGCATAATTTGCCTTTTTTTGCTATTTAATTCAGTCAACCCTGCCGCATAATTTGGTCCTCCGCTGCCACATAATTCCAGTAGCTCTGCTTATACTGTGCTTAATACAATTTTAAATAATGACTTTTATATTCACAGTGCTTGCTGTTACCTGTTGAGACTTCTTAGCACTATATGTAAACAAGTCACTCCTCCAAACTGCGCCAACTAGAATTCAATTCTGTGACTATATGGTCTCACAGACAGACATTTGGAGTGATCACATTAACCAACTGAGATTTCATTACATGAAAAAGAGTGCCTCTCCCACCATTACTTTAAATTGCATTTATCTTTCACTTAAACATTGGCACATTATTTTATATACCGTTGTCTACAGGTGAAAAAAACAACAAAATACTTTAGAATATTGTGTTCATTGTAGCCGCCTCTTTCACCCTCGACCACAGAGTTGAAAAGCTGGATGTAAATGAAGATAGCCTGTAAAGGCGACAAATAATCAAAGTCTGCTTTCCAGGCCATCTTCATTGACAAGTACTTAGAGGCATTTGCGCCCCCCTGGGAAAACGGCCACAGCCCTCCCAGTGGGGTGCGCCCCACAGTTTGAAGACCTCTGCCCTAGAAGATACCAAGACACAGAAGTACCTGAACATTTAACAATGACACATAATGAGGAACATTTCTTGTTGTATGACAACTTAAACAATGATAAACTAAAACTAATATTTTCTACAGCAAATAGCTTACTCAAACTAAGCCATTGTCGAAACTGTATGATGGACACGACCTTCAAAATGTATTCCAAGCCATTCACTCAGCTATACACCTTGTATGATGGCTTTCACAACACAAATATCACTTTTAGATATATGCCCTACTACCAAATAAATAAAGCAGCCTTTACTACGAACTCTTAAACCACATAAAACATAAAACAAATAACCACTACCCAGAAAAAATAATAATTAACTTTGAACAAGCCATGATTCCAACCATTTAAAAAATGTACTCCCATATATCCATACAAGGCTGTTACTACCATTTCAATCAAAGCATCTGGAGACACCTCCAGCAATCTGCACTGACGGCCCAATTACAAGTTTGGCGGTCTTACCGCCAAACCGCTGTGGCAGCGGTCCAAAACACACCGCCGAGTCGGCGGTGTTCCGCCCGCCCTATTATGATACATGGAGGTTGAGTGGCAGACCGCCACAATGGAGTGCTAACCGCCAGCGATGCAGCAGACTGAAATACTGACAATTAGTATGCCGACGCCGTCAAGGCACCGTATTGCTCCAAGAAAATTGTGAAAATACATTAGTACTGGTGGGCGCCTTACTGCGGTACCCCAACGACGGGAAATCGTCGCCATTTGTGCTCAGCAAAGCAACTGAACAGTAGCTATTGGATGGCCACAAATACAACACACCTGGTGTTTATTGGCCAATTGGAGACACCTGCATAGCACACTATAAAACACACCCAATTTCAGAACATGATCCTTTGCCACTCTACAGCTCCAGAGCATTTGTGAGGTAAATCTAGGACAGAGAAGACAGGCTATTTTTTTTCCAACACTTGTCACTCTCCACACACTTTTGCTACTCTTTTACTTTTTCTCCTGGGTTTAATTAGTTGTTGTACTGTTAGTTCCTTCATTTTTTGATAATGCTCAGACCCAAAAATCCAAGGTTTTCTGAGCAAGACTTGTCAGTCATGGTGGATGAAGTCATTAGAGTAGAGCCAAATCTGTTTGAAACTCAAGTAAAAAATACATATATCACTCAGAAAAGGGAAATGTTGGATCGAAAAATTTGCAAAGTGAATGCTGTAGCAACCATACCATGCACACAGGGGGAAATTAGGACAAGGTGGAACGGCCTGAGCTGGAAGGTGCATAACCTGGCCTCCAAGCACCACCTGGAGGTCCAGAGGACTGGTGGTGGTCCTCCCAGCATACCCGTACATTTTTCCGTTGAGAGGAGAAAGCTTGGCCATTCCACACACTGAAGGCTTGCATGGAATACCTGGAGGAGCAGAGTCTGGTAAGTGACACTTCACAAACTCACATGAAACCTAAATCTCCTGTTTGTTCACAAACCAGCTCTTAACAACGTGATTTCCACATATTTCCCTAACATCCAATCAGCAAAGTATCAGCATCAGAGATGTGAAAATGTCTGTGTGAATGTTTAATGTCGCATAAAGGGTTTGTTGCATCAATCTCCACACCATGACACATGATGGAATGATGTGTGTAAGTCTTGTATAAAAGAACATGTTACTTACCTTCGGTAACTATATATCTGTAAGAAACATAGGTTAGTTATAGATTCCTTACCTTAGAATTACCCCCAGGCGTCAGACTGGATCCGGAAAGTTTTTCGTCAGCAGATCCCCTGCACGTCAGAAGGTGGCGTTGGTCGACTCCGCGTTCGTCATCGGCGTCGCGGTCGCCGGGATGACATCGCGGTAGCTACATAGACGCCGCCCTCGTGCGCTGACGTCAGTTCTGTACACGACTTTCCACGCCAGAAGTGCAGAGCCATGCAAGACACTGACCACTGGTGCACAAAACTAGGGCCCTGAAAGGATGTTCTTAACCCTAGAAGTCAGTTATCAGCAATACCAACCCCGGAGGTGGGTCTGCGAACCAAGTTCACACCAGAAAGTCCTGGAGAACAGAACGGCCAAAGAAGCCGTCTCTCCGGACTTGGCTGTCCAGGCAGTAGTGTCTTGTAAACGTGTGCAGCGATGCCCACGTAGCTACCTGACAGATGTCATTTAGGGGGACTCCTCGTCCCAAAGCAGCAGTAGCTGCCGTCGCCCTGGTGGAATGGGCGCATAGTCCCACTGGAGGCTCCTTCTTAGCCAAAGAATAGCAGGCTTTGATGCACAGAACGACCCACCTGGAGATGGTCCGTTTGTGCACGGCCCGACCTTTCTTAGCGCCCACGTAACCAACAAAGAGCTGGTCGTCCACCCGGAATTGTTTTGTGCGATCCAAGTAGAAGGAAAGCGCACGTTTTGGATCCAGACGGTGGTGCCTCTCTTCCTCTTTTGAAGGATGTGGAGGCAGAAAGAAGGTGGGCAAAGTGATGGTTTGGCCAATGTGGAAAGAAGTAACCACCTTGGGAAGAAAGGAAGGTCTAGTTCTTAGACAACCTTGTCTGGATGAACAGCCAGAAAAGGAGGCTTGGAAGAAAGTGCTTGGAGCTCACTCACCCTGCGAGCAGAGGTGATGGCCACCAGAAAGGCAGTTTTCAAAGTGAGAAGTCTGAGAGGACAGTTATGCAGTGGCTCAAAGGGAGCGCACATAAGATAGGTAAGAACCAAGTTCAAGTCCCACTGGGGCATTACGAAGGGAACAGGAGGAAAAAGATGAGTAATGCCTTTAAGGAATCTATTTACAACAGGGGACTTGAAAAGAGAAGGCTGATCAGGAAGCCTAAGAAAGGCTGAAATGGCGGAGAGGTAGCCCTTGATAGTGCCCAGAGCAGAGCCCTGCTGGGCCAAAGAAAGGAGGAACAAGAGGACCTCACAAAGAGGGGCGGAAATGGGATCCACAGCCTCTGCTGTGCACCATGCCACAAATTTGTTCCATCTGCAGGCTTATACCGTCTTAGTGGAGGGACGCCTGGCTGCCAAGATAACATCGCAGACTTCGGGAGGCAGGTCAAATGACGTCAACTGCTGCCGCTCAATCGCCACGCAAGGAGGTGGAGGCTGGACAGGTTCGGGTGGAGGACCGTCCCCTGCTGCTGCGACAGAAAATCCTCCCGAAGAGGCAGTCGGATCGGAGGATCGATGGCCATGTTGAGCAGCTCGGGATACCAGACTCTTCATGCCCAATCCGGAGCCACAAGAATGACTTGGGCCCGGTCGCGCTTGATCTTCTTCAGCACTCTAGGCAGAAGTGGTATAGGCGGAAAGGCGTATAGAAGACCGCAACTCCACTTGCGACGAAAAGCGTCGCCTAGCGAGTGCCGCCTTGGAAATTCCAACGCGCAGAACTGCTGACATTGCACGTTCTCTTCGGTGGTGAATAGATCTAACCAAGGCTCTCCCACTGCTGAAAGAGACCTTGCACCACCTCCGAGTGAAGACGCCATTCGCCATTCGTGATCCATCATGCACCTGCGGCTGAGTTTGTCCGCCCTGGTGTTCAAGGAACCTGCCAGGTGTTGAACCACCAAGGAAATGCCCTGATGTTCCAGCCATATCCAGAGGCGGAGGGCCTCCTGACATAGGGTCCACGACCCCACCCCACCTTGTTTGTTGCAGTACCACATGGCGGTGGTGTTGTCCGTGAACACCTGCACTACTCTTCCCCAGACAGAGGGAAGGAATGCCTTGAGTGCAAGACGAATCGCCCGAAGCTCCAGAAGGTTGATGTGGAGCCCGGACTCCGCCGGAGACCAGAGGCCTCTGATCTCCGCCTTCCCCATGTGGCTGCCCCATCCCAGAAGTGATGCATCGGTCACCACTGTGAACTCTGGTTGAGGAAGTGAGAGGGATTTGCCGTCGACCCAATGCTGGTTCGTTAGCCACCACTGCAATTGGTGTGCAGTGCCCTCCGAGATCTGGACGCAACCGGACAGATTCCCCTTATGCTGCGCCCACTGGAACTTCAGGTCCCACTGCAGAGCCCGCATATGCCACCTGGCATGAACTACCAGCAGGATGCAGGAGGCCATGAGGCCCAGCAGCCTCAGGGTCATCCGGACCGAAACCCGGGATAGAGGCTGAAAGATCGGAATCATAGCCCGAATATACCGGACTCGCTGTTCAGGAGGATAAACCCGAAACTGCATTGTGTCCAGAACCGCTCCGATGAAGAGGTGCTTCTGAGAGGGGTTCAGGTGTGACTGAAGCACGTTGATGGAGAACCCCAGCGAAAGCAGGAGATCGGCCGTAGTCTGGAGGTGGGAGATGACAGCCTGGGGCGAGCCCGCCTTCAACAGCCAGTCGTCGAGATAGGGGAAGACTGGAACCCCTGATCTGCGCAGATGAGCTGCGACCACCGCCATCACTTTTGTGAACACCCAAGGGGCACTGGTAAGGTCAAAGGGGAGCACAGTAAACTGAAAGTGCTCGTGGCCTACCGTGAACCGCAAGTAACGCCGGTGGGCCGGCAGGACGGGGATGTGATAGTAAGCGTCCTGCAAGTCAAACGCTACCATCCAGTCTCTAGGGTCGAGGGCAGACAAGACCTGAGCGAGCGTCAACATCTTGAACTTCTCCTTCCGGAGGAAGCGGTTGACGTTCCTGAGATCCAAGATAGGACGCAGGCCTTTGTCCTTCTTGGTCACCAGAAAGTAGTGGGAATAACAACCACGACCTACTTCTGGGGCAGGAACGCGCTCGATGGCACCCTTGGCCAAGAGTGCCAAAACTTCCTGTTAGAGAAGGGCCAGGTGATCCTCCGACATGCCATGGTACTGAGGTGGCATGGATGGAGGGGTAGTCTCGAAGGGGAGGGAGTAGCCCCTTCGGACTATTTGCAAAATCCACCTGTCCGACGTGATGGTGCACCAGTGAGGGAGGTGATGGAGGATCCTGCCGCCCTCTGGCGTTTGGTGGCCCTGAAAGGTCAGACTAGGAGGGTTTGGAGGCTGCTGCAGAGGGGGCTGTGGTGGGCTGGCCCCCAGAACCACGGTGGTGGTTCGCATGTCCCCGGCCGCACTGGGGCTGAACAGCTTGCGCCGGTGGAATCGTCCTGCCAAGTGCGTCGGCGGTATCCAGCCCACAGCGGATGGTAAACTTAGCTGCGTCTCTCCCTTCAGCAACCGCTCGAGAGAGCACGGCCTGGGCCTCCTCCGGGTACTGAGGCAGCACTTGCTCAACCGTGTCCCACACGGAGTGGGTGTAACGGCCCAACAGACATGCAGTGTTTACCGACCGCAGTCCCAAGCTGGAGGAAGAAAACATCTTCTTCCCAAGATGATCCAGCTTTTTGGATTCCCTGTCCGGGGGAGCGGTAGGGAATACGCCCTTGGACGCTGAGGCTTGGACTACCAAGCTCTCAGGGGTGGGGTGTTGGGAGAGGAAAGTGGGGTTGCCCGGGGCCGGGCTGTGGAAAATTAATTTGTATCGATAAACATTGTCTGCGCCATCTTGCCCTTTTTCCCAATGCCACACTTTCGTCGTCCGCGGCGGCCATTTTAGCTACCTTGATCAGACCCACTCTCTGCACACCGCTAATCCCCAGCGCGGCTCCACACCCTCGCAAGCCCCCCCGCACTGGTCACCCTCTCTCTCTCTCTCATGCACGGGCCATTAACCCCCTCCAACTGCGCTGCACTTCCCTGGGAATCTCACCCGGGCCTGCCCGACACCTCCCTTTCCTCCTATACACTATCACACCCTCTGACACCCCTCTTCCTCCGTATCCGATTGTCCAGGCCGGTCCCAGGCTATCACCTAGCCCTGCGGATACAGTTTATGGCCCCGACTGTAAGGAATCGCCCCTCTTCAAAGGAGTTACAGTAGATCAAGGCCCCCACCCCATGAGATCCGTCACACCACATGCATTCCGGGAACCGGCGGAATGCCCTGCTGATCCTGCCGTCTGATGACGATTCTGTATGGTGAATGGGGAGGGGATTCTCACTGTAAGGGTGCGTGGGAACGGGTCTGAAGCGAAAGATCCCAGGGATGTCTTTCATACTTCAAAGTATCTTTACTGTAATGAAGAATGTCTTCCTGCCATAAATGCGTGTATAAGAGGCCAGGCCTCAGAGATGCAGTAGAGCACCTCGTGAAGATTCCCTGTTGGTCTGATCTGACGTGTTCTCCTCCGGAGAGAATAAACCTTTGTTTCCTGCCTTCCAGTCTCCAGCGCCTGCCTCTTCATTGATTCATATTTTGGGGAATAGAGGCGACATCGCCGGGCAATACTTAAGGTTATTCCATTCGTCGATTGCCTTCCTGTTTTACAATTGGCGTCCCAAGCGTGGGGCCCATCAGCGACACGTGGATCCAGTGGGAGAGGTCCTGACGACAGAGTGAACGACTGCAACGATCGGGAGAGCTCCTGTCCGATAGACCCTCGTCTGACAGCCGATCATCCGAACTTCACTGGTTCCGAACAGACCTCTCTCGAGTGATCTACGGTCCTGACTGGGAACCATCAGGAGTGCCGCGATAGAAGATAGAGGACGATCGGGCGCTGGATTCGGAAGACAGGAAACAGCCCATGCGGTCCGGGTAAGGTCGTACAAAACGACAAATTGTGAAACGATAACGGTTCTTTGAGACATTTGCTGCTTACAAACGAGGAAGAGTACAAATACTCTATCTTCCTTTGTGAACAGTGAAGGGTGGGTAACGCGGACTTTTGTCCCCCTTTGTAATCTGTCGTACCTATCTTTTCTCCCCACTGATTGTTTGTTTGATTGATTGTCAAGGGTAGCTCCCTTTTTCTTTGAGTATCAGAGTAGCTCCTTTTTGAGGCATTCCCTGTCTACAAACGGCGAGGGATAGGAATATTCTCTCTCCCTTTAAAGATAGTGAAGGATGGGTAACGCGGACCTTTGTCCCCCTTTGTAATCTGTCGTGCCTATCTTCTCCCCACTGATTATTTATTTGGATCTAGTTCTCTTGAAACATTCATTGTCTGCAAACAACCTGGAATAGCAATATTCTGCCTAGTCTTTTACAGGTAGTGAAGGGTAGGTAACGCGGACTTTTGTCCCCCTTTGTAATCTGTCATGCCTATCTTCTCCCCACTGAGTGGTAGCTGGTTCAGCTCGGACCGCTTGTTAGAGGTGGATCATCCAGTCCCACTGGAAGGCACCCCTAACAAAGACATGTTCACAAAGCATGGACTAGTCGCTATAGCATATTGCAAATTATGGCACAGGTATACGAAGAAGGAACCCCAGAGTCAGTGGCCACTGATAGGATCCTTTGAAGAAAGCAAACTAGATGCACTAGATGAAGCCCTAAAAACTCGTAGAACGACACCGACCATGCTAGACAGCGTTGGCCTGTGGCGCAAAGAAACTGTACAGCGAAAGAAGAAAGAGGAAGCTAGGTTAGACAAAGAGCTACGTAAAGCAGCCCACCTAGCTGCAAAGAAACTAGAGGAAGAAATAAAAAGAGAGAGGAGGCTAGCGAAAACAAGAGATCGAAACACCGAGCCAGTGTCCTGTTAGAACACCCTCTGCGCTCTACCCTGAATTACCTTCGAAACAGCGAACCAACGATGATCTCTTATTAGGTCCTCCGATCATCTACATGCCCCCTCCATATGCCCCTTCCCAACCTTCAGCGCAACACTCGCGACCCCCAAGCACAGACGAGAGTAGCGCCAGGGCCTCGGCCCCCAAGGCCTCCGCACCGGCGGAATCCCTCGCACCAGATACAAAACAAGCAGCAATATTAGATGACCATGAGGCCCGAAACACAGAACCCACAAGGACGAACAGGTTGGGCAAAAACGAGCAAGAGAGGATTGACAAGGTAGTCAGGACACTAGTAGAACGAAAGGAGAAGGAGGAACACGTTATGGATATATTCAACTCATATGCGGGAAGCCACAGACGACACTTTGTCGTACGATTATGTTATCATGTCCTAAACGCTTATGAGGACCGATATCGAGATAGAGGTCCCGAGAGCCTAACGACTCTGTATAGAAAAATTGATATCGGGGATGAGGGCGAGTGTGACGTGACGGACCTCCTTGCGCGTACACTTAGGGTTTTCTGCCACCTCACTGAATCAGAGGTGGAAGCTAAACCTACGACATCCGTAGCGGCCGAACCACGAATAGAGCAACCTAGCACCATGATGCCGATAAGAGAGGCCGCCCCCTATTGGGTCCCCCACGAGGTCAGGGAACACACGATGATGTTAACCATACGGATGCAAAGGGGAGGATAGTGTACAACTGGGTCTACCAACCATGGGATCGACAGGATATTCTGACGTTCCGAAAATCTCTGCCCGATTTACGAAAAAACCCCACCGCCTTCTACACTGAACTAGGTACAGCCTTAGGTTCCACTATCATGACCCTAACGGACCTCGATTTGTTCTTCGGGTTATGTCTGCCAGCTGATGTGTGGAAGCAGATCCGCAAGGTCGACCACCTTGAGCTGTTCAGACATACCTGGAAACAACTCGATGAGTTCGACAAGCAACGAGGAGCCGGGCAGAAACCCGTAACGGCCATCCTTGAACTCCCGGACAAGATCGTCCAGAAACTCAAGACCCTGATTCCCGAGAAGAAAATAGACTGGTCAATAGTGACGGCCTGTAGACAGAAACCACAAGAAGACGCTTCGGAATACTTCTCTAGGTTCGAAACGGTGTTCTTCCGACTACAGCGGCCAAGATATGGCCACTGCAACCGGACACCACTTGTTCGTTCAGAATTTCGTGAAAGGCCTGGTGCAAGAAGTTTCTCAAAAATTGCAGGCGAGCGAAAGCAGTTGGGCAGCCTCTAAACCCACGGCTATCCTCCAGATGGCCCAATACTATGAACATCAGAAGAATGAGAATGATAGGGCATCCGAACGTAAAAAGAAGGAGTTGAAAGAGCGGGTCATGATAGCTCAACTGCAGGGGGTGACGATAGGTAGGGAACCCTCCAAGGGGAACTACCAGCCGACAGCCCCTAAAAATACACCCTCCAGAGAACGAATGCCCGTACCCTATACAAGCCGAAGGGACTTAGATGAAAACCAATGCGCGTTTTGTAAAGGATACGGTCACTGGAAGTCGCAGTGCCCGGTCCTTCATGAAGCAAACAAGAACCGAGAGGCTAGGGATGGGACAAACGGACAAAAGAACAGGGACCAGGGACGGGGACACACCAATGATGCTAACTATGACAGACCAAGCCGACCTAACACATTTGACCGCCCACGACAGAATCAGTATCAGCAGTCCGATTGCGAGAACGTCCACGATTTCGCATAGGACAGCCAGGGACAAGGGAGGGATCCAGTCGAGCTTTGTGTTGACCAGCAAGGTCCTTATGTCACTGCTAAGGTCCTGGGTACGAAGTCCCCATTTTTGGTGGACACTGGGGCAACACGTAGTGCATTATCCAAACGACTGATTCCAAGGGCACCCTTGTCCGGCTCACACGTGACATCAATAGGCTTTGATGGAACGCCCTCTACTAATCCCTTATCTACACCGATTCCCTTTGACTTAGAGAACAACATCACGGACACGACCTTCCTGCTATCTTCCAACACCCCCGACGCCATTATGGGTCTTGACCTCCTGAAGCACTTTCGAGCCACCATTCGATGTTCCCCAGACGGAGTACGAGTCATACTGTACGATAACCAGAATCTGTTCAGACCTTGTCCCACCCGACGCATGTTTTCCATCACTGACGCTGACTTGTCCTTACTAGACACTTTACCCCCGTACCTTTGGGCCAAGACCGACTCAGACGTAGGACGCATGATGATAGACCCTGTGCACATCACTGTACGGTCAGACGCTATGCTCCCAAAGCTCCCACAGTATCGGATATCGCCCGAGGGCGAGAAGGCATTGGTAGGAATCATTCAGTCCTTAGTCGATGCAGGAGTGGTAGAGGAAGTAGTCAGTAATATCTGTAACAGCCCTATCCTACCCATTGTCAAGAAGCAAGGCGAGGGAGATGAGAAGGCTTATCGCTTCATCATTGACCTCCGCGAAGTAAACAAAGTAGTCGTACCTCAGTACCCAGTAGTCTCTGACATCACCACCATCTTGACCCTGATCCCCTCCACTGCCACTGTTTTCACCGTCATAGATCTCAAAAATGCTTTCTTTTCTATCCCCATCCATCCAGACAGCCGATACCTCTTCGGCTTCACCCTAAAAGCCCGTTCATATAGATTCTGTAGAGCACCCCAGGGCTACACTGAGAGCCCCAGCATCTACAGCCAGGCTCTCAAGAGACAGCTGGACGCAGTCCAGCTCCCGGACGGAGTGGTGTTAATCCAGTATGTCGACGACATTCTCCTGGCTGCCGACACTACGCCACTTGCCACCACAGCCACCATCCAACTCCTGCACTTCCTCGCGGAGAATGGTCACAAGGTCTCCAAGAAGAAGCTGCAGTTCTGCCAACCACAGGTGACATACTTAGGCCACCTCCTGTCCAAGGACGGGAGAAAACTCACACCCGATCGGATCCGGACCATCCTAGAGACCCCCGTTCCCAAGACTCAAAAGCAGGTTCGCTCCTTAGTAGGCCTCACGTCCTTCTGTCGGCAGTGGTTGCCAAACCTTAGTCTCATAGTCAGACCTCTACTCTCTCTGTTAGCGAAAGACGTTCCCTTCCCACTCCCTTGGACCCCTGAATGCCAATCCTCCTTTCAAGAACTACGAGATGCCCTCTGCTCAGCCCCTGTTCTAGGAACCCCTGACTACACCAAGCCCTTCTCCCTCTTCACCCACGAGAGGGAGGGGTGCGCTTTGTCTGTCCTAACGCAACCCATAGGTCCCAAACAACGCCCTTGTGCCTACTTCTCTGCCACTCTTGACCCTGTAGCCAGAGCTCTGCCCGCCTGCCTTCGAGCGGTAGCTGCCGCTGCCGTCTCTATCCGACAAAGTGAGGGGATCGTACTTTCGAATTCCCTCACTGTGCTGGTCCCCCATGCTGTCGACACACTCCTGAACCAGACCAAGACTCAGCACCTGACTAGCGCACGACTGACTGGTTACGAGTTAACTCTGCTTACACCCCACATCACGTTGAAACGATGTACCACTCTGAACCCTGCCACTCTGTTGCCCCTCCCCGATGACGACCCCAATGTGTCCCCTATGCATGACTGTGTGACCCTCACGGACGAGCAAACTAGAAGTAGAGCTGACCTCCGTGACACTGCCATCCCAGACCCTGATGGAGAGCTATGGGTAGACGGCTCGTGCATTAAACTCCCCGACGGCACGACCTTGGCTGCCTATGCAGTCACCACAGCCCGGACGGTAGTTGAGACGGCCCGCATCACCCAACGGTCCGCACAAGCGGCAGAACTAATTGCCCTCACACGTGCATGCGTCCTAGCAACAGGCAAAGTCGCAAACATCTACACCGACAGCCAGTATGCCTTCGGGGTGGTTCATCATTTTGGGCTCTTATGGAAGGAAAGGGGATTCCTGACTTCGCATGGCACACCCATCCTTCACGGAGATCTAGTCTCTGCCTTGACCGAAGCAGTCCTCCTCCCCGAACGACTTGCAGTCATCAAATGCCAGGCACACAAGAAAGTGACAGACATCATTGGACAAGGAAATGCACTAGCCGACATCACTGCTCGAACCACAGCTGAGAATAGGACGACGACACGCATGTACGTGACTAGGTCACAGACGGAAAAATGGAAGGACGCTAGAGAGCACATTAGAGACATACAAATGGCCTGCTCCCCCAAGAACTGACTGAATGGGCACGGGTGGGACTGAAAGATGATGAAGGCTGCTGGTTGACAAAAGACACGAACAAATGGCTGCTACCCAATTCCTACTTGATCCCCATACTGACTATGGCACACTCCCCAGCACACATAGGATCTGGCCCCATGATTGAACTCATCACCCGAGTCTGGCACAACGACAAGATTCCCGACTCTGCTAGACGCCTAGTTCAACAATGCTTAATCTGCTTGCAACACAACCCAGGGAAAGGAACTGTTGTCCCTCGGGGTGGGTTCGGGGTCCCCGACCATCCCTTTGAAGTCCTACAGATGGATTACATTCAGCTAGACCGTTGCCTGGGTTTGAAGTACGTCCTTGTTGTCGTGTGCGCCTTCAGCAAATGGGTGGAGGCCTATCCCACACGCGACAACACTGCCATGACCACTGCCAAAGTCCTGTTAAAAGAGTTTTTCCCCGATATGGCCTTTGTCGGATTTTATGGAGTGACAACGGCCCCCACTTCATAGCTGAAGTCATCCAACTTATCTTAAAGGGATTGGGTGTAAAACAGAAATTTCACGCAGTCTTCCACCCCCAATCTGCAGGCCTGGTCGAGCGACACAACGCCACACTCAAGCTAAAAATTTCTAAGATTGTTGCCTCCACCAGACTGAAGTGGCCTGATGCCCTCCCATTGGCATTGCTATCAATGCGCTCCACCCCCACTAAGCACCACTTGACCCCTTACGAAGTAGTATTCGGGCGGCCAATGAATATTTGGGCCGCGCCTAGGCCAACTTCGATCCATGACGTCCCAGACGTCCTAATGTCTGACTATCTGTGCACCCTCACTAAAACCTTAACTGTCATCCATCAACAGGTGCTACAAGCCATCCCAGACGCTTCCAGGGGCCCAGGACACGACATTCACCCAGGGGATCACGTCTTGATCCGCAACTTCCAGCGTGCCAAAAGCTTGGAACCTCGGTGGACGGGCCCCTGGCAAGTCCTGATCACTACACGGACGGCCCTTCGAGTGGAAGGCAAGCGTCACTGGGTGCATGCGCACCATTGTAAACGCGCCCCCAACTCTGACGACGGAAGAAGACATCGCGACTCAGGAAGAGCTCCTGACAAAAGACAAACCATCGTTGAGCTGTCACACCGACACAGAAACGCTCGAACTGGCAGAGTTTCCCGATCCCACCGTACCGTCCAGGGAAGGGTACAACCTACGTAAAGGGAGGAGCTTCGGCAAAGCAGACCACTGACTGGGTAAAATCTCAGAACGGTAGCCTAACACACTCAAGGTTGCCCGAAGAGAAGTCAGAGAAAGTCGGTGGTTCTGCCCGCTACCGAGCACTCTGAAGATGATGGAAGCGCCCGACTCCCCAATGATGGAAGCAACTGGATATCCGAAGAGGACCTACCGAAACCCAAAGACTAACAAACTGCACAGCTCAAAGACTATAGCCGTTTTCATTACCCTTCTCTTTTGCCTCCTCCTCATGACAACCTTCTGGATCATCGAAGAAAGCACACCCGCTCACAAAACATTGCTCCCCACTGAACTGCCGATAACTACCAAGGAACACTTCCTGATTGCCCTTTCTCCACCGCTCCGAGAGAGACGCAGGGAGTTCTGGAATAACTCTTTTGTGCAACTGCTGCACCAACACAACCTTGCCGCTAATGCCACTAATTGCTGGATCTGCGGGCTGCTGCCCCATGCAGCCGGACACTCCATCCCGTTCATTCCTTCGCCCTTTTCCATCCACGGCTCCTGTCTTGCCTGGCTGATTCTTCTGCAAGAAAGCTTTAAAGACAATGCCACATCAGAAAGAACTGTTTCGCATTTCTACCACGAGGCATGGCTGAATAAGACTGGGCGAACCGCTACTCCTTTTACCCTCTGACCTCTGGTACCTCTATTCACATGGACATCCCTGCCAAAGAACGAGTGGAAATGCAAGTTTTCCATATCCCAGCCAGACCCACTTTCTCCTACCTCCGGAAACGAACAGCCACCACTCTGACAGTGGCCTTGTCTGTTGTCAACGTCTCGGGCCTTGTGTGCATCGAAGGCCTGGGGACGCAACTGGTGGGCCGCAGCGCCTGCGTCATCACCAGAACACTGGATTCATCCGACCCTCCCTCCTTTGTTGCTTCTCCAAATATGTACTTTGTTTGTGGCACCAAAGCATACACCTGGCTCCCCAAAGGTTGGGGGGCACATGCTACATTGCCTTCATCCTCCCACCTACGTATGTGGCCCCAGCAAGCCATCACCGGCAAAGCGTGCAAGGGACATCGACCAGGCCGACTCGACAGGAGCACAGTTCTTGGATGCCGCGAAAGGACTTGTGCCATTCTGGGGTCCGATGACGAACAGCCGCGCCATCCGACACTTGACCCAGGCAGTTGAAACCACCATGAACATCACAGCTGGCATCTTGACCAATAACACCGCAGAGCTTCAGGCAGTCCGCCTGGTGGCTCTGCAGAACCGCCTTGTTCTAGACGTGGTTCTGGCAGACCGAGGAGGAGCCTGCCGCATCATTGGGTCCAGCTGTTGCACCTACGTGCCAGACAATTCACCTTCTGTTTACAAAGCCATCGAACACCTCCATAGACTGTCCTCTGAAGTACACCAGGAGCAAGAAGGATGGTCGCTTGGGAGCTGGTTCTGGGACTTACTGAAAGCCTGGGGGTGGAGGTTGTTCACATTCATTCTGATTCCGATTGTGGTGCTATGCGGGTGTTGCTTAAGTATCCAATGTCTGCCTCCTCTGTGTTCATTATTTTCAAATTGCATTTGCCCAAAGACTTTGGACTTACAGGCTGAACACATGAAAACTTTGTATGAGACAGAAATACGTGGCATTATGGGGATCGACCCGAATTAACAAGTTGGCGAGAAATGTTAAAAGGGAGGACTGTGGAAAATTAATTTGTATCGATAAACATTGTCTGCGCCATCTTGCCCTTTTTCCCAATGCCACACTTTCATCGTCCGCGGCGGCCATTTTAGCTACCTTGATCAGACCCACTCTCTGCACACCGCTAATCCCCAGCGCGGCTCCACACCCTCGCAAGCCCCCCCCACTGGTCACCCTCTCTCTCTCTCTCTCATGCACGGGCCATTAACCCCCTCCAACTGCGCTGCACTTCCCTGGGAATCTCACCCCGGGCCTGCCCGACACCTCCCTTTCCTCCTATACACTATCACACCCTCTGACACCCCTCTTCCTCCGTATTCGATTGTCCAGGCCGGTCCCAGGCTATCACCTAGCCCTGCGGATACAGTTTATGGCCCCGACTGTAAGGAATCGCCCCTCTTCAAAGGAGTTACAGTAGATCAAGGCCCCCACCCCATGAGATCCGTCACACCACATGCATTCCGGGAACCGGCGGAATGCCCTGCTGATCCTGCCGTCTGATGACGATTCTGTATGGTGAATGGGGAGGGGATTCTCACTGTAAGGGTGCGTGGGAACGGGTCTGAAGCGAAAGATCCCAGGGATGTCTTTCATACTTCAAAGTATCTTTACTGTAATAAAGAATGTCTTCCTGCCATAAATGCGTGTATAAGAGGCCAGGCCTCAGAGATGCAGTAGAGCACCTCGTGAAGATTCCCTGTTGGTCTGATCTGACGTGTTCTCCTCCGGAGAGAATAAACCTTTGTTTCCTGCCTTCCAGTCTCCAGCGCCTGCCTCTTCATTGATTCATATTTTGGGGAATAGAGGCGACATCGCCGGGCAATACTTAAGGTTATTCCATTCGTCGATTGCCTTCCTGTTTTACAGGGCGGTGGCGCATGGCAATCATCCTGTCGACAGGAGCCCCTGTGTTGGGCCAGGACCAGGTGCCCAAAAGGATGTCTGCCAGGGCTTCATTAAACGGCAGCAGGGGCTCCGAAGACCTCGCTGCCGGTTGAAGTACCTCTGTCAGGAGGTTAGTCCTGACTGCCACCGTAGGATGCTCGAGGTGGAGAGCCTCGGCCGCCCTACGCAACACCACTGCGTATGTCGCTCCCTCCTCCGTAGCCACGGTAGGAGGAGACAACCTCTTTCCCGTGGCCTAATTCCTCCTTTTTATGTGCACTTCTTTATGCGCCGATTCACCCAGTTTCTTAGCCTCCATGTTTTATTCTTACTGCCAGCGCCGGGACTCCTCTTTGCTGAGGCAGCCGCGCGCTTTATAAGTCTAGTTAACATAACATAACATGCCAAGGTCTGGTGAGGTATCCAAACCACTGGCTTCCCCCAGTTCCTCTCTCCAGTCCTGCTCATACACCATCTGGTCTGTTTAAGGGTCTCCAGATCCCTCCCAGTCCTCCTCTGGTTGCCAATCTGGTCTCAAAGAGCCAGGGTACAACAGGGGCACAAAAGTACCCATCGGCGTCGGATCCGTGTCTACCTCGAGGTGGAGGCCGGGGTCGACGTCGGCTGGGGGCACAGCCGACGCCGGTGGCGTACGTGGTGCCGGTGGAATCAGCGCCGGGGAAGGCATAATGAGGCCAAAGCCGCTGACGCCGAAGGCCCAGGGCCCCCAGCCGAGTCCGTGGGGCCCGAAGGCGCGCCGGCGGAGTCGGGCTGCCCAAAGATGGCATGCATCGCTTCGTAGAAACTCCGAAGCTGGGCAGGGGTTGCACCGGATCCCGAAAATGGGGTGAAACCCGAAGTCGACCAGGCAGGCTCCGCACGCAGAGCCGCAGGAGTGGCACCATTCGCATCCCTCGTCGCGACAGCCGACGGACGGGGGGAAGTCGAAGAATGACGATGCTTCTTCGACTTCTTTTTGTGCTTCGACTTACCTGACCCCAAGTGTGAAGACTTCGACGAAGAATGGTGTTGGCTCCACGGCCGGTCCCTCGACCTCCTCCGCGACCGGGCCCTCGAGCGGCGCGGAGCCGACCGCAGGGCCTTGAGTAGCTTTTGGGACCGCTCCCGCAAAGACTTCGGGCCATGGTCCGGCAGTCAGGGCACGACTTGGGGTTCTGGTCGCGCTCCAGGCAGTAGAGGCACATGCGGTGCGGATCTGTCACCGACATGAGTCGGCTACAGGAACCGCAAGCCTTAAAGCCGGGCATCCCTCGTGCACCAGGAGTCGATGGACTCAAACAACAACAACGTCAATCAATCAATCAATCAATCATGTCACTTATAAAGCGCACTACATACCCGCGAGGGTCTCAAGGCGCTGGGGGAAGAGGGGGGTGGTGCTGCTACTGATCGAAGAGCCAGGTCTTGAGGAGTCTTCTGAAGGCCAGTAGGTCTTGGGTCTGTCGGAGGTTGGTGGGGAGGGTGTTCCAGGTCTTGGCGGCGAGGTGGGAGAAGGATCTGCCGCCGGCGGTCGTTTTCCGGATGCGGGGGACTGTGGCGAGGGCGAGGCTGGTCGAGCGGAGCTGGCGGGTGGGGGTGTAGAAGCTGAGTCGTCTGTTGAGGTAGGCTGGTCCGGAGTTGTGGAGTGCTTTGTGTGCGTGGGTGAGGAGCTTGAAGGTTATCCTCTTGTTGACAGGGAGCCAGTGCAGGTCTCTCAGGTGGGGTGTGATGTGGCTGCGTCGGGGGATGTCGAGGATAAGACGTGCAGAGGCGTTCTGGATGCGTTGCAGCCGTCTCAGTCGTGAAAAATAGGTTCAGTCAAAAATTGACTGGGGGTACCGCTCTCTCCGGATCTGCGCTTGCTGGCGTGGAAAAAGAAGGAACTGACGTCAGCGCGCGAGGGTGGCGTCTATGTAGCTACCGCAACGTCATCCCGGCGACCGCGACGCCAACGACGACCGCGGAGTCGACCAACGCCACCTTCCGACGCGTAGGGGTACTGCTGACGAAAAACTTTCCGGATCCAGTCTGACGCCTGGGGGTAATTCTACTGTAAGGAATCTATAACTAACTGTTTCTTTCAGATTATACTATCCCCTGATACATCTTATTTGTCCCAATGTAAAGGTATGGGCCATACCAACAGCATAATTTCAACAGGTATGTCACACTAACCAGTTAGATAGTGTAGACAATTTGGGTTAGAAATGACTACAACTACCATGATGCCCTGTTTCAGCTACCGAAAACAAGATTAAAATGGGCTTTTGCAGATTATCATATGTCTCATAAATAACTGATCTTCAATTTTCATGAAGTGAGCAATCTACATCTAATGCTGTCCTCAGAGACGTCACTATACTGTCCTGTATGTAGCCATGGTCTCAGCAACTGAAACAATTGATGGCATGAGTGACCCCACAACAAGTGTGTTTGCCTAACATAGAAAGTCATGAACCCAAATCAAAATATTTTAAGTGACAGGCGACCCTTTGACTCTGCACTGCTCACATGATCCCTAATGGCAAAGACACAACCAGGTTGTGTCATCCACTATTTTGTACTCAGCTGGGCTTAGGAAGGGTTAAATTCCACTGTGTTGGATAGCTTTGTTTCTATAATTTTGTTCTCTCTCAATAAATATTACTGAACTCTATCCAGACATCAACAACTGTGATTTATCTGAACAAGACTCTCATACTACTGGTTTTACCCCTAATACGTGTGCCCAGGATTGTGTTTACTGGTTTACAGATGTCATGCATACTTATTAATCAAACTGGCTACAAATCAGGACATGGTATGAGCTGTGTATCAGAAGTACATGTGTATGGAATCTGAATATACTAGCTTAACGTGCATTACCACAGAAATCTATCAACACATTAATCTCTACCTATTATTTTTCTGCTTCTAGGTTTTACTGACTGTGTCACAACATTTGGAAGTAGATATCCCACTTCCAACAATAACAATGTTCTCCATTTCCCAACAGGTCTATCAGCCAGAGCAAGTGGCTGCAGCATGCCACCGAAGAGACGCACACTGCAACCAAGGAGAAATCCGACAGTGATGAGGACAGTCCTGGACATCTTGACGTGGAAGACAGTGCTGGTCCATCTGGTCAGGCTGTGAACATGGCAACAGTGAGTGTCACTAGGCCCACAACAGCTCCCCCCCCAGCTGCAACAACTCAGCCACCAGTAGTACCCCAACCTGTGTACCTACCACAGTGTCTCCTATCATTTGCACCTTAGTCCTGGCTACTG
The DNA here is from genome assembly GCA_963921515.1 of Calotriton arnoldi. Classification (NCBI taxonomy): domain Eukaryota; kingdom Metazoa; phylum Chordata; class Amphibia; order Caudata; family Salamandridae; genus Calotriton; species Calotriton arnoldi. Next base: position 109,874 of record CAWUFW010007903.1, read on the forward strand.
AATGTCACTGTCACCACCCCTGCAACAGCAGAGCCAGGATCCAGTGGGGTGTCGCATCCTGTGATAAAGGGCACAGGTTTGTGGGGGTAGGGCTTGTGGGAGGGTATCTGTAGACCAGCGGAGTGAAGCCACTGGGGCCACTCACAACCAGCCTAACATCGACCAAGTCTTGGGAGCATACCATCAGTCCAGAGACAGGATGGACCAGATACTCACAGAAATTAGGGAGATGAAGCCAGGATACCTCTTAAAACTGAAATTAAAAGTCTGGATTTCTGGATCGATCATAATCTTACCATGGAGATCCAAGCCAAGAACGACACGGCCTTCTGCTTTGGTCTAATCAGCACCCTAAGGACAGTGCTGAGTTGGGTTCCGCAGGCCTCTCGTAGAATAATTGTCCAAGGCTTAGTGCTTTCCCGCCTCGATTATGGCAATTATGGCTTACAGTCTCCTGAAGATTCCCTAGCACCATCCTGTCTCGTCATCTTTGGCAGGTTTACACTGGCTGCCAGTCCTCAAGGGAATCAAATTTAAATCTCCCTGTCTGGCCCACCAAGTGATTTATAAAAAGAGTTCCCCACTAATTCAGCGGCTGTTAATCCTTACAGCCCTAAAAGAGCACTATGATCCACAGATCAGAGATTCCTTACTGTGCGAAAAAATCCAGGTATGGAGGGCATTCTTTTGCCTATTTAGCACCAAAGATATGGAATTTGCTGCCTTTACCATTGAGGATGATTGAAGAAGAAATTAAATTCCAGAAACTTCTCGAAACCTATCTTTTCAATGAGCAGCTTGCTTGATCCTTTGTGCGAAGGACCTTGTATCTCAGTGCTGGGAAGCCCGCAGGGTAGCTATGCGCTTTACAAATCCTTTGCATAGAATATCATAGCATGAAGCAGGTGCAGAGGGACATACACACAGAGTTGGCAGCCCACAACATCAACATGGGCTCCCTCAATGGACCTGAATCTGTGCCTCACTCCTGAAGGGAATAACTTCAGGGATTTGATCTTTATCCCATCCTTGTTGATTTCTATATAGCACTGGAGCAAGTTTTAAAGCCCCCTCTCCTGCCTACGTTTCCCTCATGTCCCCAGGTATTATGGGGGAAGACGCTACTTTAATTACCTTCTCTCCAGGCCTGGGCATAGTTCGCAGAGTTTTGCTACGCGGAACTTTGTGAAGTTACAAAAAAACTATGCGAAGTTCCGCGAGTGGCGGAGTGCAGTGCGAACTGCAGTTTGTGCTGGTATTCCTGCCGCTCGGGTAGTAATTCTACCCAAGCGGCAGCTCGCGCTCGCGAACTTACCGTTCGCGAGTGGGGAAAAAACCCCGCTGCACATCGCAAAGTGGAGTTTTCTGCACTCCGCGAGCTCCCCGGAGTGCGGAGTGCAGAAAACTCTGCAAACTCCGCAAACTGAGCGAAGTTCACCGCCCAGGCCTACTTCTCTCCTCATGATGCTTCCCTAATGAAGACTGGAGGCCAGTCCTCCTCTCAAGATTATATCATAGGCATCAGATAAATGTGACCAGAAGACTGTTTTTATTGTGTGCAGAATGTCCCCTTCTATTTGTATCTCTACATTATAAACCCTATTTGGAGGGCTTTTAGGCTCTCTTTGGTTTCAACAGTGGCGGACGGTGACCGTCAGCACTGAAGGGGTGTAGAGGAAACCGAGAGACAAACCCAGTGGAGGACAAAAAGATAATTTAAAAAAATTAAAACTGTACTTACCCCTGTCTCGCCCTCCTCCGTGTTTTCTTCTTTCTTCTGGCGTCAGCATGACAGCACTTCATGGAGCCTCAGGCAACCCCCTTCTGCAAATCCAAATGCTGCTCTCCTGCTGCAGATGAGCAGCATGAGAGCAGTGCCAGGATTGGCTGGAGTTGGCTGCCTCGATGCTCCAGCAGGCACCGGAGGCATGTGCCTGCTCTTCATCCAGCTGCCTGAGACAGCTAGGTGAGAGGTTTACACTGCGCATATCAGGCTGGCCGGAGCAAGACAGCAGGCCAAAGTGACTTGTGCTTTGTAAACTGACAGAGTGAGCACCACTCCCCTGCTGCCACTCAACAGCAGTGCCCTGCCCCCAAACACTGCTTGGGCTGGGAACAGTGAAAAATAACACGCAAATTAATTTTATTACCGTTTTATTTATCACTTTTGCCACTCTAATTGGGGGAGGGGGGCACCGCTGGGTTTCAACTTGAATGTATTTCTCAGTTGGATTCGCCACCAGAATCTCTTGTAAAGTCCTATGCACTATTTTTACTTCAGCTGCCCTGTATAGCAGCGCTTGTGCCCATGTTCCACTCTGCAGAAGTGTCTGTAGTATGCACAGTGGGACATATGTATCAAAAAAGCGTTTTGCGAGTCTCAAATAGCGATTTTTAACGAATCGCTATTTGAGATTCGCAAAATGCAATGTATGTAGGTTTCGCAATATTAATTGCGATTCCTACAAATTCCTTAATAGCGATTCGCAAATTGCAATTCGCTGTTAAGGAATACCTTCCCAGTCATTCCTATGGGCCTAGAGGCCCATAGGAATGAATGGGAAGACATTCGCAATTTGCGAGTACCCAATAGGTACTCGCAAATTGCGAATGCTATTTCAAGAGTGCAAGGGTGCCAAAAGGACACCCTGTTGCACCCTGAAAATGCATGTGTGCACATGTGGCGCACATACATGCCCTAAGGGCATGTATGTGCGCCACATGGCACTTTGAAAAATGCAAAAAAGTGCATTTTTAAGGAAATAGCAAATTACCACCAACTTGAAGTTGGTGGTAATTTACGAATCCTAAGGCCAGATCGCAAAATTTGGCTGCTTTCAGAATTGCATTTAAGGAATCGCAATTTGCGATTCCTTAAATGTATTCGCAAAATAGGGAATCGCAAATTTTGCAATTCCTTATTTTGTGATGGCCTTTTGGGATGATACATCCCAAAAGGCTTTTTGCCGTTCGCAAACGGGCCGATTCTGCGAATCGGGCCGTTTGCGAACGGGAAAACACTTGATACATCTGCCCCAGTATGTTTTTTAGAAAGTCCGTCTACTTTCTTCTTTTGTACATGTGTTTTAGATTCTGGATCGATGTCTTCTTTCTTTACACTATCCTCAGTACTTTGTTCTGATTCTCCCTTTTGTTTCGTATAGTCCTCCCTGCGTCTGGAATTGCTCGACTCCCTCTCTCTGTCCTATCATCACAGTCCTGAAAAGAACGACCATCAGAGTTCTGATACTGGTACGGCTTTTCTAATCTTGTCGTGGTACCTCAAATTGTAACCACCCCGGATGGACTCCTAATCTGCAGGTGCTCCATTCCATTTGTTCTTTCTCTCTATCTCCCCTACTGCATTTTTTTAGCTTCAGGTGAGGGTTTATCTTTATTGGTACCCTCAAATTTGTTCTTGCTTATAGTATGTGGTTTTACCGCCTGAGTCCTTAAGGTATCATGCCCTAAAATAGATAGGAATCAGCAATGATTCTGGGTAGCTCTCGTTTCTGATCCTGTTCTGGAACAGCTGCTAATCTCTGACATATAGCCAGTGCTGATGCTTCCCCACAAACATTACTTAAAATAATGGAGGACACCATAGTAAAATTACCAAATAATCTCATCCCCAGATTCAGGGCTGGTGCAGATCTATCTTCATTTTGTGCATGTTTAATCACCTTTGGGACCACTGACAACGAAGGTGTATCATGTGTGGTGGTATAAATATATACATAAATTCTACCCCAGGTGTTACACTCCTTTACGGGGGGAACCATTCCTAAGGGGTTTCATCGGGCCCAATCAGGTCAGACAAACCTCATTGCAGTTGCAGCCCCATGGAACCAGGCAAACCCCACAGCAGTTGTAGTCCTGATGCGGCCAAATGAACCTCACAGCAGTTGTAGAAGTTCCTGTCTGGAACTATAGAGAGACTGGCAGACACTCTAGGTAAACTCTTAGCTCCAACAACAGTAGGTGCAGCATAACAGTGATGTCTTCTCACCCCTGGGAGTCAGAGAGACACCAGCTCTGGTCACACAGCATTCCTGATGGACTCTGTTGAGTACTCCCTTCCTTTGTAATGAAGATCTTGGAACTGTAACCAAGTGGAGTGGTTTGGGGTCAACTTTTACAGGGAATGTGGGTCCACTGTCCCAAACTCCAGAATCAGTTTGGGGTCAGGGCCAAAAATAAAATTCAAGATACCAGATGCAGTCAGGCACTCAGAGCAGGGGAACACACCTGTATACCATGAAGGTACCATTCCAGTCTCAACAGGGTGTTATTCCTTGCAACAGAGAGGCAAACAACAGGCAGACTGGCAAGTGAAAAAGGCACCTTACAAAACGAAATGGAGACTGACATGGATTCCTATCAAACATGACTGCACAAAGCAAGCTGCGCCAGCTTAATGATACTGTAAAATAGTAGGGACCTTTAAGAACAGGAAACATTCTTTGACTCAAACACAGCAGACATAGAAGGAGGATTTCCTTAGGGCAGTGTGCGGAGGCGGCTCCTCCGCTAAGGTGGAGGAGCGTCGCCCCACTGCCCACAGAGCAGTGTAAACGAAACAATAAAATAATAATAACTGACGTTATTATCGTTTTATTTTTCATATCGTCAGGCTAGGGCGGGGTGGGGCTTGGCTTTCTGATGTCGGGAAGGAGGCGTGGTTGTGCACTCTGTAAAGTGCGCATGAATGTTTGACTGGCCCTCTCGGGCCTGCCAAACAGTCATGCGCACTTTGCATGTTCTCCATGCAATCTACATTACAGCCTGCATGGAGAACATGCCTAGACCCCTATTCCCTGGCTGAGCGCCGAACCATGGCGCTCAGACCAATCACAACGCTGCATTGAGGCATTATGATTGGCTGTGGGGAGCCTGCATGCTTCCCGTAAGAGACTCATTCGACGCGGAGAGAAGCAGCGAGATCAGGTAAGTGATTGCTTTTCTTTTGTTCGAACCCCACCTCCTCACCACCACGAAAAACCCCCGCCCATCCCGTACCTTACCGGCCATCACTGGCAGTGTGCCCATGATACCGAGGCACTTCATTCCCTCACCTATTTTAAAATGAACAATGTCACTTACTAGGAGGGTTCAATGCTGAACGGCAGACACAGATGACAAAACAAAAGTGTGCCCTACCAAGAACAGCAGGTGATTCGGACTACACAATGCTGCCTTCTTGCACTCCCTGTTTAGGGCTGAAGGTCTTAGAGTGAAGTGCTCCAGAGCCTGTGGTCCCTTTCGTGGACTACAGTTTCAGGACAATGCTGTGCCCCTGTACGTCACAAGACAGCTCCATAAATTTGTTCAATGTACCGAGAAGCATGGAAGATGAAGCTGGTCTCTAATTTCCAAGATGTCTGCATGGAAAAATGAAATATTGTAATCCTTCTTGTAAGAAACACACACATGATGTAGAGATAAAAAACATACAAATAACTATATGTAAAATTATGATTCTGTGACTCAAGAGTAGAAAATGTAATCAACACACTGAATGTCAAGTTATTTGGATTCACCCTTGACTCCAACCTCACCATCAAGGAACACATTGCCAAAGAAACAATGATGCCTTGGTATCAGCTCTCTCTACTAAAGAGAATGAAACTGTTTCTTCTAGAAAGCGACTTCAAAACTTCTTTTCAAGCCCTCATACTCTTGCATCTGGATGGTGGTAACGCCCTGCTCCATAGCCTCTGAGAAACTGCACATTGGCTCCCGTTAAGGGCATCCTATAAGCCGCAGGACATCTCAACAAGGGCCTGAAGAAATATGATCACATTATCCTCATCCTGATGAAACTCCATCTGCTCCCTATACCGACCTGCACCATCTTCAAAATCATTTGCATTATTTAAAAAATTATCATGACCAGCTATCTCTCTTATCTTGCGGACCAGCGTACAATTTCTGATGGTTCGCAGGCAGGGCAACATCAGACTGCAGGCTAAGAAGTGGCAAAAATAAAAAAAACAAGGCAGCAGATCTATTCCATCTATGCAACAAGAATCTAGAACTTCCCCGTATCCATCAGTGTTGCCCCAACGTTTCTCCAATTGAGAAAAAATTGAGGATACACATCTTTAAAGAACACTTTATCACAATGCATTAACATCCCACCAGCTGCTTCTCCTATCACTCATTGACTTTATGCTTTTCTTTGAACCTCAACAATGCTCTGCTGCCTTTGGCTAGGTTCACTTTATAGAAAGACCACATACGTACGTACGTGTGTACATACAAACGTATAGAGATACCAGATCATAATGAGAGTGAGAAGTGTAGCGATAAGCATTCCATCTCTTACCTACAAAAGTACTAAGTCAAAACACAAGAAACTATCCAAATGAAGTGAAGTCTGGAGAAATAAGAGTAAAGAATTATGAAAGTCGAAGCAAACCATCCAAATAAAGATTGGGAGGTGATTATCCAGGATACACAACTGACACCTCCAGATTTTTTTTTATTTTTTATCCTCATTCGCCTCAGACCCCAGTAGACAAAATAAGCTGTACATACCGTTACTCGATATTAAAGAGACGTAGGCTACTGGATGGGGACCAGGGAGGAGCGCCCTGCCTACCGGTACACAACAGGCTTAAAATGACACTGGCCCCGGGATAGAAAGGGGTGGTCGCTCTCCCCTCCGGTTCAGGTTGACCCGGCGACTGTTAATGTTGGCCTATAGAGGGGAAGACTAAGAGGGCCAACACAGTCAAAGGAGTTGCAAAGAGGCATAATCATAGGATCCAGATTTCTTTATAGGTAAACACTTAAATCATTAATAACACTGAATTATAAACCCCCCAAAACTAAGCATTGGACCATTTTAATAAGAAATCAATCAATCAATCAATCAATCAATCAGGCGTTTGTTAAGCGCGACTACTCACCCGTAGGGGTCTCAAGGCGCTGGGGGCGGTGGGAGGGTTAGCAGGTTCCAGTCCATCAAGGGGGGGTCTGTCGAAGAGCCAGGTTTTGAGGTTTCTTGCGAAGATGGGGAGTGATGTTGTCTGTCTGAGGTGGAGCGGAAGGGCGTTCCAGGCTCTGGCCGCGAGGAAGGAGAAGGAGCGGCCTCCAGATCTGGTCTTTCTGGTGCGGGGAACCACGGCGTAGGAGAGCTGGGCTGATCATAGGGTCCTCTGGGGTGCGTGGAATTTGAGCCGGCTGTTCAGGTATGCTGGTCCGGTGTAGTGGAGGGCCCAAAGTGCTTTCTTTTTACTACTCTGCGTTCTACACAGATCTGTCCTGGATGTTGTAAATAAAGAGGACAGCCACTCAGAATGTAGAGGTGCAACTTCTACCCATCTTTTACACATTTCCCTCCTAGCCAGCAGTATTGCATAGAAAAGAAACAATCTGGCAGGGCCCGTAATTTCACTAGATATTCCAAAAATTATCAGGGTGAGACTGATTTGGATTGGAAGTCCCAAAATATCGGTAATGGTTGTTCCTACTCTTTCCCAAAAATCTGCTATAGCCGGGCATTCCTTAAACATATGTACGTCAGAGGCTCTCTCTAAGTCACATTTTTTACAGCTGACTGGAGGCCCCTTTGACATTTTGGTCAGTCTTAGCGGAGATAAATAAGCCCTATGAACCGTAAACAAGTGGTTCCTCCTCAGCCAAGCTGGTTTTACAGTGGCAAACAAGATGTTAAAGGATGTTTGCCACACATATTCCCACTGTTCATTTGGCAAGGAAACCCCCCACAGTTCTTCAGCCAATTTAAAATCTCCATCGACAGCCTCCTCAATGGTCCAATAAAAGAAAGAAACCTCCTTCCTCCCCGACGGTCTTACCACTAACTGTTCCTCAAGGGTGTTTCCAATAGGTTTTTTTAGATTTTGGTACCAACTCTGCAACTGGATGTATTTGAACTTAGACATGCCCTCTTCTAGCCTATTGTATAGTGACAACCATGGCAAGAGTGAACCCTCATAGGCGAGGTCCCCCCACACCTTGAGCCCCGCTACTCTAAGTGGTAATGCTAGCCTATCTTTCAGGCAGTCTGGTACGCCTGGAGAGTCCCACAGGGGGGCTCGACTAGAGAAGTAGTTGAGACCAGTCAGCTGTTTAATACTAGCCCATGTTCGAGCCATCCCCAGCAGGACTTTTAGCTTGATCTTTTTGAAGAACTTCTGTTCTCCAAATTTGAACAGAAATCCCTCCAGAGATAGACCAGCACCCTTTAACATTGCAGAAAGCATGGCCCCCACCCCTGAGTGGGCTGGAGTTTTTAACAGCATTCTCGAGTGCGATTATTGGAAGGCCCATGCATAGTATTGCAGGTCAGGAAGTGCAAGACCACCCTTCTCCCTCCTGCGCCTCAGCTTCTTCCAGGCAATCCTAGTAGCCCTATAAGCCCAAACAAACGAATTGATTGCCTGCTGGAGCTTAGCTATGGCTGATTTTTCAAAATGTACAGGGATGGTATTGAAAAGGAAGGTGATTTTCGGAAGGACTACCATCTTAACCAGGTTAGTCCTCCCGAGGATGGTCAAGGGAGATGGGCCCACGATTTCATTAGTTTCTGACACTCCCTAGAGACACTTGCCAGGTTGGTCCCTGAGATCTTATCAATGTCCTGCACTATTCTCACCCCCAGGTACCTCATGTCACGCTTGGTCTGGTATTGACACTCCGCCAGGTTCCAAGTCATAACCTCGGTTTTCTCCGCGTTAACCTCATAACCGGATACCTGCCCGAAATCCTGTGCTAAGCTAATAACATGGGGAAAAGTTGTTACGAGATCAGCAGAAAGAATCAAAATGTCGTCGGCGTACAGGGCTACCTTCCTCTCCCAAGCCCCATGCTTAAATGGCAAAATACTAGACTCCTCTCTTAAACGCTGAGCAAAGGGCTCAATATATAGATCGAAAAGAAGAGGGGAAAGGGGGCAGCCCTGCCTCCTACCCCTGGTGATCTTAAAAGGTTTAGTCAATTTACCGTTAACCAGGAGTCTCGCCGATGGATCTTGATAAATAGCAAAACCAAAGGGGATGATGGACGGAGTGTTGAACATTGCAAGCACTCACCCCCAGTCAACTGATCTGGGTTTAATCCATCATCAATCTTTAGCTCACTCTGCCACCCCAGTTCAGACATGGCCATATGCAAATCAGTCTGACCCTGTGCCTCATGGGAACAGTCCAGCCCGAACTGCCAAGCCATGTCTTCCCTGGACCGGAAACAAGCATCCTGGGACCGGTTTCGGGTTCATAACCCTCATCAACCAGGCTATCTTGAATCCAGTGGCAAAGTGAGCAAGGGACCCATGTCTGGGCATACCCTGCCAACTTAGGGTGAACTTAGCAAAACCAAAGGGGATGATGGACGGAGTGTTGAACATTGCAAGCACTCACCCCCAGTCAACTGATCTGGGTTTAATCCATCATCATTCTTTAGCTCACTCTGCCACCCCAGTTCAGACATGGCCATATGCAAATCAGTCTGACCCTGTGCCTCATGGGAACAGTCCAGCCCGAACTGCCAAGCCATGTCTTCCCTGGACCGGAAACAAGCATCCTGGGACCGGTTTCGGGTTCATAACCCTCATCAGCCAGGCTATCTTGAATCCAGTGGCAAAGTGAGCAAGGGACCCACGTCTGGGCATACCCTGCCAACTTAGGGCGAACTTAGCAAAACCAAAGGGGATGATGGATGGAGTGTTGAACATTGCAAGCACTCACCCCCAGTCAACTGATCTGGGTTTAATCCATCATCATTCTTTAGCTCACTCTGCCACCCCAGTTCAGACATGGCCATATGCAAATCAGTCTGACCCTGTGCCTCATGGGAACAGTCCAGCCCGAACTGCCAAGCCATGTCTTCCCTGGACCAGAAACAAGCATCCTGGAACCGGTTTCGGGTTCATAACCCTCATCAGCCAGGCTATCTTGAATCCAGTGGCAAAGTGAGCAAGGGACCCACGTCTGGGCATACCCTGCCAACTTAGGGCGAACTTAGCAAAACCAAAGGGGATGATGGACGGAGTGTTGAACATTGCAAGCACGTACCCCCAGTCAACTGATCTGGGTTTAATCCATCATCATTCTTTAGCTCACTCTGCCACCCCAGTTCAGACATGGCCATATGCAAATCAGTCTGACCCTGTGCCTCATGGGAACAGTCCAGCCCGAACTGCCAAGCCATGTCTTCCCTGGACCGGAAACAAGCATCCTGGGACCGGTTTCGGGTTCATAACCCTCATCAGCCAGGCTATCTTGAATCCAGTGGCAAAGTGAGCAAGGGACCCACGTCTGGGCATACCCTGCCAACTTAGGGCAAACTTAGCAAAACCAAAGGGGATGATGGACGGAGTGTTGAACATTGCAAGCACTCACCCCCAGTCAACTGATCTGGGTTTAATCCATCACCATTCTTTAGTTCACTCTGCCACCCCAGTTCAGACATGGCCATATGCAAATCAGTCTGACCCTGTGCCTCATGGGAACAGTCCAGCCCGAACTGCCAAGCCATGTCTTTCCTGGACCGGAAACAAGCATCCTGGGACCGGTTTCGGGTTCATAACCCTCATCAGCCAGGCTATCTTGAATCCAGTGGCAAAGTGAGCAAGGGACCCACGTCTGAGCATACCCTGCCAACTTAGGGCGAACTTAGCAAAACCAAAGGGGATGATGGACGGAGTGTTGAACATTGCAAGCACTCACCCCCAGTCAACTGATCTGGGTTTAATCCATCATCATTCTTTAGCTCACTCTGCCACCCCAGTTCAGACATGGCCATATGCAAATCAGTCTGACCCTGTGCCTCATGGGAACAGTCCAGCCCGAACTGCCAAGCCATGTCTTCCCTGGACCGGAAACAAGCATCCTGGGACCGGTTTTGGGTTCATAACCCTCATCAGCCAGGCTATCTTGAATCCAGTGGCAAAGTGAGCAAGGGACCCACGTCTGGGCATACCCTGCCAACTTAGGGCGAACTTAGCAAAACCAAAGGGGATGATGGACGGAATGTTGAACATTGCAAGCACTCACCCCCAGTCAACTGATCTGGGTTTAATCCATCATCATTCTTTAGCTCACTCTGCCACCCCAGTTCAGACATGGCCATATGCAAATCAGTCTGACCCTGTGCCTCATGGGAACAGTCCAGCCCGTACTGCCAAGCCATGTCTTCCCTGGACCGGAAACAAGCATCCTGGGACCGGTTTCGGGTTCATAACCCTCATCAGCCAGGCTATCTTGAATCCAGTGGCAAAGTGAGCAAGGGACCCACGTCTGGGCATACCCTGCCAACTTAGGGCGAACTTAGCAAAACCAAAGGGGATGATGGACGGAGTGTTGAACATTGCAAGCACTCACCCCCAGTCAACTGATCTGGGTTTAATCCATCATCATTCTTTAGCTCACTCTGCCACCCCAGTTCAGACATGGCCATATGCAAATCAGTCTGACCCTGTGCCTCATGGGAACAGTCCAGCCCGAACTGCCAAGCCATGTCTTCCCTGGACCGGAAACAAGCATCCTGGGACCGGTTTCGGGATCATAACCCTCATCAGCCAGGCTATCTTGAATCCAGTGGCAAAGTGAGCAAGGGACCCACGTCTGGGCATACCCTGCCAACATAGGGCGAACTTAGCAAAACCAAAGGGGATGATGGACGGAGTGTTGAACATTGCAAGCACGTACCCCCAGTCAACTGATCTGGGTTTAATCCATCATCATTCTTTAGCTCACTCTGCCACCCCAGTTCAGACATGGCCATATGCAAATCAGTCTGACCCTGTGCCTCATGGGAACAGTCCAGCCCGAACTGCCAAGCCATGTCTTCCCTGGACCGGAAACAAGCATCCTGGGACCGGTTTCGGGTTCATAACCCTCATCAGCCAGGCTATCTTGAATCCAGTGGCAAAGTGAGCAAGGGACCCACGTCTGGGCATGAATAGCTCGGCAGAACCTCTCACCCAAGTTAAATTTTTCCATAACTGCCGAGAGATATACCCAGTTGACTCTGTCGAAGGCCTTAGTAGCATCTAATGTCATTGCTGCGAGGGGAAGCGAGAAGGTAGTGGCCAGATCTATTGCACCCACAAAATCATAAGTGAGGTCAGATAAATTCCTGCCCTTAGCAAAACCTTTTTGATCGGGGTGAAGCATGCCTCCCGCATCCGAACCCAGCCTACCCGCCAGAATCCCCTTTACAGGCAAGGATGGCCTTCCTCACCTCCTCCTGAGATATGACCTGATCTAGATCTTCCTGCTGGGACAGATTGAGGGAGGTGAGCGTGCTCCCCCGCATCCACTCCATAGCTGCGGCTTTATCCAATGCACTCTCCTCTTGATACAACTCCTGAAAGAAAGCAAAAAAAGCGCCCCCTATCTCTTCGTCTGTAGAGAGAGCAGTAGTCCCATCTGCACTATCAATTTGTTTAATCAGATTACGCGTCCTATCGGACTTAGTCTTCCACGCCAGGAGCTTACCTGCACCTTCTCCGTACTCAAAGTGGGCAAGCTTACTCGCCTCCCACCTACTTATGACCCTCGTCCGAATAATAGTATCTAACTGATCCTTTAATTTGCTTAGTTTAGCAAGATTTTCCTGGTGCTTCTCAGAGTCAGCCTCTCTATTTAGACTCAGCTCTACTATTTTCATCTCCGCTTCCTTGTAAGCCACCTCCTCCCAGTATTGTCTGTTCTTATGACATACCCTACTTATAATCATGCCCCTTAAAAAAGCCTTTAAGGAGTCCCAAACCACTGCAGTCCCAGCCGAGCCCAGATTCATATTAAAAAAACACTCAGTCTCCTGAGATAAATACTTCATCTCCACGTCATCAAGAAGTAGAGTTCGATCGAACATCCAAACTCTAGGATGTTGGCCATCTACCAAGGCCAAATCCATCCAGACCCCTGAATGATCAGACAGGTGAGGAGTCAAATAGCTGATACCCTTAACTTTACCCCTAAGGTTATGACTGACCAAGATGTAATCGATTCTTGACTTGTGGCCGTATTTACTATTATAATATGAGACTCCTAGCTGGTGACCTGATCTGTCCCTCCAAATGTCACAGAGTATAGTCTGCGCCATCATAGATTGGAGGTACATCCGGGACCTAGAAGGCACCCTGGCTCTACTACTTGGTGACTTGTCCAGTTTGGGATTCAGAACGATATTGAAATCCCCAGCCATGATTACTGGGTCTGGATATTCCAAAAGATTTGAAAAAATTGCTTTTAAAGAGGAGGGGTCGTCCTGGTTTGGGCCATAATAGACACCAAAGTTAGCAGAGAGCCTAAAATGATCAGCTTCACAATGACCCACCTGCCACTTGGGTCAACCATAGAGTCTAAGATACGGGAATTTGCTTGTTTTTTTAATAATATAGCAACACCCCTGATATTAGCACTCTGATTAGAACAGATCACATATTCTACCCACTTTACATTTTTAAATATCCCAGTCATCTCTTCTTTTAGAAGATGAGTTTCCTGGAGGATAATGACCTGCGCTGGAGAGTCTTTTATATACTGCAAAATTTTAACCCTTCTGGTTTTCACACGCAGGCCATTAACATTCCAGACAAAAGCTGAATCGTTCTCATGGAGGTTTAAACACGAGAACTATGAGTCGGCTGAGTCTCCGAGGGAGCCAACACCAGACCAATCTCAATGAAACCAAGATAATCTGACCAAACAATAAGGTGAATGAGGAAATGTTATGTTTTTTACCCCTATGCTCCCCACCCCGTGCAACCCACCCTACCCCCCATTTCCCCCCAAAAAACCCTCTCTGGAGAACCCCTCCCCCATTTATCTGGACAGATGTAGTCCAGTTGCTGCACCCCGGGGCAGCCCACCCTGTCCCCTTATAGACTAATACAAGATAAGGAGAAAAAAGGAGAAACTAGGGCCCGACCTTTGACTTCCATTAACTAAGTATCCCCGTGTATGTCCCTGTATGAATGTGTTTGTGATTACCTTTCTAATGCCTTATATGGAGATAGGCAATGGCCAGATAGGTATTAAAAAAAAAGAACCCTACTGGCTAGATCAGCCCTATAGATCCCAAATATAAGTGTTGTGTATAGATACTCGACCGCCAGGGCTAGCTCGCCAACTATTTCACACCTTTGCCCAAACTATCTAATAACTCATCCGCCTCTTGCACTGATCTGATGTTATGCATTTTGTTGTTATGCATGATTTTCAGAGTTGCAGGAAATTTAAGCTGGGCAACCGCACCAAGCTTTTTGAAATCATCCATCTTCCTGCCCAACTCCCATTGCATGTCCAGGGTGGCACGGGCAAGATCTGAACGGATTTCGTATGAAAAATCTCTGGCTTTCGGTGATTTCCCCTTTAAGGCCATATTAAGGATCTTTTCCTTTAAGGAATAGGTGTGAAAGTTCATAAGAATTTTCCTAGTCTTTGTCCTGTTGGGGTGCCTCCTAAAAGGGTCCCTATGGACCCTCTGAATGTCATTCCTCAAGCCCTCCTCCGATTCCTCAATCTGCAATGATTCTTTTAAGAGTGTGACTATGAAGGATTTGAGGTCTTCACCCTCCGTCCCCTCTGGGACATTCAAAATATACAAGTTATTTGTACGAGAATTGTTCTCCAACATCTCAAGCCTATCCTGAAGGACCACCTCCTCCCTCTTGAGAGATATTATATCAGCTTTTGCTGCTCCCAGGTCGTCTCTTAGTTCTCCCACGGTGTTCTCCAAAACGACTGTTCTTGAATTTAGGTCAATTTTCTTCTCCAGCGACTAGCAAAAAACCCTGATCTCACCTTGATTAGCCTCAGAGACTGAGAACCCCATTTTGATGACCAATGAAAGGGTGGAAAAAAGAGCCTCGAGAGAGGCTACTGAGTTTCCCCCTGATTTCGCGATCCTCAGAGACTTTATCCACCTCTGCGCTATAGCTAGCTGCCATACTTTGACAAGCCAGGGCCTTTTCTCCTGCAAGATCCTTTCCTTTATCCGAGACCTCTGTTAAAGCAATTTCAGTGATTGCAGGTAAAGTTGGTACTGTAGGGAGGGGGCCTGGTACTGTAGGGAGGGGGTACTGGTAGCCTCCATCCTCTCCGAGATGGGCCTTAACTCCAACTGGCCTACTGAGCCTCTTCTGAGGGCCTCCCCCTGTTTTACAACGTCCAACACAAGTGGTTGCACTTTAAAATATATGGAAAATAAAGGGGAGTGACCCCACTAGCCAAGAGACAGGGTACCAAATGTAAATAAAGCAGAAATTCTCTTGGGACACCTATTATATAAAACACTTTCCTCCTCACAACATCTATTTAGACTATTCATATACACCCAACATTCTTACTCATTCTTCAACTAAAACATATATATCAATAAATAAATGAACCCCAAAAACAAGTGTCAAAACATCCAACCACACAGATATGGCTATTTTATATAAAAATAATTTTTATTAATGTACATTAAAAATATTCGTTAAAACAGGATTTTATATTAAAAATTTCAATACAGTGCAATATCACAGATGTAGACACGTGAGATAATCTCATGAATTTAACAATGTACAAAAACGGTTTTTATATTTGGAGAGACAAAAACCATGTGAAACATTAAATCATCATAAAAATAGTTATCCCAGTTGGAATCAATCAATCACGAATAAGGATGTCCACTATTCAGTAATTAAGTAGGACCCTTAAAGTTCCTAGGGTATAACTTTCATCCAACAGGGCGTCGACGCGTTTCGGTGGTGTTTAACCAGTTTATATAACCACCTTCTTCAAGACAATTAATAGATAGTCTCTCTTACAGTTGTCATCAATTCAATTAACCTATTGAAAACAAAACATTATTTAAAAACCTTAAAAGCTACATATATCAGGAACAATACTATCAATAAGGAAAAGATTTTCTAATAATTAATTCCTTTAAACATAATTAAGTTCAACATAGTTCATCGTATTACTATACATAATTATAGTCAAATCGTCTGACAATTGTTTATAAGGGTTCCATCCATAATCTAATCATCAACCATTTCATACTCACACAACTCCACTCATAATCATCCTTTCATTCTGTTTTCTCATATATACTCATCTGTTAAGATGTTAAAGAGAAAATATCTCTCTGCCACTAAATTCATGTTCGACTGTGATAGTTACATGAATTCATACTGACCAAAGAGCAACTTGATAATAGTTAACCCCTCGGTTTGTTCCTAAATGGTTCTTTAAAGTGGTGAGAATTTAACAGTTATTTATTTGGAATATATATCTCACTCATTTTTTAACTATATTTATTTCTCAGTGTGACCTACCTAATTATAAGAGATTTAGGGTCACCAAATCTACATAGAACTTCAGAAAGAATATATTTCATAGGCAGGACTACAATGTTTCCATATATGCAGTCACGGGATCCTTCAAGGTATATAAAAAAGTATAGGGTCCTTAATGTAACACTAAGTAACAAAACGTATCCTATCATGTCAATACAAACTTATAGACCTGACACAGATTGGTAAGTTCATTCTACTTACTTCAGTGAAAATTTGGAGCTCCACTATGTTAAGGTTCCCAACTCTTCAATAAGGGCTTGACTAGGATACACATCACGGATAATCTCAATACATCCGTTTATTCATTCATAGCATCCTTAAAAATATATATATAAAAAGAGAATAGTGAAGACAATGAGGTCCTCATTGGTCTATTGATACCTTTAATATATTCAAATCAATTTTATTTTGTAACATACCTTAAGAATGTAATGCTTTCTTCTGATTACTACCGAGTTGCATCTGTTTAGCAAACTCCGACAAAAACCGCATCCTGTGCGGTGTATAAATCGCTTAATCAAATGGGCATCTCTTACACGAGAATCTGAAATCATATAAGATCTAATTATATGGTCATCATTAATACCTTTATGTTACCTTATGATGCAATACTGACTACCCTAAATTTACTACATCCGTCGTTATTTAAACAAGGCATCTACTATTAATGTGCCTAAACATTTAGTATGGAACCAGAGTACTGGCAGCCCTGAAGTTGCTTCATCGGTCACAATATATATAAGGTTACTACTAATACTATACCTAAACATTTTATAGGGAACCGGAGTACATATCATAGTTTTACATACATTTAGTATGGAACCAGAGTACTGGCAGCCCTGAAGTTGCTTCATCGGTCACAATATATATAAGGTTACTACTAATACTATACCTAAACATTTTATAGGGAACCGGAGTATATATCATAGTGATGTAAGATATCCTACCCACTTAAGTCCCGAAAAAACTAACTATACGGTCATCCAAATACAAACTTACTTTCCTTCCTTGTTCCCGGGCTCCGATTGGGACTATAACATCGTGTCGTTACTCCGGTAGAAAACGATCTCGATTTAGCCCGCGTTTTCCCACGGTTTAAATACTTTAACTATTGCCTCACACCTGATGTGGTTAACTACGTCATTATATTGCGACTACTCGGAAACACGCTGGTAACTTAAAGCGGTAATGTTCTTAAAACGGCACCTACATCTAGAGCAGAGGTCTTCAATCTGTGGGGCGCGACCCCCAGGGGGGCCCCGGAGTCCTGGGAAGGGGGTCGCGCATTTCCAGGCCTAATTCTGCCAGGAATACAAAACGTGCAGTGCTCTTCCTTTTGGACAAAGTCAAACGCGATCCTTAAAATGCTTCAGCTGAAGTTAATTGAGTGTCATGTGCTGTAAAAGGAAGAGGCCCTGCAGACAAATAGAACAATCCTTCAAATCAGCTTTCCTGACAGGGTGCCTGCTTGCCTGAATGAAATTTAAATGTATGCTAGGGGTTAATCTGCAAATGTAAAGGATGCTTGGGAGTGGTTCTGGCTTTAATTGCTCGAATCACTTCAAGCATTGTGATGGCAAAGATGTGTGTTTTTGTGTGGTGGTTAGCAACTGGGTTGTGAAGTGTGTGCTTTTAATGATAACTGTATTTACACAGCGCTTAGTCCCCCTTAGTAGGTGTTGAAGGGACAGTTATGCAAAAAAATGCATTACTTATGGTCTGACATTACACAAATCTACATTTTGGAAGCTCCATTTTATCCTAAAACTCTTTGCACATTTTGTAGCAGTCTATATTATAATGTGTGTAATGCAAGTATAAAATAATGACTTACACGTTCACAGTGCTTTCTGTCACAGGCTGTGACCTCATAGCACTAAAAATACACAAGTCACTATTTTCCACTGCAGCAACCAAATTTAATTCTGTGGCTCTCTCGTTACACACATACCTATGCAGTGCATTAAATAATAGAGGTTTTATAATGTACTATATAGTAACAACTTTTAAAATGTATTTTTCATTTGAGCTACCCATTATTTTATATGTAGCTACCTGATGGTAAAAGACCTAAAAAAAAGAACAAAATATTTTGGGGCTGATTTATTAGACGCTTGCGCTGCTGCGTGGCCTCATAGATATGGAGTAAGACAAAATAGTGCAAGTCACTGCGTTTCCTTACTCTATGTCAAGACGGCGTTTCATAGGCGTTGCAGTGGGTGACAACGCCCATGGATCTTGATGCTGCCCCAGATTTACAAAACCATGTAAAACTGGGGCAGTGCCAAAACCTCACGCTTCCCCACACCAGGTGTAACTCTCCTTGTTTTTTTCCTCTTTCCATGTGTGCTGCATGATGCAGCACACATGGAACGAGGGAAACCCCTCTCAGGATTGTTTTTAAGCAGGAAGGTGCCCCTTCCTGCACAAAAACCATCCTGCCTATGATGGCGCTAGGCAGCAATTTGTGTGCCAACATAGGGGGAAAAGGACAAAAATGCACCATATTTCATAAATAAGGTGCATTCCTGCCCTTTCACATTGTCGTAGTGCAGCGCAGCAATAAGACTTGCAAAGCTGCCCTACGCCAATGCCTCATAAATGAGGCCCTTTGTTTTTAGCCACACCTTTGATCACGCCCCAACCACTGACCTTTGGTTTGCTAAACACTGTTTAATTTATTTCCCCAATGTATAAATGATTTGCAGTGGGAATTGGGGGCGTTTATGGTTGTCGATAGTTGGCAATGATGAAGAGGCCAAAGTTCTAGAAATTTTTGTCAGGAAGGGGTCCTTACGCCTAAAAGATTTTGACAGGGGGGTCTCGGCATCAAAAAGTTTGAAGACCTCTGATCTAGAGTATAACAGATGGGCCCACCTTGTATATTAGGGAATGGCGATTCTAAGAATCAAATTATTCAGATATATCAAGTCAATACCTATTTATAAGGCGACAAAATGTATATTTTATAAAAAAATCTTTTTTTATATAACACTATTCACCTAACCGTGCTATTTACTCTGGGACCCCTTCTATAATAGGTGTCCCAAGAGAATTTCTGCTTTATGCACTTTAAAATATGACCGTAATGAGAGGGTGATCCTGATTTTCAAATCCAGGGGATTACTTTTAGCTCTGCCTGCCTTTATACTCCTGCCCTTGACCTCGCAGCGCTGAAAGGTTGAGCAGCTGCTGTCTGTAACCACCGCAGGAGTAGGGCTGCCTTTCCTCTGGCACTTCCCACTGTTCCTTACAGCAGATTTCTCCTCGGGGGGGGCTGCTTGGTATTTCTACCATTCACTTGTAATTTTGCCAGCCCCTGAGCCGCCCCTCCACGTTTTTTACCTTTCCTTGTGCCTTTATTTGGAAGCGCTGTACTTGAACGCTCCCCCGCCACCTGACCCCCCTGTGCCTGCTCCTGTTGTTGCTGCGACTGTAAGGGAGACGACAAAGGCTCGTTGTGTCCTAGACTCAGGTGCCTGCTGATCCCCTCTCCGAAGGCAGTCTTCTCCAGGGTGAAGGAAACTCGCCCAGTGCTGCCGCTGCCGGTATCGACCCGGAGGAGCCCGCAAGCCGCTGCTCTGCGGCCCCTCCTCAGCTCCAGGGCGGCGGCAACCCACCGCGACGAATGGACAGAAACAATGGAGGCCAAAGCTCCAACGCACATCACCCGCAGAACCGCAACCACTGCACAACCACGGCACAGAAAAGAAAAGGTGAGAATATTTAGTCAGCAGCCTCGGGACAGCTTCAACACGAGTAAAACAGAGTAAACGGGTCCCAGTCTCACCTACTCATTAAGTGCGGGACGCGGGTGCCTCCGGAGGCAAGCGGCTGCTCAGCTAGCGGCCGCCATGTTCTCCCCCGACACCTCCAGTCTTGTAGGTGTATGCCGTGAAAAGGTGTGTCAGGGTGGAGAAGAATTAAAGGGATAGCTATTGGATGGACTTTGTGCACATAATGACAAGTGGGATATGAAAAAAGCCATCTTCAAAAAGGTTCAGACCCTGGAAGTGAAGTGAAATTATTCACATTGATATTGTATCCAAATATTCAAAAGTGAGACCGGCCTGTACCCCCCTCCCTGGAAGCTTGGATGGTGGTAATGATACAGAAGGCGTCCCATGAACGTGTCATCTATGGTATGCAAGACCAGGCCGAGCTGTTCACTCGGAGATGGGCATCCTTTCTCCGAAATGCCCCCTAAGGTTGATCGTACCGACACCGCCTCCCCCCTCCCATCCCTGTGGGGCGCAGAGGCAACCTGACACCCGACACAGCAGTAAAGGCCCCTCCCTTCCTCCCCTGGTTGAGATCCCGGCCCCCACACCCACCCCAGCCTCCCTCCCCCCATCCTTCCCCCTTTCACCGCCTGGGCCGTTTTCCCCTCCCTCCCTCTCACTCGCACTCTCCCTCCCTCTCTGTGTCCCCTCCTCCATCCTTATCCCTCTACCTCTCCCTTCTCCTCCCCTCCCCTCCCTGCTGGGCACGCTGATGTATGGACCTCTCCCCTTTGCAGGAATCCTTGACATCGTACATCTGCGTCCTTATGTGCTCCCTCCTTTCAAGAACACTGTACGCACCAAAAAACTGGTAGCCTAGGAACCCCCGCCCCATCCGCTCCCCGGACCCCCTGAGCACCACCACTGCTACCCTTTCTCCCCGCTGCGCCATTCTCTTCATGTTTCGGACCTGTGGTTTACCCCACCTTGTGGCATAGACAATGGCCTTCCCCCTCCCTGACCTGCCCTCTCCCCCACTGGCCCAGCGCAGAGACTCCCGGACATCCACTCCTTTCTCCCACCCCCCACCTACAGAGGTATCACGGCACATGAGCCTCAATGCTGATTGCAATGGGAGAAATGCCTATGCCCACTACACTGAGGCCATCGCCCGGGGTCCGGCACACAGAGACAGGGCGAAAGGTTGGATACTCTGTCTCCACTAGTGACCTGCGTCCTCCCTCTGTTGGAATGGAAAATGTTTTTGGTCGACTTCTCTTTGCATTGTACGATTTAAGTTAGCATTTGCGGCACCATTTTGTATTCAGCCGCCATTTTGTACCATGATCGAAACTAAACTTTTGTCTCAGTCTGTTTGCCTCAGCAGAAAGCAGTCTCGATATTTTTTTTATTCTTCCAAGGTTGAGCTTCGCTGCACTAATGAATAGACTGTTTTGTCATTACATACCTTTCCCGTTAGATAGGCCTGCTCCCACCCTTAGAGTGGCGTGCACGGGCAGAGTAACCTTGAAACTGAGATAGCATGTACCCGGTCTCAGGATTGCAGCTCATCCTTCTGTGTCTCCTTTGTTCACCAGCTACTAACTGGAAAGTTCCAGTCTGGGCGTGTCCTTAGGGGTACTGGAAATATATATCATGTATTACCATGTTGGCGGGGGTCAGTCCCTCTGCAGCAACCCATGGAGGCTGGTCAGATTGGACTCCGCTCGAGTGTATGACTAATAAATAACTTTGGTTTGTATTCTCTACTGTCTGACCGAGTCTTCATTTGTTTGGAAGGCTGAGAGGTGGGTTGCGAGTGACCCGGGTGACCCTAATCGTGTCACTTCCTTCACCTCTTGTGCTCCCGCTGCTCCCTCCCTCCTCCCCCTCCCGTCTTTCTCCCCTTCTCACCCTCCCCCCCATTTCTTACTGTACCATTCAATGTTGTCCACTAATACCTTATTGCATTGAAACCCTGCTGTACACTTTTACTTCAATAAAAAATTACGACACAAAAAAAAAGTGAGACCGGTGCGGAGTCAGTGGGCCCAGAGACAACCATTCCTCTTCAGAGCACTGCTCTAGCTGCTGTTACCTGCTTTGTTGTTCAGATGTATTGTAGCTGACAGTAGTGTGATAGAAACCAGTATAACTTCCTCAAGGAGGGTTCGGAACACAGGGTTTCCTCTGAGAGAATGTTGAAAAAAATTGTCTCAAATGGAGTATTTTACAACACATATTTCCCCAAAAATTGGTAAAAAGCCATCAGTTCTGAAATGGCACACTGACTGGTATGTGGACTTTTGGGGGTACAAGGGCTTAGAGTATGTCCAGTGATTATTTGAATACCTTCTGGGTAGTTGAACGCTCCTGCAGATGGACATGGACAAACAAGGGACTTATTCGGCCTAAATCTTAATTGTTGTCTGAATTATGTAGAACATCTAAATCATTTCTATTTGCATACTGAATTATGGCTATTTGGGGAAATGTATGCATGAGAGCCGTGATCTTGATTGTAGACAATGAATTTCCTGATGAATGCCGGCTCCATGGAGTTGCAGAATATGTGAATCTGGCACTAACAGAAAATAGATGAAGTGGTGGAAGAAGCTCATCATTTAGTTTCACCTACTGCATTTTAGCGGATGTGTGTACATTAAGAAGCTCTGTTAAACAACAATTGCTTGATTTCATCACAATTCCCTTTAACTAGATTTTAATTGCAGAATACATTCTGAAATATATACCCAGCTGTATTGTTTATGTTAGACAACAGACAGTCAAACAGAGGATAAAGTACAAACTCCATACAGCATGATCTTACCTGGCATGGTAATTTTGATGCCATTGTGCAGGTGGGCCAGTGTTAAAGCTGACAGCAGTAGTGGGGAGGCGCCAGCACTGTAAGTGCATCACACTGGTGAGGGCAGGCACAGACAGGCACTCAGTGGCAGTACTGCATAAAAACATTCAGTGCAGCACATGCAGAAGAGGTGTATGCTTCCCTCACACAGAACAAGTACGCCTTGTATGCATAGGCACACAGAAGAGATATAGCACACACAGAAGCAGTGCAATCTGCCTTCACGTGGCGTATAGAGGGATCACTGACAGAATATCGACGGACAGAATATCGAGGTACAGGAATATCGAGTCTACAACATCGATGGACAGAATATCGACAGCCTATCTCTACAATGGTAAGTACAAAAATATCGAAACCAAAATATCGTTGTTTAAAATATTGTTTTTTTTAAATGTCTTAAAAATAATATAAAAATAATTAAATAATAAATTATAATTAATAAAAACATTGGGGCCTATTACGATGGCAGTCGGATGACCGCCGCCCGGCCGGCGGTGGCAACCGCCGGTCCTGCGGCAGACATTCGCCCACGATCGCAAGCCAGAAAACCGCCGGTCAGATTAGGATGGCGGTGGTGACGGTGGCGGTGGGAAATTCTGACTGCCGCTTTTCCGCCAGTTGCCATCCGCACTCCTGCCTGGTGGACGGAAAAGGACCGGGATAATGGTGGCGGTGCAGAGCATGCTCCGCCGGCAGGATTCTGATGCTGGCGGTAGCCAGCCTTTCCTCAGCGGTCAGACCGCCATGGAAAGGCATGCAGTGATTGTCTTCCGGGGGCCCGTTGCTGGCCCCCAATGTTTTGTGGGGGGTGTGGGTGCACTGGGGGGGTACCCATGGTCCCCCCCTACATTTCCCTGTACCAGGTGGCAGGCACTGTGCAGTGCCTGCCACGCAGTGCAAGGAGATGCAGGACATGCTCCTTTTGACATCGCGGCGGTGCTGCGTGCATCAGCAACCGCCGCAATGTTAAAGCCCGCGATCCGACCGCAGAGGTCGGATTTTGAGCAAGGAACATCGTAATACGACCGGCGGTTATGTCGCGGGCCTTGCGGGCGGTCTTTTCCCGTTACCATGGCGGTCGGGGAGGTTTTACGACCGCCATCGTAATAGGCCCCATAGTTAGAATTATTTAAAAATGTTAAAAATGGATAAATGATAAATGTAATATAAAAAAAATAAACATACATATTTAATGTTTTTATATATATATTAACTTAATATTAATAAATAATTCTTTTATTTAATTATGAAATGTTAGACACATAAGAAAAGTTATAAATACATATATATACATAAACCTGTAATATAAATATAAAAATAAAATATATAAATAATAAATTAAAATATTAAAATTAATATTTATTTAAAAAAAAAAAATTTACACTACATTAACTATAAAAGTAGGGAAATGTTGGATAGCGTAGGGTATAAAATTACTATTCCCACTACAGAAAGTGCAACAGTAGGGAAAGTGTTGGATAGCAGAGGGGAATAATTTACTGTTCCCACTACAGCAAATGCAACAGTAGGGAAAGTGTTGGATAGCGGAGGGGAATAATTTACTATTCCCACTCCAGTGAGTGCAACAGTAGGGAAATTGTTGGATAACGGGTGGGTAAAAATTACTATTCCCACTCCAACGAGTGTAACAGTAGGGAAAGTGTTGGATAGCGGGGGGTTAAATTTACTATTCCCACTCCAGTGAGTGCAACAGTAGGGAATGTATTGGATAGCGGGTGGGTAAAAATGACTATTCCCACTCCAACGAGTGTAACAGTAGTGAAAGTTTTAGATAGCGGGTGGGTAAAAATTACTATACCAACTCCAGCGAGTGCAACAGTAGGGAAAGTGTTGGATAGCAGGTAGATAAAAATTACTATTCCCACTCCAGCGAGTGCAACAGTAGGGAAAGTGTTGGTTAGCGGGTATGTAAAAATTACTATTCCCACTCCAAAGAGTGCAACAGTAGGGAAAGTGTTGGATAGCTGGTATGTAAAAATTACTATTTCCACTCCAGCGAGTGCAACAGTAGGGAAAGTGTTGGATAGCGGGTATGTAAAAATTACTATTCCCACTCCAGTGAGTGCAACAGTAGGGAAGGTGTTGGATAGTGGGTGGGTAAAAATTACTATTCCCACTTCAGTAAGTGCAACAGTAGCGAAAGTGTTGGATAGCGGGTGGCTAAAAATTACTATTCCCACTCCAGCGAGTGCAACAGTAGGGAAAGTGTTGGATAGCGGGTATGTAAAAATTACTATTCCCACTCCAGTGAGTGCAACACTAGGGAAAGTGTTGGATAGCGGGCGGGTAAAAATTGCTATTCCCACTCCAGCAAGTGCAACAGAAGGAAAAATGTTGGATAGCGGGTGGGAATAATTTACTATTCCCACTCCACCAAGTGCAACAGTAGGGAAAGTGTTGGATACGGGTGGGAATAATTTACTATTCCCACTCCACTAAGTGTAAGAGTAGGGAAAGTGTTGGATAGCGGAGGGGAATAATTTAGTATTCCAACTCCTGAAAATAATTAACATTAATTAACAAATAATTAATTTTTCAAAAATAATTTACCTCCCACTATATTCCCCTATAAACGTCACCACCAATATTGTAAAATATTACACAATTAACATTATTATTTAACAATTAATTAATAAAGTAATAACCATTAAAAAACTAATTAAAAACAATAAAAAATAAATTAGTTCACACAATTAACACTAGAAAATAACTTTAAATAAATATTGTATATAAAATAATAATACAAATTTTCCCACCCTACTCCCTATCAACCCACAACCAACTCATAAAAAAATTACACAAATAAGATATTTACCAATTAATTATTAATAATTAATATCCAATGAATAACGAATTAATATTTTTTGACACAATTAACAATATAAAATATTAATTACATAAATATTAATTATTAAAATTATTAATTACTTAATTATAATTAAATTACTTCCCACCCTACTCCCCTATAAAACCACAACCCGCTCCTCAAAAAATTACACAATTAACATATTTACCAATTAATTATTAATAACCAATCAATAATTAATTAATAACAAATTAATTAACACAATTGACAATATAAATTATTAAATACAAAAATATTAATTAATAAAATTATTAATTATTTAATTTAAATTAAGTTACTTCCCACCCTATTCCCCTATAAACCCACAACCCACTCCTCAAAAAATTACACAATTACCATATTTACCAAGTAATTATTAATTATTAATAACCAATCAATAATTAATTAATAACAAATGAATTAACACAATTGACAATATAAATTATTAAATACAAAAATATTAATTAATACAATTATTAATTAATTAATTTAAATTAAATTACTTCCCACCCTATTCCCCTATAAACCCACAACCCGCTACGGAACTAAAACGCAATATTTATGTGTTTTTTTAAATTAATAACTTCTAAAAAATTATTATTACATATATTATAATTAAATTACTTCCCACCCTATTCCCCTATAAACCCACAACCCGCTACGGAACTAAAATACACAAAAATTAATTAACATAAAATGAATTACTTGTAAAAAATTCAAACATACATTACAAACATAAGCTATACTTTTAAAACATATACTAACATACAAAACACAAAACAAAAATCGATATTATTAACAACGATATTTTTACTAACGATATTACTAACATCGATATTAATTAAAACGATATTTCTTACCTGCATGTCGATATTCTGGTCGACGGTATTCTTGATGGTCGATATTCTGTCATATCGATATTTAAACATCGATATAATGGTATATCGATATTTAAACATCGATATTATGTCTGCATACCGTATAGAGCACATGCCGGGGCAGTGCCGACTTCCGTCATACACTGAAGAGGTACATCACACTCAGAAAGTACAGCACTTCCTTTCTGAGAGGACCTTTCAGGTGTCGGCTCCCCCTTTTTCGTCTCGGATTCATAATATTCATCAAGGGGTGTCACAGGGCTCAGCACTGAGCCCTACGCTGTTCAATCTGTCCGTTCAACCTTTGGCAGCGGTGGCTAGGAGCAGAGGCTTGACACTGGTATCGTACGCCGACGATACTCAGTTGGTAGTGGTCTGGCAATTCAGCGCAGGATGCCTGTATGTTTCGGAGCAATCTTATGGCCATCTCTGAGTGGATGTCTGCCAACTGTCTGCAGCTTAATGCAAGCAAGACTGAAATCCTGTTGGTTGGGCGGGATGGTGAGCTGTGGAGTGAACATTGGTGGCCCACCACCCTGGGCTGTGTCCCCACCCCCAAACAGATAGTAAAGAATCTGGGTGTTTGGGTGGACTCCGCTCTCAGTTTTCAGGCCCAAACCAAGAAAGTGGCGGGGACCTGCATGGGTATTCTGCGTGGGCTCAAACCATTGCTAGGTTATTTTGACCCGTCCACTCGGCAGGTTATCATTCAGGCTGCCATTCTGTCGAGATTGGATTACGCCAACTCTCTCTATTTGGGTACCAACAAGTCAGAGATCCTAAGATTACAGAGAGTCCAGAATGCGGCTGCCAGAATCCTCCTGGGCCTCCCGAGGACTTGCTCCACCTCTGTTGCCATTCGCCGACTACATTGGTTGCCGGTGGCCAGACGTGTGGAATTCAAATCTCTGTGCATTTCTTTTAAGATCCTGAAGTCCTCCCCCCCGGCCATTTTGGCCACCCTGCTCTCGCCCTACATTCCCCCCGCCAACTTCGTTCGATGGGCCAACACTTGGCGGTGGTTCCGAGGGTGAGGAGAGCACGGGCTGGGGGACGTGCTTTCTGCACACTGGCGGCCAAACTTTGGAACTCTCTCCCACTGTCCATTCGTAGCCTAAACAATTATTTGGCATTCCGTAAGGCCACCAAGACTCATCTTTTCCCTCCACTGTAGGTTGCTATGCCTTTTGGTGGCCCTCTCCTTCTGACTGTTATTAGCGCCGGGACGCCCCTTTGCTGGAGCAGCTGTGCGCTCTATAAGCTATATAACATAACATAACATGCAGGGGCAGTGCCAGCTTCCATCCTACACAGAAGAGGTACATCACACTCAGAAGCATTGCTAAATTCCCCCCATCGAAAGTGCACCACACACAGTAGTGCAAGCTTCCTTCAAACACAGAATTGATATAGCACACCCAGAAGCAGTGCAACCTGTCTTCAAATTTCATATAGCACATGCAGAGGCAGTGCCAGCGTCCGTCATACACCGAAGAGTTACATCACACTCAGAGCAGTACTAAATTCCCTCACACACAGCAGGTATAGCACATTCAGACAAGGTACAATCTTCCCTCTGTCACAGAAGTGATACAGCACATTCAGAAGCAGTGCAATCTCTCTTTATATTTCAAATGGAGCACATGCAGTGGTAGTGCCAGCTTCCATCATACACAGAAGAGGGACCTCACACTCAAAAGCAGTGCTAAATTCCCATCACATACAGAAAGTACAACACGTGCAAAAGCCATTCAAGCTTCCCTCTATCACAGAAGTGATATAGCACACTCAGAAGCAGTGCTATCTGTCTTCACATGTTATATAGAGCACATGCAGGAACATTGCAGACTTCCATCATACACTGAAGAGGTACATCACACTCAGAAACAGTGCTAAATTCCCTCACACACAGAAGTGTTACAACACACTCAAGAACAGTGCAACCTGTCTTCACATTGCATAGAGCACATGTAGGAGTAGTGTCAGCTTTCATTATACACCGAAGAGGTACATCACACTCAAAAGCAGTGCTAAATTCCTTCACACACAGCAGGTACAGCACTTGAAGAAGAAGTACAACCTTACCTCTGTCACAGAAGTGATACAGCACATTCACAAGCAGTGCAATCTCTCTTCACATTGTATAGAGAGCACATGCAGGGGCAGTGCCAGCTTCCATCATACACAGAAGAGGTACATCACACTCACAAGCAGTGCTAGATTCCCTCACACACAGAAAGTACAGCACATACAGAAGCAGTGCAAGCTTCTCTCACACACAGAAGTATTACAACACACTCAAAAACCTGTCTTCACATTGCATAGACCACATGTAGGGGTAGTGTCAACTTTCATTATACAACGAAGAGGTACATCACACTGATGAAAGACGTTGCATCCTGGATGAGCAGCAGCTGCCTGAAGCTCAACTCGGAGAAGACAGAAGTCCTCGTCCTCGCATCTACCCCCTCCGCATGGCAACCCCCCGACACCCACGGACCACGCCCGCAACCTCAGCATCTTACTCAACTCCTCCCTCACCATGACCCGACAGATCAACGGCATCTCCTCCACGTGCTTCAACACCCTACTCATCCTCCGCGAGACCTACAAATGGATCCCCGCCGAACCAAGAAAGGCCGTCACCCACACACTCATAACCAGCAGACTGGACTACGGAAATGCCCTCTATGCTGGAATCAACATATCCCTACTCTGCAAACTCCAGACCATCCAGAACACCGCTGCCAGACTCGTCCTCAGAATCCCACGACAAGACCACATCACCCAGCAGCTGCGAGACCTCCATTGGCGCCCCGTCGAGAAGAGAGTGACCTTCAAGCTGCTCACTCATGCCTACAAATCCCTCAAATCCCTCCACAACACCGGACCCCTATACCTCAACGAAAGAGTCTCCTTCGAACACCCAAGAGAACCCTCTGCTCCGCCGACCTCACCCTGGCCAAAACCCCTCGCATCGGCAGAGCCAGAACGGGAGGAAGAGCCTACTCCTACAACTCAATAGTTTCTGGCTGCGAATCGGTTTTAGAACCAATCTCCAAATACGTTGACGTTTTTCTTAAACCATTCCTGCAAGAGGTACCATCATATTTAAGAGACACTACAGATTTTCTTTCCAAAATAGAAACAAGCGCATTTTCTCCAGCTAACCAGGTTCTAGTTATTCTTGATGTGGTATTATTATATACTCAAATTCTGCAAGAAGATGGTTTAGCAGCAATAGAATTGTTCTTATTAACAAGACCAAACCCAGAACGAGTACCAACCCAGTTTATCCTCAGTCTAGCCAGCTTTGCTCTCAAAAGAAATTATTTTAAGTTTGGCGACAGCTTCTATTTCCAAATCAAGGCAACCGCAATGGGATGTCCATTTGCGCCAGAGCTGGCCGTACTGTACATGGCGAAATTCGAAGAAAAATTCATCCACAATAACAATCCTTTTGCACACCATATTTCACATTGGATGCGATATATCGACGGTATATTTTTTATTTGGACTGGACAAAATGACATACTACAACAATTTTTCAATTGGGTCAATGATAGAACATCAGAGATCAAATTCAGTGCACACTACAATTGTCGGCAAATCACTTTTTTGGATGTGGAAGTTTACGCTGCAGACGGCATCCTAATGACTACACTTTACACTAAACCGACTGATCGGAACAAAGCACTCCATTACACTAGCCACCATCCCCGTAGCCTCCGGGACAATTTCCCATTTGGGCAATTTCTACGGATTAGAAGAAATTGCTCCAACAAATCAGATTACAATGTACATGCAGCAAATCTGAAATTACTGGCACCAGGCTACCCCAAAAAACTTCTTAAACGTTCTATGAAGAGGGCCTGGTGGTCTCCTCGTGAAGAACTCTTTTTGCAGAAAGACAAAAAGCTGGATGAGCGCTTAGCATGTGTAACAACATTTTGTACCAAAACAAACAGTTGAAGAAGGTTATAAATCATAACTGGCATCTACTTGAGAATTTAGATGTGTCTTTTACAAAATCTTTGTTTGCACTTAAAAAAGATAAAAGTATAGCAAACCAAGTAGTCCGGGCAGCTCTTCCAAAATCACTGGTAAAATCTACATTATGAGAACAACTGAACTTACCACTAGTCATGGGCCATCATAAATGTGGCACATGTGTGTGCTGTCACCAAACGATTGAAGGAAAATTATTTACTCAAAAGAACATCAATTGGAAACATACATCTTTTTCAAATTGTAGATCGAAAAATGTTGTATATGAAATATTGTGCCCCTGTCCAAAACTATATATTGGAAAAACTAGCCAGGAAGTGCTGCAACGAATTTCCCAGCACAAATCTAGAATTCGCAAAAAAGTAATTTCGGCCCCCTTGGTAAGCCATTGGAGCGACTTAAATCATGCTGAAAGCAATTTAAAAGGGACTATATTATCTGTGATTGAGCTAGGCACACGAGGGGGTGACCTAGAAAACCTATTGATTGAGAGAGAGGCGTTGCTCATAGTTAAATTTGATTCCGTGATTGACGGTTTGAATGAAATGTCAGAGTTGCACAATTTGCAAACGTAGTCCACCTGTTGGTTGTTTGCAAGTCCCAACTGTTTCATGCAACCTATGTGAAAGTTCAAACTTGGTCATCATGACCAACGATTGATGGTCAGACTCTTTGGACTCCAACTTCCAGGAGTCTTTGTGAATGTCCTTATACATTCCGGTAGTATTCATAAGCTGCTGTGGCTTATTGTTTTTCAGTCACATAATACGGGTAATATAAGTAGTGGAAATATGTCCACTGTGGTCCCTCAAAGAAGCGAACAAATATTCTGCAACATTATTCTGAAATGACACTATATACTTCATGAAAGGCGGTAGTACCTTAGTGTCAATGTGTTTTTACCTCTGTAAAGGCAGTATCATTAACTTGGTAAGGCATATACACATTTTTATACAAAAAAACATACATACGAACCTTTTGGTAATGGTGGTTTCACTAAGGTGAGATTGTACATAAATGCATATAAAAGCATCAATGGAAGTACTAATTCCAACAAGCTTTTAAGCTACATTGTAACACATCGGTTTTTGTCAATAAATGATACTTTATTGCAACACGGCCTGTCTGACAACAGCCAATAACCGGGCTTCGATTGCCTCTGAGCCGGAAGTAATCATCGGGTGAATTCAACTTTAACATCAGCTTCCGAGACGCGCATAAACCATATTCAGTTGCAGAACGGAAGCGACAACCGGAACACGCCGGCCAGGAAAGTAGTATCCTGAACGCGTGGAGACATATCGAGAAGTCTAGATGAATTGAAGGTACGTGTGCTACAGAGCTTATTTTCCCTTACGGGACTGACTCTTTACGAGCTCACAGTCTGGTTTAAACTAAACAACAGCTCTTGTTTTTCACTTTTAGCCCGCATTGATAGCAGAAACGCCGCTTGCTATAGGGGACATTAGTAGCCCTTTCCCCAGGGATCACTGAGTACTTTCCAGA
Organism: Calotriton arnoldi; assembly: GCA_963921515.1. Taxonomy (NCBI): domain Eukaryota; kingdom Metazoa; phylum Chordata; class Amphibia; order Caudata; family Salamandridae; genus Calotriton; species Calotriton arnoldi. The sequence continues at coordinate 142,047 of CAWUFW010007903.1, forward strand.
AGTAAGTACCTGGATTTACTTTGCGTTGAGGTGCTCTGCCTAAGTAACATTGTGGTAGCTTGTTTTCTGAATATTGGTTTCTTTAGTTTTTCAACAGTTTTGCAGACAAGTAAAATGTAGGGGACTGTGGCATTACCTAAAGAGGATTTTCAATTCCTTTCCTTTGTCAAAAAAGGTAAATATGAAGAAGAGAGTGCATTTTGATGAATGGTGTGAGTCATTTAAAGGATGATTGGTAATACAGGGCCTGATTCACAGAACTAACTTACGTCAAAAACGTAAAGTTAGTACTTTTGGTATTCACAGAATACACTTACCACAACTAACTTTATGTCTGCTCCCGGGCCGGAGATTCCGGCCCTGTGGCGGAGATTCCGGCCCTGTGGCGGAATCTCCGCCTCCGGGCCGGAATACGCTCATTTAGGCTGTTTCAATGCTCAAACGACCTAAATGAGGGTATTCCGGCCCGGAGGCGGAGATTCCGCCACAGGGCCGGAATCTCCGCCACAGGGCCGGAATCTCCGGCCCGGGAGCGGACATAAAGTTAGTTGTGGTAAGTGTATTCTGTGAATACCGAAAAGTATTAGCTTTACGTTTTTGACGTAAGTTAGTTCTGTGAATCAGGCCCACAGTGTTTTTGTGTGTTTTTTTTAGCTCTTTATTGTTCTGTGTCCTGAGGAGAACACGAAACACAAGTACATGGGTTCGAAACGCGTCGACAGTTAAACCCTTTAAACAGGTGTAACAGTATAGAGTTGTACCAAGGTGGCTCATTCCATAAATAATTAAGCATCATATATACAAATTTAGTATGAGCCGAATTGGAACACTGCTTGATTGTTAGCCCATGCTTCCAGAGAAGCTTAGCAGGGCTGTCAATAGTCTAATTTTCTTTCCTCACTGTTTCTGAAATAATTACAGAACCTGAGCTGTCTTATAACTTTTTCTTTACATGTAATTTCATTTATATATGTGTGTATTGTAATGACTTTAGGTGTTTTTTTAGCTTTGTAATGAAATTTCTATGTTCAGTGTCTTTATGGTGTACAATGTTGTTGACAAAAACAAGTTTGTCTTAACCTTTGAAAAAAGATTAAAATGCTTTGAAAGAACCTAATACCAAATGTTAAAAAAAAAAATAACAAAGGGATTAACAAATTCATTGTGGTCATATCAAGTTTGTGGTGTGATCAGGAAGGAAGAGTGTGAAAAACTATCAGTACTGGCATGTGTGTTGTTCTTAGATACTCCTAAATAGCGGCAAAGACCTGGAACGAACTCCCGCTCAGCATCAGACGATCCCCAACTCTGCAAGCATTCAGGAAGAGCCTCAAGACCTGGCTCTTTGGATGAGATGGAGCTGCACGATAACCTCCCCTTCCTCCCGCCAGCGCATTGAGACCCTCACGGGTGAGTAGCATGCTTCACAAATCCCTGATTGATTGACTGATTGATTGAGTGACTCAAAAGAAGTGCTAAATTTCCCCACACATAGCAAATACAGTACATGCAGAAGCAGTGCAAGCTTTCCTTACACACAGAAGTGATATATCACACTCACAAGCAGTGCAGTCTGTCTTAAATTCAGCATGTAGAGCACATGTAGAAGCAGTGCACCTGCAGCAGTAACAAACAGAACTGAAAGTAATAATGCAAGCTAGTCTCATAACAGGCAAGTGCAGCAATTGTAAACGTTTCTGGGACAGAAATGTGAACTGTAACCTGCAGGTTATACACAGATTTCTACAGCTACCAGCGGGTGCATTAACCCCTTCTGCCATATAAGCAGCCTCACTTATTGACCTCGCTGGTACCTTGTGAACTGCCAAGAACACAGGGGCCAGATATAAGAACTGGAAATTATGGCACCCAAGGATGTGTGCTGATTGAGCACACTCCTTTAGTGACCCATAGACCTAAGTACTTTCCAGGGGCAGGTGGTGGCCAATGACCTGCAGCTGGGAAAGGGAACACAAAGTAAACAATACAATTTGAAAAGCTTAAGTATGAGTCCAAATGGCCCAGGTCTCTCTGGACTCCAGATTCTTCCCGATTGTCAGGCAGTCATCCCTGTTTTCCCCAAATCTCACTGAAAATGATGCTTTCTACTTCAGCCTGTTTGTTTGTGTGCATTACTATATATCTGTATGGTATTCAATAGAGTGGTGCAGTTTAAATATGTGCTGCTATCACTTAATACAGAGGCACCCATAGATGTAACTATATCAATTCAAGTGAGGATAGGTAGGGGTTTTTAGTTAAGACAGGAAAGTGGCGCTCAGGCTATTGCGTGTACTAACTATAAACCTGTCTAGGTGCGGTGCTGCCAGGTCAGGGGAGTAACCCGATAACCCCTGGGGAATGTGTGAATCGCAGGATCCACAAAGTAAAGTAAGCACAGTCCTGGGCACACGCGGTGAGGGTATTCGCAATATAACAATCAGTATCGATACGTTATATAAATGCAGTGGTCGACATCAGTATTAGTTCAAAAAAGTTTTTTTATAAATCTCAACAACGACTATGTTGAATACAATGAACCAGCCGACACGTGTTTCATCACTGGGAGAGGTCCCGTGACTCATCAGGGCTGGGGAGGATACAAAAGATAATGGGTGAGGGGAACAATGAGGGTTAGACAAAGAGTACCTAGTCTATGGAAAAAACACAATTAATAAGTAAAAGGGATCCCCCTAGGTGACTACTGGGGAGAGAAGGACAGGAAATGCAAGCTGTGACACGTAAGGTGTGAAGTGACACTCGTGAATGTGCCGCTACTCATGAGTCAGGGCTCATGGTGGCAACGCGGGAAAACATGTTAAAAACACAGTGTGACTGATGTGCTTGTGCCGCTCTCATGGGGAGGAAACATGAGGTAAAGCGCGGGAAAACATGGTACATTGTGTGGTGTGACAGGAAATAGTGCGAGCAGAGGTGTGTCAATGGTGTCTGAGGATAACCACTGTATGGAAAAGATGAAGGAAAGACCGATAAGCGGTGTGACCTGGATACTAGGCACGGAGTGATAAAAGAAGGTCCTACAAAGGATAAGGACAACCTGGACTGAGGAGGAGAAGGGGGAGCGGAGGCCGAGATTAAACTAAATTACCTAAAACAAAAGTAACTGGAGGAGTGCTGGACCCTGGTGGGGGAGAGAAACAGAAGGAAGGTAGGTGAGTAAAGAGCACAGAACCATGGGACAAGGTACAAAGGGGGAGTGGAAATCTAGCAGGTAAGGCTCACCCGGAAACCGGTGATAATTCCAACCTGGTATGGGGCGAGCGGGAAGCAGGAGCAACTAGGCAGGCAGGCACTGAATGTAGCGCCACGCTGGAAACAACGGTAGGAGGGGACCGCTGTGGAGGAACCGGGGGAAAAAGGATAAGGACGGTGTTGGAAAACGACAAGGAGGGCTGTGGGCATAATGAAAATAACGAATGAGTCTTACCGGGCTGCGTGTCAGCCGACGGCGAGAATAAAGTAAGGGCTGGGGCGGTAGTGCCACAGCGCTAGGAGGGTTGATTGACCTGAGGAGGTAGAGAGGGGAGAGTTAGAGGCAAAAGGGCTAGAGGGACCTGTGAAGGAATGAAAAGACGAGGTCTTACCCTGGAGTAACAGGAAGAGGCTGTCCAGTGTCCGGCGGGGAAATGTAGCAGGGAGCCAAAAGGCGGAGAGCGGAACAGAGCTGGAAGGAGGACGAAAAGGGGGGGGGGGTTAAGTAAGATGCACGAAAACGGGAGCAGGACTAAGTGATATGGGAAGAGAGTAAAGAAAGCTTACCCTGGGTGCGGGAAAACAAGGGCGATATCAGGTTATGCGTAAGCAGGATAATGCAGATGCCTGTCGGGAGACACGGGAGAACACGAACAAAAATAAGGTAGGATCCAAAATAAATGAAAAAGAAAGGAAGCAGCGACGTAGTGGCAAGGCAGTTACCTGGGGTCCGGTTCGAAGAGCGATGTAGGGACACTCGAGCCGAGTTGAGAAGGAATGGAAAAAGGCAGGAAAAGGGGGGAGACTAAAAAATGTCAAAATATTGGAAGACTAGAGCGAGTCTGCTAGGAGAATCAACCGTCCTGTCGCCATATTGGAATAACAGGGCGAGCGTCACCTGGTAGTGTGCATCTGCGGTGGACGTCTCAGCTACCAATTGGGTGACCGTGGCCTACCGAATGACTACAGTTAGCCACAGGTGGGATAGGTTGCAGTGAGGAGTATGTCAAAGTAAAGAGACATGCTAATGACATCCGGTCAACCGTAGAGGAATAAAAACGGTGACACAGGTTAAAAAAAAACAACAAAAAAAACCCATGATGAAACTAGCGAGCAGGGGTAAGTAAGCAGGAAGCAAAGGTAGTCACTACTGATGTAGTGCATATACATGCTAAAGTCATGTAGTAGAATGAAAGGAATAAAAACGGTGACAATGGTCAAAATAACATGACAAATACTCGTGTTGTTAGTGTGTAAATTGGGAGACAGTGGCACATGAATGTAGTATGGTGCAGAGACATGTAAGTGTCATCGAATCAATAGGAAGAAAACATGTATGGTAACATTAGTAGTCCGTTCATTAGAAGATTCCAAAGCAAAAATTGTTGTCCAATGATCATTCACCCAGGAAGTAATGCAGCTCGTGGTCAGTGTTCAGTCCGTGTTGCACTGTTCGTAAGCGCATAATCCAAGTAGCTTCCAGGCGTCTGAGTCTGAGTTCTCTGTTGCCACCCCTAGCACTGGTGGGTGCAACGTCGAATCCGAAGAAGGAAATCCGTTTCCTTGGGCCTTGGTTGGGTCAAACGGCAGCATGAACCGCCATGGGATACTTGGTGTCGAGGTTGTGTAGGGCTCTGACGTGCTCTCCAATTCGATCCTTTAGTGGTCTGATTGTGCTTCCGATGTACCAACGTTTGCAGGTGCACTCGAGAATGTAGACCACGAATTTGGTGTTGCAATTGATGTTATGTCTAATCTGGTACTGTTGTCTGTTGATGGCTGTGAGGTTTCTGACCCCATGTTGGGCTAGTTTGCAGACACCGCAGTGCCCGCACTTGAAGAAGCCAAGATTATGGGTGGTGAGCCATGAGGGACAGGTACTGGGGCCTAGGATGCTGGGGCTGAGTCTCGTTTTCAGTGTTCTACCTCTCCTGTACGTGATTTGTGGTTTGGGAGGTACGATCTCTCTCAGTGTGTTGTCAGAAAGTAATATGTTCCAATGTTTGTTGAGGCTTTTCCTCATAGCTAACCCCATGTCGCTATAGTCAGTGATCAGTCGGACAGGTTGGTCTTGTTTAGTGGTTATTCTTCTGGTTTTTTGAACTAATACTGATGTCGACCACTGCATTTATATAACGTATCGATACTGATTGTTATATTGCGAATACCCTCACCGCGTGTGCCCAGGACTGTGCTTACTATATCAATTCAAGTCTCTCTGACAAGTACAAAAAGAGCTTTAAAAATATGTTATACATATTGTGAATCTCAAATTAATAGGAAATATCTCCGATAGCTACTAACCTTGACCCGCACAGCCCTTCTCCTCCTCAAATGACCACATAGACTTCAATGGAGACTCACTGTTGGCCAGTCTTAATGACACCACAGTCTGAAATGGGGTCTGGGCCCTGGAACCTCATTGGATTCTGAGGCTTGAAAGGGACCTTAGTCCTGGGCTGTGCCCTGATACATAGGCAGAGTATGGCCAAATTCCCTCCAAAACAGTGCCAACATGCAAACTTTCACATTTATTCTTACCTGGAGGAGCTCAGACTGCCATCGCTGGTAGCTTGCTACTGAAGACCCCAGTCCTCCCCCTTGCCCCCACATGTTCAGATGGGCAGATGATCACTGTTGATTCTGATAGGAAGAGTTATTTTCTGTGTATTGGAAAATATCTTCCGCTTCTCCCCGCGTGGTGCCTACTGGGCCCACGCCAGTGGTGGGGGTTTTTATAGTAACTGTATTTTCTTGTTCTTTAGGGTCACTAATGCCCCTCATTGCTCCTATTGCTGCTGGTTCCAGTCCTCCACACCCTCTAAGATTTCCAAGCCTGCTGGCCTCTGCTAACTGTCCCCTCCCTTCTCCTTGCTGTGTGTAGTTAGGCTGGACCCTGCTCTATCCTCTTTTACCTTCCTCTTCCACTGCTACTGCCAGTGAAGGGTCAGGAGGCTAGAAAGCAAATAAGTATTGGCCTCTTCCCTCAGTACGCTGGGGTCAGCACGCTCACACACATGCAGCGTAACTGACAAGGCATGCATGCAATACATTGACCAATCACCATGCTGCGTTTACGGGCACCCCCCGTGGTGAATGGCCAATGTATTTGCATGCCCATGACGTCAGCCAAACAGATATGCGTGAGCATGTACCTGAAATGACAACTCTGAATGTATATGTATAACGTTATATAAATTCTTGGGTCTGATTGGCCCGAGGGACATGAAGCCCACCCAGTGCTGGAACATTTTTGAACTGGTGCAAGGGCCGCCAACCCATGGAAGGAATGGAAAAACTATGGTTTCCCTAAAATACACTCTGCCATTCTCAGAAGAGGTGGAAGTAAAAGTGAAAAGTTTAGGATTAGGATTTACAGTAATGGAAAGAAAAACTGCAGAACTGCAAGGTTCTTTGAGAGATTCCAGGGAAAATGTGAAGAAATTGTGAGATAAGGCATTGAGTTTCATAACAATTCAACAATTTGGCATGGTTTCCATTTGAGTTCAAACTGAAGAGAATGGAAAATCTAGACATATCCTTCAACTTCAGGATTCTTTGGATGCCCAAAGTGAATGCTGGGTCAGATCTTAAAACCTATGTGAGCGGCCTCCTCCTGGACAGCCTCAGTAGTACCAAGGAGGCCAGCATCTAATCATCTGATCAGTAATGTCATACCTTCCAGCTTACAAAATCACTTCACCGTTGAAGGAAGTGGCCCGAAAAGGGCCGCCTGGGTTTTTTACAACCTCCTAATCGCCTTATACAAAATGAAGAGTCGGTTAGACAGTAGACAATACAAAACAATTGTTTATTACCAATACTCTGCAGAGGAGTCCAATCTGACCTGCACTCTAAGATGTCTGCCGAGGGACTGACCCCCCCAACAGTCTGCAACGCATAATCATTCCTCCCAAGGGCCTCCTAACCACGCCCACAATGGAAAGTTACCGGCTTAGGCCGAACATGAACAAAGGAGGCACAGAAGGATGGGCTATCACCTGCTAGATGGGTACACGCTATCACTATCTCAAGGTTGCCGTGCTGGGTCTCGGCGTCTCCTAACGTGGGAGCAGAGCTACACACTAGGATAGGTATGCGAGGGCAGAATGGCCTATTCATTAGCAAGTCAGAAGGCAACCTTGAAAAAAAGAGAAAATAATAGCTGAATACAGTGTTCTGCTGAGACAAGCAATGCAAATAATGAGGCCTAGTACAGGCACAGCCTAATAGGGATTACGAAATTCAAAATGGAGTCACACTCGCTAACTGAAGCTCGCACATTGCAGGGATAACTCAGCGGGTTGCATAACGTGAATACGAATGGTGTCTAATTTAGCCGCACACTGCTAACCTAATATAACGTAGAACAAGTGTATAACGAGAATGAGATTTTCAAACCTAACAGACCCTCCTTTTAGCAGTGGAGGCTTAATTCTTTATTGACGCTATCCGGTAGGGTCTTTACAATTCTAAGCAGGGAAAAGAGATAATCCATAATGACTTTAATAGCAAAGGAAAAGTGAGCAACACATGTATAGCAAGATATTTTTAGTACTCAAAAATACCCTCATCTATCTGCATCATATCCTGTATTTCTTGCATCATCATATTAGAGACTTTATCATTACGGCCTGGTAATTTAGGGGTAGGGGTGAGCTTACTCACGCAATAAGTGCAGCATGCTGGAAGGCAATTGACACATAGGCAGCATGTGAAAATGACAACTGCAATAGCTACTAGGAAAAGAAGTATCTTCCAACCCCATGATGATAGCAGACTCCAAAACCACCCTGTGAAGGATCATGAGCCATTATCCTGATAATTATCGGATGCAAGCCTTTGTAGCTTCTTGATAGCGGAGTATACATTAGGGGCGTGGTCTGGGATGTAAACGCAGCAACTGCTGCCTATGACGCAACAAGCTCCACCCCTATCTGCAAGGATAACGTCTAAAACCATCCGATTTTGAAGAGCAACGAGTCTGATAGCCTGGAGCTCAGCCGTGATGTTAGTGAGTATGCCTGCTGTAGTGTTGATAACCCCTTCAACAACCCTTGTGAGACGACGAATGCTAACACTGTTGTACATAGGTTCCCAGAAAGGGACAATACCCTTCATGGCATCCATGAATTGCTGTAGGGTAGTATCAGTTTGATCGATATCTGCTGTGTCCATAACTCTCCTTACCCGGGACAAGTACAAGTTTCTCCGCTGCAGCCTATGGTCTTTGTGATAGTTGGATGGTGCAATGTAAACGGGAGGTAAAAGAAAAGAGACATAACACAGGCCAGACCATCCCCTAGGGAGCCATGTATAAGCCTGCTCCCCACAAACAAAGTATACATTTGGGGGGGTGCGCAAAGGTGGGCTACTAGTAGTGTTCAATCGATAAGTGTAGTTGCAATTGCTCTGTCCCACTGGAATATTCCCAGAACCTTCGACACAGAAACTAGCTGCTGTATGAACCAGGGGCATGGCTTTATCTTGCATGGAAGCATTTAAAGTATTCAGTAACATTGAATCCCTGAAAATCAAACATTTCATTTTGCAGCCATGTGGCATTCTTGTTACCTTCGTAAACATTCATGCAAGCATGTGGATGTAAGGTACCCTCCTTTCCTCCTGTCCCAGGTGTATAACCCTGGTGTATCACAATATATTCCAACACTGCTTCATAGTCAGACTTCGTCATATTCATAGCATCAGTATGGTAATGCATATACACCATGGAAAGCAACAGGAACCATGCCTCACACCTACTTAGGTACGCCAGGGGTAAGGACACCAGTAAATCGTTCTTGTGCATAACTGAGGGGAGTAACCCACACACCCAACAATTTGTGGCATTTGTTGTATTATGTACCTGGTGAAGCATTAGCAGGAAAAAAATTTCAACATATGTTTGTCTATGTCTCTCTTTATGTGGGGCCAACGTAACTAACAGATGCTCAGGTGGAGACGGGGTAGTTCCTATCAAAGTGTGGACAGGATGCTGTTCTTCTAGATACCACACTACCCCAAACAGTATTATCATTACTATGAGAAGGAACACTACCACCACTATCTTACTCCTAGTAGACCAGCTAGACCACACAGGACTACTCTGCCCCGGTGGTGGTGCCGCTAGGGGCTGTTCTTCTTCCATGACAGCACAGCCAAATAGGAACATGTGAAGAGCCTTAAGAACTGGAGCCACAAGAATACAACCGACCAGAGGGGCACTGTTTACCCAGCGTCCTTTTAGAGCCTCGCTGGCAGGCTCCTATCGTTCATCAACGATGGTGCTCCGAAGCACTCCCTCGAGGAAGCCGCGCGATCACGGCCCTTGCTGGAAACAAATACTTCTTCTTGCAGGATAGGGCACCCTCCCTCCTCGGCAAGTACCCTCAACGATCCTTTCCAGTGTCTCAGGCAGTGCACCAGTGTTGTTCACCCTAATCTGACGCAGGCACTGCAGACATAGTACCTACACCCTAATCTCAAGTCCTTCCCTAACTCCTGGAATGTCCCTCTGGCGCACTGTCCTTCTTTCGGGGGCGCAAGTTATACCTGTCAACTCCAGGCACTGTTTCATCAACAAAAAGGGGGTGAAACTCAGGTTCAGAAAGGCATGGTGACTCAGGTGCCAGTGGATCAGATGGGGCAGAAACCGGGGCTGCCCTTATCTCCGGAGGGACCGCCTCAAGCAGGGCGGCGTCACTCTCTGCTTCTGTCCGCGCCCACCTTAGCCGGGCGTCAGAGAAGGAAACAAAGCGGGGCACCCTTTCCCCCTCCTGGTCAGCAATGCCGTCGAGCACCCACTTGTCATAGGGAAGTGGGAGAGGAACCCTCTTGCAGTGTGTACCATGCACCCAGTTTTTCCGGCCGTCGAGTTTCTCCGCCGTTCTAGTGGCAAGGAGGACCAACAGGGGGTCCTTCCAACGGGGCTCCAGGCAGCTCTTCCTCTGGAAGTTCTTGACGAGGACGTAATCTCCAGGCTGTAGCTGATGCCCGGGCCCCTCTGGTACCGGCTGCAGTGTCTCCTGAATCTGTTGATGGAGAGAACGAAGATCTTTAGTTAACTCATACAGGTAGTCTGTAAGCAAAGGGGGCTCTATCTCAGAGAAGAGCTTTGGCCTTGGAACGCCCCAGATATTGGCAGGGCGACCAAACACCACCTCATACGGTGACAACCCTGTCCTAGAGTGTGCCATCGCCCTGGTGGATAACAAGGCCAGGGGCAACACATCTGGCCATCGCAATCCTGTGCTTTCCTGTATTTTGGCTAACTTCAGCTTGAGAGTGCCATTATATTGTTCAACCAGACCTGCTGACTGGGAGTGGTTGGCTGCATGAAACTTTTGCTTGATGTGCAGACCTTCGCACACCAGTTGGATGACCTTGGAATTGAAGTGACTTCCGTTGTCACTCCAGATCACACGCGGCAATCTGAAGCGCGGGAAGAATTCTTTAATGAGTGCCTTCGCCGTCGCCATAGCTGTATTCTCTTTAGTGGGGTAAGCTTCAATCCATTTACTGAATGCACAAATCACTACCAGCACATACTTCAAATTGTTGACTCGTTCCATTTCGATGAAATCCATCTGGAGAACCTCGAAAGGGAAGGAAGGCGGTGCAAAGTTACCAGATGGTGTAGGAGTACCTTTCCCAGGATTATGTGTCATACAAATCATACAGTGTTTCACTAAATGGGTGGCTGCTTTGGAAACATTGTCATTCTGCCACACTGGGTCCAACACCTTACATATTCCCCTGGCGCTAATGTGGGCTGGGCCATGGGCCATGGTAACCACAGGAAGTACAAAGGCATTAGGTAGCATCCATCGCTGTTTCTCGGACTTATCAGTCCAGCACCCATCCTCATCCAGACGCCCTGTACTCTCCTGCCATATTGCCAATTCGTCTAGGGTCGCCTCGCTTTGTATCTCTTTGACGTTTTCTAATGTGTCCTCGAACATTCCATTGTCCGGGACACACCTAGCAGGACCTACCACAAACATCTTTTTCATTTTTGATCTCGCTGTCTCTTTAGCTATTTGATCTGCAAATGCATTTCCTCTCCCAACATCATCTGTTATTTCTTTGTGGGCACTACATTTTATTATTGCTAACCTTTTGGGAAGTGTTAGAGCTGACAAGAGTCTATGTATCAATGGGCCGTTCTGTATTCGTAATCCATGTGATGTTAAGAACCCTCTCTCCGCCCCGAGGCGTCCAAAATTATGGGCGACCCCAAAGGCGTACTGTCAGTATAAATATTGACAGTCAGTCCCTCACTCAACTCGCAAGCCCGAAGAAGGGCAACCAGCTCTGCGGCTTGGGTTGATTTGTATGGGACACGGGATGTCTCAACTATAGTGTGTAACGTTGTAATTGCATATGCTGCAGTGGTGGTCCCATATGGTAGTTTGAAACAAGAGCCATCAACATATAGTTCCCCTTGGTTTTCAGATAGGGGAACATCAGTCAGGTCTACCCGGCCCTTCGTCTCCTCTTCCGTTCTGTACACACAATCATGTACATCTGTGTCATTACTCGTCGAAGGGAGGGGTAGTAACATGGCTGGGTTCAGAGTGGCACATCTTTTGATGGTAATGTGCGGAGCAAACAAAGTTAGTTCATATCCAGTCAGATGTGTACTAGTAAGGTGCTGTGTCTTTGTCTTATTCAAAAGCGTATCCACAGCATGGGGTACCATTACTTTGAGAGCAGTACCAAGAACGAGCCCCGCCGATTGTCTGATAGAAACTGCCACCTCCGCGGCAGCTCTCAGGCAGCTCGGGAGCGCTCTGGCTACGTTATCCAGCATAGCAGAAAAATAAGCGCAGGGTCTTTGCTTACCACCAAAACCCTGTGTTAAAACAGAAAGCGTGCAACCGTCCGCCTCATGTACGTAAAGCACAAAAGGCTTCTGGTAATCAGGAGTACCAAGCACAGGAGCAGAGCAAAGCGCAACTTTAATTGCTCAAAAGCTTGCTGGCATGCGGATGTCCAAGGCAGGGGTTCATGCACTTCTTTAGTGGTCAGGTAAAGGAGGGGTTTTGTTAGTAAGGAATAATTGGGGATCCAGTGTCGACAATACGAGGTAATACCAATAAATGCGCGTACTTCACGTTGAGTCTTAGGAACAGGCATATTAGTGATAGCAGCTATGCGCTCAGGTGTTAGTCTGCGACCCTCCTTCGACAGTAGGTGACCTAAGTAGGTGACCTCCTGTCGACAATATTGAAATTTGGAAAGGGACACCTTATGGCCATGGCCCGCCAAATGTAACAGCAATTTAACAGTGGCATCTTTACAGCCATCCTCAGTATCAGAGGCCACAAGGAGGTCGTCCATGTACTGCAATAGCACATTACCAGTGGGAAGTACCTAAGAATCCAATTGAGTTTTTAAGGCTTGACTATAGATACTAGGACTTTCTGTATAGCCTTGAGGAGCCCAACAGAATCTAAAGCTCCTGCCGGCTAGGACGAATCCAAACAGATATCTGCTATCTGTATCAATAGGAATGCTAAAGAAAGCATTCTTCAGATCAATCACGGAAAAGAACCTTGCTGATGGGGGAATCATTGTCAATATCGTGGTGATGTCTGGGACTACAGGATATTGGGGTACTACAATTTTATTGACCTCCCTGAGGTCAATGACAAAGCGATAAACATCAGGATGTGAATCAGAAGAGTCCAAGGGTGTCTTCTTGAGAATCGGAAGGATAGGGGTATTGCACACATTCGCCACTGTCTCCTCAACCACGCCAGACTTAATCAAATCCTGTATTATTTGCAACAAGGCCTTTTCTCCTGCTTGTGAAATCTTGTACTGGGGAATACGTGGCAAGACAGCATTGTCTTTGATCTGAATAGAGACCGGCGGGATGTGGAGTAACCCCACATCCGTGTCTCCTGCTGCCCATAAGCTACGGGGCACCTCTTTGAATTCAGCGGGGAGGGGTGCGTCCTTTTCAAAGCATTGTTTAGCACAAGCCACTTGTGGCCCAACGGTCATGTAAACACCATCTGGAGAACAAAAGATGGTGGCATGCAATCTCTTCAACAAATCCAATCCCATCAAATTCTCCCCACAATTTGTCGTTAACAGAAACGGTGAATCCACTGTAAAGGGAACAATAGTCAGAGCAAGAGGTTTGGAAATGGGGCATGCCTGGGAAACCTACCGAAACATTATTTTGGCCAGACAGAGCTGCCCCTGGGACAAGCGAACGAGTAACAGAGCTATTCATAGCACCCATGTCAAGTGAGAACGTCTTGGGCGTGCCCTGCAAATCCGCAGTGACATAAGGTCCCCGCTGATCTACAGGCACCGGAACCGGTCCCTTACCCTGTCCCTGGCTGTCCTAGCTGTGGGACATTCCCGTCACTTCGTCCATGTCATAGTCGTCATGATAGTACTGCCGTCCCCGGGGGTTCGTCAAAATAGTTCTGGCTCTGCTGAGCATACGATTTATCCTCAAACTAACCCTCTCTTCGGCCCCCTCCCCCTCTACCACGTCCTCTAAAACCCCTACCTCTCGGGCCTCAACTTTCTGCAGTAACTCCGGACACTCACTTCGCCAATGCCCCTCCTTTTTACAGTACGCACATTGGTTGTACCCCACGGGCACACCCGGTGTACTGTTCCGGTCAGACCGGGACCCCCACTGGGCCGGACCCAAACCCCTTCCTCTTCCCCTCGCCACTTGCTGCATCAACACCCTTGTCTTCAACTCCTTTGACTTTTTCTCCACCTTCTCTTTGTCCTCATTCTCTTTATGCTCGTAGTACTGTGCCATACTCAAAATTACTGATGGGGATGAGGTGGTCCAAGTACTTTCCGAAGCCTGCAACCTAGTCGCAATCTCGAGAAGCAAATTAGTGACAAACCTGTTGACAAACAAACAAACACCACCCTCCAGTGACAGATCCTGGCCACTAAAATCCAGAAACACCCATTCAAAGCTAGTAAAGAAATCAGACACACTTTCATCCTTCTTCTGACGACACACAGTCAACTTTTCCCAATCCACTCGTCTCGGCGGGATAAGGGAATGCATGTAAGTGATAATACGCCCCGGCAAGGCTAATAACTCCGCCTTCGGTTTCTCGCTGGGCTTGCGCTCCTTATCCCATGCCCTGATCTCATTCCATGTTCCACCCAATTCCACCACATGATCCTGCATATGCACCTGTCGCCATATATCTACCGGTACCAACAGACCGAAAAACAACTCTATATCAGCTAATGTCATCACCGTGGAGGAGGCCGCCTCCGTCAATTCTTTATAGTACGCAGTTGGATTTTTCCAAGGGTCCAGCAACTGTCCTTTTAGGGATATTACCTCACTCCTCTTCCAAGGAGTGTAGATCCACTGTTCCTGGAAATAGGCCGCCACTCGTGGGCGAGTAACAATATTATTCCCATCTCGCAACTCTGGTATTTCAGGGTGGTAAATGGGATGAACTTCCCTCATGGGGAACTGTGACGCTGTCTTCGGGACCTTCTGGAGCAATCTACCCCGATAACCCACCAATGTCGTCACATTACTGAAAACCTAATTTGGGGCCATATCTGTAGTATATACCCTATCCCGAATGTCATAAATTATCTGCGGTGCAATACCCTTGAAACACTGTTCCCACAATCCCATCAGCGTAGCCGACATATGCTTAAGAGCATGTTGCTGTATAAACGGCTCATAATCTTTCATCACGCTCCACACATCTTCCACACTATAAATCGGATTCCGGGCCCACTGTGCATCCTGGTCAGCCACCATTCTCTTTTCCTCATCACCCACAGCAGAACGCACCAGCACTTTATCCATGCGTTCACGTGCCACTGCCCAATTCACGTCATGCCCTCCACGCACAGGCGTCTCGGCATTTTGCAATGCCTGGGGTAACACACTCAAAGGGGAAAGAGCAGAGGAAGAAACAGGTACCATCACGCACAAAGACTGTGATGCAGGAGTAAGAGGAGGCGTGACCACAGGTACGGAGTCGAAAGACAGAATAGGGAAACCGACGGCTCCCGTCCCTGTAACTTGCAAAAGTGGGGAAGAAGCAGGTGGGGCCGGGGCCAAAGCAGTAGGGCCAGAAACAGGAAGAGTAGGAATAGCAGAACCAGAGGCCGAAGACTGCGGTGTTGGTATTATGGGATGTATCCGGTCTGGGGCATAAGGAGGTGGGGGCCGAGAATCCAATAATTCCTCAAGGAAAACATCACCTTCCTCTCTAGCAACATAACATTTATCACTCTGCAATCGAAACTTCCTATCTGCACACTCTATGCCTTTCTCGATCTTTTCTCTTTCATACGCTACTGCTTTCTGCGTTATCGTTTGCGTCTGTTCCCACCGAGCTTGCTTCTCTGCCCTCATACGTCGTTGCTTCGCTTCCTTCTGCCATGTACTCAGAGAATCAAACATCGACTGCCTGCTCTTTTTGGTGAACAATTTGTCCTGCAAGTAATTCAACTTTTGTTCATCAAATGTGCCAGTAAGCGGCCACTGTAACTCAACATTGTCCCTCGTATATTTATTCCACAACATGCTAAACATAATAGGGCCAATTCCATGCTTGACGTATACATCAAAATTTGGGGTACCCTCCGGAGGCGCCGGCTGCCTTTCTTCCAATCGAGCTTCAGTGGAACAACACCGACATCCAAAACACCCTAACTTACTTAGACAAGGCATCTTAATATAAGACACATACACTGTCCCCAATGGACAAATAGAACACCAACCAGCAAATGGTCCAAAAACCAAATCAAAATCAAAGTGGTCCAAAACCGCACAAGACAGTCCGCAGACTGTACCAAGACAAGACAGTCCGCAGACTGTACCAAGACAAGAAGACAGGTTCTAGCCCCAGACCTTTTCAAGAATAAGCCGAATTTTCAGTTGGCCTGGCAGATTGTTTGCAAACAGCCCCAAACCTTTTCAAGAATGGGCCGAATTTCCAGTTGGCATGGTAGACCGTTCACAAACACTCTGTGTCTTTTCAAGGGTCCGCAAACCCACCAAGTTCAAGACAAGACAGTCCGGAGACTGTACCAGACACAGCCCGTAGGCTCGTGCCGTTCAACCATGGCACCACGTTTTCCAAGAATTCAAGTCACTCACCTGGTGCACTCAGGTCGAGCAATATTATTCTCCACTGCCGACTCTTCGGACCAAATGGTCAAATCCAAGGTTCTGCCTTCTCAGGACCCCGGCCGGTGACTACTAGATGAGGAGTCGCGCGATCAGATGGGCGGGGCAGCCAAGAGAACCGGGCTCTTATCATGTGGGGATCCCCGATCTGCCCGACCGACCGGACGCAACCCCGACCCTACAACCCGATTACTGGAGAGTCGGGTCACCTTGCGGGGTCCCTGTTCAGGCGCCAACTGAAGGAAGTGGCCCGAAAAGGGCCACCCGGGTTTTCTACAACCTCCTAATCGCCTTTCACAAAATGAAGAGTCGGTCAGACAGTAGAGAATACAAAACAATTGTTTATTACCAATACTCTGCAGAGGAGTCCAATCTGACCTGCGCCCTAAGATGTCTGCCGAGGGACTGACCCCCCCAACAGTCTGCAACACATAATCATTCCTCCCAAGGGCCTCCCAACCACGCCCACAATGGAAAGTTACCGGCTTAGGCCGAACATGAACAAAGGAGGCACAGAAGGATGGGCTGCTAGATGGGTACACGCTATCACTATCTCAAGGTTGCTGTGCTGGGTCTCGGCGTCTCCTAACGTGGGAGCAGAGCTACACACTAGGATAGGTATGCAAGGGCAGAATGGCCTATTCATTAGCAAGTCAGAAGGCAACCTTGAACAAAAGAGAAAATAATAGCTGAATACAGTGTTCTGCTGAGGCAAGCATTACGAATAATGAGGCCTAGTATAGGCACAGCCTAATAGGGATTACGAAATTCAAAATGGAGTCTCACTCGCTAACTGAAGCTCGCACATTGCAGGGATAACTCAGCTGGTTGCATAACGTGAATACGAATGGTGTCTAATTTAGCCGCACACTGCTAACCTAATATAACGTAGAACAAGTGCATAACGAGAATGAGATTTTCAAACCTAACACCGTGTGAGGAGGGGGTGGGGCCTGGTGCAGAGAGCTATCTAAGAGGCACTCGGCCCCTCACCAAGCCCCCACCCCTCCCACAAAAAAAAAACAGTAGGGGTGGCTGACACAATTAAGCGGAGGTGGGGCAGGTGGAGGGGGAGTGCGGGAGGAGGAATGCGCGAGGGGGGTAATAATTAAAAAAGAGAAAAAAACACTTACCTTCACCTGCCAGCCTTCTCCAGCCTCGTGCCTCAGTGAATTTCCTTGTCCCAGCAGGAACCTCTGCAGCCTCACAGACTCCCATCCATTCCCCCACGCTGCTCTCCTGCTTGAGAGCAGCGCTGGGAGTAGCCTGACCAGGCTCAGATGACGCTCTGCTCTGCTCAGGGAGTCTGTGGGGTTTCTCCAGCCTGGGTGATCAATGCAGCCAGGTTGGAGAAACCTAAATGCGTATGTGTGTTTGGCCGGCCAGAGACGGCCCACCAAACACACATGTGCACCTAGCAATGCACATAGCACTGCTCCTCCTCCTCCCTCCCATGCCCCGCCCCGCCTCTCCCTGCACAAGCTGGCTCAGAGCCGGCAAGTGTAAAATAAAACAATCGTAAAATATTGTTTTGTTTTTCATTTGCTGGCTCTGAGCCAGTGGGGCGATGCTCCTCCGCAATTGCGTAGGAGCCGCCCCTGTAAAACAGAGAGGGTCATTGAGGATGTCGCCGATGTCCTGGGAGGTTTCACACCTTTTAATGGGCATGTGCTGCTTACTTCCTCCAGAAGAGAGCTGGAAATCTACTGCCTACAGTGGTTTTCAGCTTGTTTTCTCTGCCACTGTGTGATTTCGGCTCCTCACCGGGTGACCATGTAAAGGGAGCCGTAATCATGTGACACACGGTGGCACCGTGTGAGTTGGCAGGTATGTATTTTTGGCTGCCAGCAAGGATAAAATGAGAGGAGGAACAGCTTGATGATCTTGAGAGACTCGAGCAGGAGAGTTTTCCTTGTATCAAACACACAAAAGCATATTGGACGAGACTGGAGCCACCTTTTTCTACACACCTGAGACAATTCAGAGGGGAAGGGAGGTGCTGGAACTCTCAGTGAAACTAACAAGCAAGAAAACCTAGTCATTTGTATGGCAATCCGCTAAGTTTTGACTTCAGCGGTAAACTAGTCACATGTATTTACTTACCCATTTAGAAGCTGCAAATAAGTTTATTGCAAAATTAAAATCTGAGTAAAATCCAGACTCAGTAAACAGGGTGCTGATGATAATCTGAGCAGTAACTACGGAACTAGAGATCCCTGCAGTTTTTATATTTTAAGAAGAGGTTTTCTTTTTCTACAGCTCACTTTTAAAGAGCATTACTGCTGAGGCTGAGAGACTTTGTCTGGACTAACACGATATTCCGTCTCGGTGATCCACAGACATGTATTGATTAGGGGACTTCGAACTGATTGAGGTGGGCTCTTGAGGTGATTGAGAAGGGCTCTCTCTCCCTTCTTAACCTCATTATGCTGTAAGAAAGTAAGTGTATAATATTGATGCTAGCACGAGGAAGTACACTAATGGTTTATACAGCAGTTTACATTCTAGAAACTCAACTTTACTTGTGCATCTTTCCCAATGGAAAAAAAGTGTTAAAATAGTCTTGATGGCAATATATATGGCCAATCATAAAATATTACTAAAACAAAACTAATTGCTGACCCAAAGGATGTGAGATCTATACCTTAGAAGTACAAACTGTTACCTCCGATGAAAATCCACCACTATACATTGTAAACTTAACCTCTCAGAAAGTGATTAAATTAGAGAAACAATACCTCCTCAGTGGCTGCAATGCTAAAACAAGCATTGGTAAATAGGGTGACCAACTGACATGGAGGCAAATTATGGACAGGACAGTAAAAAATTCAGGACAAAGGGTCAAAATTTAGGACACAAAATTAGGACAAAGGCTCAAAATTCAGGACAAAAAGTCAGTTTTACAGACACATCGAAGGAGAGGCCATACCTCACTATTCTATCAATGCATTTATTTTCTACATAGTACTGTATATTCACTATGGTCTTTATGTGATTGCACTGGTTTAAGGGCACCTATCTCTTACACATTGTCATAATTTCCCCTCTAGAACACTTTCTTTTAAGCTGCACAGGGTTCATTGCTGTGCTTCCCTATGCTAATGGTTAAAGCATCGGCAACTGGGCAGGGGGTGTGGGGATGGACAGTTTATTATGGGTCCATTCGTTACAAAGAAAAATGTAAAAATAGTGTGCTAACTATTCATAAATAGCCCAGCACTGTTCTTCTGTAATTGCATGATGGAATCTATTGCTACATACCTGGCTACTATCATGCTATGTAATCTCTTTTGGCATACAACAATAAAATCTTTTCTTTTAAACATATGGTAGTGTTTCATTTTAGTGCATTAGGTCACAACTTTGAATTGGCATTTATCTGAAATTAAAGTTTCTAAACATGAACTTCAAACCATTCATTAACCCTCCCTCTTGACTACACCAGGAGTGAACTGAGTGAGCCAATTATCTGGTGCCCCTTACATCATGACCAATATTATTGTTATGAATGGTGGAACATTCCAGGCTAATAAAACACACAAGTGATTTTTTTTGTTCACGGTCCATCTTAAACGGAATTACTTGAAAGTGCTCTAAAATGTCACTAACAAGTACATTAGACACATGAAGTAAATTGATTTGACTAAGATCACACAACTTAGCCATGCAGGAAATCCGGGATTTGAACCCAGGCTTCCTGGTAATACATAGTGCACTTAAGTCCCTGACTTGATTAATTATTTTTTTTGCAATCTCCTTTAAAACCAGAAGACAGTGTTTTGTACAATTCTGTAAGATGAATAGAATACTATGTTAAATAAATACAGATCACCGGCTAATCTGACAAAATATCCAATAAAAAAGGTCCATAATAAAAATAAGGGAAGGCAGGACACCATATGCTAATATCACTGACTGTTTATACATTATAGAGCGATTCTAGATGTGGTGAACCACTGAAAGGTTGAGCCAGGCTTCAGCCTGAAGCCTGACTCTGGCTCAGCTCAAGGTCCTGTTAGAACCTCGAGCCCATAACGAGCAAGGCTTTCATGTGGCTTTTTCCTACCTCCTTCCCTCTACCCAGGATGTGGCATTAGGGCCAGGGCTGCCGATTTTAAAACTGGGGAACCAGGTTCAAGTCTCAGCATCGGCTCAACATCCTGTGATTCTGGGCAAATCACTTAATATCCCCTTGCTTATAAACAATGAATGTGACCTTGTGTAATGTAAGTGGTGCTCATGTAAAGTGCTCCAATAACTTTGGGTCGAGTTCACGCTATATAAAAACTGCCGAAAAATGCACAAAGAAATAAAAACAAAGCCTTAACATAAGGAAAGAAAAATACCCATGTCCTGGCTAATTTTTAGAAAGTTCCATTAAATTGTGTGATCCTAGGCAAATATTTAACTTCACCTACATTTTTTCCATTAATGCATATGAAAGCAGTTTCAAATGCATGAGTTCAGAATACCAGGGGCCGTATTATGCAGTGTGATTGTTTGCGTCCGGCGCACCTTTTAAAAGGTGCGCCGGGCACAAACAATCACAATGCACCCTATTATAATGTATGCATTGCCCACAGGGCAGCCACGACCTCGCGCTGCCCTGTGCAGGCGGCACCCGTCTGCACTTTCAAAGGGGTTTAGAGATCCCCTTGCAGGCGGATGTCTGGGGGTCCATGGGACCTCCTTTATCCCCTGCAGAGAGCTGCTCTCAGGGGGCGCTCTAACCGTGCGCCACCTTTAAAAAGGTGCACAGTCAGTGCACCTCCTGAGAGCTTCTTTGCCTCTGCGCCCGCGTCTGTAATATGGCACCGGGCGCAGAGTCAAAGGAATTCCCTCATTTGCATAGGGCACGCCCCTATGCAAATGAGGGAACACCCTCTGAAGGTAGCGCTGGCGCTTTTAGTACGCCAGCGCTATCGGTATTATAGAAGGGGACGCACAAGCGTCTGCGCCCCCTTCTGTAATACCAAAGTGCCCCGGGGGTGCACAAAACGGGAGTAAACGCCCGTTGCGTCCCCAGGGCACTTATTGTAATACGGCCCTAGTTGTTAAAAAAACAATTTATTTAATTTAATATGCTTTAATGTGATGTCTTAACGTCAGTGCTTCAAATGTTGAAGAATTACACTTCTCCCGAATTTTACCATATTTAACATGATGTTTGTTATATGATTTACATAGCAAACATATCAAGGCTTGGCTCATGCACAGGCTCTAACATCCGAGCCAGACCCTTGGCTCGGCTCACTTTGTTAGTTTGTTGGCTCGCCCACCTCAAAGCTATTCAATGCAGCGGTTGAAGTGCATTAAAAAATGTATAAATACAGCCATGGGGATGGGGTGATGGAGCGCAGGGATGGAATCAAAGGCATGGCTAAAAAGAGCAAGATATTGTGTAACTATTTTGTTGCTCTCTCACCATCAGGTAACTACATATAAAATAATGCACACCTTAACTGAAAAATAAAGAAAAATTAACTAGTCAGTAGAAAATGTTCTATTGTTTGTTATGAAACCACTATTGGTTAATGCGTTCACTACAGAAGTCTACGTGTGCAACCAGAGGTCCAGAGAATTGAATCCTGTTTGGTCTAGTAGGGAAAAGTGACTTGTGTATTTTTAGCGCTATGAGATCCCTGAAAGCACTGTGAATGTTTAAGTCATTATTTTAGATGAACGTTAACACAGTATAATATAGGTTGCCACTAAAGGCACATGTAAATTTAGGTTAAAGATAAAAAAGAGCTACTAAATTATAGATATCAGTAATATACAGATTTTACCTAGTGCCATGGACATCGATTCACCAAAATGTCAGGGGTAGCGGAAGTGACATCACAGGAAGTGATATCATATGGCCTTTGATGTCTTCCTGGCAGTGATGCCATATGACCTTTGACCCTGGTGAGGTCACAGGAAGTACATCACTAAAGGTATAAATTCTATAATTAGTGCCACACTAATAAAATAGATATACTATTCATACCTTTCTCATATCATCTCATGTCTCTTCCATTACTATTCACATATTTCCCATCATATCTACCTCTTATTCTCTCAAATTTACTTTAGGAAAGGTATTTGGTCGGTACGAGCGAGCAAGATTGCACCAAACATCTGGAGGCTAGCAATGCAGGCTCATACAGTGCCATTTACAAATTGTCAATTTTAATGATTTTTCCCGAATCAGTATGTCACTAACCAGTATTTTCGGAAACGGGACTCATCAATCTATACTTATTTTATGACATTGTGCCATCAATTAGAAAATTGTATGTTTTGCACAAGTTTAGTCATATTATAAGAATACAAAATAGCATCAAAAACAAAACTGGATGCTTTAATCCTCTTAACCCCTTCCCTGCTATGCCTTTCTCCCCCCTGTGCTAAGCCTTTTTTTGGCTATTTCGGGTAGTTCGCGATTAGGCCCCTGTAACTTTTTGACCACATAAGGTATCCACGCCAAATTTGCATCCTTTTCTTCCAACATCATGGGGATTTTAAAGGTACCCAGGGTTTGTTGATTCCCCTGGAGGGGACCCAGAAATTAGCCACAATACAGCTAAATTTGGGGGTTTTGGGGGGAAAATGGGAAAAACGGGCTACAGATGAAAGCATCTGGTCTTTTCCCTGCAAATGGTGTCAACAAAGGGGTTGTGGTGCTGAAATCACCATCTTCTCAGCTTTCAGGGACAAGCAGACTTTTGTCAGAAAACCAACATTTTTTATTCAGTTTTGGCATTTTACTGGGACATAGCCTATTTTTGCTATTTTTTGTGCTTTCAACCTCCTTCCAGTTAAGGGTAAATATGGGTATGAAAGCAATGATGGATCCTGGAAAGCTATACATTTCTAAAAAGTAGACAAAATTTTGAATTCAGCAAGGGGTCATTTGTGTAGATCCTTCAAGAAATGTGTGGGTTTGGTAGTTTCCCAAGACGGCCACCGAGTCCGGGGCCAAAAACCCAGGTGACCCCCCTTGCAAAACCAGGTTGTTTTGTGATAGGTAATTTTGATGTCTCCTCAATACGTTTTGGGCCCTTGCCTGTCATGGGTACTTTACCCACCCATGCGAGTGAGGTGCCATTTTTATCGGGAGACCTGGGGAACGCTGGGTGGTAGGTAATTTGTGGATCCATGCAGATTCCAGAACTTTCCCACACATAAATTTGAGAAAAATTGGATTTTTTCAGCTAAATTTGAGGTTTGGAGGGGATTCTGGGTAGAAAAACGTTGGGGGGTCCACGCAAGCCATACCTCGCTGGACTCCCCCGGGTGTCTAGTTTTCAGAAATGTGTGGGTTTGGTAGGTTTCTCAAGATGGCCACCGAGCCCGGGGCCAAGAACCTAGGTGACCCCCAATTGCAAAACCAGGTTGTTTTGTGATAGGCTAATTTTGATGTCTCCTCAATACATTTTGGGCACTTGCCTCTCGCTGGTACTTGACCCACCCACGCGAGTGAGGTACCATTTTTATCGGGAGACCTGGGGGAATGCTGGGTGGTAGGAAATTTGTGGATCCATGCAGATTCCAGGACTTTTCCATCACAGAAATGTGAGAACATTTTGATTTTTTTCAGCTAAATTTGAGGTTTGCAGGGGATTCTGGTTAGGAAAACATTGGGGGATCCATGCAAGCCATACCTCGCTGGTCTCCCCCAGTGTCTAGTTTTCAGAAATGTGTGGGTTTGGTAGGTTTCCCTAGATGGCTGCCGAGCCCGGGGCCAAAAACCCAGGAGACCCCCCTTGCAAAACTAGGTTGTTTTGTGATAGGTAATTTTGATGTCTCCACACTACGATTTGGGCCCTTGCCTGTCGCGGGTACTTGACCCGCGCACACGAGTGGGGTACCATTTTTATTGGGAGACCTGGGGGAACGCTGGGTGGTAGGAAATTTGTGTCAGCCCGGTGCTCCTACAACTTTCCCACACAGAAATTTGAGAAAAATTTGATTTTTTCTGAAAAATTTGAGGTTTGCAGGAGATTCTGGGTAGGGAAACGTTGAGGGATCCACGCAAGCCATACCTCCCTGGACTCCCCCAGGTGTCTAGTTTTCAGAAATGTGTGGGTTGGGTACATTTCCCTAGATGGTTGCCGACCCCGGGACCAAAAACGCAGATGCCCCCTATGTATCCCGAAACAACCTGGTTTTGCAAGGGGGGTCACATGAGTTTTTAGTCCCAGGCTTGACGGCCATCTAGGGAAACCTACCAAACCCACACATTTCTGAAAACTAGAGACCCAGGGGAGTCCAGGGAGGTATGGCTTGCGTGGACCCTCCAACGTTTCCCTCCCCAGAATCCACTGCAAACCTCCAATTGTTCAGAAAAAAATCAAATTTTTCTCAAATTTCTGTGTGGGAAAGTTGTAGGATCACCAGGCTGAGACAAATTTCCTACCAACTAGCGCTCCCCCAGGTCTCCCGATAAAAATGGTACCTCACTTGTATGGTTAGGCATAGTGGCTGCAACAGGAAATGGCCCAAATTGTACTGTGGAGACTTCAAAATTACCTATCACAAAACTACCTGGTTTTGCGAGGGCACCTGGTTTTTTGGCCTCGGGCTCGCGGCCATCTAGGGAAACCTACCAAATCGACACATTTCTGAAAACTAGACACCCTGGGGAGTCCAATGAGGTATGTCTTGCATGGATCCCCCAACGTTTCCCTACCCAGAATCCCCTGCAAACCTCAAATTTAGCTGAAAAAATCACTTTTTCCATACATTTTTGCGTGGAATCACCGTGCTGGCACAAATATCCTACCACCCAGCATTCCCCTTGTTCTCCCGAGTAAGATGATACCTCACTTGTGTGGGTGGGCCAAAGGCCTGTGACTGGTAAGAGCCAAAAACATAGGGATTAAAGGTATAGCACCGCGAGTTCTAAGCGCTTCATTTTAAAAAGAAATACGTTTTTAGCTGATTCTGCATTGGACAGCCACACAAGTGAGGTATCATTTTACTCGGGAGATCAAGGGGAACTCTAGGTGGTAGGACATTTGTGCCGGCACAGTGATCCCACACAAAAATGTATGGAAAAAGTGATTTTTTTTCAGCTAAATTTGAGGTTTGCAGGGGATTCTGGGTAGGGAAACGTTGGGGGATCCACGCAAGCCATACCTCACTGGACTCCCCAGGGTGTCTAGTTTTCAGAAATGTGTGGGTTTGGTAGGTTTTGGGCCGCGAGCCCAGGGCCAAAAAACCAGGTGTCCCCCCTGCAAAACCAGGTAGTTTTGTGATAGGTAATTTTGAAGTCTCCACAGTACGATTTGGGCCATTTCTTGTTGCAGCCACTATGCCTACCTACACAAGTGAGGTACTATTTTTCTCGGAAGACTTTGGGAAATGCAGGGTGGGAGGAATTTTGTGGATCCACACAGATTCCAGAACTTTCCATCACAGAAATGTGAGGAAAATGTGTTTTTTTTAACAAAGTTTGAGGTTTGCAAGGGATTGTGGGTAAGAGAACCTGGTGAGAGCCACACACGGCACCCCATCCTGGATTCACATGGGTGTCTAGTTTTCAAAAATGTATAGGTTTACTAGGTTTCCCTAGGTGCCGGCAGAGCTAGGGTTCAAAATCTACAGCTAGGCACTTTAAAAAAAAAGGGTCAGTTTTCAGTGTAAAAATGTGGTGTGTCCACGTTGCGTTTTGGGCCGTTTCCTGTCGCGGACACTAGGCCTACCCACACAAGTGAGGTATCATTTTTATCGGAAGACTTTGGGGAATGCAGGGTGGGTGGAAGTTTGTGGATCTGCGCAGATTCCAGAACTTTCCGGTACAGAAATGTGAGGTAAATGTGTTTTTTTTTTTACAAAGTTTGAGGTTTGCAAGGGATTCTGGGTAACAGAACCGAGTGAGAGCCACACAAGTAACCACATCCTGGATTCCCCTGGGTGTCTAGTTTTAAAAAATGTATAGGTTTGCTAGGTTTCCCTGGGTGCCAGCTGCGCTAGGACCCAAAATCCACAGGTCGGCACATACTGAAAAAAAGTCTCTGCCTAGTGGGCTTTCTGCCGCCCTGGGGAGGGGGGAAATCGGGGGCTATTGCCCCAATATGCCCCCAGGGGGGCAGAAAGACTGTGGCTATTTTTTTGGGTGGGTGGGGACATTGGGATGCCCATTCTGGGCAGCCCCCACCCCTACATATAAAAAAGCCAGCATAATCGCTGGCACCTAGTGGGCTCTCTGCCCCCCTGGGGGGAAGATCAGGGGCTACTGCCCCCATCTGCCTCCTGGGAGGGCAGAAAGACTGTGGCATCTTTTTTGGAGGGGTGGGGGCATTGGCATACCCATTCTGGGCAGCCCCCACCCCTGAATTTTGATTTTTTTTTACCCCTGGTGCCTAGTGGGATTTCTGCCCTCCCCCCAAGGCGCCGATAAGGGACTATTGCCCCCATCTGCCTCCCGGGGGCAGCAGAAAGACTGTGGTAATTTTTGGGGGGTGGGGGCATTGGCATGCCTATTCTGGGCAGACCCCAACCCTACGTATAAAAAAAAACCAAATCCCTGGTGCCAAGTGGGTTTTCTGCCCCCCCGGGGGCAGATCAGGGCTACTGCCCCCATCTGCCTCCTGGGGGGGCAGAAAGACTGTGGCATTTTTTGGGGGGGTGGGGGCATTGGCATGCCCATTCTGGGCAGCCCCCACCCCGAACTTTGAGGGAATTAAATCCCTGGTGCCTAGGGGGCTTTCTGCCCCCCTGGGGGGAGCAGGTAAGGGGCTATTGCCCCATCTGCCTCCCGGGGGGCAGAAAGACAGTAGCATTTTTTGTGGGGGGTGGGGGCATTGGCATGCCAATTCTGGGCAGCCCCCACCCCTAAGAATATAGAAAAAATCTGTTATGCCTTGTGGGCTTTCTGCCCCCCTGGGGGGCAGATCAGGGGCTATTGCCCCATCTGCCTCCCGGGGGGGGGCAGAAAGACTGTAGCATTTGTTTTTTTTTGGTGGGGGCATTGGCATGTCCATTCTGGGCAGCCCTCACCCCTACGTATATATATTAAAAAAATCCCTGGGGCCTAGTGGGCTTTCTGCCCCCCCGGGGGGCAGATCAGGGGCTATTGCCCCCATCTGCCTCCTGGGGGGGCAGGAAGTCTTATGCCTTCTTTGGGCGGGTAGGGTGGGGGCATAGGCATGCCCATTCTGGGCAGTCCCCACCCCTGGCCTATAAAAAAATCCCTGGCGTCTAGGGTGCTTTCTGCCCCCCCAGGGGGGCAGATTGGGAGCTACTGCGGAGGTCTTGCGGAGGATGCAGAGGGTGTAGAAGCAGGTGGAGGTGACAGCGTTGATCTGTCGGGTCATGGTGAGGGAGGAGTCGAGAATGATGCCAAGGTTCCGGGCGTGGTCCATGGGGGTGGGGGGTGCCGAGGGCGGAGGGCCACGGGGAGTTGTCCCAAGCAGAGGGGGTGGGTCTAAGGACGAGGACTTCTCTCTTCTCCGAGTTGAGATTCAGACAGCTGCTGCTCATCCATGCTGCAACGTCTTGCATGCCTTCTTGGAAGCTGAGTCTGGTCGTTTTGGGGTCTTTCGTGAGGGAGAGGATGAGCTGGGTGTCGTCGACGTAGGATACAATGCTGAGTCTGTGCTGTCTGACGATGGCAGCGAGGGGGGCCATGTAGATATCGAAGAGCGTGGGGCTGAGCGATGATCCTTGTGGTACTCCGCAGGTGATCTCTGTAGGTTCGGAGAGGAAAGGCGGGAGTCTGATTCGTTGGGTTCTGCCGGCGAGGAAGGAGCAGAGCCAGTCAAGGGCGGTTCCCTGTACTCCTGCGTCGTGGAGTCTGGCTGCAAGAGTGAGGTGGGAGACGGTGTCGAAGGCTGTGGAGAGGTCGATTAGGATGAAGGCTGAGGTGTGGCCTTGGTCTAGTAGCGTGCAGATGTCATCTGTGGCGGCAAGGAGGGCGGTCTCGGTGCTGTGGTTGCTGCGGAATCCAAATTGGGAGGGGTCGAGGATGGAGCTCTCTTCGATGAAGTTTGTCAGCTGGGCATTGACGATCTTCTTGGTGACTTTGGCTGCGAAGGGAAGGAGAGAGATGGGTCGGTAGTTCTTCAGGTCCATAGGGTCTGCAGCGGGTTTCTTGAGGAGGGGCTTGACTTCTGCGCGCTTCCAGTCGTCGGGGAAGGTGCCGGATTCGAAGGTGCGTTGTAGCGCGGGCGCTACGGCTGTGGCGGCTCTGTGGAAGATGTGCGGGGGCAGTGGTCCATGGGGGCTCCTGAGTGAGTGCTCTTCATGGTCGTGGTGGTATCTTCGGTGGTGACCGGGGTCCAGGAGGTAATGGCGGGCCGGCTGTTGTTGTTGGAGGGGCGGGTGGTTTCTGGGGTCTGCTCGCTGAAGTTGTCGTAGAGGGCCTTGATTTTCAGGTGGAAGTAGGAGCCGAGCTTGTTGCAGAGGTCCCGGGAGGGAGTGATGTCCGAGGCTTCCCTGGGGGTAATGGTGAATTGCTGGATGATGTTGAAGAGTTCCTTCGAGTTGCTGGAGTTGGAGAGGATTCTGTTCCGGATGAAGGTCTTCTTTGTGGATCTTGTGCGTTGGTGGCATTCTGTCATGGCGTTCTTGTATGTGTTCAGGTCTTCCGCGGTCTTGCTGTTTCTCCATCGTTTTTCGAGGCGTCTGCAGGAGCACCTGGCTTCTTGGAGGTCGGTGGTGAACCAGGTGGCCTTCAGGAGGCGTTGTCTGTCAGCTTTGCAGAGGGGTGCGAGTAAGTCTGAGCAGATGGCGATCCAGCGGTGTAGTTCCTTGGCAGCCGAGTTAGCGTTGGTCGAGGTGGGGGGGTCATGGATGAGGGTGAAGTTGAGGTGCTCCTCGGTGACCTTGCTCCAGTTCCTTCGCGGGGGCAAGGAGTGGGTTTGAGAGCAGTGGCGGTGCTGAAAGAGAAGTGAATGCAGTGGTGGTCTGTACAGGTGTGGTGTGGCTGAAGCAGATGTTGTTCCCACCTGCGAAGATGGGGTCAAGGGTGTGTCCTACCTTGTGGGTAGGGGTGGTGATGAGCTGTTTCAGTTCGATGTTGATGAGGTTGTTCAGGAGAGCAGTGGAGTTGGGGTCGCTGAGGTTGTCGAGGTGGAAGTTTAGGTCTCCGATGAGTATGTAGTCCATTGAGGCGATGGCGTGTGGTGCGATGAGGTCAGCAATGGTAGCGGCGAACGAAGTGTGAGGTCCGGGGGGTCTGTAGGCGAGGGTGCCATGTAGTGTGGTTCAAGGGCCGGTCTGGATCCGGAAGTGGAGGTGTTCGGTGGTGGCGGAGGAGTCGCTCGTGTAGGTTCTGGGGAGTCGGAGGGATCTCTTCTGTGCGATGGCGAGTCCTCCTCCTGGGTGGTTGGGGCTGTACTTCCTCAGGATCTTGTAGCCGTCGGGAATGGCGATGGCGATGTCAGGGGCGGAGGAGGCGTTGGTCCAGGTTTCCAAGAGGAAGGCGACGTCTGGTGAGAGGGTGTCGAGGAGGTCCCAGATTTCTACGGCATGTCTGTGCAGGGAGCAAACGTTGAGGAGGATGCACTTCAGGGTTTCGGGGGTGTTGGCATCCGACGCGGGGGCGGCGGCTGTGGTGGTGCGGAGGGTGGTGAAGGTTCGGAGGCAGTGGCGGCAGGAGAACTGGCCATGGGTGGTATTCGGAGTCAACAGCTGGCAGTTGTTGTTCCTACCGGGGTTGAGTGCGAGGAGGGCATCTGAGTCGTAGCGGTGGGTGGTCGGAGAACCAGGGTCCCTGGTGCTGGTCGCGGTCGGGTCGCAGACGGGCGCAGACGGGCTTGCCTTTGGCACGCCAGCGGCGCGTCCGGACAACAGCCGCCATTAAATAGGGGAAGGGGGAGGGAAGTGCAGCTGGGAGGCGGGAGCGGGAAACCGGCAGGGGGAGGGGCCGTGGGGGCAGCAGCGGCGAAAAACGGGCAGGGAGGGCGGTAACAGGAACGAAGGCAGAAGAGGATCAGGGGGCTAAATAAACTAAAAAGAAATAAGGCAAATAAAATTAAAATTAAAGCAACAGGGAATAACCATAAGGACACAGTGACACAAGAGACAGACTCGAACCCCTACCTGCAGAATATTACTAGTGCCCAATCAAATGTTTGAAGTGTTTATTTTTTGCATGAACTTTGCGTTGTGTGATGTTCTTTGTGATTTAAATTGTACCTACATAATGGTAAGTGTAGGACTGCACAATAAGAGAACCAGTTGTTCAACTCATGGTCCTCAAGTTTGCCATAAAAATACAAAGTATCCTGCTCTGCCACAGATTTGCAGCCAGACAGGTCCATGATTTTTTATTCAATCAGTGAAACATGTTCCAGAATATCCAGAAATTGGCAATTTACTGTGATTTCATGCATTTAGGATGTGAGAGCCCTAGATTTACAGGTAAGTGTGGTGATGCTGGAAATAAGATGGGAAATTAGAGTTCTGCAGGGAGATTATTAAGCAAGGGTATCCAACCTTTTCTCTAAGAAGAGCTACTTAGTTCAATAAAAATCATCCCGAGCTACTATTACAAATTATCAGTGTTAGAATAGTGACGACTTAAGCCAAGATTCATTAGTGGCCATTTCATGCAGAACTACAAGCTCTGACTGCCTCAGTGCATCAGGCAAGGCAACCAGTAATGCTGTCAAAAACAGTGCTATCAATTTTAATTGTGAATGCTTCTACATGTTATAGCAGTCATGTATGCAATGCCCACTGGCACCTAAGAAAGAACATCAGCAATAAGGCTCCCCAGTGCAGCACAACTTACTGTTTGAATATCAGCTGTAAATATATTTCTTCTGCAAACATGAGTATGTCAGTTCTGAAAAAGCACACATTTTACTTTTAAATACATCCTTTTCAATTTCGTAAACATACCTAAATCAACTAAACAAAAGCTTCCAGTAGCGGCTCCTGGTGGGAGTGCTACCGGACGGTGACGTGGGGCGGGGGGTAGTAAACACCGGAATACGGATGAATGCAGGTAAGTAGACAATTAAATCAATAAAACGAATTTCGTTGCGCGCGCTGCATCGCATTTGGCGGTGCAGCGCGCGCATTTGGCGGTGCAGCGCGTGCAACGAAATTCGTTTTATTGATTTAATTGTCTACTTACCTGCATTCATCCGTATTCCGGTGTTTACTACCCCCCACCCTGCCCCTCCCCCGCCCCACGTCACCGCCCGGTAGCACTCCCACCAGGAGCCGCTACTGAAAGCTTCCCGTTTGCTAAGTTTGGCTACACATAGGTAAGCCATTGGAGAGCTACCAGTAACTCCAGAGCAACTTGTTGGAGATCCCTGGTTTAAGCTTACTTTTAAATAATACTAGTGCTAAACAAATTGGAGCCAATTTAAAACTCTCTACATGGGCTCCCTGTGGTTGAGAGAATCAAGTTCAAGTACCTTTGCATTGCCCACAAGGCACTGTGGGGCGATGGACCCTTGATTTCTCAATCTTTGCTCTCCTTCTATCTTCCTCAAAGAACTCTTCGTTCCTCCAATGCATATTTGGCAAACGTTCCCCGAATCAGGAGGGAAAGATTCGGAGGGTGTTCCTTTTCATATAGGGCAGCTGTACTCTGGAATACCCTGCCCTTGTCCCTCTGCTCTGAAAACCGGCCTCTAAGGGGCTTAAAACCTGGCCTTTTCAAAATATAATACAGTAATAGTGCATTGACATCCTGAATGTTTGTGCTGTACCTCTCTGGGTAGCCATGCACTCTATAAGTGCTAATAATAAATAATAAGAAGTAGTCCAGGAGAGGTAGGTAAAGCGGGGTATTTGCAGAACCAAAATGAAATCAAAGGATCTCAGAATTTCGACAAAATATCCCTTTCATTATATTAAATGACAGGCGTAGAAATGAAAAGCATTAGAGGGGAGGCTCCCATTGTGCACCTTTGCTATTCCAAAACCATGCAATATTAACATTATCTTTACGATGCAACCCATCACACTTCCAATGTTTTCTTAATGAAACATACAGCGCCTCAGTTGGTCACAGTGGGATTTAAACCAAAGTCCCCTGGTACCAAAGCATGGCCCTTTCCCAGAACTCCGGCGGTTCTGTGAATCTGCAGCCATGGCAAATCTTGCGAAATACACACCTGCTGTATAATCTATCATTCGCCGGAATCTGCTGACCGCAGCAAAAACAAGTACTTCCTGCTGAAATGTTTCAAGGAGTTGCACAAATTAACGAGGTAGCGCTTGTCGTTTAACTATTCCATGTCAAATCACAGTCTAGCGTGACTTCCCGACAGGCTGTAAGAAGCACTTCATATTTCTACACATACTTTAAGTGAAAATGACTCATTCGTCAGAATAAAAAGGAGAAATACAGAGGCAGACACACAATATAAACATTGTAGCATCGTTGGAATTATAACCAGCTTTCCTTATGGTAGACTTTAAAAAACATAATGAAACCTGGAAATTGAAAGACTAATCCCTATTATATGCAAACACTGCTACACAATGATCGCACACAGAGCAAAGTTTATGTCAAAGCATGTACAAGAGAAACAGAGGTTCTCTTAGTACAGTTTAAAAAGCTAAAATTAATATTTTTAAGGTAAATACATGTATTGGCTTTTTTTATTACTGTAGTCAGTCGTAACGGCCAGTCTATAACCGAGAACATTCATTACTGTATATAAAAAAAAAGAATAAAAGGAAGCAATAGTGTTCATATTTTCTCAAATATTTTTACAAATAGTAGGTATTGAGTATCTATTTGCTGCAGGTTTTTTTAAAAGGTTTTTTAATGATAATATATTTAGATAAGAGTGGTACATGCAGTACAACAAAGGAACATATTAAAAAACACAGATTAGTAAATTGTTAAAGAGGCATAGACTTATTATAGCGCAATACATTTCATTCTAGAAACCCATTTTCCATGTACACATCCCATACACTCATACAAAAAATATATTTTGAGTGAAAGCTGAGAACTATGTTAACTGTGATGGTCCTTATTGATCAAAAATGCAATGGCATTTTGATTTTGGGCCTGATTATGAGTCTGGAGGTCCGAAGACTGCCAAACTCGTAGTGGCGTGGTGGTGGCGGTCCAGCCACTGCCGCACCGGCGGTCCGACCGCCATATTACAACTTTTGCAGTCAGACCGACATTGCACCGCCGCAATCGCCAGGTAACAGCATTCCCTGGCAGTCCCATAGCGGTCAGGGGCTCACAATATGCTGGTGGTGCCGCTGCAGCACCTCCATGCATATTACGAGTTTCAGGACCGCCAGCAGTGTCATGGAGGTTTCTTCCTCCATGAACCTGCTGGCAGTCATGAAACAAAGGGGGCCCTACAGGGCCACCTCGTGCTCAATGCATGGGGGTGCATCCAGGGGGGCATGCACCCCCAGTTCCAGCACAGGATGGACTTCACAGTCCATGCCATGCTGGAACACGCTGTGGCGGTCCTGCGGCGGTGCCTTTCTAAGGCATATATAGGTGCCTTTGAAAGGCACCATCGCAGGACTGCCAGACCACAAAAACTCGTAATCTGGCGGGTGGGCGGCCGCCCTGTTTGTCGGTCCTGGAGCGGGACCATGCCGTGACGGGCAACTCCAGAACCGCCAAACTCGTAATCTGGCCTTTTGTTTTGATATGGGAATCGTGCAGTGGAATTCAGGCCCTTCTGCTAATATTTGGCGCGACTCTCTAGACAAACTGAATTAGAAGCATAATTGATATACATGTGAAGAAAATGATATTTCACTTGAAAGACAGTACCAATACAGAATAGAATCCTTACCATGTTTGCAGACAGGAATGCATTCTCGATTATTCAGGCAGGTCCTGCATGCTACACAGAAGGACACCTAACAAAGGTCATAGTTCAGGTTCACCAAGTTATTGATGGAGCCCAGGTCATATGAGCAGTTCCATGGGGAAGTAGTCAAAAGATAAGAGTGCCCCGCAGTATTCCCTTACATACATGATGGGCCATGGAAAAGGACACTGGAATGAAAGAACTCATTCTTCTTCAAGAACAATAAATAAGCAACTTATTTATACATTTTGTGTTGCATCAACCAACCAGTAATGGCACTCAAGTTTTCCATCCCTTGAAGCGTGTAATCAGGGTCCAAGTTCTAATAAAAATAGGTAGGGGGGAATTAGTGTAGGCAAAGTGACTCACTATCACGTCATTAAAAGAAGGGCTGTCACAACCTTATCGCACCCTCCTTTACATTTACAGGTGAGACAGAAACTTGGCAATGTGTACAGCATATGCATGTAAGTATGTGATTCATAGTTCATATTTGCATATATAAAGTTATAAACCACATGCAGGGACCTAAGTGGTATATCATCATGTTTGGAATTAACTGGTGCCCTTCGGAGGCCTCCTGGATGTGTCAGCATTATAAAAAAATGAACTGAATATTATTCCAAATGGAAATGTGAAAAGAACATTTAAGGTATTTGACTAATTTAAATAACGTGTACATTTTCCACGTACTGCGGAGCTGACCTTATGAATCATTTTAAAACGAGGTGACACATGCTTGGTGCATTTAAAAAGGGCAGTTTTTCAAAAAAATAAGTTAATGTTCTGCCTTGAGCATTGTAATGCTTGGCTGCTAGAAGTATGAGAAATGAGACATGGCTTGAATTACAGCCTTATATGTCTCTGACACCCCACCTCAGTCCCCTTTAGAAATGCGAACACTCTTTCACACCTTGTCTTTCTGAAAGAATGCATGAGCCTGCGTACAATCACCCAGAAAAAAGTGAAAGGTCCTAGCCCAACTCCTGGGCACATATCATAAATTATTGGTGGGGACCAAGTCCCACAGCCCTTATAAATTGGCACCTATGAAAAAGATATGGCTTTTTATACTGTTACACTGGCAATGCATGTATGACCGGATTCATATTACTCCATTCAATTTTGCTTTTTTATATCATTGCAAAACAAACATACAAGACAGTTGCCACATCATAAACAGTAAAAGCACCATAGCTCAAAAAATAAATATTCATTAATAATCATAATTAAACGTTTTACCAGCGACAAGCATAGCTCTAAAACATTAAACACGTGTTCCCTAAATCTACTGAATCCCACAGGAATTTTACTGATTATTCCCAAGGAGCAAAAATAGGTAAATGTTTATCAGAATCCTGGTCATTCACAATGCTGCATGGCAGAAAAGTGAAGTCATCAAGGAACCATATTCAGGTCTGTGATCTAGTTGACAATGCCAGCGCAGGACAGCCATGAATATGAGAGGCTAGATACTTCCCACTCAGGGGCGGTTCGTCCATAAGAGCGGAAGAGCGTCACCCCACCACACTGCTGCGCAGAAAGCGTGAAAAATAAAAGGGTAATAAAATGATTTTATTACTGTTTTATTTTTTACTCTTTGCCAGCAGATGGTGTGTGAGGGCAGGGCGGGGCCAGTGCATCACTGCTGCCAACGATTGGCAGCAGTGAGGAGTGGCCGCTTAAGTTTGAAGTGGGCGTCAGTTTGGCCGGCTAACTTGCTACAGCTTCGACATGCGCAATTCAAACCTCTCCATCCCGGCTGTCTAGGACAGCTGGGTTGGAGAGCAGGCACAGGGCTTTAATGCCATCTGGAGCGCAGAGCTAGCTCGCTCCAGCCAATCAAGTCGCTTTAGCGTCTTGATTGGATGAGAGAGTTGGCAGTAGGCTTCATGCTCGGCGGACGTGCTGCAGATCACCGAAGTTGGGCTGCAAAACATCGAGTGGCAGTGTAAGGTAAGTGAATTTTTTATTTTATTTGTAAAATGATTTCTTTGTGCCTCTCCGATGTAATATGCCCCCAACCGCCACTGTTCCCGCTCTGTCTCTTTTCTCTAAAAGTGTTTGTTTTTGTTGCCTTACTTGAAGGTGAGGTTCTGTTCTCAAAGGCCTCAGTTACAGTCTGCCCAATTAATTGCTATACGTGTAGTAACTCCTACTACTGCATATATCATAATTAAGAGTGGTGTGATAAGCACATCTCCCTCCCCCACATGTCCCCACCCCCGCATCTCCCCCCACTAAATTTCGGTAGTTAAATTAACTGGGGGGAAATGCCTGGTTAAAAAAGGAACATGCAGATTTTGGTGTGGTATGTCCCATTTTTCAGGCAATAATCGAAATTGGGTGCCTACATATCTCACCTTGTTCTGTTGGAATGTATTGGATGCAATAAATATCACACCTTTCATGAGCCTACGATAACTGCTGTCTTAAGATTTTTTCCCTGCCCATTTTGCTCTGCTTCTCATACCAATGCCTTCTCCCCTAGAGTCTCGGTTCAATAACAGTCGAGGTGCATATGTTCCAATTCCCACCTAAAGTCCATCACACAGTTTTCAAATCACTCCTACTGTGAAATCACAATCATTTTTTGTTAAATTTAATTCATACCATATTTGGGTTAAACTATCTTTCAATCGACCTTCATTGGCCACCTTTCACTTTTGATATATAATAAAATAAAAAAATTAAGCCTGAGGTAAGTATGATTTTATGTTGCAGACATTAATGCTAAATTAAAATTGCAGTTACGTGTTTCACATGCAGTAAATGTTTACCTGGTGTTCCCAGCCATTTCCTGCTCTTATTTATATGACATTTGAGTATAGCGTTTAAATTTAGATGTAAATTTTTGTAGTGCCTTTCAGCTGGTAGAGTTAAATTCATCCAGGGTAATATGATGAAAGGATATAAATACAGCATACAATAGAGAGTTATTCTAAATGTTGTCTCATCTCACTAAGTGTAGATTAGATAACCCAAACATACGTTTGTTAAAGCGAAGGGACATTTGCTAGAACGAATGTGCCTTAATTTGCCCAAATGTACATTCATTAGAGCTGATGTACACATTTCCTTGTACTTTTCTCGATGTTTTCTAGATCAATCAAACGGCATTTGTAAAGCACAACACTGTCACCCCTTAGGGGTATCTGGGCGTTGTGTCGAAATTGAAGAGCCAGGTTTTGAGTCTCTCTCTGAAGTCTGCCAGCAAGGGGGCTGTACGGAGAGGGAGGTCGTTCCAGGTCTTGGCAGCGTTGTAGGAGAAGAAGCGACCACCGCTGCAGCTGCAACAGTTGTGGGGGATGTGTGTGAGGGAGAGTGAAGAGAAACGCAGGTGTCTAGAGGGTTGGTGGAAGTTCAGTTGATGGTTGATATAGACAGGTCCTAGGTCATGGAGGGTTTTGTAAGCGTGCATGAGGATCTTGAACTGGCATCTCTTCTGGATGGGGCGCCAGTGAAGGTCTCTTAGGTGGGGGGCGATGTGGGCTCGTTTGGGGAGGTCCAGGATGAGTCTGGCTGCAGCGTTCTGTAATGTCTGGAGTCTTCTGAGGAGCTGGGTGAGGATTCCGGCGTAGAGGGCATTGCCATAGTCGAGGTGGCTGGTGACGAGGGCCTGAGTGACGGTCTTTCTGGTGTTGGCTGGGATATATCTGAACAATCTGTGGAGCATGCAAAGTGTGTGGAAGCAGGAGGATGAGACTGCGTGGAATTGTCACTTCATGGCCAGTTGGCTGTCTAGGATGATGCAGAGGTTGCGTGCATCGTCGGTCGGTGTGGGCGTGGGTCCAAGTTCTGCAGGCCACCAGTTGTGGTCCCATGTGGAAGTGTTCTTCCTGAAGTACTTCAGTTCTGCCGGAGTTGAGTTGGAGGCAGTTGTCTTTCATCCATTATGCTACGTTTGTCATGGGATCGCGGAAATAGGTTTTGGTGTGGGAGGGATCGTCGGTGAGTGAGAGGATCAGTTGAGGGCCATCTGCATAGGAGATTATGTAGAGTCAGTGGGATCTGGCGACGTCTGCGAGGGGGGTCATGTAGATGTTGAACAGGGTGGAGATGAGGGATGATCCTTGTGATATACCGCATGTGATGTCTTTCGGTGCAGAGGTGAAGGGAGGCTGTCAGATGCTTTTTGTGCATCCTGTAAGGAAGGAAACGATCCACTTGAGGGCATCTTGCTGTATGTCTATGTTGTAAAGTCTGTTGATGAGCGTGTTGTGGGAGACGGTTACAAAGTGCGCTCCACTAACTACAGCACATCTCATCATGCATAGTATTCAAAATTGCTTCTGTAATGACTAAGGGGCTGATTACGAGTTTGGCGGTCTTTCTGCGGAATCGCCACGGCGGCGGTCCCAGGAAGGCTGCCAAGCCAGTGGCATCACGGCCGCCACATTCCAATTTTCCCTCAGGGCTGGCTGGGTTGGGGCGGCAGTGTGGAAGCATGCTTCGGCTCATTGAAAGAGCCTGTTGAAATGCTGCCGTCGTGCATAGCCTGTTGCACTTCGGGTGCACTGTGTACCATGCACCTTGTCATGCATGGCACACAGTGCACGCACGGCAGTGACAACTGAGATGCACAGTGGGCAATCTGGGGATTTGCCCTGTGGCCCTGTCTGGGGCCCCTTCACTGCCTTTCCACCTACCTTTTCAAGGCGGGGTCCCGCCATGAAAAGGTAGGTGGAAATGCAACTCCTTGCCGTTCAGGCCCCCTTTCAATGCAGCTGCTGGATCCAAGATCCTGATGATGGCGGCGGTTGTGCGTCAGTCTTACCTCCATGATTGTAATCAGGCGGTGGGACCGCTGGGATGGCGGTGGTCAGACTGACATCTGACAGTACGGCAGACTTGCGACCCCCAGTATTGTTATCAGGCCCTTAGTATTGGGTATTTTATGTTTTCCAGGTATTAAGCGAATAACATTCTGTATGCCTCAATTACAGATTAACTCAGCATTTATATGAACCCTTTATCTCAATTGGCTAGATCATTGTTTGCCATCTTGAATCACACCTGTGGTGCCAGTGTGGTTTATGTACCTGTGGTTCCAGTGTGGTTTATGTCGATGCCAAATTTGGCAGAATTTAATGCGAACAGTTTTTAAATATTCAGTTTCTTGTGTGTTCAATGGGGGATTCAATTTTAAAAACTGATTATACCAAAATCGTAAAACACATTTTAAAGTATTAAATCTTTGACCAGTGGGAGAATTTGCTAGGAAACGTGCAACACAACATTTACTATGCTGGCTCTACACCGGAAAAAACGCCTGTCGAAAAACGCCTGTCGAAGGGATAGTATGGCTATTATCCAAAACCTAAAAATCACTAAAATCTGCCAGTTATGGGGAGCTATCCAATCATAACTCTCTCTCTTCAATGCACTGCTGATAACCTCTCATCATATATCACATCATTGACATTATCAGTTACATCACTCATGCTTCTCAGCAGTCCCCACAGCCCTTTGCATGCAGATCATGGAATACTGACTGGCTTTTGGCACTGCTCTCTGCACCACTTTCTCCAGAACACTCGAGCTAAAAATAAAAAATCTATGCCCTGTAGCAAGATATTTTTTCAGAATATTTAGGACACAATATTTATGTGGGACAATATTTCTGTATACAGTATTCAGACATACAACTTTTTGGCTATGCTCCGTAGACACTGGATACCCCCTGCTTACATACCCCATAAGTGCTGGTCTCAGAGGAAACTCTGAGCACATGGTTTAGACTTCAAGAAGGCTCTGCACCCAGCATCCCTTTCACTTGAATACAGTGGGTGTGAATTTGGCTATCAGAAGCACACTCTATATGCAGGATGTGACCTCTAGCCAAGCCATACTCTCAGCATCACTTCCCTCAGACCCTGCGAGGCATGGCCTTCAGTATTTTTAAAGGGCATCATACATTATCATTGAATTTTGGTTTTCTTATATAACATCCCCTTCTTACTCTCGGAGGTACAATGATTCCCACAGAAACATAACTAATTTAGTTATTAATTGGATGGAGGAATAAGAGATAAGTTAGCCGAGGGCTGGAAACTAAAGCAGCCCTGGAAACGTTTATCAATTTCAAACAGTACAACTTCAAATCAGCAGGTAATAAGATATCCT
This sequence comes from Calotriton arnoldi, assembly GCA_963921515.1. NCBI lineage: Eukaryota > Metazoa > Chordata > Amphibia > Caudata > Salamandridae > Calotriton > Calotriton arnoldi. The sequence goes on from CAWUFW010007903.1 coordinate 182,298, forward strand.
GAAATGTTCATGAAGTGATTATGGAGTATACCTTACATCTCCCAACCATTCAGCCCTTCACAGTGGAGAGGTGAAATGTGTAATTGACAATTTCAAGGCCTACCTGACTGCAAAACAGACATTTCCACCACTTAGGTGGATGTTTGGCATTAGTCATCATGTGAACAGTGCAGTGTCAATTTTTGCAAGTACCACTTATATTCGACATAGTCATTTGCATGCATAGCTAATTTTGTGTCAACACAGTTTGATTAGAGAAACTCATGACATCAATACAATTGGTTGAGTGGAACACGACAACATTCAGAAAACAACACAGACCATTTTCATTAGAGAGCATTGAATAGGGACTGATCGCTACATGACACTTTACCATGTGTTGAAATCTGTTAGGAAAAAAAGAACGAGCAACATGACATAGCAATAGTCTTTAGAGAAACAGAAACAGGGCATCATGGTAGCTGTAATCATTTCAAAGACAACTTCCCAACACTTGTAAAATGGTTAGTGAAACATACCTGTGGAAAATATGTAGTGGAAATGGGCCAGACAGGTACATTTCGACACACATATGGGTAATAGGTTGTTTGGTGTTGTGACATTTACAGGCACCATACCATCATGTGACATGTAATGGAGATTTACACCTGTGATCTTAGGGACATAGGATCTGTAAGACCTTCTCCTCCCAGGGCATGAATGGAATTGGGGGCTTGGGAGAACCACCACCAGTCCTGTTGGCCTCCATGTGATGCTCGGAGATCAAGGAACACTCCCTCCCCCACACATCATTCCACCTCTTCCTAATTTTCTCCTGTGTGTGCAGGTTGTTAGCTACAGCATTCACTCTGTCGACTATTCTGGCCCACATTTGTCTTTTCTGTGATAGGAATGTATTTTGGACTTTGGCTCCAAACAATTGTGGCTCTACTCTTAGGATTTCATCCACCATGACTGACAATTCTCCTTCAGTAAAATGTGGATTTTTGGGGCCTGGCATTGTGCACAAAATAAAAAAATAGTAAATTATTAATCATAATGTACTAAAAGAAAGGGGATAAAGGGGCAGGAGACAGGGAGATGAAAAAACAAAAAACCTCACTTCACTGGCAGAGCCTCTGGGCTCAAAAGTCATGGTGGAACTGGAATGGCAAAGGCTCATGGTCTGAAATGGGGTGTGTTTTATAGTGTGGTATGCATGTGTTTCCATTTGGCCAATTGACATCAGGTGTGTTCTGCTAGCAAAACAGCTACTCCTACAACCAGAAAGTGCATCGACAGAAAATGGTCATTGGAAATGTTTTAAGAATTATTCTAATGTATGCTATGGGAGAGCCTCTACAAAAGTTGATGTTGTAATTAATGTAAAAGAACACAACCATTCCCCCAAATGGACAGAAATAGAAGTAAGGGAGGTATTGCAGGATATAAAAAAGGCAAGCACTAGCTCCCAGGGACCCACCACCAAAATCCTAAAAGATATATTCCCTAAAGTCCCCGAACACATCAACTACCACCTATACACACTTTAAAACGTTTAATTGTACGAACTAAAAAAGCCACCAGCAATACTCCTCCTGCCCCTAGAAGATACCAAGACATAGAAATACCCGAACATTTAAAAATGATTCATAATGCGAAACCTTTCCTTTTATATGACAACCTAAACAATGATAAATTAATTCTAATATTCTCTACAGCACATGACTTACTAAAACTAAGCCATTGTCAAACCTGGATGATGGATGGGACCTTCAAAATGTGTCCCAAACCATTCCCTCAGATATACACCATACATGGTGAATATCATAAACACAAATATCCCTTTTATGTATGCCCTACTACCAAATAAACAAAGCAGCACTTACTACAAACTCTACAACCAAAATAAACATAAAGCAAGATTGCTGCCTCCACACTGCCAGCCCAGTGGTCAACTCATAATACGGCGGTATTTAGACCGCCAGCGCCATGGGCTTCTAGCAGGGGCGGACACTGTCCTACAGTGGTCAGACCGCCAAACTCGTAATAAGGCCCTATATCCCCATAGAAATTAATAGGAAACCGAGGGGGCGCGGCTTGAGTGCCTAAGATGACGGATGCGTGAGCTCGTAGCTCCGCGCCGGCCCGCTGATTATCCGATAAATTCAGTGGCAGCCGGGGTCTGGGTGCATGCCAGAGTGGGACCTGGCGACCGCTGGAGTCACCGAGGTGGTTCCGGAAGTCTCGTAGACCCGGCACATTGAAGCGGAGGAGACCCACGGGCTGTGGCCCGGACTGAGTGCTCCCAAGATGGCGGGCTGAGATCGGAGGTCCGCAGCAGGAGACAAGCGGCCCTGAGATTACCGAGCTCCACGTCGAGGTTGAGTGCCTCCCTGCGGACGAAACGATCGGGATGCAGGGGAAGGCTTGTGAGTACACCTGAGACCGCAGCGTTGCAACCGGAGCGGAGACCCGGGGGCGGAGGTACGCACGCCTTGAGCGACCTGAGAAGGCGAAAACACTGACGAGGAGCGGTAAGGAGTCAGGACGGGGTGAATGATCGGGGCCCAGGCCGGTGAAGCCCTTTGCTAGAGCAATCAGCAAGAAAATAGCCCTGGTGACCCTTTGGGATCCTGCTGAACCAGTGTGGATGGGGGCCCTCGTGGCATCGGGAGCGCGTCCCTGGGCCCTAGCCTAGAACCCCTTGGAACCAGAGGCCGAACTGCCAGGGAACATTGCTTGAGGGCTGTGACTGGGCACCTGGGGGCGCTGCTGAGAGAGGAGGTTCGCAGGTGCGGTGATTGTCCATGGGGCCTTGCTGGACCCGGAGTTGACGTTCCGCGGCAGAGGACGGCCCCAGCCTGGGCCTGTGTACTTGGAACGAGGGGCCTGAGACCCAGAGCCACGTGGAGCGAATACAAAGGGGGAAGGAGCGCTCATGCCCCGAGAGTGAGAGCTATCGTGAGTGCCCACCTGGAGGGGTCTATGTGGGAGGCCTGCACAGTTTATCTAGAGGAGACGCCATGTGAGGCCCGGTGTCGGAGCTGACCAGAGGGACGCCATAGTAGGATCGGCCGCCGATCATAACAGGTGCAGACCGGGCGCTTGAGCGGAGTACAGCAGCCGCGAACAAGGAGTGGTAGCCCTACCCCCGGGAGGATGTGACTGCTCCGTGCCAGAATCTGAGGGGCCACTTACTGGTGCAGAGTGCCCATAAACTGGGAGGCGATCTTGGGGGAAAATTGCGGCGCTGCAGAGCAATCCGGAATAACAGCCACTAAATAGCCCTGCACGAACTATAGTACTTGAAGCCCCTCTGACACAATGGGTAAACCCAGAGGACGACAAGCGGGGGCCACTCAAGACCAAGAAGACAATTTGCAGGAATAAACGCAGACAGCCCCTGAGGACCCGGTGCAACAACAGTTGAGTGAAATACTGGAGGCCATTGCTGATACGAAGGCCACCCTGCACCAAGATATCAGTACAGTAGCGGTGGGTCTGGGCCTCCTCAGAGAGGAACAACAGAAGCTGTCCGAGAGGGTAAAAGTAACGGAGACCAGCATCGTGGATATTGTACCAGCACAAAGATCACTGGCATCGCAGGTAGGGGCCCTCGCGGACAGAGTCGGCATACTGGAGCGGAGAGCTGAAGATGCAGAAGGGCGCAATAGGAGGAACAACATCAGAGTCCTAAGCCTGCCGGAGGGAGTGGAGGGAAACAACATGGTGGCCTTCTTGGAGCAATGGCTCCAAACTGTGTTGGCGCCAGAAGGCTTGTCAGCATTTTACACGCTCGAGAGAGCCCACCGAGTACCGGCTAGACCACTGGCCCCTGGACGACCTCCACGCCCGGTAGTGGCCAGGCTTCTCCATTTCAAAGATAGAGACACCCTGTTACAAAAAGCACGGACTGAAGGACCATATACCATGGACAACAGTAGAATCTCCATCTTCCCTGATTATATGCTGGAGGTCCAGAAGAGACGGGCCTCATTTCTGGAGGTTAAGAAGGCACTAAGGGAGGAGGGCCTCCAGTACTGCCTGATATTTCCTGCCCGACTGCGTATTCTCCTTGATGGCAAAACGCACTTCTGTGAAAATCCAAAGACAGCGTGGGAGTGGATAGAGGCCTACAAAACTGGGGCTCCCCAGACAGCACGAGCAGGTGCGGAATTACCACAAAACCAGGAGCCCAGGAAATGATCCAGAATGCGCTCCCGACGGGGTGCCACGAAGAAGCCGACTTCTTCGCAAACGGAACAGGAGAGAGCAGAGGCGCTACAGGCAGTGGCGGCAATCATGCAAGACAGGAGAACCCCTTCAGAGGCCGGGAGTCGCTCCTCGAGGGAAACTGAGGAGGTTGAATCGGACACCTCCCGCAGTGACAGCGTAAAACTGCCAGTGGTGACCCCGAAGACTTCTGATGAGATCATTTGATATGGAGACAGTCCCGCTGCTCTTGTGAACTACTGGGGTGTTAGGGGGCCTCTGGCGAACGTCCCAGGTCCCGGGTTGACCTGTTCAGCACTGGGCCGGTGCGCCAAACGCAGCTTACTCGTCTTGAACTACGTCATTGACTTGCCATACCCCATTGAGATGCTTGCCTTGTTAGGTTTGGGCCTCATCTAGTGCTTGATGTTTCACACGAAGTTTGGGCGGCCGACCGTTGTCGGACTGCCCTTGGTTTGGGGAGTTGGTCAGCATGGGGGTTCTATTGCTGGTTTACACTACAAAGTTTGCAGTAGAGGGTGGTTATGCATGAATGAGGGAGCAGGGTTGAGGGAGGACCCCGCAGGGAAGCTACTAAATGTTACCTTACAAATATGGTACACACGCACAATGCGATATGGTTCCTAACATGGAACATACGAGGGATGGGGTCTATGGCTAAGCACCACAATATCTACTCCTACTTGAGACATAGGGATATACACATAGCCTTCCTCCAAGAGACCCACCTGACCAAAGATGAAGCTGGGAAGTTACATAGACAGTGGAGAGGACAGGTCTGTGCAACAACCTCCCCAGCTTTTGCCAAAGGTGTGTTGATTTGGATAAAGCCTGTGGTCCCCTTTGTCCCTGTACGTACGTTAATAGACACAGAGGATAGGTATGTCCTTCTAGCAGGGAGACTGGCGGGCCGGGAGGTGACGGGTAACATTTATGCCCCTAATCAACACCAGGTTGCTTTTCTCGCTTCCCTCTCAGCTAAGATGGCTGACTACTTAAATGGTCAGGTAATATTAGGGGGAGATTTCAATTGTGTCGCGGACATCGCAGCCGACCGCTCTCACCCCCCTCTGCTGGGAGCACAGTCACTCCGCACAGCAGCGGGGTTCAGAGACTGGATATCCCACTGGGGCTTTAAGGACACTTGAAGAGTGCAACATGATAGAGATAGGGAGTACTCCTTTTTCTCACTGATCCACCAAGTACATACTAGACTCAATACCTTCCTCTGTACACCGGCCTTTAACAGCTCCATTACACATACCGAATACTTGGGGCGCACACTGTCTGATCACAGCCCACTACTAATGACGCATCAACCTCTAGGGAGGCGACCGCCAATTCCCTCATGGAAACTAAACCTGCTGGCATTGGAAGATGCCCCTTTCAGAGCATCTCTGCACACACTTACAGAATCATTCTTCCCCATAAATGCCCTCACGGCATCCTCTGCTCAAGTGGAGTGGGGGGCATTCAAAGTGGTAGTAAGGGGTCACTGCATGGGACAATCGATCGGGGCACAAAGGGAACTTCGTCAGGAAATCTTAGATCTGGAGGGGAAAATACGCCAGTTGGACAATGCGCAGGGAACGGATCCCACCTCCCTTTTAAACCTACAAGAAACGCGTGCGAGTTACAATGACGCACTGGGTCGGCTGCGGTGTTATAACCATAAGGAATACCTGGATAAAGTGCAGAGGGAGGAGGGGAAAGCCGGTCGACTCCTGGCAAGGGTAATTAAACCAGAGTCTTGTGGGTCACCAATCACACAGCTACGGTCAAATACAGGAAACATAATTTACAATCCCGATGAAATCAATGACTCCTTCCAAGAATATTACCAAAAATTGTATACAGCTCCAGCAGCAGCCCAACCGGCACACATTAGAGACTTTTTAGATACCCTGCCGCTCCGGTCTGTAGATCACTCGGAGCAGGAAGAGCTGGGGGGTCCAGTAAACCTACAAGAAATTAAAGCGGCCATCACGGCCTTGGCATCGGGTAAAATGCTGGGGCCTGATGGCCTCCCGGCGGAATTTTACCAACGGTTCACTGATAGTCTAGTGCCACAACTAACAAGGCTATATTCTGAGTCATTTGAACAAGGTGAGCTCCCCGAATTTACCGAAAGCACGCTTGTGATCCCCCTCCCTAAAACAAGGGAGGCAGGTGCCAGGATAGTGGACTTTAGACCCCTCTCCATGCTCAATTTAGATTTTAAAATCCTAAGTAAAGTACTGGCGGGCAGGCTACTCCCCCATATGAGATCTCTCATCCACCCTGACCAAAATGGATTCATCCCCTCTCGTAGCACCTCCTATAATCTCCGCAGACTCTATTCTATCCTCTACCAGGCCGAGGCACCAACTAAACAGCAGGAAGCAGTGTTGTCAATCGACTAGGAAAAAGCCTTTGACACAGTTAGCTAGGAGTACATGTTCGAAGTTATGCTGCGCCTGGTTTCGGGGAAGATTGGGTGAGATGGGTTTGGCTTCTCTATGCTTCACCCACAGCGAGGGTTAGGACGGGCAAAATGATCTCCAAACAATGTAAGATCTCTCGGGGAACTTGGCAAGGGTGCCCCCTTTCACCCCTTCAATTTGCCCTAGCAATAGAACCACTTGCAGAGAGAGTCCGTTTGGGAGGTGAGGGGATGGGACTCTGCGTGGGTGGGCGGACACATAATATCTCTTTATATGCAGATGACCTGCTGATCCACCTGGAGGAGGCGGTAACGGGCACCGCCACGGCTGTGCAGATACTGGAAGGCGTTGCGCATTTCTCAGGCCTCCGGTTAACGAAACCAAGACATACTTATTTCCTGTGGCGGGCCCGCTGCCCAGGCCTGATGCACTGATGGACGATATTCTCTGGGCCCCTAGGTCATTTAAATACCTGGGTATCCATTTCTTCCACTCCCTAGAAGATCTGAGAGAGGGAAACCTGAACAGGGCTCTGTGATCTCTTAGATCTTGTGTGCACTTCTGGCGTACCCTGCAGTTGCCTATTATGGCTAGGATTTCACTATCTAAAATTGTATTTTTTTGTTAACCTCCCGGTTTTGATGCCTGCTAGTTGGTTCCGCTCGTTGAACTCTCTATTGCGAGACTTGGTGTGGGGTGACGGGCGCCCGAGGGTGTAATTGAAGCCGATGCAACGGCCCCTATCGGAAGGAGGGCTGGGAGTACCGAATTTCGAATTCAACATGTTAGCCGCCCAACTGCAATGCCTGGCACAATGGATAGAGGGAGTGAATGAAGTGGGCACTTGCCTGGCAGACCCAGATCCCCGCCCTAGCCTACTGATGGCAAAACTGTTAATACCAAAAACGCCCACCCCATACTGTTCGCTGCTGCAACGCACAGCCTTGCAGGCCTGGAAAACATGCCAGAGCAAACTTCAGCAGACCCCAAGATACACGCCTATGCTGCCCCTTGTGGGCTTGCCCCACGGTGACCCTAAGACAATATTTACAGCAGAACAGCTAGCGCTCTGGACGGAAGCAGGATTGGAAACTGTGGTCCCATATGAGGAGTTAGTGGACAGCTGCGGACTCCCCCTGGGGCAGTTTCTGCAATAGGAGGCTCTGACTAGCACCTTTCCGCAATTATGGGAAAGTGGGAGGGAGAAACCGGAGACGGACCCAATATTGCATGCCTTACTTACCCTTGGCTTGGCGGGGCATCCGGTGAAGTGGTTCTATGCTACTTTAACTGCAGCGTCCCTAGGCCTCCTGAGCGAGCTGCGGGGGAAATGGGAGCGAATCGGGGGTAGGGAGCTCACGGATGCAGAATGGAGTAAGACCCTGCAGTACCCCAAAAAGATCTCCCGGAATACGCGCCTAAAGTATATTCAATTTAATTACATACATATGTCCTACATGACTCCTCACCGCCTTAATGTTACATACGGGGGGAGATACGAAAATGCCCAAGATGTGCTCAAGCAGATGCGGATTTTAGTCATATGACTTGGGACTGTCAGTGCATACGCCCTTACTGGGAGGCAATCCTAGCTAATATTAAAAGTACACTGGGAAGAGTATTGGTCCCTATGGTACAGGTGTGTCTGCTCGGTCTCTTCCCTCGACTACAAAACCGCAAGGTCAGGAATAGTCTGATAGACTTAGCTTTAGGACTCGCCAAACGACGAATAGCGCTGGAATGGAAATCAACGACTGGGCCCCAAGTAAAAGCTTGGTACAGGGATGTGATTGCCTGGGCCGGGCGGAGGGTAGAGCACTAAGCGGGGAAGAGGCTAAGGGAATGCGGAAGCGCCCAATAGCTGACCAATGGAAGGAGGCGATGGTGTCCTGGGAAAGACCAGCGAATACAAGTAGTGAGGAGGAAGGGGAGGAGTGCGGGGTCTGTTACGGAGGCGCTGAAGACAATAGCCCCTTCCTACCCGACAGATTGTAGATCTGAGTTAGGTAAAGTGCCTCAAGATTGCTGAGCTGCTGGGGAATTTACGAGTGGGTGAGAGGCGAATGCTCACGTGAGGGGTGACCCCTCCGGCTCTGTTGTGAGCCCCTTGCGTTGAGATCCTCCAAATGTACTTTATAAGATTTTTACACATAACACCCTTCTGCATAAGTTTAAGTTTTGTTTTAAGTTGACATTGTAGTAAATGCATTAAATATGAATGGTATTGCTGTACCCTGGGACGCTGCTGAAGTCTGCCCACCTGGTTGGGACTAATAATAAGTGAAGCGGGTACTAGATGGAATAACTATGCAACAGGAATGCAACTACCTTCTCAACTGTTTTTCCAACCTAATATATATCGTAGCCCAAGTTTGGAATTAGCACAGATAAAACAGGAAGGACCTAGAACGATGTTTCCTAGCGTTGTATCACATAGGAAAATGGAAGATGTGCTTGTGATTATTCAACATGTAATGTTATAAACAAAATGCAAATAAACATACGTTTTTAAAAAAAAGAAATGAGTAGGAAACCATTTAAAATTTTGGAATAAATGCATTGATAATTATAAAAAATTAGTAAACATGTCAAAAAAAAAAAATTGGAAAGTATAAATTAAATATTAGCATAAAATGATATACAATTATTTAATATATAGTGAAAATACTTATGTTAAAATGATGTTGAAAATATGTATACAAAACAATTTAAGAAAGGTAAAAAAAGTTAAACAATTGAAAAAAGGGGAAAATGTACAACATACAATACTTTTAATATACGATTTACACTTTTTATGTAATAATAAAAATGTGTTAAAATTTTTTTTGGCTATATACAATAGTTTATCTTTTAAGTTTAAATATATATGTTTAAAAATATAAAATTTTACATTAAATAAACTTTGAAAACATTAGTAAAATTAGAAAAAGTTACATCTTTATTCTATAAAAATATCATTAATAATATTATTTATTATAAACAGACAACTATTTTGTATTATATTTCGAAATACCAACAATACTAATTAAATAACATGAACTATTTCTACTACATACAAATACAATTTAAACAAAGGATTTCACACTAAAATTATAAAATTAAACACTTCACTCCACATTCCAATGTAAACCATTTTTATGAAAGTGTCGGACACTAAATGGGTGACATTTACTAAACCCACTCCAATCTAAACCAATCTGGGGAAGGTGTTGGACAGTAAAGGGGTGATGTTTACCATTCTCACTGCAATGTATACCAATTTGGAGAAGGTATTGGAGACTAAAGGGGTGACATTTACTATTCCCACTCCAAACTAAACTAATTTGCGGAAGGTGTTGGGCACTAAAACATTGCCATTTACTGTTCCCATTCCAATCTAAACCAATTTACAGAAGGTGCTGTTATGTTCCATATCGGTACCCTAATATAGGCTCAGGTAGTCACCTTATCTTTCACCTATATTCTCCCTACCATTACACTACATAACGATTCTTAGTACTGACCTTTTACCTAGTTACGGTAATGTCCAAGGATGACATGGGGTTTTCTCCGAAAAGCTTAAGCCTCATTCATTATGCATGAGGATTCTTGGAATGACAGCAGGACAACAGGCCTACCATCTCCTGCATAATAACTATGTACAAGGGTCATTCCTTCCGTCATCCCAGTCCAACATGATACAGCAAGGTATATCCCCAGGAGGTACCACTTTGGGTATATATACATCATCTCTGGCTGAGATAGTCAGAGGAGAAAAGGACTTCCATGCCGACACACTGACGTGAGACGCTGAGGCTCCTGCACACAGACACTCCAGCTCGCAGTGGTCTGATATCCCTTGCAGGGTGTCCATCTCGAGACCAAGATGGGGTCCCACAGTCTCTCACTTCAGGTAATGGGGTTGACTTTACCCTAGAGGGATTCTTGGCTTTACAACCACACACATGCTAGGTACACTTAGGTACATCTAGTTAGGGACGGGAAACAGCCTTTACAACAAAAGCGTTACAACGCATGCCTTTACAACGCATGTCGTTACAACGCGAAAGGCTTGTTGCAGGGGGTAGAAGATGTTGGAGTTAACTCCAACACCTTCCCTACTGTTGCACACACTGGAGTTGGAATAGTAAATTATACTATTCCAACTTCCAGCGCACCCCGACAGCAAGTCGGGGTAAAGGTATGCGTTGTAACAGCATGCGTTGTAATGGCATGCGTTGTAACGTCATACAACCGTTAGGGACGCATCGTAGGAGTACGCATTCTACTGTCATGTTTTTTATATACTTGCCTGTATTCATTGTTTTAGCACAATGGTAGAAATCTACCATCCTTTTACTCTGTTAGTGCTGATAATCATTATATCTGTTATTGTCTAATGGTTGTTTCAGCACACCTACTTTACACTAGAATGACGCTGGTTCAATAAATGCTTATTGAAAAACGTCCCCACCGTTTATTCTGTGTATCTCTCTGAGACAAAGTGAGCACGAGTGACTGAGCGAAAAGTACACTGTTTCCATGATCCCTGATGGGACAGAGTTGTCATGTTCGATAGTTGCCAAGAACTATTCTCTCCTTGGTAAGAGGGGCTTCTAGTGTCACTGTGAGCTAGCTGGTATACAGGCTAACATATTCGGTAGGGGTGTCTAGAATCAGTCTGACTACAATCCTACAGTATATGTTGTCTAAACACGCAGATCCTATATAGGTTTGTAGGAACTACACGACATGGCGCCGCCAACGTTGGTAGGGTACTTATTTAACAGTAAAATCTGAGAAGTTCAGTCGTGCTATTCTCAGAGACCCCTACTCACATTTTCCCAGAGACATCTGGAGTTGGAAGGGAACTATTCTGCCACTGCGGAGTAGGCTAAAATTCCTATTTATTGGCTGTAGGTTTATCAAGCTTGAAGGACAAACAGTTCCTATTGTGCATAAAACCGTATCTCAGTTTCCTTGAAACTCTTCCTTGAAAATTTTTCAACAATGACTGAAGAAAACGCCGCTGGGCGAGCACAGCCTGCTGCAGTTTGGGAAGAAGAAATAGAAGGGAAATAAACATTTCAGAAAATGTTAGGTATGCCCTTACTCAAAAGCTAGCAGACTACGGAGTCACAGCTAGGGGTGGGACAGTAACCTTTGTGATTGAGGCACACGAATCAAATAAAACAGAGGTATTCTATTCATGTGTTAAATTCCCACAAGCAGATGCACAATCAAATACATTTCATTTTTACACTGAAACCTCCGATCTTCCAACCTCGCACTGGCTGAAACCCCGCGCATCCACAGAGCCAGAGCAGGCGGAAGATCCTTCTCTCACATTGCAGCCATGACCTGGAACGAGCTACCGGCAGACATCATACGCGCCGCCTCCCTGAACACCTTCAGGAAGACCCTCAAGACCTGGCTCTTCGGCTAAACAGATCTGCGGACCCCCCCCTCAGCGCCTTGAGACCCTCACGGGTGAGTAGCACGCTTACAATTCCCTGATTGATTGATTGAAGATGAAACACCAGATGAATACAGTCCGTATGAGGACATTGAAATTCCGCTCACCTACCAGGAGCGCATAAACTGGTTTAAAGGCGCCCTTCCCCATACAAAAGACAAAGCAAGACTAGGTCCACTCGGAAGAGATGGAGCCACTTGGCCTGTCCTAGCGGCTTACACACCGCATCCAGACATTGATACAATGCCAGTAGCAGACCTTTGTCTATTTCATAAAGAAATAATAAAACTTTACAGAAACCTGACACAGTTCGTGATGAGAACACTCACACTTCAGCCAACAAGAGCTACACAAGCAGTACAGATTCAGGGTTCTACAACTAAAAGTACACCACAAACGCGATACGCAGTTATGGGTAGAATGCCCACTAAACATGAGCAAATGCCATTCTGGATAGCTCAAAAAATAACATAGCTAGGGATAGTATTTCCACACACAAGCCCTCAAGAAAAACACAGAATGCTAACAATCTGCTTGCCAATGGGGATAGCTCCCCAGATAGAGGATTGTTCCACATGGGGCATAGTTTTCGCTGCCATACATACCAGAACACATGGTATCCCGTCATTAGCAGTAATACTAGAAGTATTAAGACAAATACAAACTGAGTATGGAGCAGAACCTGCTCTGAACTCAGGGATGAAATTATTAGGTAATTTCGCCCAGGTATCAGCTATAATATTAGCAAATATAAAAGGGGAGGCAGCGGCAGTGGCAATACGCCAACGCCTGAGGGATTTCACTCCTTTACAACAGGGAACGTGAATTACCTAAAATTATCACAGACACCTATGCTGAATTAGGTAGCGATAGTTTGGGAGCTAGAGCAACAAAACCTCAACTCATGGGTGGTCCTGAGAAGGATAACACAAAGCAAGCACCTGATTCTTCTAAGAAGAAATGGGATAATAACAATAAAAACAAGAAAATTAGAGAAAACAGATCTCTATCCAGGAGTGGGTCTCCTCAACAGGAGCCCTCCGAAAGAAAATACAACCTTAGGAATAGGGATAACATTAAAAAATCTGACAGGTATCAGGATACTGATACACGTTCCTCTCGTTCCTTTCAGGGTTCACCAAGAAACTCAGAGAAAGAAGGATGGTCAGAACACAGACAAGAAGAGCGTACGAAGTCCAGGGACGCGCCTCGTGCTTCAAGCTACACTTCTAAAAAAGAAGTCAAGCAACAATCTAAACCTCAATTTGAAAAGAAGGTAGCAGGTCTCAAAGTTAGACATGCCCAGAATTCTGAGGACTCAACGACTGAATGGGGAATGGGCTCTGACGATGCTAGACAGCGCTGCAGAAGTAATAATAGCTCACCAGAACCTGATGGAATTTCTGGTGACAGCGGAGTTGAATGAGCATATCACAGTGGAAACACCTGATACAAGGGTAAGTGTCCCACATAGGTATCATGAGATAACACTCCAAATGGAGGGGGACAAACCCAGAAAAATTAAGGGTCTCTTTTGGGAGAACTTGACTTATGGCTATGACATCCTTTTAGCTGAAAAAGATTGGCTCCCTGAAATTGTTATGGATTGCCCAAAGGGAGAAACTTTCCCATTCCAATTTACTTAAAACATACATATGCACAGGAGTGGGCGGTAGCCCTTGCTCCAGCACTTTATCGCAATCATGTTGGGTGGGATGCTGAGTCACCACACCATGTAATCCCAGTAAAAACTAGTCCAACTCCACAGAGACAATACCCAATAAAACAAGAAGCGAAAAAACAGGTCAGGGAGATCTTAGATCAACTTGAATGCCAGGGTGTAATTGAAACATGCACCTCTCCAATGAACAATCCTTTGTTTCCCGTAATGAAACCCGACAATTCATACCGTCTAGTTTTAGACTAGCGTCATCTGAACACATGCACTAAAACATTTGCAGTGCAGAATGCACACAGTGCCGCATTAATGAATAACATTGTGCGGAAAAAATAAAAAACAACACTAGATATCTCAAATGGATTCATCTGCCAAAATATAGCACCTGAAAGCAGGTATCTAACAGCATTTTCCACGCTAGGTTCACAACGTCAATTTTGTCAACTTCCCCAAGGGTATAAGAATAGCCCCGGGTTGTTCAGCACTAGGGTAACAGAATTACTTCAGAATTTGGATATAGAGGCATTGTCCTATGTAGATGATATTTATATGACGGATGATGATTTACAGGATCACTTGATCAGGGTGAGCACCATAATTTTGGGGTTTGCCGCTGAGGGCTACAAATTCAACTTTAAAAAATCAAAAATAGCACACCTCAATGTCCTATTTTTAGGATATGAGTTATCAAGTGAAGGAAAAAGCCTGGCAGCTAACTTTTTAGAAAAGTGCGCGCTGCTCCAACCTCCTAAATCACTGAAAAATTTACAATCCATATTGGGATGTCTAAATTTTGGAAGAACATACATTTTGGATTATGCAGAAAGAATAAAACCTTTCTACGACTTAATACGACCTGATTTTTCAGTTAGGCATTGGACACAGGAACACACGGATATCCTTTGTTCCCTACAAACTGACATGATAGCTTCAAAACACTTGCAGACAAGCGTAAACATAGGCAATCTGGTGATCCGTGTTATAGCGGGTCAATCTGGGTATACTTACCTAACCTTCAATGAAGGTGAAACAGTACCCATAGCTTACAAATCACATTTATACACAAACGCTGAAATGCACTTTGCTTCTACAGAGAATATACTGACAGCAGTACAGACCGCTGTAGTTTGAGAAAGAGCACTGGCTCAGGGGAAACGAATAATTGTCGTAACTCCAGTACCAGCCTTAGAGGCTGCTACAAAGGCAAGCATTCCTAATGCTAAATCCTTATATCCAAGATGGATACAATGGGTTAATTTTCTCACTGCAACAGATGTAGAATACAGATATGACCCAAGGCTAAAAACACAAGCATTCCTGCAATATGAACAAGAATATCCTCTCCCAAATGAAATAATGGTTCTAGATCAGTATGAATATATTATTTACACTGAAGGATCTGCTCAGCCGGCCATAGGGAGTAAACAGCAATACAGCGCTGCTAGTGCGTTTGTAAAAGTTTGTATGAGGAACAGCAAGTTCCATCCCAGCGATACGAAGACACAGTCTCTAGGAGACTGCACGGCTCAGCTGGCAGAATTAAAGGCCCTGTTATTGGCACTAATAAATACGGATCGGGAATTCCTCACACTCATAGTGTGCGATTCATTTTACTCTGTCCAGTCATACGACGAATATCTTCACTACTGGGTCCGAACGGGTTTAGAGACTCTAAAGGTTGCACAATTAAGCATAAGGTGCTATGGAAACAGGTAGCTGAGTTGAAAAACGAACTACCAAGAGCTCACGTGATACACACGCTGAGTCATCAACGTGATGGCGTTCACGTTGAAGGGAATTCATTGGCTGAAACAGCCGCGAAGGGGGCAGTATGTACTGCTTCCGTAGCTGCAATCACTCGTTCAAAAATGAGAATAGACGGACAGATAATGGTAGCTGTCATTGCTTCACACAAAAACAGCCCAGCCTTACCGAAAGGTTTTCCACTCAAATACTCCTACAAGTTAGATGCAAACAACATTTTGTATGCTCAGATTCCTGGAGTGGGGGATAGAGTAATACCAAACATGGATCGCAGATTAGGTTTAATACTAGCTGCACACGAGGGTCTAGGTTCTGCACACGCAGGGATTACCGCAACAGTTTCTTTACTGAAACAACACTATTGGTGGCCTGGTTTAACAAAACAGACGAAGAATTTTGTCTTAAAATGCGACATCTGCCAGCAGATGAAGAGTTCCACCGTAGCACATCCAGCGCAGACACCTTTACTAGTATCAGACAGACTACTAGCGTGTTTCTATCTGGACCACTGCGGCCCCCTACACTCGGATGGGGCTTACAAGTATATCTTGGTGGCAGTGGATTCATGCTCAAGATTCCTATGGGTATGGCCTCAGCGTTCGGCTGACGCTCGAACTGTTATCAAAGATTTGTGAGTCTTCATAGGGACATACGCAGATGTCACATTACATTCTGACCGTGGCCCCGCGTTTAGCTCTAGGGCTTACAAGGAAGCCATGGAAGGTTTGGGTGTAGCATTGCGGTACTCCTCTCTGTAGCATCCCGAGGGAAATTCAGTTGTGGAGAGGAAAAACTGGGACTTAAAGCTTTTTTTAACAGCAAGAGTATTAGGTTCGGGTGGTAGTTGGGTTAATCACCTATATGGGGTACAGCGTGCCCTCAATAACATGCCAAGAAGTTCTCTAGGGGGTGTCACTCCTTATGAAGTCCTATTTGGGACAAGCATGTGGGTACCTGATCTCGATTGTGAAGGCACAGTGGCGGATGACAAAACCTTTGACATCAATAAACGCTTGGCTGTTTTACAGGATCTGAACGAATCCAGAGCACTACTAAGCAACGTGCAGGTGAAACGCACAGCCACTGGGGAAGTCAAATCAGTCACAGCAAGGCCTGTCTGTGTCCCAAAAATCAGGAACCTGGTCAGAGTAAAGATCGAGGACAAGAAAGAATTTGGGCCATCATAAAGTAAGCCTATACCTGTCCTGGCTGTTGAAGGAACAAGAACAGTACTTCTTCCGCCTCTTGCCGGCAAAAAAGAAGAGAGATTAGTCTCCATTGATCTGATCAAACCACACTATGTGGCCGATACTGAATAGTAGGCCTCGTGGGCTCCTGGATAGCCGACGCACTCCTCTCGCTACCATACAGGAAGTTCAGACAGAAAGGCTCATAACATTCGAAGAGTCACCAATTCGAAGTGAAGGAATCTCCAACAATGAAATGGAACTCATCCTCTAGAAACAGAACTTCAAACTACAAATGAAAGACAAATATCAATTCGGCCTAACACCGATGTCTACATCAATATCCCTCGACAAGAGACACCTGCTGGTTCAACACAACCTGCCGAGCTACCAAAGATTGATCGAACTGCATCTGGCTACTTCATCGATTTTGATACCTTCTCTCTTGATCCCAGCAAACCTGAGACAACGCCAGCTCCAGTTTCCCGTAAGCAACAAATTTGTGAATTATACACTTTTCTGAAAAAGACTTACTATCACCTTGGCTCCAGCTCTGGATAATATCTGGAATACTATTTTTTCTGTTCTGGATTGGCCTAGTGTCCGTCTTTTGTTTACTATTGAATGGAAATTACCTCCCAGAACGCTCTGCAGTATCCAATGTGAACTTGGTCCTGAAACCTCATACATCATCTCATCGTGAACAAAGATACTTGTTCTCCGTGAACATTACAGCTTTTCCAATTCCTGATGGTATAGTTTGGGACAAGGTTGATTATGATGTATTTGGCCCTACTGAACTGTTAAAAATACCACATTTATTTAAAATTTCTCTAATTGATATCATTACCTCCGGTACATTTTCTGACGATTGGGATTTTGAAACTGTAAATAATATGTTGTCTGATTTAGAAAAATCTGCTGCATTTTCAAGCAATGAAATGTTAGAGGACACATCTGACTTTGATAGTATGTACTGTTACCACCATTATGATCAACACTTTTTACACAAATCCAGTATCCCACGTAATGTTTTCACATACCACCAATGGGAACATTGCCCGACACCACCGAAAGTTAGTTCGAAAACTTTTGAGAAATTTTCTTATTTTTCAGGGTTAAACACTTCTGACCCGATCTCATTTTACTATAAGGTTGCACCTACACCTGCACAGAAAAATATGCTGACTAACACCAAACAGATTTATTCTGCATCCTTTATTGCCCAACTGTCTGAACAGGGTTTCGACTTATGGAAAGACACAATAGACACAAAATCAGTCTGGGGTTCTAAAGAATGGCAAGTTCAGGGAACAGAAGCACTATTTAGAGCATGCCTCATTCCACAACAACTGATATTTCTGAATGAAACTGTGCAACAGACTTACTGTTTTGGACTAGCCAAGAACAAGGATTTGAACACACCACGGTCTCCAACACCTTCACACATCAATTTTACATCACATGGAGGGGATACAATAGATGCCATCATACAGTAAAATACTTCAGACCCCAATTGGAAGGAATGGTTAGTTTGGCCCACAGACACAGATAGATGTCAATCAAGATTCAGGGGTACAACTGAAGGGTTTAGTATCCATAGGCCAGACCCATGATATGTACAAAGAGAACATCCGGGGGTAGTGACATCATACAGTGTTGGGAAGTTGTGCCTCTATTGGCTAAAAACCTCGACACTGTCCCAGGGGAAACAGCACTTATCCTTACTTTCAGATGAAGTGGATTTAAGGGATTTTTTTACTAGGTCCCTGAAAGCCACGTCAGAAATGTTTCTATTATGCTGTCTATAATGAACTCTGGAAAATCTCTCAACAAGAAGCTGCGGAGAGACTCCGTGAGATAGATAGAATTAACCTAGAAAAGGCATTAGCTGTAGACGACAATGGTATGACTACATTAACATCCAGGATTTATTCACTGGACAACATTGTATCTTCTGCTATTGATATACTAGAACAGGACTTGTCCATACTACAACACGGACAATCTCAACTACGTTCTATTATGTTATTAAGCTAGACGCTGCAAGCATTGCGCGCTGGTTATGTGCCTTGGCGATTTATCAACAGTATGTCTCTATTTTCAGCATACAATCTAACTGAAAAACAGATTACGATGGCACAAAGAGGAGCAAAATATACAATGCTGCGTATTGAAAAACTTGACAAGTTACCTTTTACTGTGGCAGAGTCACCATCCACAGAATGGTTAATTCATGGCCATATAACACTACCGGTCACTACTTTCCAGTTTCAATATTGCCTAGAACAACAACAGGCGGGCAGATATGAAGCGATGGGTATGGAATTCATCAAGGAATCTTAGGAATTGCCATACAGATTTCGATACAGAAATGGGGACACGGAAGTGTTTCTTAGCTAACTGTGAGAATTCCTTAAGTGGATCTCTCATATGCCAGGATATCATGCTTCATGGGGCCTGTGATGGTTCAGTTGCTAACTTATCCTGCCACTTGAAAGGTTCCCCGGCTGCCGTGATTAATCCGGTATTTGAGTTACTTTCCAATGGGAGTTACATGATGCTGAATGATCAAGGTTGTTGTGGGATGCTCCCGGGCATCGCATATCTTGTCACTGTAAACTCCAGGGTAACTTGCTGTATGCAAGTATTGTTTCCACCGACCCATACAGTCAGGGAGGCGCTGTTATGGCCTTCGTTGAATGTTTCCTTTATGCGGTTTGATACTCTGAGCCGAATGAAAGCCATGCTTCTACAGCAAACTGTGCCCTCAACCTCCGCCCGAGAAACTTATGATCGCCAGGTTGCAAGGTCCTCGGCTGAGATACAGGCACTAGTACGAACAAACTGCCCTTTCCATTTCACAGAAATGGTACAACGTATCTTTAACATGTCTGATACAACGGGTATTGTCCACCTATTTAAGACCATAGGTTCTGGACTGTTAAGCACCTTTCAGACAATCCTCGGAGTTGTTCCCAACTTTTTACACTCCGTATTCGGAAGCATTTTTGGAGGGTTTCCGCTAATCCTGTTTTTAATAGCAGGTATCCTGATTGTCATTTTTTTGCTACGCAATGGACATCCCAGTCACCAAGGAGATGGAACGCACGCTCATGGAGCGCCGATACCGTGATCGCATGGTAATCCATCTGGGCACACCTCGTCTTCGAGAACTGAGTGAGTCTTGGTTCTTGTCATTTAGACCAGTCTGGATCAACTGTATTCTGCCTGTCCTCCGATGCCTGTTCTGCAGACAAGAATGCATGTTGGATCTCTGTCTGACACTTCCAACAATTGTGCCACCGGACGTTGATGCTTTACTGGTCCTGATAACAGCCCATGTTTTGCAGTGTCCTCAGCGTATTCCAATGTTGATGTCTGCATTCTTAGAGCCACCACAGGATGCTTCAGCTCCTGTTGGGAAGGATACCGGCTCCTCAACAAATGCTCAGGCCTTGGATGACACTAGTACATCCCCAGCAACGGCTGTGGTGAATAAGGAGGAACATCTGTGCTCGATTGACCTGATCTGCGAGGTGTTGCAGGGACCGTCGTCTGCGATTGCAGGCAACAGAGATGTTGCGTCTCCCAGCCAGGACACATAAACATTTGGCTCATCGTGTGCTGGGAAAATTCGGCCTTTTTCAAAAACAACCAAATTTGGAATTTTAAACAAGACACTTTGTCTAAACTGCATGGCTTTCAGTCTCTCATTATTCGGACTATATATACGAACTTATTTAGTACAGACTTCTGTCGCATGCACTATTTTTTCCCTTTTTTTTAGCATTTTTTAGAAATTTTACTTTTTAAGTATTATTTTTAATTGACTTATTAAATAGTTGCGTACCTAGTTTAGCCGTACATAGTATGTCGTCTAGTCGGATGAGGAGTGGGTGTTATGTTCCATATAGGTACCCTAATATAGGCTCAGGTAGTCACCTAACCTTTCACCTATATTCTCCCTACCATTACACTACATAACGATTCTTAGTACTGACCTTTTACCTAGTTACGGTAATGTCCAAAGATGACATGGGGTTTTCTCTGAAAAGCTTAAGCCTCATTCATTATGCATGAGGATTCTTGGAATCACAGCAGGACAACAGGCCTACCATCTCCTGCATAATAACTATGTACAAGGGTCATTCCTTTCGTCATCCCAGTCCGACATGACACAGCAAGGTATATCCCCAGGAGGTACCACTTTGGGTATATATGTACATCACCTCTGGCTGAGATAGGCAGAGGAGAAAAGGACTTCCATGCTGACTCACTGACGCGAGACGCTGAGGCTCCTGCACGCAGACACTCCAGCTCACAGTGGTCTGATATCCCTTGCAGGGTGTCCATCTCGAGACCAAGATGGGGTCCCACAGTCTCTCACTTCAGGTAATGGGGTTGATTTTATCCTAGAGGGATTCTTGGCTTTACAACCACACACATGCTAGGTACACTTAGGTACATCTAGTTAGGGACGCATTGTAGGAGTACGCATTCTACTGTCATGTATTTTATATACTTGCCTGTATTCATTGTTTTAGCACAATGGCAGAAATCTACCATCCTTTTACTCTGTTAGTGCTTATAATCATTTATATCTGTTATTGTCTATTGGTTGTTTCAGCACACCTATTTTACACTAGAATGACGCTGGTTCAATAAATGCTTATTGAAAAACGTCCCCACCGTTTATTCTGTGTATCTCTCTGAGACAAAGTGAGCACGAGTGACTGAGCGAAAAGTACACTGTTTCCACGATCCCTGATAGGACAGAGTTGTCAAGTTTGATAGTTGTCAAGAACTATTTTCTACTTGGTAAGAGGGGTTTCTAGTGGCACTGTGAGCTAGCTGGTATACAGGCTAACATATTCAGTAGGGGTGTCTAGAATCAGTCTGACTCCAATCCTTCAGTATATGTTGTCTAAACGTGCAGGTCCTATATAGGTTTGCAGGAACTACACAACAGTGTTGGACACTAAAGGGGTGGCATTTACTATTCTCTGCCCTAAGAAAACTATTTTGAAGAAAGTGTTGTACATTAGAGGGGTGACATTTAGTATTCCCACTCCAATCTATACCAATTTGGGAAAGGTATTGAACACTAAAAGGGTCACATTTACTATTCCCACTCCAATATAAACGTATTTGGGGAAGGTGTTGGACACTAAAGAGGTGACATTTACTATTTCCACTCCAATTCATACCAATTTAGAAAAGGTTTTGGACACTAAAAGGGTGACTTTTACTATTCCCACTCCAATATAAACCAATTTGGAGAAGGTTCGGGACACTAAAGGAGTGACATTTACTATTTCTACTCCAATATAAACCAATTTGCAGACGATGTTGGACACTAAAAGGGTGATGAGCACTATTCCCACTTCAATTTAAACGAATTTGGGAAAAGTGTGGACACTAAAGGGTGATATTTAGTATTCCAACTCCAATCTAAGTCAATTTGGTGAAGGTGCTAGACACTAAAGGGGTGAAATTAATTATTTCCACTGCAATCTAATACATTTTATGCAAGGTGCAACACACTAAAATGTTATAAACACAATGAAAACTCCATACTCACACATGTTTGATCTGTAAAATAAACTAAAATTTACTTTAAAAACACATGAATCAAAACTACAATACTATATATTCATAATTAGATATTAACATCTAAAATAATATGTTTATCACTATTGATAATTAAATTATTATTTAAAATATTTACACACATTCCTAAACTTCAACCATAAAACAAATAATAAAATCATAATAAAAATTAACAATCAAAAATTAAAAAACAGATAACAATTTTTAAATTTTACAATACTAATTTGCATGTCATTAAAATAATTAATATTTAATGTACATCAAAATATCCACTTTTAAAAATCTCCCCAACCTTATCCCCTAAAAATTATAAATCCACTATTTTAGACATTAATACAACAAAAAAGACAAATTTCAACAATTTTATAGTTAATAAATTATCTTAAACATTACACTAAATTACATACAAAATAACACTTACAAATGATATTAAATACAACGGAAATTTTCTAAATCGATATTTTTTACAACAATATTAAAAACAACACTTAAAACTACATATTTACCTTCGAAATTACTGTCAATTATTTTTTTGACATACCGATATTCCTAATCAAGAAAGGAGAGGGGGACAAGGAGCTGGATGAAGGTCCAGCGACTCGTGCTCCCGAATAATGAATAATTCACTAAAGAGAGGTGCTGTTCCTATAAGAGAGATGTGGGAGATGTTGTTTTAGAGACAGAGGAAGTCGGAGAGACTTTTACTTGATGCCCTCACACACCCCAAAGGATGTCATGCTTCATCATAGGGCGGTGCTCCACGTTGGGCCGGCGCTGCTATACCCTACCGGTCCCCCGAAGGGTCACTTTATCGGAGATCTTTTGTTTATCAAGCTGTAAGGTGTGTGCGGGTCAGTATTGATTTGTGATGGGTGGACGGTGAGTGGTGGGTTAAAAAATGACTAGGGGGTATCCAGAGTGAGTAGTTTTAATAGAGAGGATCCCTATGTCATGGTTAAAAAAACAATGGGTTAAATGCTGCTCAAGGGTAGTTATGGTCCTCAGTAGCTGAAATGATGTTGTTCTATTTATGAAAGTGAAATGCAATAGGTCGACATGTTTCACGCTTCACGTGGTCTCAGGAGGAGATCCCTAGCGCTTCTTCAGGACCAAAAAGGGGTGATAAAGGATTTACTAAGTGAATGAAAAGTGGCCTCCTCAACTGAAGTGGTGCCACTGGGAGGACCAGGGAAATGGTCCGATCTAAAACGATAAGAAGGGTGGGGTATAAAGAAAAACAACTAAAACAATGACAGAGTTAGTCGTATCAACGGTGTTATAGGCTATATACACCAAGTACGGTCCCTAGGCATTGGGCCGCGGTTTTATCACTGGACTCTAAACTCAAGGCCGATTCTTGCCACACATAGAGTCAAGGACAGAAGATACATAGGGATAAATGAAGTGGACGAACAAAAGTTGCAGTCAAACCAATTACTCTAGTGCAGTGGTGACGAACGTGTTGTCGTGAGTATCCCATGTCTATCGGTATTGGGGTGCTCGGGATAGTGGTATTTGGCGATATTCAGTTTTGAGTATCCATTTTAGTGGTGGGGCGAGATAATGCTATTCCCATGTGGTCTCGCAACTAAACTTACCGCACACTATCTGGAGAAAGGTCATAATGACAGAGACATCAAATGGACCATTATTGAGGAAGTTAAAGGCACTGGGAACTTGACCAGAAGATTATTGGAGCGTGAACAGCGTTGGGTCTACCGCTTAAAGACCCATGAGAATGGGCTCAATGACTCTATCCCATGGAATCAATTACATCAGAAATGAACCATTCAGGATGTAGTTCTACATCTACAAATAATGTATAGGATGCCTTCATGAATAACATCCAAGACCATCATTTTTTGGTGACAGGTCTAATATATGAACTATCCACCTGACACGGAAAACTAATCACCTCACATCGTAAC
Organism: Calotriton arnoldi; assembly: GCA_963921515.1. Taxonomy (NCBI): domain Eukaryota; kingdom Metazoa; phylum Chordata; class Amphibia; order Caudata; family Salamandridae; genus Calotriton; species Calotriton arnoldi. Next base: position 206,561 of record CAWUFW010007903.1, read on the forward strand.
TTAAGATTACCATTCATGACTGAGACATGTCCGTTATGCAGTTCACTAACCACTCATATTCAGATAACTCATTGTATTAAAAATGGTACTACATTCTTGTGGGAGAAATGCACTACCTAACACTGATATCCCCATTATACATCTCCGTGTGTAAGAGGAACCCGAACTGAGTGAATCAATATGGGCAAAATCAATAAAGTTATTTCCCTCCTTTTTTAAAAATAAAAAAAACTCACAGCACACAAATAAATAAAAACATTTTTTAGAGAGAACAACCTCGCATATCACTTGCCATAATTATAGGTGAATACCCATCAGCAACAATATTCTTTTACTTGTGGGGGTTGCCCATCATTAATCGTTCCCTACACTTTAACAAGTTATTATACATTGGGTTCGATATACTTTTTCAACTAGCATACACAGGACTTCAACTCCCATGATGCTATCCCATTGTAACAGGCGCGCTCTCACGTTGGCATCCATACGTGACGACGCGCCCACCAACGAAGTTGTATTCCACCAATCGAGTTCATGGGACTACATCGCCCCTGATTCGAGTACGCTACGTGAGACGCGGTGCAGATGCTGGCGGTCACGCGATAGGACACACCCGAATGGGCGTGCCAGATTTCTGTTTACCCGCAAAAGCACCGGCTATTTAATCCGGTACTTCCCGGGAATCGGGGCACAACCCGAGGAATCGGATACTATAGGTAATAACGCGGGGCAGGACCCTTGATGGTGTAAGTATATGGGACCACTGGCAACTTAACCCTCAATACAGGTACGGCTTGATCGAACTCTAAGTTACAAGGCAATGCATTGATGCCGTTTTTTGTATGCCGCTTTGTTTTTTCTCCCACGCCTACGCCGGTCACGTTTTACTTTGGGGCATGTCTTGAACACCAACAGAGTTTGATTATAGGGCTACCCCTCTTGATCCTGGAGCCCTCTGTGATGAACATACTCTTTCAAAGAAGGGTAAGGGACTAAGTTGTGCATGAAGTGTATGATTGAATAACCATAGAGATTGATTTTAGCATGGTGTGGTGTGTTTTGTAGTGACACAGGAGTGAGTTTCTTATGTGACTGCGCACGCACTGTAGTGTGAGTACTGGGAGATTGCGATTTTTATCGCCACATCACTATATATACCACCTAGTTGCGTGTGGTATTGATATATGCTACTGGAAACACATACTGGTTGGGTAAGTTGAGTGATGTCACTGGCACACCCTATTGCCCTGCAGACACGGGTGTTACCACTAGCACACCATATATGGGAAGAGTTGAGCTGGTATTATACCAATGAAATATTATACCATGATCACCTCTTTTTCTTTGATCTACAGATAGAGTGAAAAATATCTTTCAACAAAGACTAATTGGTCGGTTCGTCCTAAGGAGCAGCTTTCTGCCCTTAGAGAATATACGTAGAATAGGGAAATTCCCTTCTAATTTTAACCAGGGAGGATATCCCTCGTTTGCCCTGATGAAAGTGAAGGACCTTTTTGGCCAATAAGGACTGAAACATGTTTTTTTTTTTTGTCCTCATACCACCATTATATGCAAATAACAGCCAATCAACCAATCTATTCCTTCCCAGGCTTTTGCGATATATCAATAGTTCCTCGCTCGTGCCCCTTCCAGTATCCTGGCAGCACAGCCCACGCAGGTGTAATCATTGGACAGATGGGGTTACACACTTATAAAACCATTCCAGTCCTGAAAGGCCACCCAAATCTTAGAATATATATTGGACTCCAGGGCAGTGTCCATTTTTGCCGTTCTTCTTACTGCTTGTAACCAGTCCAACCCTTGTGGTGGGGTGGGTTCTATCCATTTTTTGCAAATTTCCCGCCTAGTGAGAAGAATTAGATAAAATAGCAAAGCCTTTTTATCCCCAGTAATAGCACTACATGGCTTATCTTCGACCCCCAGCATTATCAATAAGAGGCTAACTTTGATGTTTGTGTGAAAAATGTTGTTAATTATCTTTTCCACCTCAAACCAATACTCCTCTAACTGAGGACATTCAAAAAACATGTGCTTATCATTAGCGCTCAATGCTCCACACCTGCGACATTTGGGGGGGTAACAATTACAAACTTTGCTAATTTTTGTGGAGTCCAGTAAAGTCTATTTGCCGTAAAGAAGTGATTCCTCTTCAAATTCGATGGATTAACCGTTTTGTAAAGCAACTTGAAAGAAAGCTGCCATCATTTTTGTGGCTCAGGAATCTGCATAACTTCGTCCCATATTTCATAGGGGGCTTTGATTTTTTCCTCCTCGGAAATCAATAGTGCATGGTACCAGCCGCTTATTTCCTTCTTCGCTATAGTTTCGTTCTTTAACTTTTTTTCGAACTCCCAAAGACTCTTAGTCTCATGCCTATTCGCCTCCCCCCAGCACTTCAACTGTAGAAATTTAAACCGAGACAGGGATCCCCCTGTCTTGCTCAATAATACTTCCCATGGGACCACTTCATCCATCACTATCAGGTCCCCCCAGACCTCTATTCCTACCCTCCTCAGTGGGATACTCAGTTGGTCCTGCAAACATTCAGGCGTACCAGGTGAGTCCCATATTGGAGCCTCTCCTGAATAATATCCGATTCCTAATATGTTCCTGATCTTTACCCACAAAATCAAAGCTGCCTTCAACATCTTTAGTTTTACTTTTTTGAAAAACTTCTTTGCACCAAACTTAAACAAAAATCCCTTCCCGCCCCACTCTTTAATCATCTCTTCACACAGACCCCCACACCCTGTGCCCTGGCGTGCATAATAAAACCCTACAGTTTTTAAACTGGAATGCCATACAGTATAATTTTATGTCTGGTAATGCGAGCCCTCCTTCTGCCAATTTTCGCCTTAACTTCTTCCAGGACATACGTGCTCCCCTATCTGCCCAAACAAAACTGCCCAATTTAGCCTGTATTTTATCAATTAGTCTACTCGGGAACGTTAGGGGTATACAATTAAAAAGAAATGTAAGCTTCGGCAGAATCACCATTTTGATCAAATTGACCCTTCCATATACCGTTAACGGAAGATTCTTCCACCTAGTTAGTGTTCTCTCTATTTCCTTTGTGATTCTTTCGAGATTATGCTGTGGAATATCCTGCACTGTATTAAGAATGTTTATCCCTAAATACCTAATCTCTTTTGTACACTCCCCTCCAGTCTGGGATGTTCCAACTCATGACCCCGGTTTTTTCTCTATTTACTAGATATCCAGACAGGGCCCCAAATTCATCCGCCAATTGCTCTATCCTTGGGATTGTTGCAGCCGGGTCTGCTGTATAAATGATTAAATCGTCTGCGTATAAGGAGATTTTTTTTTCAAACAGACCTGTACGGAAAGCCTTCACCTGGTTATCCTGGCGAAGCGCCTGAGCAAATGGCTCGATATATAGATCAAATAACAGGGGTGAAATTGGGCAGCCCTGTCGTGTCCCTCTCGTGATCATAAAACTCTTAGTAAGGACTCCATTTAAAAGAATCCTAGCTGTAGAACAGTTGTATAATGTTTTTAATGTAATTATAAAGTCTGGCCCAAATCCCATATGTTCTAAGACTACCCATAAATATTCCCAACGAACTCGGTCAAACGCCTTAGCGGCGTCCAATGTGACCACCGCCAAGGGAGCAGATCTTTCTATGGCTATGTCAATGCATCCTATTAGTTGTTGAGTCAACTCACACATTTGCCTTCCGGGGATAAACCCCTTCTGGTCCTCATGTATTAGTTGGGGTATTACTCTGGATAGCCTCCCTGCCAAAATGCTGACAAAGATTTTATAGTCAGCATTTAGCAGGGATATTGGCCGATATGATTCAGCCTTAACCGGGTCCTTAGCAGGTTTCAGTATTAAGACTATAGAGGCTTCACGCCATGATTCTGGGGCCTGCACTCCCCCTTTATATATCAATTTAAACAACTTCTCCCAGATAGGTAATATTTCTTCAACTATATTTTTATATACTTCCGCCGGGAGAGCATCCAGCCCTGCCGCCTTCCCATTTTTAGACTTTTTTATTGCTCCTTTTATCTCTTCCTTTGTGATTGGTGCTTCCAGTATTTCTTTCCCTTCTTCACTCAAGAACGGAAGATCAAGCGAGTTAAGCCAGCATCTGATCTTTGTGGTATCAGAGATACTATTTTCCGTATAAAGCTGTGAAAATAATGTAACTATGTGCTCCTGCATGGAGTCCCAGCTATCCAACTTTCCTCCTGTTTCACTATTAAGTTCTTTTATTTCATTCCTTGACCTTTCCACTCTCTCTTTCCAGGCAAGCAAAGCACCTGCTTTTTCACCATATTCAAATTCCTTTATATTTGCCGCTTGCCATCTAGCTTTACACTTTTGCTCTATTTTTATTTTAAATTCTAGTTGTACCTCATTTAATTTCTCTTCCGTCCTTGTTTTTCTTCCCCCATACACATAGAGTATAGAGCCTCCTCTAAAATCCCAATCTTCTTTTCCATATTCCCTAATTCTATACGTGCTTTCCGGTTTTCTGATGAAGTTAGGCTTTTAGAATACCCCGGATATATGCCTTAAAGGCATCCCAAACAATACCCAAGGGGGCAGTATCTAGATTATTGACAAAGTATTCAGTTGTTGCTTCCTTCAGAGCTATCTCAACCCCTCTTCTAGGAGCAATGCACGTCTTAAAGTCCATCTCCTAGGTGGTTGCGGCCCCAGAGCTTGTATGGTTATCATTACAGACGAGTGATCTGAAATATGGGCAGGGAAATGCTTGATCTCCTTGATATTTGCTGCAAAAGATCTATCCACTAAAAAATAGTCGAGTCTCGAAAAGTGGTGATGTTTTTTGCTATGGTACGTGTACCCCCTTGTCTTGCCCTTCAAATATCTCCATACATCCACTAAATTAAAATCACGTATCATGCTTTTTAGGGCGTTTCTCATTCTGGGAACATATACACTCTCTCTCCTTGTGGACCGATCTAACACAGGGTCTAGCAGAACATTAAAATCCCCACCTACGATTACTGGTACAGAGATTGCTGCCAACCTCAATTCTAGATCAACAATATATTGGGGGTTATCCTCATTAGGTCCATAGCATCCCACACATAAAAACTCTGTCTGCCCATTTTAATCGGGCCAAAGCCCACCTACCCGAGCTATCTGTGCTAGACTCTTTCATTTCTATTCCACAACCACTCCTGATTAGGATAGCCACTCCCTTACTACAACATAGTTGATCTGAGACAATAAAGTTTTGGACCCAACCGCACCTCTGAAGTAACTCCCTACTCTCATTTGCCAAAAGGTGCGTTTCCTGTAACAGCATTACTTGTGCCTGACTATTTTTTAAATATTCTAGTATTTTCCTCTTCCTAGGTTTGGATCTCAAACTATTCACATTCCAAGTGAGAATTTTGATGCTTGGTATGTTAGTCGAAGCCATCTTTCTTAATACGTTTCCTTACTGTTGTCAATCCTGAGCTAAAGAGATATTCCTGGATAGAAGGTGTTGAGGATTTTCGGACTGAAACATGTTGGCTTTAGGGTCATAGGACCATAAAAATCCCATTGACCCCCTTTTGTTAAGCATTTTAATATCCCTAGCAGATCAACGAATAAAGGGATACCGGGATTTGCTGGCGGATTTTTAATCTTTAGTTCCCCCTGGCTGTTTTTTCACCAAGAGCTCCCTGGAATACAGTCGAGCCCACCCTGACTTATAGGGGTCAGGGTGACCCGATGATGAAGCATGACACCACTAGGGTGTGTGAGGGTAAATTAAACAAAAGGAAGTTTTTCCTTTCCCACTTTCTAGTAGGCAACAACTAAATGCTTCATATAGGATCTTCCCATATTCAACCGTCTAGAGTTAAGTATTAGAACCAGTGAACATCGTTCACTTGATTGTGGGTTACTTTTTGTGGAATAGTATTTAACACGGGAGGACGTACTCCCACTTGTGACTACCTCTCGGCCCCTACGGCACAGGTGTATGACCATTCCCTGGTTGCCATTGTTACTTTGTGAATTGAGCAGCGTATAGCTGTGGGGTTTCTTGGAAAATTTCCAAACCTAACCTAAATAATTTTTAGTCACTAAAGGCTCTCTCTTTTTTGTCACTCACTCACCACCCTGTGCACTATCGTCACTTACACTACCCTGCAACCGTTATACTAACAACACTGGCTGAAGCCCTTGGAATAGGGTACACAGATGAAATGGCATCTGCAATCCTAGCTGCCCCATCATTACTACCTGATACGAATATAAACCAAAGCCTTAACCAAGCCCAAAACTGGGTTGAATTGAAAGAATTAAAACGCTTGCAAATGAAAATACTGCTACATGGGGCCATTATGACGGAGTACTTGCGTGGTAACGCAGCCCCACCTGGCTTACTGGTCACCATTGCCCCACGGATCTTTTTGGATGACCCACAGTTCAAAAAGGAGTGGTCGCTGATCGCGTGGCTTTGCACACGCGATTGGCTGATCTTCATCATAAATACAGCTAAGCGCTTATCAGAAGACCTCTTGATTAAGATTAAAACGAATGAAGACGCACTCATGACTGAGATAAAAATGTCCATCTTCAAAAAGAAACTTGAGGAAGTTAATAAAGAAATTGGAGATCATAAGGATTACCTTATGCAAAGTAAAATAAATAAACTCCAAAAAGACCTAAAAAAATTCTCACATGAGAAAGTTTATCCATACACCAAGGATGACTACAAAAGTCAAGACAACTCTGACTCTGGATCCTCATATCAGGAAGGTTGGGATTCATCCAATTCAGAACAAGACGAATGGTCCAGCGACAGTTCAACTAAAAGCTGGAGAGGCAAATCTAGAAGATCACGAAGAGGTGGATACAACTAGAGGTACCCATCACAACAAATGTAACCCTGACCAGGGCCCTTCGGACCAATTCCTTTCCAAGGACCTCCTCAATACCAGACAACTCCCTTTTTCCTTCCCGACTTCAACCAGAACCGTTTTTTAGGTCAGGGCGAGAGGAGAGGAAGACGTGGAAGAAGAGGGAACAGAAGGGTCCAATGGGAAGCCAACAGGACATCTGTGAACACCAGGAGCCAGACCAGAGGCCAGCAACCCAGCACAAGTGCATCGAGGAACTAGTTGTCAACCTTACCGAAATACCATTAAATCCGGATGAGCTCGCAGTCCTCAATAAAGGGTTGGGGTTCGTGCCGACAGCCTTCTTGGATAAATTTCAACTAACATCTGAACTGAGCGAATTTTTTCACAAAATTCGAATAAAGACATTCTTTCTGGACAAAGACAAGCCTGACGAGGACAACGGATATACTACTCTCCGTCCAAAGTCTACCTTCTTTCCACCTACTTCAATGATGCCCCCGGAAGTTATCGCTTTCGAGGAAGGGGTATCGAATGAGATTGAACAACTATGACCCAAAAGGGACACCTTTAACAACCTGAGCAAAAAGGAACGTGAGGGTCTAAAAGCATTGAGTACTAGGGCCGACATAATCATCAAACCAGCGGATAAAGGTGGGGCAACCGTTATTCAGAGCACCAGCGCCTACAGGACAGCATGTCTGAACCTCTTGGCCGAAGAGAAATACTATAAAAAGATCCACAGAGACCCTACTATACGCATCAGGAAGACAGTTGAGACACTTAATACAGATGCATTGAAAAACGGCTGGATAATGAAAAAAGAACACGACTTTCTAAACACGGATGATCCCAAGGTGCCCCGGTTCTACACAATACCGAAGATACACAAGGGCAAAATTCCTCCCCCCCGGGAGACCCATTGTATCGGGCATAGGGTCACTGCTCGAACCCCTGTCCAAATATACAGATTGGTTTCTCAGACCACTGGTAACGTGGATAAACTCCTATGTACAAGATACCAAACACTTGCTGAATCTGCTCGCCAACTTGGAATACAACCCAGAGGAAAACATCATGATTTGTTTGGATGTTGAGGCGCTGTATACCAGCATTCCCCAAGAAGAAAGCCTCCGGGTCATTGAAGATCTCTTACAAAAGGAGGACTGGCAATGGGAGGCACCAATGAAGTGGATCATCACACTGATGCGCATAGCACTCACGGAGAACTTCTTCAGATTCGAAGACCAAATGTATCTCCAAGTCCGTGGCACTTCAATGGGCAGCACGTTCGAGCCAAGTATAGCGTGTCTGTTTATGAGCCAGTTCAAAGAACAAAATATCTGGCCAGCGAACCCTTTCTCAGATAACATCTGCAAGTGGTATAGCTACATAGATGACATCCTCATCATTTGGAAAGGAGACAAGACTAAGATGATGAATTTCTCAGGATGGATCAACCAGCTTGACCCACACGTACGGTTCACCATGACCTCAAACAACCAGACGGTCTCTTTCCTTGACATAACACTGACAACAAGGGATGGAACCCTGGTTAGTTCACTATATACTAAACCTACGGACAATAATAGTTTGTTGCGCTTTGATAGCGCACACCCACGTTACTTGAAAGAAAATTTACCTGTGGGCCAGTTCCTGAGGATCCGCAGGAACTGTGCAGACCTGGCCGACTACAAAAAAGAGGCAGAGATACTAACTGTTAAGCTACAGCAAAAAGCCTATCCAAGGGCAATCATTGACAAAGCGAAAAAACGATCACGCAACACACCGAGGGCAGCGCTATTAGAAACCTACTCAAGACCAGAGCCAGACTCATTGATTTGTGGTAGTACTTTCAATTCTTCATCGAATGAGGTAAAGAAAATCATAAATAAAAAATGGTCCATTTTAACATCGAATAAATTGACTTTAAAAAAAACCATGTTCTCTTTCCGAAAAAACAAGAGTCTAAGAGATACACTGGAACATGCAGACACATATAGACCCAACTTAACCAAGCAACTCACTTTATGGAACCAACCACCAGTAATGGTGGATCCTGTGTGATATGTCCTTTTACTGAGCACACGAAGCAGGTTGACCTGGGACTGACCTCCCCGTGAGAACAACGGACCCCCACAAATTGCAACAGCGACAATGTTGTTTACAGGATTAAATGCCCGTGTCAATTGATGTATATAGGGATGACGACTAGAAAAATAAAGGTCTGCATGAGTGAACACCGCAGCACTATAAGGCAAGCAGTAACAGCAACTAAACTTACCGCACACTACCTGGAGAAAGGTCATAATGACAGAGACATCAAATGAACCATTATTGAGAAAGTTAAAGGAACTGGGAACTTGAGCAGAAGATTATTGGAGCGTGAACAGCGTTGGGTCTACCGCTTAAAGACCCATGAGAATGGGCTCAATGACTCTATCCAATGGAATCAATTACATCAGAAATGAACCATTCAGGATGTAGTTTTACATCTACAAATAATGTATAGGATGCCTTCATGAATAACATCCAAGACCATCATTTTTTGGTGACAGGTCTAATATATGAACTATCCACCTGACACGGAAAACTAATCACCTCACATCGTAACTTAAGATTACCATTCATGACTGAGACATGTCCGTTATGCAGTTCACTAACCACTCATATTCAGATAACTCATTGTATTAAAAATGGTACTACATTCTTGTGGGAGAAATGCACTACCTAAAACTGGTATCCCCATTATACATCTCCGTGTGTAAGAGGAACCCGAACTGAGTGAATCAATATGGGCAAAATCAATAAAGTTATTTCTCTAGTTTTTAAAAATAAAAAAAACTCGCAGCACACAAATAAATAAAAACATTTTTTAGAGAGAACAACCTCGCATATCACTTGCCATAATTATAGGTGAATACCCATCAGCAACAATATTCTTTTACTTGTGGGGGTTGCCCATCATTAATCGTTCCCTACACTTTAACAACTTATACATTGGGTTCGATATACTTTTCCGACTAGCATACACAGGACTTCAATTCCCATGATGCTATCACATTGTAACAGGCGTGCTCTCACGTTGGCATCCATACGTGACGACGCGCCCACCAACGAAGTTGTAATCCACCAATCGAGTTCATGGGACTACATCGCCCCTGATTCGAGTACGCTACGTGAGACGCGGTGCAGATGCTGGCGGTCACGCGTTAGGACACACCCGAATGGGCGTTCCAGATTTCTGTTTACCTGCGAGAGCACCGGCTATTTAATCCGGCACTTCCCAGGAATCAGGGCGCAAGCCCGAGGACTTGGATACCATAGGTAATAACGCATGGCAGGACCCTTGATGGTGTAAGTATATGGGACCACTGGCAACTTAACCCTCAATACAGGTACAGCTTGATCGAACTCTAAATTACAAGGCAATGCATTGATGCCATTTTTTGTATGCCGCTTTGTTTTTTCTCCCACGCCTACGCCGGTCACGTTTTACTTTGGGGCATGTCTTAAACACCAACAGAGTTTGACTATAGGGCTACCCATCTTGATCCTGGAGCCCTCTGTGATGAACATACTCTTTCAAAGAAGGGTAAGGGAGTAAGTTGTGCATGAAGTGTATGATTGAAGAACCATGGAGATTGATTTTAGCATGGTGTGGTGTGTTTTGTAGTGACACAGGAGTGAGTTTCTTATGTGACTGCGCACGCACTGTAGTGTGAGTACTGACAGATTGCGATTTTTATCGCCACATCACTATATATACCACCTAGTTGCGTGTGGTATTGATATATGCTACTGGAAACACATACTGGTTGGGTAAGTTGAGTGATGTCACTGGCACACCCTATTGCCCTGCAGACACGGGTGTTACCACTAGCACACCATATATGGGAAGAGTTGAGCTGGTATTATACCAATGAAATATTATAGCATGATCACCTCTTTGTCTTTGATCTACAGATGGAGTGAAAAATATCTTTCAACAAAGACTAATTGGTCGGTTCGTCCTAAGGAGCAGCTTTCTGCCCTTAGAGAATATACGTAGAATAGGGAAATTCCCTTCTAATTTTAACCAGGGAGGATATCCCTCGTTTGCCCTGATGAAAGTCCAGGACCTTTTTGGCCAATAAGGACTGAAACATGTTGGCATTAGGGTCATAGGACCATAAAAATCAAATTGACCCCCTTTTGTTAAGCATTTTAATATCCATAGCAGATCCACGAATAAAGGGATACCATGATTTGCTGGCGGATTTTTAATCTTTAGTTCCCCCTGGCTGTTTTTTCACCAAGAGCTCCCTGGAATACGGTCGAGCCCACCCTGACTTATAGGGGTCAGGGTGACCCGATGATGAAGCATTACACCACTAGGGTGTGTGAGGGTAAATTAAACCAAAGGAAGTTTTTCCTTTCCCACTCTCTAGTAGGCAACAACTAAATGCTCCTTATAGGATCTTCCCATATTCAACCGTCTAGAGTTAAGTATTAGAACTAGTGAACATCATTCACTTGATCGTGGGTTACTTTTTGTGGAATAGTATTTAACACGGGAGGACGTACTCCCACTTGTGACTACCTCTCGGCCCCTACGGCACAGGTGAATGACCATTCCCTGGTTGCCATAGTTACTTTGTCATGTTCTTAAGTTGCTTTCTCTCCCTAAACATAATGACATTTGACACACATTTATTTGCGTGCACACACAGGTTAACATTCCCCGAACTCGGTTTGCTTACAATACCACTTTGTAACCACTCTATCAGAACACCTTAAAAATTCTGTACAAGGGCTAAGTTCAGCACGCAAGATGTTGTTATTTATTTTTGGCCACACAGCGACAGAGCTATCACAATAGAATAAACAATAGCTACCTGACTGGGGCTTCATCATGGTAACATGGAGGATGTTATTATATATATGACATCAAGCCTTTGTTTATTCAAAGAGAGGTCGGTCCATGCCAAAATTCCAGTTCAGCTGATTCCTGTTACCTCATGCGAGGGATGCGGTCCAACTCTTCACCAAGACGGGCAGCTTGCTGACACTAACCCACGGGTAATGGGGAGTTAGACTACCCGACTTGGATTTGGCAGATCCACTCACCTTAGACATGATCGGTTAGGATGTGCTAGGTAGGAGTACATTATATTACAATACTTGTATGCAAGCATATATTCTCTTTAAAAAGAAAAATGGTTGAACTATTTATCTTTTTCACCATTCTCGTAATGCTAATAATATTATTCTGTTTCCTTCTGTTAATCGTTGCAGCACAAGTATTTTACTCAAGAATCACAATGCTTTAATAAATATTGAAACAGCATGTTGTGTATTTCTTGTATATCTCTTTGGGCATGCATAAGCAACTAAGCGAAAGGTTTCAAGATCTGTTACCATGATTTCCTTGGGGATTCAGGGTTGTCATGTTCTGTGGGTTGCACATTCATTTGTTACCCTGTAAAGTTAGGGGTACAGATGCTGTACTGTGAGCTAGCAGGACTATAGGTCAACATATCCTAAGGGGTGCTCAGAATCAGTCTTGCACCAGTCCAACATTTTTGTTGTCCAACAAACGCACAGTTTTACTTGAGAAAGTATAAGCCGTACAACAGCATGACTAATCTCAGAATACTCCTCTGCTTGACTCAGTTTCCTACCTGTTTTGTCCAAGCCTGGCAAAACAGCTTTCACAACCAGTGCCCCTTCTACAGCAAGGGTGACTGATCTCAATGAGCCTCTGGGTTGCCCTTCTGTGAGAAAAATTTGACAAAGCACCAATCGCCTGCAGTTCGCAAGTATATGCAACAGCATGGTTTATTTGCTGCAGGTTCACCCTATACAAATTAGAAGCAGGAGATCTGTAAAGTGTCCTAGATGTATAGGAAAAAAGAAGATGTGCAGTAGGCAGGTTGTAAGAGGTTCTACTCAATTTATTCTCAGTAGTAGATTTTATTATGGGAGGTCCCAGGCACATCTCCACCCACAAGCCTGAAGTGACCCTTGGATCATTGCAAGAAAAAAAACAAATGACTAAATAAATTAGTATATAAGGTTCTGCAGGATGAATAATTTCTTTATGGAGCCTAAATCTTGCATGGAACTCACCATTGAAAGTGTGGCATGTGGCTGTTGTTACAATCTGCTCCTTTTGAGAGGGCCGCAACCAGATAGCTAGTAACAGGGAACTGGGCAACAAGTGCCCTCTCATGAGAAGTATCTCATATAGAACAGTGGAGAGCTATTTATGGGGCCTTTCACCTTTTGGAAATCTACATATGTGGCTTATTGGCATGAGGTTAAGAGTTCATAAACTATTAGTAAAGCATGTTACAGAAATCGGCAGATCTGGTGGCTCAGATGTTGAATGGTTTTCTAGATTTGGTAAAGGTTATAAGTACCATACTGTTAAGCGTTGTGACAAAAGTTTAATCCTACTAGGTATTCATGAATTTGCTCAGTGTAAATGGAAATAAGCATTAACAAATTATTTGGTCATTTCCCTGACAGCCACCATTTGGAGCACCCACGCAGGATATGGTGCACTGCAGTAGGCAACAAGGCGCTGGTTGCAGTGTCAGGGAACCTGTCGAGCACTGCTGGGCCCTCTCAAAATAAAAAAAGGGAAAAATAAGGTTTGCATTAAAAAATTAGGACACATTGGCTCACCAGTCTCTGGCACTGAAGGGGTCTACTTGTAAGCTGCTCTGCACTTGTGCACAGGCAAAAAGCCATCTTTCACAGTGAGGGGAGCCACTGGCTTCTGTATGCTCTAGTGGGTCAAAGCTGAATGTGCATGACACACAACAGTCCACTGGATGAAGAGGGCTGACTATCAGCCCTGTTTGTTTGTATGTGTCTATGTGTATGTATTGTTTAATTAATGTTTTGAAAAACAAAATATCTTCGATATCGCCAGACTTAAAAAGAGAACCGTCATATGTGGTACATTTGTACTGTTGAAGTATACCAAGAATTCCTTCTCTGTCTGTTTCTAATATATTTTTATTTTTGCTCTAGCTTATTTACTCCAGGTTTAAACTTTTCTGTTTTCACACTTTCTTGGCAAAGAGTTTCAGATCATATCGCTATATACATATGCTGCATTTCCAAGTGCCACTTTAACTATGTTCAAGAGTCTCAGTTGATGTTGCCTTAAACAAAGCCTTTAACAATCTCTTTCACCTAAGCATAGGCGTCCAGCACACATTTTTATATCCAAGCCCTTCAGGAGTATTTCCATATGCTTCTGTGCTAAAACGCAATAGTCGTTATAGACTACTTCCATAATGCCCGATTACTAACTGGTAATCTTCATTACTCCAAGTCTGAGTTTACCTCGTCACAGTCCTTAATTTATGAAAGTTTTTGGTCTTAGACAGGCGAAGTCCCTCAGACTTAACTCTTTCTATTCTTTCATTAGGTTAATTTTCATCTAGAACAAATACAACTTCTTTGGCCCTTTTTATGTCTTATCAATAATAATCTCTCTTCCCTATCCATAAAACTCTAGTCTAGTGAGCACTCCCTGAAATACCAAGGATAATCTGAAAAGGTATGGGTATGGAGAGGAGGGATGTCTGACTGTGACGAAGAAGACTCAAACTAGGAGTAATTAAAATTCCCAGTAAGTATTCAGGTCATTATATCCATATCTTCTCTTCCTTGTCACAGTCCTAAACTTATGAGGATGCACCAAGCATTCCAAATCTATGTAAAGAAAATAAAGAAACATTAAAATTAGATCAATCTCTTTGTCTTTATTATCTAGCTATTTGTTTATGCCAGAAACAAACTTAAAAGTTATAAGCCAGATCACTTACTAAATCATTTGAAAAAATAAAGACAATGGAATATTATTTTATCTTTTTGATTATTTTGCCTATTCCAGCACAAAACAATACCCCTTAAGATAAATATTTATGATCATGGTCGTGCTCCTGTACACAATCATGATTTACAAATGTATTTAATGAGGACATATTTCCTGTAACGAAATGCCCTTGGCCTCCACTTAAACGACTGCTACAGCTCTATTAGAAGAACCCTGAATTCCACAGAGGGCTTCCTGATCTATTGCAAATTTAACACATTTTCTAGTCCCTTGCCCTTGTTTGTCATACCAAAAGTGATCAGGAGAAAGTTGTATATTCTAAATAATCCAGTTCTTTCCAAAAAATTTGTATTAAGCATGTAGAGTGTGTAATTTCCCTTCTTCTGGAGTGAGAGATTAAGAAGGAAAACTGGAAGATAAAGCTTTTTTGCTAAACAAAATTTTAAATTAATCTTTTGAATAAATCTTGGACTTGGGTTCAAGACCATCTTATCTGGTAAAATATCTGGTGCATCTTTAACCAGAAGCCTCTTGTTCTCCGTGACCCCAGGCATATATGAATGCAAGATGAAAACCAACCTTAGAACAAGACACTAACACAGCAAGTCATAAAGACGTAGATACCAGACAGATGTAAGTGGATGTAATACAGGTTGTTTGTGACTGAACTCTTAAGAAGTCTCCCTGTCTTTCCTAAATAGCAGAAGCCATTGCTTCCAAATACTTTAATTATTGAAATGGTAACCTCTCCATTTCCACAACAACAGATGAGGATAAAACAGGGACTGCTGAGAGAGTTGAGGTCAGATTAATGGACTGGAAGCTAACGGAAGTTACACTGGGGGACTCTCAGACAATTGATTCAACAGGAAGAAACCAAGGTCTCCTCTCCTAGAAAAGTGCTATCAATATTTCTTGTGCTTTCTTACTCTGCATCTTTCTGAGCACTTTCAGAAGGTGGGGAATTGGAGGAAATTAATACAGGAGATATGTAGGGTATTGGAGTGATAGCATGTTCACTCTCCATGCCACAGGCCGCCTGGCCTTTAAGCAGAACAGAGAAAGAAGGGTGTCTTTCTCTATGGTAAACACATCTAGCCATCAGGGCCGGACTGGCTACCGGGCGTTTTTGGAATGCTGTCGAGCTGGGGGCTGATGTCACTGTGGTGGGGGCTAATTTCGTTGATGGAGACCTGTGTGTGCTTCGAAATAAACAAGGCAAAACGAATTTCGTTCAGCACACGCAGGTCCCCATCAACGAAATCAGCCCCCAGCTCGGCAGCATTCCAAAACGCCTGGTAGCCAGTCCGGCCCTGCTAGCCATGAGCTGGCTAGTTTATCTGTCAGATCATAGATTCCTTGTGGTTGAAGATGTGGACTGACTGAAGAAGGGAAGCAACAACTCAACCTGTCAGCTATCACATTTTGGGAACCCTCAATATAAGCTGTTAATGACAGTGTTTGTCTGCCTATATTCTGATTGAGTAGGCTAACTCTACTAGACAGTGGGACTTTTTGCCTCCCATCTGACATTACAGATCTTTGTAACCTGATTGTCAGTTTAAGTGATGACTACCTTATTCTGATTAAAATAATTTAAATGACTTCAGGGCTAGAAAGATTGCCATTAACTCCAGTTGGATGATTGGTTCACATCCTCCTTAGACCATCTTCCCAGCACATTATCTTCTCCCAAAGTTGCTGTGATAAACAAAGGAACTAGAAGATAGAGGAGTTGCCAGATGTTTCTCATCCTGGCCTAAAATGTTGAGAAATGGGTATTTGTATTTTCATGTTTTGCCTGGCTCAATGCTTTAGGAGGTGTTGTGCCAAGGGCTTGAGGCTAATCTCACCCAAGGAACTACTGTCACTGTGGCAGACATATGACATGAAACTGGTATACACTCCTTTGCTGAGGCTAGGCCTTTTTTCAGAAGAGATTACAGATGATGTTGCACTGAAAGTACTCTCCTTCAATATACAGACTACTGCCCTTGTGAGCAATCACTTCTGAGCTGAAAATAGGTTTGATTTTGTTGTGTTGAGAACAAAGCTGAATTGTGTGAGCGCTTTACACACCAATACTGTGTCCTCTTTTGCCTACAAAAAGATTGAGCAGAGATTAGCTAGATATTGTCTAGATATGAGCACAATTCAATCCCCTTTAATTGGAGACATGCTATTACTGATGCCATTACCATTCTTGGTGCACCAAAGGTCGGAACGACAGGATTATGAATTGATAATCATCTTCTAGAGCAAATCTGAGGAATCTGTGTCATGAAGGATAGATGGGAATGTGAAAATAAGGATCCTGAAGATCTAATGTTATAAGAAAATCTCCTTGGGCTGTAAGGGGTAGCGCCATCCGTAATGTTAGAGGTTCCTCTAGTCTAGAATTGGTCTCAGTTCCTCAAATGTTTCTTTTATACAGAGAAAAGATCTGAAAAAAATCCTAATGCCTTTTTCATGCTGGGGAAATTTGATGATTGTGTTCATCTAAAGCAATTTCTGAACTGCCTAGGGTAATTCCTCTCTCATTGAGATGTGAAGGACGAGTTGTGCTTCAAAACCATGGTTCTGAAGGAGCAAACTTGAAAAATGTGTGATAACCTTGTAATACTACCTTTAATACCCACTAATCTATAATGTTTGCTTTCCAACCGTGAACAAAGTGTATTAACAGTGCCTCTACCGGTAACACTCTTAGTATGACATAGTGAGGACTTTGGCATTTGGGAGGATGCCACCAGGTTTGTGGGTCAGGATTTATCTCCGTAGACTAAAAGGGCTTATGTGTTGCTGATTAAACTGTTCCTGAGTCTTGTGAAGTAAGAAGGATCTAGGTTTTCGAAACCTAAAAGGCTGTAGCAGCTTCTTGTCTTCCACAGACATCTTTAGAATATCATCCACTTCTGAACCAAAAAGTGAGATTAAATTCCTCTGAGCTGCATCCATCTCCCAAGGCCATAGCTACACATGCCTTCTGCTCACAGTTATGGCTTCTATAGCAGCTGCTGAGCATAAAGAATTCAAGGTGGTGGCTTATAAAAATCTCACCATTATTTCCATACTGGCCAATATTTCAGTACAGGCCTCCCCACTCTGCATGGTGTTGATCAAGAGCTGAAAATTCTTAATAATCACCTGAGACGCTTAGGCTGTATATGTGGCTGTACAATATGAAACATTTGTAGTTGTATACGTGTTCCTTAAAGCAACTTCTACCTTTTTTATCTATTGGATCTAAACCTTTTAAATCCTCTGTAGTCAAAGAAGAGGATATACTGGCAAAAAGAAAGTCAACCTTTACATTCTGTGGAAATTCAAATTAAGAGCCTATTACTATATATCTCTTGGCCAGAAAACATGGACAATCTGATTTATCTATATCATTCTATTCACAATGCAGTGTCTTGCGATATTTTATGACGGAACCCTTTTGTCTCCTAACAGAATCCGTAGAGCTGTTACATAGGTGTCAGAGTGCATTACCATGAAAGCTTGTTTTAGAATGTTGGGATCGCAGTTACACACAGCAGAATAAAGACGTGTAATACTAAGCTCTGTGTGTGGAGTGGTCATTGGAGGGTACCTAGGCTGGGAAGATGCTAAAAATGGTGACGATATAGGGGATAAGTAGCCTGAAGAACAACCGAGCTCTCCCAGGCTGGGCAGACGCTACACACATGGCATAATATCTTTGACAGCTTTATGTAAGGGGAGGGTATCTTTAGGAGGCCCATACAATCCAAACAGGTCATGAATACTAGCTGAAGGTGTGTCATTAGGGAAATCCAGCTTAGTTTTAATTTATTATACCACCTTCGTCCACTGAGATCCCCTTATCAACTTTCCACTAAGAGGCTCCAGTTCTTCAACATCTGAAGAAACCAGCCCTGTTCTTTTTACGGCAGTCTGTAAAGCATTATTAAATCTGCGTTCCTTTCAGGAGAGTACAAAGGACCCTCTTGGAAGCACTCCTACTTCGCTCAATGATTGCCACGCAAAACAAGAAATACTCGCTCTCCAGGTGTTAAATATCCCATAGGTCTATTCACCTCTATAAATGTAGCCCTATAACGCCCTCGCAAATCCCCGGAAAAAGCATGACTGGAATCAAGCTCAGGTTCAGAACTGGAATACACAGAACATACATGAGGCAAGTAGGTTACATGTAACAGGACAGATCGGGAAAAGTGCAGAAAGGACTTGGACCAAAGGCTATTACAGAAATAGAGGGGCAGGATATCAGACAGAAACAGAATCAAAAGGCAAGCTTAGAAGTACAACAGGGGGAACTTGACAGAGCACGAGGAGGCGCAACAGCCAAGTCAATTGACAGGCTGTACAGGGCTGAAATAGGTAGAGGCTGAGGGGAAGAGCACAGGTGCAAGGAAAGAGCCAGGTGCAAGGAATCGGGGAACCACCAATCAAAGGAAGGCCGAGCTGGGACTTGGAAAGGGGTAGATCAGCAAAACCAGGGTGTGCACAACAGGAAACAGGAAAGCCAGGAACAGAGTACAGATCAGAACCAAGAGGGAAAAATGTCCAGAATGTACATATAAAAGGGTCAGAATAACTGTAGGATCCAGGAACCAAGCTAGTAAACAGAGAACTACCACCAGGACATGATCGAGGATAGGTCTGATGACAGAGGGAACAAAATGGACTGTAATCCTTCAGGGAAGTGATAGAGAAACCTGGACTGGCAGTAAGTACGCCAAGTGGAGATGCTTATATTTTCCAAAAAGGCTGGTTCTCCAGGGGCCCAAGTGAGGGATATCTAGTTGCAGGGTAATGGAATCCTGACATAAATGCATTCTTTATCATAAAGGGTGGAGACGAAGGTCAAAAAGAATGGTTTCCTGCCTTCGTAGAATTGAGAAAAGTGAGCAGAGGGGGTAGTTTTTTTTCATTTCTCTCCCTATGCTATGACAAAGAACATTTCTTACATTTGTTTATGATGCTGACAAGGGAGGTATTCAAAAAAGTTTACTGAAGCTACATTATCCTTTGGGATAAAGTTTAATATAGAGGGTATTGGATTCTACACATTTCCATTACACCCTATTTTCCATGATGCCCAGTGTACTAAATCTCCTTTACTTTCCTCTGTGATTTTCCTCTTTTACCTATGATTCGCCTAGATGCTAATCATGCACCCCTTTGCTTTTCATGCATAGGGACTCCATCCAACATGGCAATTGTTTTGTGAGATTTTCACTCCAGCCCTGAATTGCTTCAAGCAATGCACTATAGAGATCCTCCATTGTGTGTCCCTTCAGATGTGTCTTTTCAAGAGACCATAGAAAGCACCTCTTTTAACTTTAGTGTAAAGGTAAGCATGCCCCTTGTTCTGTTGTCTGTATCTTTACAGTGGAGAGACTTCTTAGACTTTTGCACTAACATTTTTCACTTATTATCACTTATTTTACTAAACAGCCACATACATCTGTAGGACTGTGACAACACATCCACTGGTATTGAGTTAGTCATTAGGTGACACAGTAAGCCACTGGCATGTTACACTGAGGGCACATTGGACACTTTAGACACCATTTTATACTTGCAATTGTACACTTTTTTGATCCTATACTTGACTCTTTTACAGTTTCCATGATCGCGCAGACCGTGCTTCCTGAGAACTCATTGGTTTGTATTTCATTTACAATCAGTGACCCGGGAAGCTATTCTACATGCCCCACTATGGGAACTTTTGATAATTTATAGATCTCTAATCTAACTATGAGACGTTGTCTCCCTTTTTAATCTTATTTTACAGATTGGCCTACTGTCCATTAAGGTATATAAGCCACTCTTCCTTTTCTAATACTTTTGGCATTAGAATATTTCCATAGGATATATACTGACAGGTTCTATTCCTATGTCCTCATGAGACTCTGAGACACTTGTCATTACAGGTTAGAAAGGTCGGCATCTTCTACAAGAGTAGTACTGTCTAGAGCTTTAAGAAATCCCCACCTGAAACCCAGACCTGAAATTAATTGGCCCTTGCAGTATCACTTACACTGTATATATCTTTATTCACTCAGCGTGTCAATCTGCACTTTTTTGTGAGCACCTGAACATATTAGATGTTATACCTATTTTTTTAAATAATACATATACCTGTTGAGATTGTTCTCTCAATCATACATTCTAGTGCCTTTCTTAGATTGGTAGACAGACATCAGATAATTTTGATGTTTAAAATATTTTATTGAATTTATATAATGAGAATAATAGGACAGCTAAAGGATATCAGCAAAAGCATTTGCATATAAAATAACAGAAGTCTTAAAGGTTCAAAGGCAATAATGCAATAATATATACTTGACAATGAATACTTAGAATAAACAAATTATCCAACTTGTATAAGGCTACTTATGTAACATTTAAATCATAGTTTATTTGGTTGGATTAACACATGGCAATATAATTATCAATTGTTTTCCAAATTAAAAATCATATTGATGGTTGTTTACTATTCTTGTTGAAAGAAACTTTAATTCTATTTTTCATAAATAAAATCCATCCCCATCGAAAATCAGTAGCTAAACTATTAGCATTTTTCTAGTTCACAGTATTAGATTTAATAACTGAAGAAATCAAAACATCAAATAATTTCCTATCTGCATATAGCAAACGAGGTGCAATAACAGAAGATTTGCCTATAATAATTTTATGAGAAAGAGGTTTATTTAAGCTCTATGGGCCCGATTCACAAAGGTAAACTGAGATAAAAGTCTAACTTTACGACTTTCGGTATTCACAAAGGGCCTTTCCGGGTAGTAAAGTTAGACTTATGTCTCAGTTTAACTTAAGACCACAATTTACGTTTAACTGAGACAAAAGTCTAACTTTACTACTCGTAAATGCCCTTTGTCGTCTCAGTTTACCTTTGTGAATCACGCCCAAAATGTTTGTAATTGTATCTCAAACATCAGGCCAAAATTTAAAGATAATTGGAAAATCAAGTAATAAATGTTTTAATGAACCAGCCTACTTGTTGCAATGCCAACAGTTGATCTATTATTTAATTTTGCATTATACAATTTATTGGGAAACCAGTAACAGTTATTTAAAATAAATAAATTAGTCTGACATATAGAAGATGGTAACCATCTTGAAATATTATATAACCATATCATTTCCCACTGTTCCTAAATTCATTCAATTTCAATTAAATTGGTGGAGATTAACTTTTTTATGTTTGAAAGGCATTGTGATCAGAGATTCTATAGATACTTTGGAAACATTTAGTATATGGATTAGAATTGTTGTATGCATTTAAAAGCACTTTACATATTATGACCTACTTATGATATTCAAACGTGGGAATATGAAACTCAGTTTGTATATCTAAAAAAGATAAGAACATGTCACTTTAACAAATAACTGTGATGTAGAATATAGCAGCTTTAATCCATATTTCCCAAATGGAAAATGGTTTAATTGGTTTGCTCAGTTTAATTATGGGATTATGCTACAAACAGGACTTTTTAGAGGTCATCATCTTATTTTTAAATTTGGCATCTAAATTGAGTAAAACATGTACAGTTGCAATCATTGTTGGGGAATATGATCCAGTTTTTTAACATTCATAGTGAAGATGGCCGGTAATGGCAAAGGTGTGACAATATTTTTTCCAATAAGTACCCACTTGAGTATCAACTGTGATTTAAAGTCCTGAAACAAAAATATAATTTGTGCAGTCAAAAATAAAGAGTGGAATACCAAATCTACTATCTAATTTAGAGGCTTGTTCTAGTTATTAATTAATCTGGGATGCGTTATTATACCAAATGAACTTAGTTATAATTGTATTTAGATTTTTAAAGAAAATATAAGGAAATATTCCTAGTAACATAGATAGTACATATAGTACACTTGTGCGGAGATTAACCTTTTAACAGTTTCAATTATCCCCACCACAATATATTTAAATAGTACCATGTATCTAATTTCTCGGTAATTTTAGAGATTAACTTTTTTTTAGTTCAAATCAACTGTACTTTTAGTTGTATTCAGAAAATTAACAGCTAGACAATTCAGACCAGATAGACTCCAGAGAATACCAACATTTTGTAATACATCAGTGGGGCAAAACCCATTTAAAGGACAAAAAATCAGTTTTGTTAACATTCAACGTATATTCTGATATTAATGCACATCTATTAATAATGTTTATTATAACTGGAAAAGTATGAATAGAGTCATTAATATACAATGACACGTCATCTGCATAACCTGAAGTCTGAAGAACTGTGTTATTAGTAGTAATACCTTTATTAGCTACTGAGTAACAAATAAGACAAAACAATGGTTCAAAGGCTAATAACAATAATAATGAGGATAAAGGACATGCCTGCCAATTGCTTCTAAATAACCTAAAAGTAGAACAATTAATGCCATTAACATAAACCTTTGACCAAGGGGTCGAATACAGTGCTTTAACCATCAACATGAAGGTAGTACCAAAATAAAATTCCTGCATAGTTCTAAATCAGAATTTCCAATTAACCTTGTCAAATGCTTTTTTCCGCATCCAAAGCCAATAATTCTACTGGGTAGTTTATTTTATTTAAAGAAGCTACAGTATCACAAACTAATCTGGTGTGACAATATCATATCTTTTATAACACCACTCTAACTGAATGTATAACATTGGAGAAAGTCCAAATGCCAGAGGTTTTGCATAGATTTTACAATCTTAATTGATAACAGAGATAATTAGAAACCAATGTATGATCTTTGTCCAGTTTAGGAAGAAGAAGAACTGTTGTTTCTTTAAAAGAGCTCTCAACTGAAGCATTAGACGCAAAGTCTTGAAGTAGAGAACAAATGATGGGGGATAATTGGATATTAGAACATTTATATATTCCATCGGAATACCATCAGGACCATTTTCTTTTAAAGTTTAAAGATTTGATTTCTATACAAACCTCTTCCATAGTTAAAAGGATATCAAGACTATCTCTGTCAGATTGAGATAGAGATGGTAATTGCAGTTAAGTAAAAATTGTTCATCTTGACATTGGCTATAAAGATTTGAATGAAAAGTCCTAAATTCTTTAGCTATATCAGTGGCGGAAAGGAGTAATTGGCCACCTGACATTCTTATAGCATGTATCTGTTTTTTACCTCCTTTAATTTGCAAATAATTAGCAAATATTCAACCAGACGTATTGGCATTAAAATTGTAAATTTACTCTTTGCTTAGAAATAAAAAGACCAGCTCTTTAGCTAAAAGAGTATTATATTCATAATGAAGGTTTTGCAATTGTAATTAAAATTTGATGTCTGATGAAGATATATCAATAATTTGGCAATTGTTGCTCCAGTGTATTCAATTAGGAGTTGAACAATTTATTTTCATAGGCCATAATTGAAATAGTGGCTCCTCCTATCGCAATAAATTATTTTAGAGGTATTTTCTAGATGATTAATATTCAAAAAATGGAAAATGGTGGTTAAAAATGTATTTTGAATCTCAGCTGAGAGCAAACTGCCAGTATTCATTCTCCATCTATAAATACTTAAAGGAATACTCTCCAGTGTCAAAGAAAATGAAATTAAAGCATGATCTGAACTGGTTATGGTTTCTATTTTGGAATCAGAAATCATGTGACATCAATTTCTAGAGGAGAATAAGTAATCAATTTATGAATATGTAAAATGAGCATTTCGGGGAAAAATGTGAAATCTTTACTAGTGGGGTATATGAGTCTTGAATTGTCAATCATGATTTTATAACCAATTTTATTCCATTTACAACATATAACAACCATTAACCAGTCATTGTCACGGACCCTACCCAAGCCTCCTCCATCGCCCCATCGCCAGGTTCCTGCTCATCTCCAACCCCGTCCCAACTCCTACACTGTTACTAGTCACCTTAACCAGACCTGAATACTCCCACCAAGCCACCCAAATATTCTGATGTTTCCGGGGGCACCCCTTTGCCCTGCAAAATGGCCCCTCCAGCTTGGCACACCAGTCCATCGCTCTTCGCCAGGTCTGTAATTGGGGATCTGGGATGATTCCAGAGGCTTGCTATGTCTCTCTTGGCCAAAAGTGTGGCCAGCCCAATTAATGTCCATTCTGCCCTGGAATTGCCCACAGCCTCTAGTATATCCAGTAGAGCCACCCTAGGAGTCAGGTCCAGAATGATTTCAATTACCTCGGATAGTTCCCACTCTATCTCTTGCCAGTAAGTGGGGACACAGGGGCAGTACCACACCATATAATAGAAATCCACACCTAGTCCCCCCATTTCGTTAGCAACACGAGTTTGGAAACACCCCGACCCTGAACAGTCGCAGTGGCATGGAGTATGTGGTGTGAAGGTAGTTAAGCTGTTATCAGCCGCAGTCTTGCCAAAATGACTTGGGTTCTCAGTGTCATTTGAGCATCCCTCCAATCTCCCTCCTCCAAGGGTCCCACCCAAAATCCCAATGTGGTCTTAATAGTGAAGAATCTATTGGAGGCGTTGTTGATCAGTGTCTTGTATATTTGCGAGAGGCCTCCCCTTCCACAGATGACCCATAAGGAGTTTGGCATCCAACGGGCTGAACTCAGAGATTTCTTGTGTGGGCGGACAGCACATGTCGCAGCTGGAGGTATTTATGAAATTGTGTGTTGGTGAGCGAGAAATGATATTGTAGCTCCTGGAATGACCTAGTGGCCAGGTCCAGCCAGACATTTCCCAGTCATGAAATACCAATCCTATCTCATTTGGTGAACTCCTCCAACTGAGTTGAATTGTCAATCATTTTAGTGTTAGTCACAATGCTTTAAGTAATACATATGATTTTGTAGGACAAAATTTAACTGTAGACATTCTATCTAATAATAGATTTGAAATCATATTAAAATCTTCACCAATAATAAGAGGTATTGTTATAACTGGGATTTCTGGTTGGATAGGGTATGCACTTCAGCCAGCCAGGACCCACCACTCTATTCAGGGCAAGTAAGTTACACTCCAGAGATAACCTGTGCTCACTTTGAGGTAGCTTGGCGCAAAGCAGCCAGGCTTATCCAGGGGGCAACGCTGAGACAACTCGGGTCCGATTCAGGTAACTTGAGAACACAAAGTATAATGAAGCAAAAAGTGCAGTGCAATGCGGGGTTGTCACCGTACCTGTTGCTCGTAGCGAAACAGTGTGCCGCGGCCTAGCAGTGCTAGCGAGTGACTTCTAAGAAAACTAGGGTGCCCCCAGGCTCCGCAGTGAGGCGGGTGTTGTGATGCAGTCACAGAACCGGGAGGCCCCAGCAATGGCCCTAAGTGGTGACTGTGGCCCCGCTAGCCCCCGCACCTGGTTCCTTGACTGGAGCTGCAGGGGCACATCTCACAGTACTGTGGCCTCCCGGGCTGTGGGGTGGACTGGCAGTGTCTTCCCTCTGGTTGAAGGCTGCAGCGGCACCTCAGGGACTCTGAGTGCGGTGGTTGCTCTCGTTGGTGTACTCCAATGAGAGAGGAGGCTTCGGCAGTGTCGACGGTGCCCTCCGAGGCAGTGTCATGGGCAGGCTGCTTACCCTTCAGGATCACCTGGGCAACGAGGTGGTGACACCCTCCAGCTTCTCTCGGTGTGGCGCACCTCAGGGCACACGAATCGGGAGAATCTCTTGCGGTGCAGCTCGCAAAGCATAAAAGTTGAGCCGGGGCCAAAACAGCAGCCGCTGGATGATGGAAGCGTGCCTAGTCGCCCACTAAAGCGTTCACAAAATAGATGTCGTATTACAGGCAGTACTCAGTCGAAGCACACGGAAGACTTTGATGGCCCTGAGACTTCCACAACAGGAGGCAAGCTTAACAAATCCTCAGAGTTCCTTGGGAATATGTGGGATGTAGAGGGCAGGCTCAGTCCACCCTCTCTGCAGAGGTAGCAGGCCGACACAGCCGAGCACAGTGCAGAGTGGCAGTCCATCCTGGCAGACATAGCAATCAGCATGCAGCAGGCCAACACAGCAAAGCAAGTGACAAAGTGGCAGTCCCCCCTGGCAGCGCAGCTCCTCTTAAGTACAGAGTCTCCTCAGGATCCCAAAGTGAACTAGTTTGGGTGTGTCAGAGGTCCAGTATTTATACCAAAATGTGTCTTTCAAGTGGGGGACACAACAAGAGAGGCCTTTGATCCTCACAAGGTCCCTGCCTTTTCTTCCCTGGCTCCAGACTCATTACAGGGGAGTATATAGCTCTTTGCATGGGGACAGGCACAGACCTATTCAGGTGCAGGTGTCAGCCCCTTCCTCCTAATCTACCGCCGGAAGGCCCTTCAGCCTGAAGATGGGCCATCAGGATGGAAATGTCACACCCCATCTCCCTTTGTGTGACTGTCTAGAAGGAATGCACAAAGCCCAGCTATCACCCTGACCCAGATGTGTTTTCAGAGACAGGCAGAGGCACAAGATGGTTAAAGTAAGAAAATGCCAACTTTCTAAAAGTGGCATTTTCAGACCTGCAATTTAAAAAACAACTAAAATATGTGTTTTTAAATTGTGAGTCCAGAGACACCAAATTCCAATTTTCTATCTGCTCTTAATGGGAAGTTACACTTAAAAGATGTTTTAAGGCAATCCCCATGTTAACCTATAAGAGAGATAGGCCTTGCAGTAGTGAAAAATGAATTTAGCAGTTTTTCACTACCACAACATGTAAAACTCAAAAGTAAATGTCCTACCTTTTATATTCCTCACCCTGCCCTTGGCACTGCCTAGGTACCTACCTTAAGGGTGACTTATATGTAACAAAAGGGAAGGTTTGGGCCTGGCAAGTAGGTTAACTTTCCAGGTCGAAATGGCAGTGTAAAATGCACACGCAGGTCCTGCAATGGCCATGTTTAAAGGGCTACTGAGTGGGTGGCACAATCAGTGCTGCAGGCCCACTAGTAGCATTTAATTTACAGGCCCCAGGCACATATAGTGCACTGTACTAGTGACTTACAAGTAAATCAAACATGCCAATGTTACCATGTTTTGAGTATAGAGCATATGCACTTTAGCACTGGCTAGCAGTGGTAAAGTGCCCAGAATCCTAAAGCCAACAAAAAGAGGGTCAGAAAAATAGGAGAAGGAAGGCAACAAGTTTGGGGTTAGCCCTGCAGAAAGGGCCAGGTCCAACAGGTACATTATGAATATTGAGTACTTCTGAAGATATTGATTGCCAAAAAATAGGATCATCTTGGTTAGGAGCATAAATATTAGCTAAATGTAGAGCGCGCTTGTCAGTTTGAATTAGAACATATACAAAATAGCCCTCCAATCATTTTTACAATTTAAAATATTGAATTATACCTTATGATAAAAGAGTGTAGCCACACCATTTTTGTGTCCTTTTGCCAAGAAAGAAACCACAGTTCCAACCCCAGGTTTCATCAAACTGTGCTTATATTTTCATCTATAAGATAAATATCAACCTTACATTTATGTAAATAATGTATTATTTTCTGCCTTTTTACCGGATAATGTAAACCTTTAATATTTAAGGAAGCAATTTTTTAATTATGTGTGTTAGTCATAACAGTTCATTTTTTTAATATTATTATGAGAAAATGTATTTACGGATTGAATGAACAAACAAGTAGCTAATGGATACAGACGAACAAGACAGATACTTTATTGAAAGGCAATCAAAGTCATAGTGGTCTGCTGGTCCTAGCAGGCCACTATCCCTAAGGTGACCATCAATCGGTGCGAGTCACAATGTGAGACTGGCCTGGTCAGATTGCAACAGACTCTGAATCGGAATTTAGCAGGTCAACTAATTAGTATAGAGGTGGGTTTGTTAAATGTTATGCTGGTCACAATTGCGAAGAGTAATTAGTACATCGGGCCCCAGATACCACCAAAATAATTAATATAACATAGATAGACACTGCTAGGTATAACAGAGTCTGGCAGTTAGTAATATTAAACAAACATTGTCAAAGACAACAAATTGGCATGCGCCGTTGTTCATGCTTGTTTTGTTTTGTAATGTTTTATGCAAACCTTTATTGTTGTGGAAGCTGTCAAGGCCTCATCAATCTAAAAAATGCATTGATTAAAATCATACGTTTTGTTTGGCTTTTAAAAGCATGAAATGCCATAGTTGCCCCTGACACTTAAGAGAACTACTTCAGTATATATAATTTTAGTAAAATCAAACAGTCTTGGATAATGCCAGACCTAAACAACTCAAAAGGGATTTTGAAATAAAACAAGCTTTGACAAAGTCAATGGGTCTGGCATTGTCTGTCAGCCTTTCTTATCTTTGTAAATGCTGGTTTTGTTTTGTCATGGTTTTTGCGGAGCCGGTGGGCCCTTGACAACTTAAAAAATAGAACATTTGTATAAAAGGCAAAATATGTTTTTGGTCTCAAAAAGCGCACATTACCACATAACTCCATGGCACTAAAGAGAACTATTTGTGTGTGGATGCAGTGTTTGACCGTATAGACCGGGGACTCCTGTGGGGAAAATTAAGGGAGTGGGGACTCCCAGATAGAACACTACGCGCCATTGAGCAGTTGTACACACATACTTGGATGCAAGTTAAACTAACCGATGGCATAAGACTATCAAGCAGAATTCCTATGGAAGTCGGCCGCTAACAAGGCTGTGTTCTAGCCCTACATCTATTCAATTTTTTTTATAGCAGAATTGTCTCCAAAACTTGACCAGATAAACTCTCATCCACCGCGTCTGGGTAGTTTGAGCTTGACACACCTTTCCTACACAGACGACATTGTACTACTCAGCCAAACAAGAGTGAGACTCCAAAGATCACTTACTGAATTAGCACAATATGTCAAGGTTAACTTATTAGAAATCAATACAATAAAAACGAAAATAATGTCTATCAGGAATCGGCCTGGGCCACCACTCAGAATCAAGCTCAGAGATTAAACTCTAGAAGAGGTTAGCAGCTACAAGTGCTTGGGATTGTACACAGACAAGAGACTACACTTCCAAACGCATAAACAGTACATCATCAAGAAAGGAAATGCCCTGACCTATGCATTCTGAGCACTTGCAAAAAGCTGGATGGTCCCTCCTAAAAACTAACCCCGGGCGTAGTTCGCGGAGTTCTCCGCGAAGTTACAAAAAACTCTGCGAAGTTCCGCGAGTAGCGGAGTGCAGTGCGAACTGCAGTTTGTGCTGGTATTCCTGCCGCTCGGGTAGAAATTCTACCCGAGCGGCAGCTCGCGCTCGCAAACTTACCGTTCGCGAGCGAGGAAAAAACCCTGCTGCACATCGCGAAGCGGAGTTTTTTGCACTCCGCGAGCTCCGCAGAGTGCGGAGTGCAGAAAACTCCGCGAACGGAGCGAAGTTCACCGCCTAGGCCTACTAAAAACCATTATTAGCAGTCATAGCAGCTAAATCTCTACCAACATTGGCAAATGTAAGTGTTGGTAAATATGCTTCACTCCTGGATAAATTACTAATTAATGCATATAAGCAAGTGCTTGGTCTCCCACAAAATGCGTCACATGCTCAAGTTCACCTGGAATTCGGTCTTATGCAACAAATCTTAGAGAGAAGCTACTCCACAATCAAAACATGGTACGAAATACGGTCAAACCAAGGAAGTCTATTAAATAACATCCCATGGCAGGCATTGGAAAAATGTAATCTATCTGCAGTGAAAATATGTGGTCATTGTTGGAAGCAACAAATACAACAAATCTATGGACTAAGAACCTGCCTTTCTCAGCCTTCCGCCAAGTGATAAATAAAGCTGCTAAAATGCACTCGCTTTTAGATGATAAAACTAGACTAACCAGTTGCACGCACGCTTGGATAGTACTACAATCTTATAACATCCTGCAACCAGCCTCATACCTAAATACAATGTTCTCGGTCCACATAAAGAAAAAGCTGATAGCCACTTGGTTTGGCACTCTGCCATCCTTGGCTGACCAACAATCCTGGAAATACAGTATAAGACACTAAAGATGCGACGGCTGGGTCAATTGGCGCACTCTGCAACACCATCAAAATACAGTATCTAAGTCTTTTTCTCTTGAATGTCTAAAATGGAAAAGCCATCCATTCTCCCTCAATTGGAAAGGTCCAGAGATTAACAACAAAGTTCTCCAGGCACACAGAAATCAGAGTTGAGGTTGTGGTTTCAATAGTTCTTTTAATTACGTGAGGTCACAAACGCCCTTTTGCCAACACGTGTTTCATCTCCGGCTGTTCTCATTTACAGCACACTTCATCGAGGGCTTTAACATCTACAAAAAAGTAATAGTCTAGCTTTAGGAGAAGTATTAATCTTGATATATAGTCAAGCACCTGGGTCAGATGACCCCAGAGAAACCATGTGTCGTAAGGAGAATTAAGTATCGTGTGATAAGAATGGTGCGCGAGTAAAAGAATGTTTATTCTAAGTCACCACGTGTAAAGTAAAGGAATTGCAATCTACGTAGTGTATATTTTAACGTGATTGTACCTTAAGTGCCCAAAGTCAAGGTCGTCCAGTAAAACCACTCCATGCATGAGAAGTTTAGATAAAATTACTCACTCCGAGTTAGTCATAGTTCATAAGAGAAATCGGCATGGCATGGCCCATCAAATCTTGTGTGTACTCTAAAAGATACACAAATTCAAGTGTCACCCTATTTAAATATGAGTATAAGTCAGAAGCCAAAAGTGGTGTGAAGAATAAGGTAAAGTCTTACCTCTTATGGTCCCGCTACAGTATATGGGACTAGTAATCAATTGTAGATAGTTGATCTATAAGTAAAATATGTGCAAAACTGTTAGGCTCATTTAGACCCAACAACTACGATAATAAAACAACATGTTCAAATTGGAGGTGCAGTTGGATTAATTACACTAGGTAGTGAAAACTTTGACTAATTCATAAATTGGTGGTTGCCCGAAGGAAACATCACTGCACAACACTTATACTCATATTTAAATAGGGTGACACTTGAATTTGTGTATCTTTTAGAGTGCACACCAGATTTGACGGGCCATACCACGCCAATTTCTCATATGAACTATGACTAACTCGGAGTGAGTTATTCTATCTAAACTTCTCGTGCATGGAGTGGTTTTACTGGACGACCTTGACTTTGGGCACTTAAGGTACAATCACGTTAAAATATACACTACGTAGATTGCAATTCCTTTACTTTACACATGGTGACTTAGACTAAACACTCTCTTACTCGCGCACCATTCTTATCATGTGATACTTAATTCTCCTTACGACACATCGTTTCTCTGGGGGTCATCTGACCCAGGCGCTTGACTGCAAATCAGGATTAATACTTCTCCTAAAGCTAGACTATGACTTTGTCGAAGATGTTAAAGCCCTGATGGAGACGAAACACGTGTTGGCAAAAGGGCGTTTGTGACCACACGTAATATAAGAACTATTGAAACCACGACCTCAACTCTGATTTCTGTGTGCCTGGAGAACTTTGTTGTTAATCCTGGAAATACAGCGGCCCAAGACATGCAGATTATGTGGTGCTGCAAAGGAGGATATTATCCATCTTGTCTGTATATTTCCCTTTCTAAAGATAGCACGTGTTTTACTACTGAAAAACATTTTTAACGCCAGGGGCATCCGATCTTACAGGACGGCTATAATAGAAGGACTTGATCCATCCGATCCTCAGATCAACTGCAAATTGATGAAATGATTTGACTCTATACAAAAAAACTATCTCATCAGAACATTCTTGACCTACAGGTCCATAAGAATTTATGATGATAGATGAACATAGGCAGTATACACTCAATGTTTACATATGATGATTTCTCTTGAAAACAATGATGCCGCAAGGTAGCACTGTGGCACTTTATCATGACTATCTACTAATAAATCTAGGTGATCGTATAGGTTTTAACAGTACTGCGGGCGGGACTTATCTGATAAAAATCAGGGGAGGGGGTCTAACCTCTAAGGACAATATGACTGCTTGGATGATTTTTTGACTACTGGTTTCGACGCTAAAAATACTATAGCACTTTATTAATGATACTCACGACAGTTCAAGCTAATCAAAATTTTAGGAAGTCTCAGTCTCTGGTAAGTTTTATACACTCAGGGGTATATTCACAAGAACGTGCGATAACTACCGCAAGAGTAGCGTAACGCAACTTTCAATATCGCAGCCTATCGCGGGAAAATAACCCCGTGTCAACGTGGAATTCACAACAAGGCGGTAGCAAGCGATAGTCTGCCAAAACCGCGGACAATGTCCGCGATACAACCACCACGATGGAGATAAAAACACAAACCACAACACCAGAAAACACGCAATGGGCCAAAGCGCGATGAGGAAATCAGTGACAAGCAGCGCCAGGCCTGCAACACACACCTGGCAGGCGTCAAAAATCACCATAAAAGTAGAAAAAACACCCACACACAAACTGACCAACACCCAAGCTCCATGGAGGCAGCCGGAGCAGGCGCAGAGGACGAGCGCAACCCCACAAGCACCCCGGACGACCAGCCTGGGACCTCGGGGACAGGGAAGGGCACGGACAAGAAGACGAGGAAGACCAAGTTCAGTCCGCAGGCGAACAGGATCATAGTCACGGAGGTGATGGAACACCATCAACAACTCTTCGTCACCTCCAACGTGTCATTGGGCACCAAAACTGGAATATGGCGGGACATCGTCGACAAGTTGAATGCCGTCGGAGAGCACAAGCAGACAATGGACGAGGTCAAGAAACTCACCGCCAACCAGAAGGCAGCAACGCAGACCGGAGGTGAGGGCCCAGCGCCACAGCTGGAGCTGGATGACATGGAGGAGCTGGTGTCGACAGTCATCAGTGTGGAGACTGTGGCTGGAGTTGGGGGACCGGACACTGCTCGACAGGACACAACACAACCGCAACAGGGTGAGTGACCACCAGGTACTGGGGGGACGGGTGGAGATGGCCACAATGGCACACATGCACAAGCAAGCAGGGCACAGTGCACACCCACAATGACCCTGGGTCCTCGCCCAGACCCACAGACTGTCACAATGTACAATGCCATGCTGTCTGAATGTCAACCTGTACCATGCGGCTACATACATGTGGAAACATTGTAATACACCATCTCCCCTTCACATCACAGGGGCATCGTCAACACCTCCTGCAGAGCAGTCCCAGCCACTCTTCACTGATGACGAGGAGGACAACACCAGCATCGACACCCAAACCATCCAAGACATCATTGACCTCCTCCGCCACTCACCTCCAGGATCAGGGCAGCCCAGCCACATCGATGAGACCCCACCCACCACCCAAACCACCCAGCAGGAGGCACCCACAGCCCCGGCACTCTCCCAAGACCCCCAGGAACAACACATGGCCTTCCAATGCCGTGTGCTGGAGGGCCAGAGGGAGACGGCTGAGCAGGTGCAGGTGGGGTTCGACCTCATGGCTACCAAACTGGATGCCATCCATGGGTGTCTAGGTCCTATCAGGGACCAGCTCCAGTCCCCAACGGACACCCACGGCCCGCTCCATGGTCTCCAACGAGCCCTGGCTGACATCGCTGGAGTCATGACTCGGAGACAAGAACACCTGTCTGCTCAGAGTGGCTCCAGCGATCCCAGCCGTGAGCTGGCACACATGCGGAGGCTCATGGAGGACATGGTGCGGATGGAGGCGGAAAGGATGGCAGCCACCGCTGCACATCAGCAAAATGTAGCTGGGATCTACCAGGCCCTGCAGATCCTCATCATGGCATTGCTGCCACAAGGCGTGGCGCAGATGAATGCTGCTGCCCCCACACCATCCACATCTCCGCCCCCTGGTGTGTCAGTGCCTCCCAGTGCGGCAGGCGTATCCACTCCGGCACCTGATGAGTCACTGTCACACAGTGCGGCCGACAATCCTCCTCCAGCCCCTGATGTGTCAGTGGCACACAGTGCCGCAGCCGGTACTGCAACACCCACAGGTGGGGCAGAGCACACATACGAGGACATGGATGGGTTGGCTCTCAGAAGGAGGCACTAGCATTCATTTCCGCCACCTTGCCGGTTTCTGCTTGGTGCCGCACATGGCCCCATGACCTGCCACTGACCCGATACACTCTGCTGCACTCACCTTGGACAGCGACATGGACTGCCACATCCTGTTTGACGACCAATGACACGGCAACCAGACTGCGGACTGTACCCTTCCTCTTCCGCAGTACATGTCATCCCCGGATGGACTCTGGCTGGCCCTCCACGTGCCCATATTGTGTAGTGTGCTCGGCTTTGCCCTGTACTAGTCCAGCTGCATAACTGCACTGGATGTGCAATAAACATCCAGTGACGCACTGCTGTGTCATGTCTTTCATCATTCATGTGTGAATGTGTGGATGAATGTAGGGACAGTGACTTCCCTAGCGTCAATGATGTTCATCCTGTGGGATGCCAGTCAGAGGGTGCTACATTGCATTTTGTGTACCGGGTCCTGTGAACACTACAACAGGAACACACGCATCAGTCACTTCCTTGTCTGGACATGGACTGAACCACGCCCAGAGCCCACGAGTCATTGTTGCAAGCCCTGCGCTGGTCTAGCGTACGGCAGGCCAGACAACTCCGTTAATGCTTCGAGGGGGGGCCCTCATTGCTACCCGTCGCAGGCGTACTCGCTGGTGGTGTGCAGGTCACTGGTCTAGTTGTCAGCATGTCACAGCAACTCCCTGAGGGCAGGTTTGCACGCACACCACACCCATCCGGCACAGGCGTCACAGGCCATGTGACTCCGCCAACATAAGGGGCCGACGATGCCACATTCCCCTCTGCCGGTGGTGACTGGATGACGGACGCACCACGGTCCTCAATCATTAAGGGCCCATGAGTTTTTGCGCACAGGGTTAGTGGCACACGAGGGATTGTGGACAGCACGGGCCTACCACCACGTGACGCAGACTGGGGTTGCACAGGTTTAGTGGCACACGAGGCCTTGTGGACGGCACGGGCCTACCACCACGTGGCGCAGACTGGGGTTGCACAGGGTTAGTGGCACACAAGGCCTTGTGGACAGCGCGGGCCTACCACCATGTGGTGCAGACTGGGGTTGCACAGGGTTAGTGGCACACGGGGCCTTGCGGACGGCACAGGCACCACGGGACGGTGACTTTGGGTGCACTGAGTCAGTGGCACCTTAAGCTGCTGAGCGAGTGTGCAGCCTGCGATGAAGCCCCGTCCCGGCGGTCCGGACAGCTCAGGTTTTGTGTGCCCTGCTGGACCGCAGTGTAGGCCAGAGCCAGCGGGCAGCGCGGGCCTACCGCCACGTGGCGTCGCTTCCGGGATCCCAGAGTTGGTGGCACCCATTGGGCTGAGCGGGTGTGCAGCCTGCGATGGTGCCGGGTGCAATGGTATGTCCTATGCCATGGAGTAATCAAGACCCAGCACCAAACGTGAGACTTGGTGGCCTGCGGAGTGGGGCTGCATGATGTGGAGGGTGCCATGTCCGCGGGCCCCGGGCTTGTGGCTTGCAGCGTCACGTGGTGGGACCTCCTGTCCACGCGCCGGTGGCGGAAGGTGAGCATTGAGGCCCAGGTGTGCATGGGCGGGCATGCTCTGATGGGCGGCGGGAGGGGTTGTGGTGCCTCTGCCTGGGTGTGCATGGGCGGGCAGGCGGTGTTGTCTTGTGCAAGTGTGTGTACTGTGCCAGTCATGTATCTGGACTCTGCCACACAAGATTGGGGATCAAAGCATAGATACCTGCACTAGTCTTAACGTCCCTATAAATTATATAGGATAGAAACAAGGTGCAAGGGGCTTGGGACACAATCCCCTAGGTCCCAAATAGAGAGACCAGAAGAAACCTACCCGTCACTCTAATAAGATACAGTCAAAACAGCCCAGCACACTTCCAAATATTAATTGTATTAAATATACAGTAATATAGATTTACAACAAACTGTTGTTTTCCCAAGAAAGAAGGCGATATAATCGTGTAATGATGAAATTCATTCTTTATTCATGTTCTCTTTTTTTTATAAAATTTGCAACCGCCAACGCGTTTCGTCCTCAATCGGACTTCTTCAGGGCTTAGAATATAAAATGTGCTCATTCATATAGTTTTTGTCAGTATGTTAGACCAATCGATTTGAAAATGCGTTAGTCACCACAGACATATTATATCAACTCAAGGGCTCATCGATAACGGTGTATCGGTAAATATCACACCCGTCTCCATGCGGTCATCTGGTTCAGCAAAGAATCTCCTATCTGGACTCTGTTTCAGCTGATGGCTCTGACTCAGATGTGTGACCTGGTGTCCTGCTATACATACCGGCACGTGGTTGGAGACACACCGGTGGCAGCAGGTGAGCAGTGTGGCCTGGGTGCGCAGGGGCGGCACTCTCTCTCTCTCTCTCTCCCTCTCTTCCTCTCTCTCTCTCTCTCTCTCTCCCTCTCTTCCTCTCTCTCTCCCTCCCTCTCTTCCTCTCTCTCTCCTTCCCTCTCTCTCTGTCCTCTGATGTGCGCAGGACACACCTTCTAATCATGTTTTTTGTCTTACAGGCTGTGACCTACGTATTGTCCCGAGG
This sequence comes from Calotriton arnoldi, assembly GCA_963921515.1. Lineage (NCBI taxonomy): Eukaryota > Metazoa > Chordata > Amphibia > Caudata > Salamandridae > Calotriton > Calotriton arnoldi. The sequence continues at coordinate 243,778 of CAWUFW010007903.1, forward strand.
GGAGTGGCCATGTGTCTTCAATTCATTTCGGTGTTCATTTTAATAAAGTTTCATTTGTTGCTTCGAAAGTGAATGTGTGCTGCTCATTTCTGTGACAACACATGCATGTCACCAGTTGTGATTGTGCGACATCAAGCGGAATATTTTGTACATGTTTAGGTGTGGCTGATGTGGCATGTCTTTGGTCGGGGGGGGTGCCAGGGAGGGGTGGTTCTGGGGGTGGTGGCGGTGGGTGTTGTGGCCCTCTTGGGTGTCTGGGCCGCATGATGGGTGGCTCCATGGCATATGTTACCCTTCCGATGTAGCCCTGGGCTGTGCTCCCTTTTGGTTTGCAGGCTGCCGTCTGATTTTACACCAGGTCAGAGCAGGTGTAGATTTCCTGGTGCTAACGCGCCTTATCGCCTGTTTTGTGTTTTTATCGCCGATGTGGCTGGTTGTTGAGAATGTTGAGGTGTGATGTTGTCGCTCCTTTTGGCACGGGAACGCCTACTCTGCATCTCATTAGCGATATTTGCGGGGGTCCTCTGTGGCGATGTTTTTTGCGGCTGCTATCGCGGGTAAACTGGTGCTGTGGGCTGTTAACACCAGCTTGTGAATGGGGAGGTAAATTTATCATGACTTTGGCTGCGATAAAGTGCCGTTAATTAGGCGATAGCTCCTTGTGAATATGCCCCTCAATGTTTAGATATGATGATTTTCTCTTAGAAAAATTATGGCGCAAAACGCAAAAAAGGGGAAAAAGCCAGCAAAGCCCCAATCTCACCAACCCTGCGACCAGAAGAAGCTGCTACTAAAAAAAAAACCTAAGCAGAAAGAAACTTAAGGTCAATGGAAACCAAGGGCTCAATGGAGAACCAGTCAACGCCTGATGCACCAAAGGAAGATCCCAGGTGGGGGCTGGAGAGCGGGAGACAGGACACTGAAGTATGAAACTACGCAAAAGGCGAATCACCAAGGGAGAGATAGAAGCCATAGCAGAACCCCTGAAGGCCAGAACGGCAGCCCATTGGGCATGGAAAGTGGAGACCGCTAAATCCATCACATAAGCCATTCCGCAAAAACGCCCTGACAGGATGTCAGGAAACAGGAGACAGACTCTTCCCTTGACATCAAGTATCAAAGTTCTTGCACTGACAACTCTAAGATTTCAGGGTTGAAGGCCTGCGAGACAACTGGACGTTCTGAGAGTCCTCAAGCGAACAACCCTGAGCCAACAAGGTCAACCTCTCAAGTGACATACCCCCAGCCGAAGACGCAGGAGAGAGAACGTGCTGAGAAGAGGAGCAAGCAGCGGAGAGGGGTGCATGAGAAACCTCCAATGGGGACACACTGCCAATCTCTGAAGAAGGGGAAACCACGGTCACCGGGACCATTCTGGAACAACCAGAAGAGACTCCGCCCAATCCACCCGAATTTTACTAAGGACCCGGTAAATCATGGGAAATGGGGCAAAAGCAAAGAGGAGCCCCTGGGACCACAGGATGGAGAAAGCATCTGTCACCCAGGCCAACCTAGAGGGGACCAGGCTGGAAAATTGAGGGAGAAGGGCTGTCTCCTCCAAAGCAAACAGATCCAGCCAGGGAAGGCCGAACCTGGAGTGAATCTGCCATAAGAGAAGGGGTGACAGATACATGGTCACCGACAAAGGGAACACCCTTCTCAAAGAATCCGCAGGCCCATTCTCCTTCCCCGGAAAATAGACTGCAGCGAGAGAGAGGAGATTCCTCTCGGCCCACAGGCCGATCTTCCAGGAAAGGAGAAACAGGGACCAGCGCATACCCCCTTGCCGGTTGATATAGGCACAGCCGACTTGGTTGTCGGTCTGAACACAGACAGCCTGGTGTCGAAGGAGAGGAGCGAACTAAAGAAGGGCCTACCACACCACCATCAATTCCCTCCAGTTCGAGGACTGGAGATGCCCGAAATGGGACCATCTGCCCTGGGCCTTGGCATTCCCCCAGGACAGCCCCCCATCCCGTCGCATTGGCATCGGTCGTCAACACCATAGAGGGAGAAGGCTCAAGATTGAAACCTTGGAGAGACTGAGAGGAGACAACCACCACTGGAGAGATTCCTGAATCTCTAGGGTCACAGGAATGAGAGCTTCATAATCCTGAGAAGCAGGATCCCAGTGGCACAGCAGGTGATGCATGAGGGGATACAAATGGAGACAGGCTCAGGGGAGTACGTGTAGTGTGGATGCCATCTCCCCCTGACTCCGCAGCCAGAGACGGGCAGACACCTGAGATTGAGACAGCACTCACTAAAGATGTTGGAACAGAGTCAATTATCTTTCGGGAGACTGGAACACCATTCCCAGATCCAACCGAAAGAGAGCCCCAATGAACTTCAGAGACTGAGAGGGGCGAAGGGAGGACTTCTTGTGGTTTATCAGGAACCCAAACGATTCCAGAAGCTGACAGACCTGATGCACCTCCTACTTTGCCTGAGAGAAAGAAGGAGAAACAATCAGCCAATCATCAAGGTAAAGGTAGACTTGAATACCTCGAGAATGGAGAATCCCACCGAGGTGGCCAAGAGTTTTGTAAAAACCCTTGGTGCTGATGAAAGGCCGAAAGGAAGCACCTGGAACTGATAGTGCCTCTAGCCCACTGCAAAGTGTAGAAACTGATCCGCCAGATGGATAGGAACATGCAGGTAGGCATCCATCAAGTCGAAGGAGGCGAGGAAGCACCCTTAATGCACCAGATGAAGTATTGACTGTAAGGTCAGCATTTTGAAGCAACAATGAGGAATGTGCAGATTCACCCCTTTCAGATCCAAGACTGGGCAGAAGTCTGTGGAATCCTTTTTACATACAAGAAATCGTATGGAATAATAGCCCAGCCCCCTTTCCAGGGGTGGAACCTCGATGATTGCAGCCTTCTCCAAGAGAAGCCGAACGCCCTCCCGCAAAGCCGCTCACTTCACGGAATTGCGAGGCAGAGGAGTATCTTTGAACACTTGGGCTGGGAGAGATGAAAATTCGATCTGGTAACCTGAGGCCACTGTCCAGACCGTCCAGGCATCCGAAACCCCCTGCCACTGGTGAAAAAAGAAGTGAAGACGACCACCAACCAGAGGGGGTGGATAGTCCCTGCTTTGGAGAGGAATGGAGGAGGCACCACCCGTCTCAGACCAGGATTTGTCACTTCCAGGGGCCCACTGGCCACATCCCCTGCCTTGAAAGGGCTGGCCAGCACCCCGAGCCTGAGGAAAAGCAAAACCGCTGCGAAAACCAACACCTCTCCCTGGGAGGAAGGGCAAACAGGGGCCACCAGCTTCCGGTTCTTAGCCGACTGCTTCACCATTTCCTCAAGTTATGGACCAAACACCTTAGAACCATCAAATGGCAACTTTAAAAGGACAGGCTTTTGTGAGGCATCCGCCTTCCATGCCTGCATCCAAATATGGCGATGAACCGCAATGGAAGCCCCAGAAGCTGCTTCAGCTGAACACTAGTTATCAAATTAAATAACTGGTAAGTAGAGGATCTGGAGTTCCATCAGACTCAACAGGGAGGAAGTATCCCCACCCTCACTCATCTGTAGTTCCAGGGCCTGGAAATCCTTTAAAAAAGACTGAAAAATATAATTTGTATAGGTGGTAGCCCTGATAGGAAAATTGCAGGTGGCATAAGACCTCTTCACAGTCCCTTCCACCTTCTTATCCACAGGGTCAAAAGGAAGGGCGTCATCAGAAAGCACCATGCCCTAGGAAGACAGGCCAGCTTTCAGGTTGTCCACTTTGACTGATTATAGGAAAAGAAGACTGCACTGCCTGGGTGAGTCACATAGGTTCTGAATATTGCCCGCCTCAAATGGTCAGCTGCCACTTGATCACAAAAAATGAACAAACAAGAGGAGATATGAGAGGCAATATATACTGAGAGCAGGTAAGGATAGTAATATATACAAGTTGAAAAAACAATGAGTAGGCGTTTTCGTGGTGATCTTTGTGCTTCTTTATTTCAAGTATGCTTGATTTCAGATATAGACATCCACCGCGTTTCGCCCACACATGGGCTTCTTCAGGGCTGTAATGGCATACAATATACATTTATTTAGAAATCAGACAAAGGTGAGAAAATATCTAGAGAAAGGGTAAAATAGAAGAGACATAGAAAGAAAGAAAAGTAGTTTGCGGGAAAAAGAACTGCGGAAAAGCTGGCAAAGATAGTGTTTAAAAAGAGGTGTGAACTGGACGGAAGGAAGGAAAAGGAATTTAAAGTGGAAATATCCTCGAGGAAGGCAGAGCAGTAAAGCTAACCCTACTGTGGTTGTGAGGACTAAAAAAGATTAGAGATGCGCGAACGTGCATAAGTGTAAAAAGATTCAAGTGTTAGAAGGTGATCCCAAGATAAGAGGAAATCCAAATGCCACCGGTTGCGATGATGAGAAGAAAAGAGACTTCTATTGCGAGAGTTGGCTTACCAAGGTAAAAATGTTGAAGTCTCGTCAAGTTGTATCCGTAAGTTGCTGTAAGCATAGAAAGTCCGTGTTGGGACATGCGCAAGGCTGGAGAAGACGGCCTAAGTGGTGAGAGAATATAAGGTAAAGGGGGTTGTAGCTACCATATTTGACTAATGAAGTGAGTCTAAGATAAATTCTGACCATACCTCAAATTAGTAAGGACCACCTATATGTCCATATAGGGGATGATCCCAGGCCAGTGTTGGAGTAAACCGCGATGGTATCCTCAGTGTAAAGGGAGACCTATAACGAGGCAAGGCTGAAATGAGTCTCGGTGAGCGGCAGTGCCATTGTATAATAAAATTATGGCTGTCTATATCTGCAATCAAGCATACTTGAAATAAAGACGCACAAAGATCACCACGAAAACACTTTGACTGATTGCAGGAATTCCTCGGAAAACCCATCTAAAGCATAGCGTTTGGCCAGAATATTAGGGAAAACAGCTTTATCAATTTCCTTCCATTCATGGTCCAGCACAGTGCAAACTGCACCATGCAAGGACAAAGAGGCTGGGTCAGGGTGCTAATATTGTGTAAAAAAATCATCCTCAACCTCCTGTTCCACAGGGAAGGCAATCCCAGATTGTCTCGGACATGAGAAAACAAACCAGAGAGCTCAGCTCCCTGCACAAAATGACCACACCTCCACTGTTTGTCAGGATCATCAATGTCCATCGCTGTACTAGGCCACGGAATCTTAGCAGGAGGTTCCCCAGATTTCCTGCCCAGAAAAGAAGCCTCAACAGCCTCATTAATAAGCAGGTGTAATGTTGCCAAAGTTGGCACCCTCACAGCACCTTCAGCAGTAGTCGCCATAGCTGGCGTGAGTAACACACAACACGCTCTAAGCAACTCAACTCTTGCAGCACCCAAAACCTCGTGGTAGCCGCAAGAGGCAGGAAGCAGAACTGCAGCCTAAAACACTGCCTCTGGACACGTGGCTGCCGGCGGAGAAATGCCTGCAAACTCAAGAGGGCGCTCAGCGCCTCTGACCAGCCAGTGAGCCACCACGGACTGCCCCTGATGCAAAGCGGTGGTACCACGGTGGGGATACTGTTGTAATCGGAGTCTTGTAGCCAAATGTAGTTTAAGATGATTTATTCAGATTTAGTTGTAGGTTGGTAGATCCATGTACATCAGTCCCACCAGGAGCAGTCTCCCTGCTGCTCAGCCCATACTCCAACTGTCACACTTCACATCACAGGCCCACAAACATTCCATTCATCATCACCACACCAACATTCCACGCAGCACATACACACTGGCTGAGCAGCTAAGGGCAAAGCAACATGGGAGAAGCATAAATACATATACAAGATACTACAGATACCAATCATTGGAGAAAGGACGCTTCGTGCTGCAACCCTGACAGTACCCATGCCTGCTGTAACAGGGCAGAGAGGTCCCCTAAAGAAAAGAAAAACCAAAGCCTGCTCGTGCAAGTCCGGTAGGAATAGGTTAAGCATAAAGTCATAAAAAACACTTACCTCTGACCCCGCTAGGCATCGGTCTGCAGCGCAGAAGAAAAAGCACAGTCTGTCCAGATGACGTGCTTCTCCCTTTATGCATGCTGGGTAGGGCAGCACCATATTGGGTGAAGTGTTATGACCTCAGCTAGGTAGTAGGTTTGGTAGAGCAGACAAGCTGCTCATGTGTAATTGATGGTACGGAGAAGACAGACTAGGAGGTAATAAGCCATTCTGTTCCATGAATGACACTAGGTGTCATGTTTGTGGCAGGCTTTACACATGCTTTGTAACACCCAAGAGGTTGCCTCAGTTTCTCAACAGGGCAGACTTTTTCAAAGAGAACCAACCACGTTACGTTTGATTGTAGACTGTGATGATTATGAAGGGCAAACGTACGAGTTGGCAAATCTGCAGCTCTGTAAAACCAGAAAAGAAATATGTCTGAAAAGCAACAACACATAATCAGTTAAACCATCAACAATAAACCAACCAAACCTAATTCAAAATTACTTCCTGGACAAGGTACGCTAATAAAAGGGAATAAATAGATAGTCTGTCCCACATAGGCAGGTAGAAGGTCTGTTTTGGATGATTGCAGACGGTAAAGAACTACAGAATTCGGTGCAACAGTCTCCAAATGCCACCTTTCTGACGTAAGGGCTTGCCGGAGTTCCTGGTTGGAGGTGGAAGGCTGGTTATGAGCGCGAGAAGAGCAGCGCGAGCTCGCTTCTCCGCCAGCAACAGCTCCGCTCCAGAGACAGAACCTGCAGCCCTGGGAGCCATCTGGAAGTGACGCTAAGTGGCTTGGCGTTGAGCGTGAACTCTTCGCGACGCACTCCTGGCACCGCGGCTGTTACAGAACTCGTGGCAATATTGCTCCCAACCAAGGGAAACATAATCTGTAAATATGACGAATGCCTCTTCGGCAGCGGAAAAAGGATCTGTTTATAGCGACGTATCTGTCAACACAAGAGGAAGAGCTCCTTCTGGCCCTTGCAGATGGTCCCCGAACGCACGATAACAAATTTACAAGATAAGAACAACACACTGCCTTTAAAATGCAAATGAGCCGCAGTCCTAATGGAGCAACCATTATTTTTGTTTCCTGATGCTAAGCAGCAACCTCTTACTATCGGGTTTTCGTAAATACTCCCAGCATGCTCTGCAAATTTGCTTTTCTCCCACTCTCGACGGAAAAAATAAATATTTCATTGCATTCCCAAGGTGAAATGTTCGCACCCTTGGCATTTCTTGAAATGCCTGTTTTTGCGCTTGTGTAGGTGAACGTGCCTATGTAAATATATATATAAGAAAACATATAATTAGTTTTTTCTATTTGCCATCTGATCAGAATAATCATCTGTGCATGTTATGATAAACAAGTTAAAAATGCAAGCAGGTGTTCCTAGTGATTTATTCTGTGTGTGAGAGAGAGTAAAACTGAGTGGATGAGTGTGCGAGAGAGTGCATAGAATAGTATACGTGTGCACATGTGTCTGTGTATGAGAGAGAAAATTGGCATGTGAGTGCATGTGTGTGTGAGAAAGAGAGTCTGAGTGGTTAAGTGTGCACGTGTGGCACTTGTGTCTAGAGTAGCAAGCAGCTATAAACAGTCTATGTTCCCAGTCCCAGCTTGTCCATTGGTTGGAAAACAGACACACATAAGAGCCACATCTACGTATAGTCCAACCCCTTCTTCTCGCCTCCCAGGCCAACCTTTCTTTTGCAATTTTACAACCATTCATTATTTTACTCAGTGGCTGTCGCCACAAACAATGGGGCGTGGTGCAGGTAGAGGGAATGCGGGAGGGGGAGGGCAGGGCGGTTCACACGGGGAGTATAAGTAATAATATATTTTTTTTTAAAGAACTTACCTGAAGACGCCGGCCGCCTACCGCATCACACCTCCTGTCCTCTTCCTGGTCCCAGCATCCCCTGGGACAGACTCCCATCCAATTCCCGTACTGCAGAGCAGCGCAGGGATTGGCCTGGATGGGCTGGAAAGATGCTCCACTCAGACCAGGGAGTCTGTGGGGTTTCTCTAGCCCAGCTGTTCAATGCAGCCGGATTAGAGAAACCTAGGTGCGCATGTGTGTTTGGCCAGCCTGAGACGACCAGCCAAACACATATGCACACTTAAGGAGTGCACATAGCATTCCTCCTCCCCTTCCATGCCTTGGCCAGCCCCGCCCTACAGCGCTGGCTCAGAGCTGGCAAATGAAAAATAAAACGATGCTAGAACTTAATTTTATTTTTCATTTGCTGGCTTTGAGCCAGGCAGTGGGGCGACGCTTCTCCGCCATTGCGGAGGAGCCGCTGCTGATTTTACTATTGATTTAGGATGTTTTACTAGCAGGGGCGTAGCTTGCTCAGGACGATGGGGGGTGGAGGGGAGTGAGCTTCAGATTGTCTAACAATCACGCTGGCATATAATGTTAAAAAACATTAAACAACAAACAGAGTGCAAGGGGCAGTGGAAAGGTAGAGGAATGTGGATTGGTAGGAGTACTAAGTGACAGAAAACACAATATTTTGTAAAATAACCAACTTTTTGAGGACTTTCAAAACAGCAAGGGAGAGAGTTTGTGTGCATTTTTGTCTGTGTATGTAAAACTTCCTGGTGAAATCCGACAGACACCTCACCATACCCGACTGAAAGCACCTGTACCAAACTCATTTATCAGAAAATACATTTAATAGGAAGGTGTAACACCACACTGATGCTATGCCACTATTACTAGTTGTGATATGTCAATATTGTTTCTATTTGAATGGAAAATTAACACTTCCAAACTTCCACACTGTATTTGAACTGTATTCTGCATACAGAGCAAATGACTGGATATTAAGGTTCCCACCAGTTACTAACTACACATATACATATACCCGGTGGCAATGATGAAATGCCTAAGATATTTGGTACAATCCTTCATCGTAACCACAAAAACACTTACTCATTAAAACTGAAAAACTCACTCTACTGACTGTCCACCTCCGCCAAACGAAATCAGGGATGCACGTTTCGGCAGTCATACACCAGATTGCAGAGAGGTGCTCCAAAGCAGTACTAACATCAGATACATACACCCTTCATCCTTGTTCCTCATCCCTATCCTGACACTTTGAGGAGGTCCTGCCCCCAAAATAGACCATGTTGGTTTTCTGTCCTTTGAGGGACCGCTCTAACCAAGTAAATGTGTTCACATATTAATGTTTTGATTATTGTTTGCTACTCACCCAGCTTAGCAAAAGCAGGTGGTGTTTAGTTGTGCCACGTCATAGGTGCGCTTCCCACTAATGTGATGAGCTGGGGAACGGATATCTGCATCCTTGAAGTGCTGTGTGGAGACTGATATAGCAAGCAGTCTCAGCTTTCAGATAGCACACGAGGACGAATCTAGGAAGGCATGCATATTCTTAACTAGAATTCTCATCTTACGAGACAAGAATTTGTTAATAAGAAACATACTTAAAAAAGACCACTGCCTTAGCGTGTTAACAACTGAGCCCTAGTGGAGGCAACAAAGTTCTCAGAAAAACGAAAGAACACAGAGCCTGATTCTGAGGTGGAGGGAATCATTTCTTTAACAAGAAGCCATCTGGAAAATATGATAATGGATGTAGTGATCTCAGCTTTGAATGAACCATCTGAAAAGAAACAAAGACTGAATTTGTACATGGATAAGGACCCTGAAGAAAGTCCAAAAATGAGCTATGTCCAGGGCATCAACAATTTAAAAAACTGTTGAGTCATTGTAGAGAAGTGTTACATTTTCAGCCTGAACCCCAACAAGAAGGACATTAATTCTTCTCCCAGTACACAACAAAAAATATCAAGAACCAGTCACTGCATGATGATATAAATGACATAGTTCTTAAGGAATGGAAAGACAATGAAAAGACTGAGTTTCTGTTTTTTTCATCTAAAGATAGCTGTTGAGACAAGATACGCTCGTCCATGCCTTTCAGTTTCCTTGAATCAACTTAAGAATCTACCTCAAATTCTTAAGGACCCATCCTTTAAAACCGGTAGAGTGGCAGCTATTGGTTTGGATAATATAGGCTTTACTCTAGCAACATGAAAAACCAGGTGAATTTACAGCGTTTTAGATGTGTTAAAGCTACCGCTGCCTGTCCTATCAATCATGTAATTGGAAATGGGGATACAAATAGGAGTTTGAACTTAGAATGAAAACTGTGTAATCAGATGGATGACCAAACTAAATCTTCATTCTTGTAGTTGGCTACTTTTTGCTTATGACAATCTGAAAAAAACAGTTGTAATCTGGTTTGGCCTGTTGTAAATTGAAGAGTGTTAGTTTGAATAGTAGAGAAAGCAAAGCTGAAACTAAAGAGGGTTGTTTAGAAATATCTGAAAAAAGTTGTGTGTGGAATCCAAAAGAACAATAAACTGGAGAATAACCAATAAAAGAATTCAACAAGTTGTTACAAGCTAGCTCAGCCAATGGCAACCAGTTGATCCACTGTTCTTGTTTGTTCATAACAGCAGCTGAGATATTGTTTCAAATACTGATTGATTGTCTTAGTCTGGCCATCAGTTTGCGGATGATGACTGGTTGATTTAAGACTGACTGTGCCCAGTCAATCTATTAGAGTATTTTAAAATTTGGAGCGGATTCGGAACCTTTATCAGTTATAATTTCAGATGGTGATCCATGTAATATGACCATCTCCCTAAAAAAAAAAACATGGCCAGTCGTGGAGCTGTAAGTATTTTGTTTAATAGAATGAAATGTAAATATTTAGTAAAAAAAAGTTAAAAAATAACCACAACAGCAGTGTAATTTCAAGATGATGGTAAATCAGTTATGAAGTATATTGAAATATTCTTCCAGGGTTTATTCAGCGTCGAGAGGAATCAAGCTTTTGGTGAGATTTCCTAATTTGAGCACGAGTGTAACCCTCCTGCATGTATCATTAAACATCTCGTCTCAAAGAGGGGCAACAAATATGTCTCTTTATTAAATCTGACCTTTGCCTTTCAATTAAATGTGCTGTAACTGGGGGAGTGGTGGCATTGAAACAAAGCTTTGTTCTGTAAAGTGACACTGGAAATAAATAATTTCCCCTTGTAAAATAACAGTTCTTCGAAAACTGTTAACTTCTGGGAATTATCTGGAATTCATTCATCCTGATTTAAATTTTTTAACTTGGATTTAAGTCGGTCACAAAACTACTCCAACTCAGTGACATTGGCCATTTGAATGGCAAAGATAAATGGTCCTTCCAGTGCTATCTTCTCCTGTTCTATCTGTCTTAATAAGCATCTGCCTAGCCATTTCTCTTTCTGGGTCTATAGGTCATCTAGTACTGAAATCTGGAAAAAAATAACATCCAACAAGCATGTTGGGATTAGAACACCTCGCTCATCTTTAGAATCCTAGGTTTTTATGATCTGTGCAAACAGTTTCTGGCTATGTTGCTTCTTCCAATTGATGACACCAGTGGGAGAAAGCTGCTTTGATCGCCATCAGTTCATTATCATAGCTAGTGTAATTCTGTTCAATAGGTGGGAATTTTTGTGAAAAGAAAGTGACAGGATGAGCAACTTCAGTGATGGAATCTCTATGGTACAAAATAGCACCTAAATCAAATGACAAGCCATCAGTCTCGATGATGAAGGGCAGGATGTAATTAGCATGCTTCAGAATAGGAGTGAAAGTATGTTTTAACAGGTTGAAGGCACTTTGCTGTTCTGATTTTCAGTGGAATGTTGAACCATTTTTGTTAATCGCACAATGGGTACAACAACAGTAGAGAAAACTTCATTAAAGCATCTCTTTTACAGTGTGAGGAACCTGCTAGTCAGGCACGGCTGAGAGCCTTTTGAGAATCCATACTGAGGCCACGATCAAACAAGATAAAACCTAGAAATAATATTGGTGTGATTGCAAAAATACGTTTATCCAATGTAGCATGTAAAGAATGATTGTGCAATCTGCGCAAAACTTCTCTCAAGTGCCATGTTCATCGAAGGTTTGTGAAAAGATTAGATTATCATTCATGTATATTATAGTGAAGGTGTCTAATATGTCACAGAAGATATCATTGACCAGGTGTTGAGAAGAAGCCGGAGCGTTGACTAAACTGAAAGACATGACTAGGTACTCAAAATGTCCATACATAATATTAAAAGCAGGTTTCCACACATCTGCTGCTTGAATTCAAACAAGATTATATGCTCCACTGAGATCTAGTTTAGTGAAGATTTTTGCTGAACAAGCTGGTGTACCAGTAAAGAGATTAAAGCTAATGGGTACCTAATTTTTACTGTGATAGTGTTTAATTCTCTATAGTCAACACAAGGCCTGAGATCTCTATTCACTTTAGTGGCAAATATGATGGATGCTCCAGCAGATGAGTAAGAATATTTAATAAAGCCTTTCTCCAGGTTCTTGTCAATATATTTTTCTTATGTTCAACCTCAGTTTTGGCAAAAGGGTAGATTCAACCATGTGAATTCTCATCATCTGAATCTAGATATATGGAGCAATCATATTCTCTATGGGATGGCAGTGTATCCACACCCTTTTTCACTAAACATTTCAGTAAAATCAGCATATGCTTCAACAATATTTAAATTATTTTCTGGCAAGTTTATCAGCATGCTGCCTATCAAGGGATGAGACGGAATAAATGTCTTTAGGAAAATAGTTCTTTTTACAATATTCAGAGGTGAAATCAATTTGTGTCATGTTCCATTTCATCAATGGATTGTGTTGTCATAACCAGGATATGCCTTCTATTATTTGCAAATTAGGAGTATCTATGGGGTCAAAGAAATTGGACTTACAATGTCCTAAATCAGTAGCCATGTTTACATTTTCTGTTTCTTTGCAAACTTCTCTTGAGGTAAGGGGAGTGCCATCAAACTTTTTAATGGGTTCTGGTTTTTGTTTCCTTTAGGTTGGGATATGATGGGCCCAAAGTAAACTTCATCAGGAAATGTGTACAACTTTCTGCAGGCACTTGAATTCAATTTTTGCTCAGCCTGTATCTGTGGCTTAAGGCTGGCCTTGTGCATTTCTCTGCAACTGAGAGAAATTTATTACAAAGTGGTAAAGTAGCCTACAGTGTGTGCAAGCCCTGGACCTCTGTGTTTTCTCTTTCTCTTCCCTAGAAATAGTCTTACATACATTTCCAATGTGCATTGGTTCCTCAGGGGTCATGACAGAAGGGATCTACAGGGAAGCATTTGGTATCCATCGACAATGCATGGTTTTCATTTGTAATCTTTCTATTTACTGAAGCAGCAAAACAATCAGTGTGATAGTAGTAGTAGGACTACAGTAGCTTCTAGTGCAAGTATGTGCTTTAAATCATCTCGAAGTCCGTAATAAAAACACAGCTGTGGAGGTTTCATCCAGCTACCCTGCTTTTGCCTTTAGTTGGTTGAATAAACGTATAAATGAAATAATATCGTTGGATCCCTGCTACAGGAATAACTATCCTGCATGTGCCATCTGTGTAGCTTGTCTTCATCTGAAGACAGCTTTAAACTGTTCAATGAATGAATTGTACTGTTGCAATGAAGGACTCTTGTTAAATATCAATGGTGTGGCCCAGATCAGAGCGTCCTTCCTCAAGAACGACAGAATGATACAGTCTGATGCAAACTGCATGGGCTGAGTTAATAAATGCTATACTGCGCTTGGAATGATTAAAATATTTCAGATCCCTGCTAAACTTCTCAGGTGGAGCCATTTACATCAAAGGAGTATTGCACATAAAAGCAAAAGATGGCATTGTCAAATTAAGACTGGATTCGCCGGTGGTGTGAGAAAGAGAGGCGTTGCTCATTTCTCCCAAGTGCAGTAGTTTAACAAATAAGCCCACTCGCTGTGAGTGGTCTTTAGATCCTCTTGGGTCTCGGTAATAAGCTGTGCCATGGCCTGCAGTGGATTGGAATCAGAACTCATGTCAGTATAGCACGGATCTTGCAAACTGTCAGGTTTTGCAAATGTTATACAACAATTTCTGACAACAATCTGCCTCACTCCCAGAATGTGACTCCATCTGTACTAAGGAGGACATACCAGACAAAGCCAAATACTGGAGGGAAATGGGAATGGGATTGAGAGACACACACACACACACACCACACCCAGGTTTTCTTTAGTACAGCTCTCTGAGGTGTTACATCTCTGGCTGCAGCACAGATATACAAGGAGACTCTCCCATATCAGAATAACTCACTAATCAGCTAGAGCACTCAGCGTTTCAGTACTGATATAAAGGCACAAAACATTCACAATGATTAAATAAAAAACAAGTATACTCACCGGCTTCGTAAAGGTAAGACACAGTGAACCTAAGCCAAGTGGGAGTGAAGCCAATAAGTTAGAGAATCAGGTAACAGATTCAGACTCTTCTGAGCAGGGAGAAGAATAGAGAGAAACACATCAATACGACATAGCCAAAACATAATCAAAAGAGCAAGATCAGTATGACAAGCAAAGAGGTCAGATAACAGAGTAACCAAAGAATGGAAAAATAACATAGGAGGCGAATGGGAATGGGAAACGATGAACGAACTATACGGCAAATGGAAGGCCAATACAAGACAGAAGGTCGCCAGGCAAATTCCTTAAGCTTTCATGTAGTTTAAATAGTAGTGCCCCAGATGTCCCACCCACACTTTGCCCAAGCTGGCTTGCTACTCACTGCGCCCCAGCTGCCAAAGGACGGTCCGAAACAGCCCTAAGGGAATATGCCTCACAGGTCTTCTTGTAGTAAGCTTACCTTGTTGACTATCGACAGAGGATATCTTTCCACAGATTCCTAAAGTTATTTCCATTTTTGTCAGAGCAGCATTCTGATCCTCTGCGGTTTTGCAGGAGGCATAAATCCTTGAAGCAGTGGAAAGGAGAGTTAAATCATTAAAGAGCATATGCTGTGGGAAACGTCTCCTGAGAACAGAGAGGTGTGCAATTTATGCCTCCCAGGCTCCATTAAAAGATTTTTAGTCTCTATACGATGGCTTGCAAGTGAGAAATGACCCTACACACAACTTAGCAAAAATGGAGCTATTAGCCCAATACCACGCTCAAGTCATTATAGTCTTCAGCTATGGTGGCAGGAGCTGTGATAACAGGGAGGAGATTGTTGTGGCCAGTGCTTATTGTTGCTGGTGGTTGCAGGTGGCACCCACTGGTACTCATTTTGTTTGGGACTGACACTTATTTTTCCTCATCAGTCTTTGACCAGATGCAAGAAATTGAAAAACACTCAAAGGGGAAAGAAGGAGGAAGAGAAAGATGGAAAAACTGTGACAAAGGTGGAAAGCAGGAGCCTCCAAGAGTGAGATAAACGAGCAGGGAGTGTCTGGTGGTGAATTAAACAGGCATGAGATTCAATCAAAATTATGCAGTCTTGGTATTAAGCACACAAACATTAAATAGCACCACTCGCGGGCTTTTGAGCAAAATTTGGGTCCTGGCAGCTTTAGAGCAAATATTTGGGCCCGGTCACTTATTCTGTTACAAATTAAGCAATGGTTGTGGCTAAAGATGTGGAAGATTGTTCAGATTATAGATCCTTGATTCATCAACTACCTTTTCTAAGTAGAAAATCTTTTGGCCCGGATCTTAATTACATGGTCCAGAAGTCAGCAGAGGAGAGGAAAATTATGCAACCCTTTATGCCTCCTTGAGGGAGACAATCTTTTCTATAAAAGAAGCAAACTAAACTGTTGCTTCAAGAAGGGAATCATCCCTTTCATGGCCAGGTGGAAGTTGGGGGTGGAGTGGGGGGCCATGTCTGTCTGAAAAACCCAGTCAGAACCAGATAATCCACAGCAAAACCCAAAGTCCTGACTATATAATAGTGCAGTAGAGAGATGGATCACAAATTTCTACCCACAATGTAATCTCCTGATAAACGACAAATGGTTTCTAAAAATTGTTCGAAATGGACATGAGATTTTAAATTTGCAGCTCCTCCACCAGATCAACTTTGCAAAGTAACACCACTTCCAAAATCAGACAACACAAGGCAAACCATGTTGCGGGGGGTGCAGTCCTTAATTTAGAAAGTGGCAGTAATCCCAGTTCCAGAATCGCAGAGAGGGTATGGAATGAACTCAATAATTTGCTTTATTCCAAAATCAGATGGGAGGTACTGACCGATGCTGGACTAAGAGACAGTGAACAGGCTTGTCTGTTCCACTTCATTCAAACTGGTAACATTGCAATTCTATAAACCTTATATAAAGATTGGTTGTCAGGGTTATTCTAGGATATTTCTTTTGCCATATTACAAGCGCAGATATTAACTAGGATTCACAAAAAACAATAGGGACATTTAATATGTTTGTTATGAGCTATTTCCTATTTGTTAGCCTCAGCAGAGAATGATGTTTTATGGGCTGGGGAACAATAGGCAGCCTGGCAAAAATTCTCAAACCACCCACGCTCCCTTCATCTCCTTATACAATCTCCCTCTTTCCATCCATCCATGCTCTCTCCTCTCTCTCTTCTCTCCTCTCTGATAGCTTTCTCTCTCTGCCTTTTCGGTCCCTCCCTTTTTTCTCTCTCTCTTTTGAAGCTTCCCCATGCTACTGCAATTAACCATAGGGGGCTGTGAAAAGTGTTAGAGGTACCAGGAGCGGCTCTGGCCTCCAAGGGTTCCAGTCCACCGGGGAAAAGCCTGATGGAATAAAAAGGGCTCCCCGGACCCGGAAAGCAACAGTCTGTCCCCATACATTTTTTGTTGTCATCAACTCCTTTTTATGCATGTTCACGGCCCATAGCTCTTTTGAAGCGAGTGTTTGAATTAAATCATTTAACGTTTACAAACTATGACAAAAGTTCATGGCAAGTCGACTAGGGGCAATGCTTGATTCAGCTGCATTGCCCATTTTTAAAGGACCCCTCCAGGACAAAGAAAAGGCAGTTTTTTAACACAACTCTACATTACTTACAATCACCAACAATAGGCATTCTAGAATGTTCCTTTGTTTAATAACGCCTGATTGGGTTTTGAGATTTCTTTTGACATGAGTGACCTGATTGCCCGCCTTAAGCAATTAGCGTCTGACAGTTGATAGAGTTAGGAAATAAATTTCCATTTTCAATAAAGAAACTGGAATAGGGCATTTAGAGTTTAGTATCCTAGGTATGCTATTCCTATGATGACCTTCAAAGGTTAATTTACTTCAGTTTGCATGTCGGACAAGGACAATGAGAGAGGTGAGGGAATAAACAAAAATTACAATTTCAATGTGCCACATGACCCTGTGCAGTTAAGAGAAGACAGAAAAAGAAATACACCAGAGATTAAGGGCATCATTTACGGTTTGGAGGACAGGGTATTCTGCCACAAATGTGGCAAAATTCCATGTTCACCAAATCGACAGCCAGCCCACTCTACTCAGAGTCAGGCGGACTGGCATGTTTCCGCTGGCAGTGCCCTTGCTGGCTCTGGCCCCGGAAGGCTGGCACTGTCATTCTGACGCCCTTGGGGCTGTCAGTGTAGGCACATCAGACTCTCCGCCTTATTTAGAGTGGACGGTCTGATGGAATCTATTTTCTCTTGCGGACTGCCATGGAAAGTCTGGAGATACCGAACAGAAAAGCATTAATATGACCCGCACAACCTGGGAAGAATCTTACAGGGTGCCAGGGTCGTTGATATATATATATTTTTTAAACCTCTCAATTTGGGAGTTTGGTTTGAAAAAACAAAAATATTTGCAGAGAGGCTGCATGAAAAAGGTCTCCACTTTGCAAGCTTTTAGTGTCTTCAGAGGAGCCACCCAGATGCCTCTCCTTTAAAGGCACAGCGATCTCTACCAGGTCAACGGACATTTCTGAATATGGCAGGCGGTAGTCTGCCAGGGGTGCGGAGGTAATGACCTCGATACCTTGGCATATGGTGGGCCACCCACCAAACTCTAAATGATGTCCTAAGTTTATGCTTTCATTATGGGGCTGTAAGCAGGAGCGGCTCCTCCATTATGGTGGGGGATCGTCGCCTCGCCTGCTGCGAGTGCAGCAGGCACACACATTAACGAAATGGTATTAAAAACCATTTCATTAATGTGTCCAAGGCTCAGCGTGATGACAGGGGGCAGGGCTGATCAGTGCGAGTGCACTAGTAATGCGGCCCTTTGCCAGTGCGCAGGTCAGATTGACCGGCTGCCTACAGCCGACCAATCTTACATGCGTACTTCAAAGCCTGCAATGCCAAGGCCGAGAAACAGCTAAGGGATTGCAGCCGCAGGCCTCCCAGCCTCAAAATGAGCACTGGGTTAGCCTCCTACACCAATCCTGGAACGATTGGCTGGTTTTGCGTTCTAGGGCAGAAGTCCTTCCCTTTCCCCCGAGCCGAGGAGAGCGTCGGGAGGAAGGAGATCGCATCCAGAGCCTGCAGCAGCGAGGACACAGAAAAGAGCATCGGACGGCAGGTAAGTTCTTTGTATTTTATTTTTAATTTTTATAGTTGTCTGTTTCCACCCCTTCCAGTCATCCCCCATCCCCACCACTCCACCCTCACACCAGCTGCTACTGGCTGTAAGATATATTAACAAGGAGCGTCCAAACGTTAATGTAAATGATCAGACTTGCCAAAACTAGAAGAGCATCTAACGAGCCACTCTTTGCCTCCTGTTTCCTGCAATACTATTATTACCCTATGTGCCTGGCATTTGTGTGTGCTACTCTGATTATAGTGATGTAAAGCAAATATTTTAGCACTGATTGGGAAATTACATGTAATTTTGCATGTACCAAATTCGCTGCTGCACAGTGGCATCCAGTTTAAGAAATAACAAACTGAAGCAACTCAGAGAGTTGTTGAATTCGAACTAGGCTTTTGCCTCCTTACACACTAAGGGCCAGATGTACAACGGTTTTTGCATGCGCAAACGGGTTTGCGAACCCGTTTGCGCATGCAAAAACCAATAGGGGTATGTACCATTTCAAAATAGCGAGTCGCAATTTATTTGCGTCTCGCTATTTTGGAATTGCGAGTCGCTATTAAGAAGGGGCATTCCCTTCCTAATATCGAGCGCAACCCCATGTACAAATGTTTTGCAACTGCAATTGCGATCGCAAAACACTCGCAAACTGCCACCCTCTTCAAGAGGGTGGTAATGGGATCGCAAAAGGGAAGGGGACCCCAGGGGACCCCTTTCCCTTTGGAAAATTATGCAACCCTTTATGCCTCCTTGAGGGAGACAATCTTTTCTATAAAAGAAGCAAACTAAACTGTTGCTTCAAGAAGGGAATCATCCCTTTCATGGCCAGGTGGAAGTTGGGGGTGGAGTGGGGGGCCATGTCTGTCTGAAAAACCCAGTCAGAACCAGATAATCCACAGCAAAACCCAAAGTCCTGACTATATAATAGTGCAGTAGAGAGATGGATCACAAATTTCTACCCACAATGTAATCTCCTGATAACGACAAATGGCAGGGCAAAATATTTTTTAAGGGCAAGCAGTGGTCTTAATCTGCGCCCCCTCTTCAGAGTGATGGATTGGTCAGTGAGGAATAGACAGGAGAAATGGATTACCTCTTTAGACATTGAAAAGGTGTTTGATTACTTGGGCTGCCAATATCTGATGGAGGTTCTACAGAGAATGGAATTTGGGCCTGAATTTAGATGGTGAATGCAGTTACTATATACTGACCAGCTAGCTAGAGTGCACACAGGAGATGTTATATCATGTGTTGGAGGTGGGCCTTGACATGCGCACCAGGGGTGCCCCCTTTCACCCATCATTTATATGTTGGCCATGGAGCCACTGGTGTGCCTGTTATGGTCTAAAGGCCCTGAGTGTTGAATCCCAATTTTAAGAGTTGGCATATCATTTCACTGTATGCGGACAATGCAGTAGTAATGTGAATACAGCGATTATTTGTGGTGGAGGAGTGTCGCTGTTCACGTCTTTGCTGGGAGAATTTGAAGCTGTATTAGGGCTGACGATACATTGTGACAAATCTTGTCTATTTCCATTGTGCCGTCGGAGATGAATTTCAGGCAGACTTTGCCACAGAAAAGTTATGGGCTGAAACCAAGACCGGTAAATATCTGGGTATTAACATTTTCCACGACAGCATAGCCATAATAGACGGGTATCTCAGTAAAGCACTGACTTCAGTTAGACAATCGCTGCCATTTTGGAGGCTTTGCCCCTCTCAGTACCGGGCCGAATAGCGATTGCTAAAATGTTGGTGCTCCCCAGGCCACTGTACGTTTTTGCGACTCTCCCGGTGGTCCTGAGACAATCTTTTTTCATAGACCTACAATCCTTACTCACCTCCTTGAACTGGGGGAGATCGCCGACAAGTGGCATTGAGGAAGTTGTATGCTTCACTGGAGATGGGGGGCCCAAAGAAATTGAACCCCTTCGATGTTTTTCAGGAGGGAAGCCACTTGGGAGCAGACCAGTTTTTGGTGTACAATGCCATCGTTGATCTGGCAGCTGCCACATTGTCCTTTGGGCATGAGGAGCCGAATGCCTCCCCCATTTACAAATGGTTCTCACGCATGGCTCTGGGAGGCACGCGATAATGTGACTCTATTTTGCCTTTCTACGGTTGGAGATTTGGACACAGAATGTCTAAAGGAATGGTGGGAGGCTCACATAGAGCACAAACTGATTCCCAAGTTGTGGGCAAGGTGTTAGGGTAGTGTAAAAGCAATCACCACAAACACCAGTCTGAGTTATACACAGTTTAATTATTTATACCACACGCATTTGACCCCCACACGCATTTGACTTATGTACCTGGAGCGGAATCAAATGGCTACCAATGCTGATAGCAAGAGATGGGCTTTGTGCACATGGTGTGGAGCTGTCCAGTGAGAGAGCAATTCTGCTAGGAGGTACTGGGGTGCATGTCAGAGATTATGGGAAGACTCATACTTAAGACTATAAAGAATTATTTTCTGGGCTCCACAGGGTGAAACAAGGCGTTGAAAAATGTGAGCAGATTCACAGGCCTGATGTTGGCACTGGCAAATAGACGTATCGCCATGTCCTGAAAGGCGGCAGTGGCCTCAGATGTTGGGGGCTAACTAAGAGACATCCAAAGTGGGTAAACACGGATGTTGTGACATTGTCGCGTCTCCAGGCGCTGGGGGGAATGGTCACCCAATATACTCATTGGGATGACTATTTGGCAAAAGTAGAAGCTAAGTCAGAGACACTCCCAGGACACTAAGGGCCTAATCACGAGTTTCAGCAGTGCACGTGCGGAAGTGCCGCCACAGCCACGCTCCCACACCACCAACTCTCACTCTGCAGATTACGACTTAGAAGTGGTCTGGCAGGCAGTGTGGTGGTCCCTCGGCGGTGCCTTTGAAAAAGCCACCGCAGCAGGAATGCCACAGAAGTTTTGGACTGTAAAGTCCCTGACGTGCAGGAACTTGTGTGCATGTATACAGGGGGGCATATGTTGTGCCCCCGTGTTCACCCACATGGCGTGAGGCACCAGGGAGCCCCTAAGGGCCCCCTTTGCTTCCACTCTGCCATGGTTTTCATAAAGAAGGAACCGCTATAAAAACCGTGGCGGAGAGGCAACTCGTAATATGCTGAGCAGGACCGCGGCGGTCCCGCCAAGCATATTGTGGCTTCAAGACTGTTGCACCACCGCCAGGGAACAGAGGCTCCTTGGTGCCGGTGGCGGTCCCTTGGCAGTCCGACTGTCCAACTTGTAATTGGGCAGTCGGACCACTGGTGTGGCGGTGGCTGGTCCGCCACCGCCATACCCCTGCGAGTCTGGTGGTCCTCGAACCGCCAGACTCGTAATTAGGCCCTTATTGAGTGAGGCCCTGAAGTGTGGGGTGGTGTTGCACATGGATGCTGGACTGTTGGTTATAGGCTGGAAGGAGGGTGACAACATGGTTGCTATGTGTAGGCCTGCTATACAGTGCCAGAGGTCTTCCCCTTCCCACGCCTGAAGCCTGACACCATCCTCTCCCCCTGATTTGCATGCCGGCACCGGGGTGTGGATGCGAGTGTGGGCTGCCAAATAGACGTAACAAGCAGGCCAGCTAGCGCCTCATTCCTGACTGAAACCACTCGTTGTACATATAGATTCTCCATGGCTCCATTTGTAGTTTGTGGTTAAGGTTAATTGTTTTACTAGTAAAAGGTCCCCAACTCCTAGGTATTATTAATTGGGCACTGGTCTTGGCGCAGTGTAGGCGCCCTGGGATACATCACTGATATACTGTACTGATGCTTACCTGCTGAAATTGCACTGCGTGTTGATGTATGTAAATAGCAAAAATATAATAAACAGATATGGTAACAAAAAATTTTCGTATCTGTGGAGAATATTTTGTCTGCATATTTGATGATTCACCATGATTACAAAAAGTCTAACCCTTTGAAAATACAAGCATTATGTGGCTGTCTCAGTGAACATTGAAGAAGATTTTGAAATATGGACTCACAATTCCACAATTCAATATTGCAGCTATAATAAACAAGACTACCCTAAAAGATGGCATAAGGCCCACTAAATATATATCCCCAGATGTTTATGTCAGCATTAACAAAGAACCAGGGAGAAAGCACTCCATGTCTTCTCAACATCTTTGATTTTGAGTTTAGCTAGATAGAACCCAGCAGCATATTGCCCTTTGCTTGCTGTGTGTCTTGTTGTTACAGTGATGTCTCTCATTACAGCCAAAGAGATTTTCCAAACTGTTAGAGAACCAGGAACATCCCCAGACCATTAGCAATCTTAAAGTCCCATTCCAGATGTTATGTGATAGTCACAGACCTATTTCTTCATTATGACTGCAAACATCTGCTTATAGCTCAGTCGGGAATACAGTTGGCCCTGCTGTAACTCTAGAGAGTAATTCTTCCCTACAAACCTCGGAGTCGGTGCTCTGTGTTTGTTGGAATGTGCATGTTATCGACCACTAATACTATTGTTGGTATTAAACAGAAAATTTGAGCAAACCCCCAGTGTTGGTCTAAGGGTGATACAGGAGCTACACTACACTCTCGTTGTTTGAATATTAGCATTCACTAAAAGTATATAAAAGAAGCAGCCCCACATACTGCGGGATCAGCCATGCTGACTGCATCCCTACATCATCATGGGTCCAGTCGTGAGGAAGACCCGTGCAGCCATTCTGGAATTAAAATGCATTGGGCTAGTACGAAAGGGGGGCCTCTGTTCTAAAAAAAGAAATAAATCTATCTGCTTGGAATGAACAGATACATATTTTGGCTCACATCTGTGCCACTTGACACAAAAGCTGTTGGGCCTCATTTAGAGGTTGGTGGACGGGATATTCCATCATCAAGGTGGCTGATGTCCCATCTGCCATATAAAAGTCCATGGCACCTGAAATATGGTGGACCTGATAGCCAACATGTTCTAAGGTATCCTGTCCGCCAAACTCTAAATAAGACTCTATGCACTTCATTTGTGTGTTTGCGTTTGAGCTGACAATATTACAGGTGAATTCAGACAGTACCATAAGTCTGGACACCATATAATTTCTTCTCAGCCCCCACTTCATTGTCAAACAAAATAACTGTTGTTCTCAAAAAGCGTTTTGTAGATTACTTTACTGTTCATAAGTGTGACATTTCCGCGCAATATCACTAGGTCACAGAAACTTTTCTTATGCTTTGTGGTCAAATTAAATATTTTCATAAGTCATTTGTCTTTGAACATTGCAGAATATTGTTCACTTTGCATATTAAGGTTATGAATTCTCCAGACTGTAAGGTTCCGATCAAAATCTATAAACGATCGAACCTTCACATTTCTGATCTCGGCATAAAGCCATATGTACTATTCTCATTTGCAAACGAGGGCAATGCAATGTGCATATTCCCTAGTTTGTGAATGGTAATGCAATTTGTGATGTAACCTATGCACTAATAGTGCGCATCCCATAACTAGCAGCCTGGACTATGGAAACGCCCTCTACGCTGGAATCAACAAATCCCTGCTACGCAAACACCAGCCCATCCAGAACACCGCGGCCAGACTCGTCCTCGACATCCCAAGGCATGAGCACATCACCCACCACCTGTGAGACCTCCACTGACTCCCAATCGAAAAGAGAGTAACCTTCAAACTACACACCCACTCCTACAAATCCCTCCACAACATCGGACCCAAATACCTCAACGAAAGAGTCTCCTTCCACGTACCCAAAAAGAACCTCCACTCCGCCGACCTCACCCTGGCAGAAACCCTGCACATCCGCAGAACTAGAATGGGTGGCATAGCCTTCTCATACACCGCAGCCAAAGCCTGGAACGAGCTCCCAGTCAGCATCAGACTCTCCCCTACTCTGCACGCCTTCAGGAAGAGCCTCAAGACCTGGCCCTTCGTCTGATCCGGAGCTGCACCCCCAAGCCCCCCCCACCTCCCACAGCGCCTTGAGACCCTCATGGGTGAGTAGCTCGCTTTTAACCCCCTGATTGATTGATTGAAATTGTACATTTGCAAGGGTGTCGCAAACTGGCTAAGCTAATGAATTTTAATTAGGCAGGCCACAATTTGCAACAATCTATGATTTGCCATGAATTGAGGGAAAAAGCCCTGCAAGGCACTGTAGTCCCCTGTTCCTGAATTTGCTTACTCATATGGGAAACCTTTTTTCTTTTTAAACAGTCCATGTACATTAAAGGCACGGGTACTGCCTTAAAAAATTTTTTTTACCCATTTGGGAAAACACAGGGGGAGAGGACGCTCTGGACCCCTTCTAAACCCTCCAAGGTGACCGTTACTCAATTCCCAAAGGGAAAGGCAGCTTCGCCTTTGCAAATCTGTTACCAGCTCATCTAAGGGATCTGTAAGCGATTTTACAAGGATCCCAACAGCCCTTTTATGAGTTAGAAAGACTTTTGACTTGTAAAATGACATTTATAAAATGTGAAAGCACTTTTGAGGTTGCAAACTTTGTGATTTTGAGAATTGCAGGTTTTGCGAACACAAAAACCTTTTGTACTATCTGGCCCTATGCCCCTCATGCTTTTCAATAATTTTCCTCTTGTAATGATGCCTATTAAAATTATATAACATTTGCCTGGAGTGCGCAGGTTCATCCTTTGATTCGCTATAACTTCCCCTATGTTTATGCATTTTGGGAATGCTTCACCTAAGTCCTCCACCTGCCTCCCAGACTAGAATAAATACAATGCACCTCGTTCTAAATAATACAGCTAAAGATCCGACTAAATTGGTGAGCGTTTGGCCAATTTTAAATCTGACATAGCTGCCTAAATTCCAGTGAATGCAAGTCTGAAGTGTTTAGGGCTTGCTCCTTCTTTTTCCCAGGGGAGTATCAGATCTATTCTGGAAGTCATTTTTGAAGTCAGGCTTGGAGAAGCTATGGTAGGGATACCCACCATAAACTATGGACCCCCACTAAGAAAACGCAATTCCCACCATTTGCCAGATGCCCATCTGATTATAGGGATGGTAACTGAACGCCAGGAATACCCTTTCTATGCCAGGGATGCCCATGAGAACCAAGAGATTCACGCCACAAGCCAGGAATGTCCATGTTATACTATAAAGGACCACGGTATACCACGAAGGGTCACCATATGACAATGTTGAGGCATTTGAAGTGATCCCCATCACTATAGAAGCTACATGTCAAAGCGCACATACACAAACAATAAGCACTGACTAGCCTGCTCATTCCCAGACAATACACACTGCCTGGACATTGTATACTATTGATATTTCTTATTGTGCAACCCTGGCTGGGGGGCAGCAGAGTGGCGTACATTCATGGAGTTCTGAGAGCGAGGAATGACTCGTTTGAATTATCTGTCACATGCTTAAAGTTAAATTGTATTTCATATAATTACAATATAGGAACATGGAAATTAAGTAATTTGCCCAGAATTCACGATCTCTAGTCAAGGCTGATGCTGGGATTAGAACCCAAAGCTCCAGGAACCCAGCCAGCCTAGTCAATTGACATCATCGCCTTCTCTGCCAACACACTATATGCTGGAATAAAACCTACAAATCTCACATTTATTCAGCTCTCCCTTTTCCTGAGCTACGCATTGCTATTTGCTGAGGAGGAAGAAAGGGTGTGATGGCAAGATAGGTGGAAAGATCATTGAAGAGAGGGTGGAGCCCTGGGGCAGGCCACAGCCTATGAGGATGGATTCAAGGATAAGGAGTTCATCTGGATGAGCAGGACAATGTGCTCCAGGTAACACGAGAGCTTCTACATGACAATACATTCAAAGGCCATCCTGGTAGGGAAAGAGTTCAGTAGAGCTTGGTAGTCAACAGTGTCCAAGGCTACAGAGAGGTTGATCAGAACACGAGAAGAAAACACTGACAATGATTTGCTGTGAGTTGCTGGGCATTGGTTGTGGCTCTGTGCTAAACTGGGGCTTGAACCTGGCCTGGTAGCCCTGAAGGCATCTATTGATCTAGATCTTCTCACATAGCTTGTTGTCAACGTAATTTTCCACGATCTTTCTCAGGATTTGCAGGTGGTTAATTAAAGGATAGTTTACGAGATTGTTATGGCCTTAATTGGGCTCCTACAGGAGGGCTCATTCTAACTAGTCTTTAGGGAGTCTGGGAATATGTTTTCGTGACATGTTGATAACGTTGAGCAGTGGCTTGAAAGCAACTTCTGCAGGATGCTTCACAAATAGTAGTTATGTAGGTTGTAGCCTTAGCTTAAGTAATGAGCCTTCTAAATGTGGGGTTGATATTCTTTAGGGTCAACATATTGTATTGGGCATATGATGGTCTTCACTTCTCATGTCATCTGATGGCAAGTTTGTTTTTGGTGACCTCAAGGCAATACTGTGGGTTGCAATGTTTAACCTACGTGCAATGAAGTCTAGTGGGGTGAAGGTGTCTACTGTCAATTGGATAGTAGAATTGAAGTAGGTGATCAGGGCCTCAACATCAGTGTTGGGATTTGCACGATCCTGACAGAGTCTGCTAGGATGGTCAGAATCTTCTTGAGTGCATGGGTATGAGTGTTTTAAATGGCCTGGTAACTTGCTCTGCTGGTTTTGTTGTTCTGTGAGATATGTATGTGAAGCCTGGAGCAGGCGGAAGGCAATGGCAGTGGGGCTGGATCAGCCTGCTTACTGTTATGGGTGGGATGCGCCCTCCTGTAGCTTTTTCCTCCAGGGATTTAGCTTTCTGCTTTTTTCATTACTAATCCAAGGTAGGAAGCGGCCAGCCACAATTTCTCTCTTCTCTCTTTTCATCACCAGTCTAGATTCTCTCCTATAATGTAGTAATACTTTAATTTTGAGATATCTCTTTACATTTTTTTATTTTACAGCATAATCGTGGCCATTTGTTTACCCGTCATTCGCCTTTCAACATAATTATTATGGACGGCGTCTTTCAAACTATGTGAGTTTTCTCTCTGTCATTCTCGTTTCATTTCCACAATACGCGGATTATCATCTTTACATTAGTAGTAACTATTTGTGATTGTTTTCTGCTCTGTTTATTAGCTGTAATTGATGCAGGCTGTATATCTTATTGGCACATTGGACCGATAGGCGACAGATCCCATTTTTGACAAGGCCAGTTAGAGCCTCATGACTTCTTTCTTTAAACATGTGGCATATTAGATACATGTTTTAATTATGAGTACCTATATTATACATCTTTTTAATATATATATATATACTATCTAGGATATGTCTCCCAACAATCATTCTAAAGGTTGGCCTTATGCTGTATGCTGGGCACATATCTAATTTTCCAACCTCTTATTGTAATTATGTGCCATATATCTTCACTATAAGTGTAGCTGTTACAAGAACTTTTCAGTCTTACTATCTATACATTATACTTAAGATTAAGGTAAACCCTTATTCATGAACCAATTGGTCAGACAGACATACAGCCCTTTAATATCCAAATTTTAGAATATTATTTAATATTATACATTATATATGGTTCAGATCTATTGTGCCATTCTTTCAACAGATCGTGATCACTTACAACGTGAAATTTATAATATCTTCCACCTGACTATTCTATGTTAAAGAGAGCACTCTGCAGTCTACTGGTCTCTTTCAAACGTTGAATGTCCATCTACCATCGGTAAATGTTTTATCTATCATTTTTCTTTTCATTATGTTTTCTTTATTAGTATAGATACAGTTCATTTACGTATCTACATTGACTTTCTTGTCTCTATACAGAACCATTTGCTCAATTTGAGGTTTTCAAATAACCTCTAATAACTTTAGGAGCTGCCAAGAGGTATATATTTTAGATTATCTATTTGAGACATCTATATTATAGAACCTTTTGATTCTCTATATGTATCATTTCCTCTAGTCATAGCTAACGCTAGAAACTTCTACAGATTTCATCTTGGTATCTTGTTTTCATTTTTTGGGACATTATCTTTCTTTAAATTTTTCACTTTTTTGATGTTTCGGGCACTTTTGGTCTTCTTATATCTTTTGGTGATGGTTATCTATGTACTATGGCACATTGGTATCATTAGATAATTTTTTCTGGTATCTTTAATGGGCTTGCAATTAACTTTTTAACTTCTTAGTCCCCTTGGACTAAGTTTTATCTTCTTCTAAACAATTTTTGTAATCAACATTGTAATAGGACCATTTCTCTTTTTATTCTTCATAAATACTATTGATTTATGTTTTGTCTGTATATGCACCCTCTTTTTAGGTTTCAGCTATTTTCATACATGGCTTCCTGATGAAGGCACACAGCCGAAACGCGCGTAGGACACAGATTCCCAAAACCCATGCCACAAATGACTGTCCTCTGAATGTACAAATATGATTATTATTGTCTATATGTTTGTGAAATTGATTGTAATTTGTTAAATAATTTTTGATATATCAATGAATGACATTGTTCACATTATACATTCTATCTGGTCAAAACATGAATTTTTTCTTTGTCATCTGAACTCTTGAATTCAGTGTATATACACATACAGAGGACGATATGTTTTATCTTTATTTGTGTATTTAGTTTCAACTATTTATGTATAAAATATAATAATAATAAAAAATATTTTTGATATTACTGAACAGAGGTTGCACATATATGTTTTTTTATATATTGTTCAGGTCCATAATTATCTTCATTGTTCCTAAAATTGTGTTATTTACATATGGGATGCCAGTATTTACAGAGAAGAATGCAACATCTAGAGTAATGTCCTTGTTGTGTGCTGTTAGTGTTATAAGCTGGGTAATTTCAGCACTGTTTACCAAGTTGGAGAATGCATCATAAATATGGGAGCTTGACAGGGCCAAGCAAGATGTTGTTCTCAGAGTGATTTGAGGTGACCATGATGAGGTTGGACATCTATGGATTAAAGGCTGGGTTGCATTATATAGATCAAGTGAAAGGAGATGGTCTGCATTGCTGACAAGGGCAAGTGGTGGAAGAGGACCCTACAGGAGCTGAAGGAAAGAATGTTACGGGATACACAACCACGAGGATTGATGGTATACAGAAATACCTTCTATTTTGTTTGGCAACTTGATATACTGGATGCTATCAACATGATAGACCCAGACAAGGATATGGGTGGAGCTTGTGGTAAAGCAAGTCTTTGGAACAAAATATGATCAAAGTTATGTGAGGTAGTGAGATCGGCAATGTCAGCTGCATGTGTATGTCAGTATACAAGGCTTAACGCTAGTTGTAAGGCAGGCATGGAATGTGACTGCCCACGTTTATTGCTGCTCACAGGTAGAGAGGGGGGTGGTGTACAACAAGCATTGGTGCAGCTTGGAAGAAGACTTCGTGCTCGTGTAGATTGCTCCACAAGATGCCAACTAACTGTGACCTACAGGTCTCAGGACCCCGTATATTCTAGTGGGAATTGGAGATGGTGGTGGCCACCTTGTCTAATCATGTATAACTTCCCTCATGTTACATGGCACCCTTGCTAGGGAATTGAGCTTTGATGTAGCTGCAGTCAGGGTCCTTGATACGTGGATTATGATTTGAGTTTTTGGATGGACTATATTCTACTTGCGAAATCACTGAGAGACATTCTGGCTTTCAGAGACGTATTCTTGGTATAGAGTAAAATGGAAAACGAACTTTGAACTCTTATTTGAACTTATATTTAGCAATCATAGACTCTAGGACTTATGAATTGGTTTTTAACTTGAATTCTTTTGTGAGGTAACAGAAGGAATTCTATTGCCAAGCATCCTTGATTATGATATGCATATTTGATGAGCATTTAAGGTAGAAGTGGTTTAAGGAAGCGATATATGGGTTAAGATTAGGGATCACAAAGAGTTAGTGAATGTGAATTATTTTTCATTTGTGTTACAAATCCATATTAGAAAGCACACATATATGAAGTTGAAGGTAGTTATCCTACGAGCAGGATGGAAGGTTAATACATGTCCATGTGATTACTGATGTTTTGCTACACTTAAGTTTCATATCAAGTCCACAGAGAGTTGGTTACACAGAGATAACTTCAAGGTACATCACTGTCACTGTGAAACTTACAGGCTAAACAGTCAGAATATTAAGGATATTCTATTTTCATTTGGATATTAATTTCAACTTGTAGAATCCAGTGCTAAGCAGAGTGTCCAGGCAGAGGAGTAATTTGCAGTGTCTCTGTTTTTTGTCTTACCCCATTTTTTATCCTGCTTCTACTATTTGTCTCACATATCATTCTGTGTAAAGTCAGTTGTGGTGAGGGGTGGAAGAGTGCATCGCTCCTGCTGCATCCAGAGTAGAACGTTGATGCTTTCTGACAGCACAATAAAATTAACAAAAAGGGAAATGTGCATTAATGTTGTGGGTGGATTGGTGAGGAATGTGGTTGGGTTGGCTGAGCGTTGGTCGGATGAGCATTTATGTTCTTTTCATGTGTGTGATGGGGGTGAGGCATTGGGTGTTCTAGCCTGTGGCTCTTTTACAGGACCAACCAGAATTGTTTTCTGTTCTTTGCTGAGGACATTCTAGTGATGGAACATCCTGGTCTATTGAGAAAAAAAGGACTTGAGAGGTTGGAAAATTTGAGGCAGTTACTAGTGTTGGTCTTATAGAGGTGGGATCCCGGGACCCTCAGCCATGGTGTTCTTAGAGGTACTTCAAAGCCTTCTGCCACTGAGGATGGATGGGCAATTATTCTTTTTCAAGAGACAGTGTGTCAAGAAAATTTAAGACAGTCCCTAGTTAGTCCGTTGGCAGCAATGTGTGGCCTACTAGCCACTAGGATGAGACTTAGGGGCATATTTACAAGCCCCTATTGCCTAAGTAAGAGACTATGGGGCATATTTACAAGCCCCTATTGCCACTAGAAAGTCACTTTTTTTGACGTTGTGGGTACGATACGGGCTTCGCCTTATTTAAAAGGCAGTGTTAAGCCATTTAACATGGACTAATGCCGCCTTGTAAATAAGGCACCTTTTCATGCTATACTTAGGGGCCGATTCCGATCTCGGCCGGTAGGGCTCCGAATCGGATTCGGCTTAACCGGATCCGATTCGGAGCCCTATTTCCCGACCGATCCGTACGCGCGTCCGGGTGAGCGAGTACGATGCGTATTCGCCGACCGACTCGTCCGGGCGTCCCGACCGCTCCGACCGACTCGATCCCGGGTCGAACCGCACCGACCGACTCGCACGGACACGACTCGCACCGCGCAATGGAGACGTTCCCCGGCCGGGTAAGTACGATGCGCGCCGCGAGCAGTCCGACCGAGCCGCGCACTCCGGCTCGAAAGAGCAGTCGGAGCCGTACTTTGGGGGTCCGTGTCTGACTCCCTGTACGCGCGTAGCCGCGCGAGTCGCACACAGGGGGACCCATGGGTCCCCCTACCTGTGCGTGTGACGGCGCGAATCGCTTCGCCGCGTACACGCTGTAGGGGCGCACTTGTCCGGATCGCACCCATTGAGTCAATGGGAGCCCGCGTACGCGCTATGTACGACAGGCTCCCATTGACTTCAATGGGAGTCCGACCGACTCGAGTCCGATGGCATACGTGCGCATCGTACTCGTTCGGTCGGACTGCACGGGTCCGATTCGGTCGGAAATCTCTCCGGGTCCGGCTCGGTCGGAGAGATTTCCGGCCCGAATCGGAATCGGCCCCTTAGCGTGAAAGGGGTCGGCAATGGGTGTTGCGGTGGGCGTTTCGCCGCAACACCCGTTGATTTTTAACGCTGCCCCATATTTACAAGAGTGGCTTAAATATGAGGCAGCGCCAGAATTAAGACCAGGGAAAACCTGGTCTTAACAGGTCACAATGAGGAGAAATGCTTTATTTCTCCTTGTTTTTGCTGATTTTATGTGTGCTGCATTGTGCAGCACACATAAAAACAGAAAAACGCCATTCATGATTGTTTATGTACAGGAAGGTGTACCTTCCTGTACATAATCATTTTAAAAATGACAAGTTGCAACTTCTATGTGTGCTGCACAAAGCAGCACACATAGAAGCTACAATTCGCCATTTAAGATTGTGTATGTGCAGGAAGGGACACCTTCCTGCACATCAAGAATCATTCTCACATCGCAGGCTCCTTGCAAGGGTGCCTGCATTGGCACTAGGCAGCTGAAATCAGCGCAGGGGAAAATGCAGGGCTGCACCGTATTGTTTTGAATACGGTGCAGCCCTGCATTTCAGAAGTGGCAGAGCGCAGCGTTAAGCCAGGAAGTCTAACGCTGCGCTCTGTCATCATTTCTTTGTCAATATGCCCCTTAGAGTTGGGAAAACAAAAGAGTCACTGATTTGTCCAGTGGTGAAAAATTCACATGACCAAATGGCAATTCTTTCTGTCGGGTGCTTTGGGACCTACTATCATAAAACAAATGGCATCCTACGAACATACCATAGGACTTTTTTTTACAGACTGGCATATTTTATCCTATTGGAGAATTGCAATATTCTAGAGAATTGCCTCTCAATTATGTTCCCTTATGTTTTTGGTACACCTGTCAACACCAGCTGAATAAAAACACCTACCCATAAAGTGCACATCACAAATTGAATTATTGCTAAGCACTTGAACAAACAAATAGGTGCCATTATAACCTAATTCAATGGTAATTATGTTATACACAGTGGAAAGGCTGAAAGAATGAATCATCCCAGCTGAGACACAAACATGTGATCTTCATATCTCTATGCAGGCACTCAACCCAGAGCAAATTTGCTGGCATATTTATTTATTTTATTTCTTCAATTTCTTTAATTGCAACACTACAAGCGCAATTGTATCTAGGTACTCTAGCATGAAAACACAACTGGAAGAACACATAAAACAGACCAGCATTAAAATGGATATGATTTTAGTGCTCTCTGAATCATAAAAATGAATCACCTTTTCGAATCACGAATACCAGTGTGCAAAGTTCGTAAAGATTTTGATTAGCTAGTTATTAGTTTATCCATAGTACAAATTTTCCCCACCTTCCTACGAATTTACTTCTTTTTCCCAACTAGGGGGCTGATTACGATGGCGGGCGGAGGCACATCCGCCGTGCTGGCGGTGGCGGAAAATGCCCTTTTCCGCACTCCATCGGCGGTCTTTGCGTCGGCCGTATTATGATGGGCATAGATAGCCCATTTCCTGTCCGCTGAGGTGTTCCGGGTTCCGCCGAAAATCTCCGTCCGCACTGGTAGCGGACGGAGCCAAAAGAGAGGTACAGCCGTGCGGAATGCGGTCACGACCGCCGTCCAAATCACGATGCCTCAAACAGCCCACCACACCGCTGCGGAGAATCCGGCCATTCGAGGATGGCGGTGGCAATACTATGGATAGCTCCATGTGTTCCAGTCCGCTGGGGAAATGGCAGTCTTTGGCCTTTCCGCAGCAAATCCAACCGCCGCGGACGGATTTTCAGCTTTTCCGCCGCTGAATCCTGGAATCCGACAGCCGCGGTAGGGAGTTTCTGGCGGTGCATCCTAATCTGGCTGGCGGTTATGCCGCGGTACCTGCGGGCGGAAATTTCCCGCTAGCACGGCGGTCGGAATGCTTTTCGGCCCGCCATCGTAATCAGCCCCTATATATTCAGTTGCCAGTGCCCAAGCTCCCCACTTATCTGGAATTTGTCCTCCCATCAGTCTAAGGCCATTTCGGACCCTAGAGGCCTGGCCTCACCCTCCTCGCTGCCGCTGCTCTCCGTACCTCTGTGACTTTTCTCTTTTCTCACACATTTGTGCCCCTTTCTCTCACTCTTAGCCTTAACTTTGTGCCTTTGCCTCTCACTCTTTGTCTTTTCTTTGTGCCTCTTTCTCTCACTCTTTGCCTTTACCTTGTGCCTATTTCTCTCACTCTTTGCTGCTATTTTGTGCCTATTTCTCTCACTCTTTGCTGCTACTTTGTGCCTCTTTCTCTCACTCTTTGCCTTTTCTTTGTGCTTTTTCTCTCATTCTTTACCTTTACTTTGTGCCTTTTTCTGTTGTGCCTTCAACTTTTCCCCAGGCCCCCCCCAATCCCCTCCTGTGCTTTTCCTCTTACTGCCTACCCCTGCTCTATACCTGCTATCCTGCGTCTTCTTCCCACCTCCCCTTCGCCCCACCTACCGCCCCCCTGCGCTCCTTCCCCCTCACAGGACCTACTTAATGGAGGCGGCTGCGCGACCACATTGAGCAGGTGCTTAGGCCTCAGCTCACCACTTACCTGGGACTAGTCCTCTGGCCATTCTAAGGCTCTTTCAGACCCTCGAGACCTGGCCTCGCTCTCCTCGCTGCTGCCGCTCTCCATGCCTCTGTGGCTTCTTTTCTCTTTTTCCTCAAACTTCTGTACCCCTTTCTCTCACTCTTTGCCTTTCCTTTGTGCCTCTTTCTCTCAATCTTTGTGTCTCTTTCTCTAACACTTTGCCTTTGCTTTGTGCCTCTTATTCTCATGCGTTGCCTTTGCTTTAATCCTCTTTCTCTCACTCGTTTCTTTTGCTCATGCCTCTTTGTCGCGCTATTTGCCTTAACTTTGTGCCTCTTTCTCTCACACTTTGCCTTTACTTTGTGCCTCATTCTCTCACTCTTTGTCTTTACCTTGTGCCTCTTTCTCTTACTCTTTGCCTTTGCACCGCTTTCTCTCATGCTTGCCTTTGCTTTGTGTCTCTTTCTCTCATGCTTTGCCTTTGCTTTGATCCTCTTTCTCTCACTCACTTCCATTGCTTGTGCCTCTTTCTCACACTCTTTGCCTTTACTTTGTGCCTCTTTCTCTCACTCTTTGTCTTTACATTGGGCCTCTTTCTCTCACTGTTTGCCTTTACTTTGTGCTTCTTTCTCTCACTCTTTGCCTTTACTTTGTGCCTCTTTCTGTTGGGCCTCCATATTTTCCCTGGCCCCCAAACACCTCCCGCACTCTTCGTCCTTCCGCCTCCTACAGATCCTTACCTGCTCTTCCACGTCTTCTAGCTTCCCCTTAGCCCTACCCACCCCGTGCCACTTCCCCCTCCCAGGACCTACTTAATGGGAACTGCTGTGTGGGTGCTGTGGGTGCGCCATAGATGCACC
Organism: Calotriton arnoldi; assembly: GCA_963921515.1. Taxonomy (NCBI): domain Eukaryota; kingdom Metazoa; phylum Chordata; class Amphibia; order Caudata; family Salamandridae; genus Calotriton; species Calotriton arnoldi. Next base: position 279,168 of record CAWUFW010007903.1, read on the forward strand.
ACAGGAAATCCTGTCTGTGTCTGTTCGCATCTGGACCATGCCCAGCACCAAGACCCCTGGTCGGATCACCCAGCGCCGCTACTCTGCAGCGACCCTCCACTCGCTCGACCCTGGACTCCCTTCTACCCGCTGCCGCTGCACTGCACTTCACAGCACGATAGGACCTTTCTCCTGCTCCCACTGTCCCTTTACCTGCTGCAACTCGGCACCACACACTCTCCTCACTCCGACTCCCACATCACCCTCTCACAACCTCACCTCCTCCAACACTACGCTTGACCTTCAGCATATCCTCAAAAGCAGCTTATTCTCACATGCAGTCACCCTCTCACAGCCTCACCTCACCCAACACCGCGACTGACCTTAAGCAAATCCTCACATGCATGCTCCTCAACACCCGCTCACTCAAAAAACACAGTACACTGAGAAAATATCGACACCCAAAATATCCCCATACAAAAATATTGTGACCAAAATATCGATGTAAAAAATATCTACATCCCATACTTATAATGGTAAGTACAAAACTATAGAAAAAAAATATCGATGTCCTGAATATAGTTGTACAAAATATCGTTATATATATATATATATATAAAAAATGAATAATTATTAAATATATTAAAGAATAAAATTAATTTAAAAATAAATTAGATTTAATATACATTTTAACAAATATAACAAATACACTTAATTTAAAAATGTTAAACACACATATATAATAATTAATATATATATATGTATATATATTGACTTTAAAACAATAAATAAACTAATAATGTTTATGTATTTTATAAATTTTAAAATTATATAAAAAATGTACAAATAAATATATATATACGCATATACCAATAACATAAAATCTATTAAAAAAAACATTCTAATATATATTAAAACATTAAACTATTTAAAAATCTTTCAACTTAAATTTCCCACTCCAGTCAGTACAACAGTAGGGAAAGTGTTGGATAGTGGAGGGGTAAAAATTACTATTCCCACTCCAAAGAGTGCAACAGTAGGGAAAATGTTGGATAGCGGAGGAGAATAAATTACTATTCCCACTCCAATGAGTGCAACAGTAGGGAAAGTGTTGGATAGCGGAGGGGTAAAAATTACTATTCCCACTCCAGTGAGTGCAACAGTAGAGAAAGTGTTGGATAGCGGAAGGATAAAATTTACTATTCCCACTCCAGTCAGTGCAACAGTAGGGAAAGTGTTGGATAGCGAAGGGATAAAATTTACTATTCCCACTTCAGTTAGTGCAACAGTAGGGAAAGTGTTGGATAGCGGAGGGGTAAAAATTACTATTACCACTCTAGTGAGTGCAACAGTAGGGAAATTGTTGGACAGCGGAGGGATAACATTTACTATACCCTCTCCAGTCAGTGCATCAATAGGGAAAGTGTTGCATTGCAGAGTGAGGACATTTACTATTCTTACTCCAGTCAGTTCAAAATTAAAAACAAACAAAATATCATCAACAAAATAAAAATATTTTTTAAAAGAGTAAATAAAAAAATATATGATTCTGTTAAAAATAAAAATATATTTACTATTAAAAATAAAAAAATAAAAACATATGATGTTAAATACATATCACAAATACCCACACATATTATATTAAATAAAATAAATAAAAAAATTCAAACAATAAATATTTTTATTCAGAAATTATTTAACAAAAACATTAATTATTACTTCCTACCCTATAACACCACACAACTCACAACAAAAATGAAAACAAGTGTATTTGCATAATTAACAATTATCAATTATACAAATATTATTAATTAAAAAACAAATGAAAACACATAAAATGTAATTAACTTCCCACCCTTTACACCTATAATCCCCACAACCCACACCTAAAATTAAACTGTCAAAAAATGAATTACACAATTAAAAAAACAATTCAATTAAATAACTAAGAGTATTTAACAACTAATTATAAAGTATTAGTTGTAATTTACTCTCCACCCTTCACCCCATAAACCCAAAACCCACACAAAAAAAGGATTAAACAATTACCCAAAATTAATTATCAATTAATTAATTAATATTAATTATCAACTAATTATTAATTAATTAAAAATAAAATACTTCCCACCCTTTACCCCTAAAAACCCCACAACCCGCAACTAAAATTAATTACACAATTTCCATATTTAATTGTCAATTAATGTATTAATATTAATTAACAACTAATTAATAATTCATTAAAAAATAAATTACTTCCCACCCTTTACCCCTATAAACCCCACAACCCGCACCTAAAATTAATTACACAATTACCATAATTAATTGTCAATTCATTAATATTAATTAACAACTACTTCTTAATTAATTGAAAATAAATTACTTCTCATCCTTTACCCCTATGAACCCCACAACCCGCTTCTAAAATGTACCCAAAAATTAAAAACACAATTAACATTATAAAATTAATAATTACTAAAAAAATTTAACACATGTATTAAAAACATAAACAATACTTATACAAAAAAATACATCACATACATTTAAAATATATACTAACATACATAACAGTAATTAAAATCGATATTTTAAACAACTATATTTTTGCAAATGATATTAATGACTTCTATATTTTTAAAATCGATATTTCTTACCTTGAAGTCGATATTCTTGACCACAATATTCTTGTTGTCCATATTTCTGTGTCACGATATTTAAAACTCAATATTAATGTAAGTCAACATTTCCAACTCGATATTTTGACTGAATACCAAAAAACACACCATCAAAATTTAGGATCTCCTCAACAACAGCACACCAGACCTCCTCTTCCTAATGGAAACCTGGGTGAACCCCACCTCAGTCCCCAACATCACTGTGGTCTCCCCAGCAGGATACAAAATTGCACACCAGGACCAACTCCACAAACCTGGCGGAGGACGCACTATCATCTACAAAGACACCTTCAAATGCACAACCACCACTGACCTTGACACCCCTTCCATGGAACACTTACACTTCAACCTTCAAGGCGAACAACAGCCCCACCCTGAAGGGCACCTCAGCTTAAAGACAACCCGGCCTGTGAGGCAACTTCAGCAACCTCATTTCAGACTTCATCGCCTGCTTCACCATTAGAACTTCCTACTTCTTGATGACTTTCACTTCCACCTGGAAGACCCATCGGACCACTGCTCCTCTGACCTCCTTGAGAGTTTACACAACGTAGGACTTTCCCAGCTTGTCACGGACCCCACACACAATGCAGGACACACTTTAGACACAACCTTCGCCTCCGGAAACAGCATCAGCTACCGCTTTGCCTTACCACTCACATGGACCAATCACTACATTATCCATTTCAATATCTCCACACCACAAGTCAGAGCTCCCACAACATCAACCAAACCAGCCGGAACTGGAGTAGAATAATGGAAATGGACTTGCGCAACACTCTCAAAACAAACCAACCCAAGACCACCAACAACCTTGGTGGTGTTGGGTTGCTGAATCAACATTGTTGAATCAACAACCATGCCTCCTGTTACACAGGAGAACTCCGGGACTTCAAAAGATACTGCAAACAGCTGGAAAGGAAGTGGAGAACCAACCTACAAAGCCACCCTCAGGCACTACCACCACCCCCTGAGTTACCCAGAGCGCATCCCTCATGGATCGGATCAAAGCCAGCTCCGACAGCAGCAAAGAGATATTGGCCATCATCAAGGAATTCACCATGCCAGACGACTCCCTCAAATCCATCACCCCCTCCCAGGAACTCTCTGTCGTCAGACCTTTCAAACTACTTCAACAGCAAAATTGAGAAGATCTACAATAACTTTGAAAAACAACCGAACCCCGAGGAAATAATCAGCAAACTGTACACCTACCACTCGGACAGACAATTGCCCAACTGGAGAACACTCACCGAGGAAGACACCACCTCAATCATAAAAACCGTCCACTCCGTGGCCTCCACAGACCCATGTCCACAACACATCTACAACCTTGGAAGACCCGTGATCAGCAAATTCCTCACTCACATCATCAACTCCTCCATCGAGTCTTCAACTTTCCCCGAGATAAAGAAGAATGCTGCAGTCATAGCCCTCCTTCAAAAACTGTCGTCTGACCCCAACGAACTGAACAACATTGGACCCATCTCCCTACTTCCATACCCAGCAAAGGTGATAGGGAAAGCAATCAACCAGCAACTCACCAACCACCTGGATCACTCCCAATCTGGCTTTCGTAGCAATCACAGTAAGACAACACTCATCGCTGCCACTGATGAGATTCATACCCCTCTTGACCAAGGAGAAACCACCGCCCTCATACTGCTGGATCACTCTGCAGCATTCAACACCATGTCAAACTCCAGCCTCATCAGAAGATTACACGTTACAGGCATCCAAGGTCCAACCCTCGAATGGATATGCTCCTTCCTCACAAGGAGAACACAGCGAGATAGACTCCTCCCTACACATCAGAGTGCAAAGCCATGATCTGCGGAGGCCCTTAAGGATCATCCCTCAGCCCCACCCTGTTCAACATTCACATGAAACCACATGCTGACATAATCAGATCTCACAGCATCTCCTACATCCCATAAAGATCTCGGCATGGATATAATTTACACCACATTACCTCTAAGTGGTTGCTTAGTGTAAAAATTGGGTAAGACACACATCATATTTTATGGAACGTAATGGAAAAGATTTCACCACAAAGAAAAAAATAATGAAAGTGCTTGGGCAACTTCATGCTAACTGTAACCGAAGTATTTCCTGCCGCCAGAAACTCTGCCTGGTTAGGGATAGGCAAAAGATGTTTATAGATTTAGGGCCTGATTATGACTTTTGGCGGTGCGGGAGCGGGCAGCCAACCACTGCCATGCTCCTGCACTGTCAAGAGTTTCCACTGCACGCCCGCCAGATTACAAGTAATTTTGTGGTCTGGTGGGTGCCGTGGCGGTCACACCGTGGTGCTGTGTAAAGGCGCATTGTGATCCTCAAACAGCACCACCGCGGAACCGCCAGTGCACGTTCCTGCACAGGAAGGAATGCACCATGTCGTGCATTCCTTCCCATGCAGAAACTTGGGGTGCAAAACTACAGGGGGGCACAACATGTGCCCTGCTGCATGCACCCCCGTGCACTGGGGCAAGATGTGGCCCTATAGGGCCCCTTTTCTTTCCTCACTGCCAACAGTTACATGGAGGAACAACCTCCATGTAACTGCTGGCAGTGAGGATAGTCGCAATATGCTTGGCGGTGCCTCAGGGCACCACCAAGCATACTGCAGCCTTCAGCCTACCACAGGATCACCAGGGAACGTGGTTCCCTGGCAGTTGCAGCGGTGCAATGGTGGTCCGACCGTCAAAGTCGTAATAGGGTGGTTGGACCGCCGCTGCAGCAGTGGCTGGACCACCACCCTTCACTCCCTCACAAGTCTGGCAGTCCTCGGGCCGCCAGACTCGTAATCAGCCCCATAGGTTGATAGCCTTTGAGAATTTTATGAATCTCCAAAACAGAGGAATCTTAAAAAATAGGAATAGACTTAGGATTCGTAGAAATACTCTTTTTGTCACCGAATCAGGCACACTGCTTCTCCCATTTGATACCAGAATGTGTTTTCTCAGAGCAGGAAAACCTGAAATGGAGTGATAGGTACATTGATCTATTATGTAGATCCGGGAGCGACATCTTGTCCATGTGTTTGCTCAGTCACGTTTAGTAAGCAAGGCTAATGGTGTAACTTTGAAATAATACTGACGACAAATAGAATTGCTACATCATATGTTGGCAGCTGTATTATTATTAGTAATAAATATATATATATACCTTTAATTCTTCACTTCCCCCATGTGGGATTGACATTTTTGAAACTTTAATGATCAAAGATCTGAAAAAATTGGCCAAAAAGAAAAATTGGAGACATGACAATTTGAGTAAAAATGAAAGACTGGTGGTGAAGTCGTTGCAATCTAATCACAGTATAGTTATTCGTCAATCAGACAAGGGGGGCAACGTTGTTGTATTGAATGTTGAGGATTATTTACAGGAGGGTATGCGGCAATTGGATAACCCTGAATGCTATGAGAGGATTGCTAAGGAAAATATAGAAAGTTCCAATCTGTTGTATCATGAGATGCTGAAAACGTGGCACACACAGGGTATTCTGGAATGGGATGAGTATGCTTACCTTCCAAGATAGCAATTCTCTATTTGTTGCCAAAGCTACAAAAGGACCCACTGAGACCACCAGGGAGACCCATTGTGTCATCTATGGGTTCGTTATTGGAAAACACCTCCAAATATATAGATTATGTTTTGCGACCGTATGTGGAGCTATTACCCTCCTAAATACAGGACAGCAAAGATTTTCTGAATAAAATCAAAGATGTGGTTTGGCATGACAATTTCCTGTTGATAACGTTGGATGTGTGCAGTTTGTACACCTCCATAAGACATACTGATGGTATCCAGGCCTGTAAACACTTTTTAAAGTCACGTTCGATTTCCTTTTTGCAGCACAATGAGATTCTACTAACTATGATCATTTTCTAACTTGAAAATAATTTTTTTGTTTTCAATAACACTTTTTTTAGACAGAGGCAAGGGACTGCAATGGGCACCTGCTTTGCTCCTAGTTATGGCAACCTCTTTATGGGGTGGTGGGAGCAGCAGGTGTCCAAGGCCTACAAACAATATAACGACCAAATAACAATTTGGTTGCGTTATATTGATGATCTTTTCATTGTATGGGAGGGCAGCCAGGAACAAGCAGCCAATTTTATTTCCTTTCTCAACACGAATGATCTAAATCTTAGATTTGAAGGTAACATCAGTAAGACTTGCATTGAGTTTCTGGACATACAAATTGCAGTGGTTAACAATCAAATTACGTCCAGATTATTCCGCAAAAAAACTGCAGGTAACACTCTGCCCCATGCGGATAGTGGTCATTCTAAGATGTTGATTGAGAGCATCCCTTATGGTGAGTTCCTCCGGACTCGGAGGAACTGCAGCTCTGATATTGACTTTGAGAAAGAATGTGACTGTATGGTATCCAGATTTAGAGACCGTGGTTATGCAGTCAAGACTATTCAAAAGGCACGTGACAAAGCAACTGGTTTGAGGCGTGAAGAGATGCTAGCCCCTAAGGGTAAGGCCACTAATGCTTATGACAACATCATTAGGTATGTAACTACCTATAACACGACCTCGCAAGACCTGAAAAAGTGTCTGCGGAGGCATTGGAAGATTTTGAAGACAGAGCCTACTTTGAATGAAGTGTTAGCTGAATATCCGAACATTTCATATAGGAAAAGTAATTCTCTAAGAGATAGGCTGTGTACCAATGAGATCTCAGCTTACCAAACAAAGAGGATATGGTATACAAGGTTTCTTTACTTGCATGTCCTGCAAGGCATGTAAGTTCAGTACGAATGTTAAAAAGGTTTATTACCCAGTTACAGATACTGAGAGAGTGATAGAGAAACACCTAACTTGTCTCTCAGATTTCAGTGTCTATGTCTTGACGTGTCCATGCTCGAAGCATTGTGTGGGCAGCACCATGTTTCCTGCAAAAAAACGTATTTTGGAGCACATGCGGGCTATTCAGAATAAAGACAAGGTGTACCCGGTGGCACGCCACTTTGTTTTTTTGTCATTGATCGTGTCGCTCAGACCATCAGGGGTGGCGATAGGATCTGAAGATTGCGTCAACTGGAATCTAAATATATTTTGGAGCTAGATACCAGAGCCCCCCAAGGTTTGAATTCCGAAGAGGAATTATCTTGGTTTCTGGGTGATTGAATCTTGTATGCAATTTGTTAGTCTTTCTTTTTTCCTTTGCTGCTAAACTGGTACAGGTATTATGCTAAATGAGGGTTGGTCTAGATATAATAGAGAAGTTTGGCATCATTACTTCTGCATTGACCAATAGGCCAACTTCGTGCTCTGTTTGTCCTTTGTTTTTAACAGGCAATTTTTATTGTATATTCACTTCCTGTATAGTTTCACTACTTTGCACTGTTAGTATAATAGCTTTTTTGTACAGAATCGAGCACCAGTTGTAAGGATTACATTGTGATGCATTGTCTATGCTTTTTATTTCAGGTGGAGAATCAGTTTATATCCCTGAGCACTACGATGGTATCTCTTATACTATTGAATTGATGATAATAATTTTGAGCACTATGAAATTAGATGTGTAGACCTTACTATTTTGGGTATAACACCATCTCTGAGATAACTGCTGCATATGGATTATTTACATGATATGTTTTTTGGCCCACTGGGGCAGTATTGTTTTAGGATTTTTTGAGGCAACATAATATTTAGGGCAAATAACCCACTTGGGTATTATTATTGTTTATTATGTTGATGGTATTTATTGAAACTTATTCAAGTATATCCATGCATACCTCTTATATAATAGAGCTCATATTCGATTTCTCAAGGTCAATGTATATTGCCCACTTGGGCATTATAATATGTGGACATACAGATATTTATCAATTTTTGTTCTTAAGTGTATATTCTCGTATACACCTGATTTATTGCTATGTTTGGGATCCATTGTATTAATTTGGGATGTATCCGGCAATTGGAATTATAGAGCCATACTAGCCTTGTCTGTTATGAAATGCAAGCATGCAGGCTCTACGGTGAGAAGATTGGGGCATGTAGTGTGATAATTACAAAATCGAATTTATTGCAATTAGTGTATAATCGAGCATGTGATGATGTTTACTAATACTGGTGCGATTCAGCTATGGTGACGAATTCTGTCAAATGGTACGTAATATGTCTAATCTTGCAATGCTAGATTTACTGAAACTTTTTAATTGTTAAGTGTGCTTAATCACATTAGTATGTCTGAATTTTACAGACAGAGGTGTATGTTGAGTGCTCCTAATGCTCATTGCAAAATGGCCGGTTCCTGAGATGAGTAATGGTGCTCTTCTGTTTTGGTGCTTTTTTTGATAGCCCTTTATTTATGTTTTTCACGTATTCACGTTGCACGTAATTATGAAATTATAAGTGTTTCAAAAAACTGTGCTAATTCACCCGTGATCAAGGTGTTTATGCCAAAACGCATTGGGTTTTTCGGCTTGGTACCGTCAATAAACTTACCCCAAGCACATTTGGATTGTGCCTTTATTTTTGCGGCAAGGAGTGTGCGCTGGCAACCTGTTGCATAGTGAATTGGGATATATATATATATATATGTAATGCAAAAAAAGAAGCAGAGAACTCTCGGTAGTTCTCAAGTTTAGGTGGAAAGTAGCTCCAGTATAGAGCATGCTCAACACCAGCGACACTCTAAATTTGTGCAGCTCAAATGTCTGCTTTTCTATCAAAGTCTTTAAGCGTAGGATTAGCACAGTGCCATCCACGCCGAGATAGAAAGGTACAAAGGGCCACATGTTTCAATTTTGGAAATTGCGATTACCTAATTGCGAATTTCTGAGAATCGCAATTAGGTAATCGCAGTTTCCAATGCATGAAACTCCATGAGTTCCATATACTGATTGGTAGTGGGTCGCAAACCAACCTACCTCATTAATATTAATGAGGTAGATCGTAATTTGCAACCCCCTAGGAATCGCAAAAATAACAGGGATGGTGGCCTGCTGAGGACAGCAGAACACGATGTCTGTGATTGCTTTTAAATAAAGCAATATTTTTCTTTAAAAATGCTTTTACAAACATTCACAAAGGGGAAGGGGTCCCTTGGAGAACCCTTCCCATTTGCGAATGGGTTACCACCTACTTTTTTTTTTTTTTTTTAAACAGATTTTATTGGCATTTGGTTCACATAACATTCACTGAAGCGGTTCATATATCAAACAATGGGTTATCACCTACTTGAAGTAGGTGGTAAAATGCAAATGTTTTGCGACCGCATTTCGGTCACAAAACATTCATACATACCGATGCGATTCGGTATTAGGAAGGGACGCCCTTAACACGCCCCTTCCTAATACCGAATCGCAAAACCCAATATGCGATTCGGTAACAAGTTACCGAAACGCAATTTGGGTTTGATACATGTGAAAAGCCTTTTTTGCGTTCGCAAACCGGCTGATTCTGCGAACTGGGCCGTTTCCGAAGACAAAAATGCTTCATGCATGTGCCCCAAAGTCTTTTGCCATTTCTACAGCAAAGTCTTTAAGAATGGGATTAGCACACTGCTATCCATGCTGAGCTGTAAAATGGCCAAAGCCTTTTACCACTCTAGTCACAGTATTACAGCTTTGGATTGGTAAAATACCATCCAAGCCAACCTGAAATGAATAAAAGCAACCCCTGACATGTGTTTCACTCTCATTAGAGCTCTTCAGCGAGGTAAAGCTTTGTCCAGACACAAGGGAGCACCCACTATAAGTGAAAACAATACACTTTCAGGCATAGAGTGACGCATAAATTATGCAAAAAAAGAAGTAGAGAACTCTGGGTAGTTCTCAAGTTTAGGTGGAAAGCAGCTCCAGTATAGAGCACTCTCAACACCAGCGACACTCTAAATTTGCTCACCTCAAATGTCTGCTTTTCTATCACAGTCTTTAAGCGTAGTATTAGCACAGTGCCATCCAGGCCGAGATAGAAAGGGAGGATAAATTATTTTGCCATATCTATAGCAAAGTCTTTAAGCATAGGATTAGCACAGTGATATATATATATATATATATATATATATATATATATATATATATATATATATATATATATATATATATATATGAGCAAGATAGTGAACCCCCACTAATACCATCTACATCTGGGGAACAGACAAGAAGAGAAGAAAGTACTCCCAGACTGATCACTACATTCAGCAAACAAGGAAGGCAGGTGATGTCCATAATTAAGAAAAACTGGCCAATTGTACTCACAGATGGGGTACTGGCAGCTAGACTTCCCACGGTACCCACAATAACTTACAGAAAAGTAGTTTCTATGAGATCGCATATAGTCAGAAGTAGCCCTGAATTAAGTTCGAACAGCATGTGGCTCAAACCAAGGCAAGGATTTTTCAAATGCTCTACATGTAGAGCATGCAAATTTGGAGTCAACAACACGCACTACTCTACTCCATTTAGCCAGGGTGAGATCGCCATTAAGGGCAATTTCAACTGTAGAACGGAATATGCAGTATTGTACTGACATGCACCTGTGGCTTAAAATATGTTGGCAGTACCAAGCTACAGGTGCATGTCAGGATTCTGCAGCACTTGCGAGCTATTGTCAACAACGATTCCGCATACCCAGTCGCACGCCACTTCAGGAACAAGCATAATAACGACCTAAAATGTTTAAAATACTTTGTTGTGGATGCAATTCCTAGCCTCCGCAGAGGGGGCAATAGGGAACGCCTGTTGCGACAACTTGAGTCACGTATGATTCTGGAGTTCGATTGTAAAGCACCGACAGGGCTCAATAACACTGAAGATCTCCATAACTTCCTGTAATAAGAGGTGTGGACAGTACCGTAACTTCCCATTAAATATGTACATAGCCCCATTAATACCACCATCAGTTCACTATAGTAGAACTATAAGCATGGCTACATCAATCTACGAGTTTTAGAAAACCGCCACCAGAGATGAGTATATTCTTTTTATAAAATAGTATCACTCCCACAAATATAGATATATTTATATAGGTTATTTTAGATACCACTAACACTCTTATCTAATCATTATTGCACTATTAGGCACATAGCACTTTATGCACTTAAGCACTCAGCCTGGAGCTGTTATGCACAGGAGCACTTTGAGTTGCTAGTACTTATAATAGCAAAATGAAGTAAATACAAGGCAAATCATACTGGAGATAGGATGACTTTAGATAGCAACTTCAAGGCTGTGGATTATCAATACCCTTTTAGCATTCATGCGGTCATATTAAAATGTATCAGACATGATACGCCAACTTGGGTATGTTTACATGGTCTTAGGAACAGCATTTGCACAACATATATTTATAGAGAGTATATATATTTAATGATTGTATTTATGATCCCCATGTATTTATTTATTTATTTATATATATTAAGTTATATATATTTATCGCCTTGAATAAGCTATTGTATGGTCTGTTTAATAGAGATGTTGCTGCAGATCAAGTATAAATACGAAAAAAGAGAAAAAAAAAATACGAGTGTAATAGAAAACAGACTATCACAGGGGAAGGAAAAGAATAAGTATTTCTTTTATGGTGTTGATCATGTGACACAGGGGGGTGTGCAATATAAGGTATGCTGTACAGCGTTTTCGTATGTGATCAAGGTCACTTGTTGACCGAAACGCGTCATGTTAAGGAACCTGTGAGCAAATAAAGAACTTTGCATCATACCCATTGGAGTTCGTTGCTCTCTTCTCGCCGAAAGGAAGTGTATGAGGGCGTTTGGTAATTCGATATATATATATATATTATATAATATTAAAAATAGATGTGATCCAATAATCCTATTTAGAGAGATTGTACTATTAAAAATACATTCACAGATGTATTACTGCACAGCAAATATACATTTTTTGATTTAGTATCACAGCACATCAAACTTGACATAGGAAAAACAATATTTGCTGCCTCAGGTTGCATACACCAATTACTTTACACAGTGAAACATCCCTCCTAATAATCACAAGGCCTGTTCAATAGGGGCCACATGCATCAAACTGTGCATTTGCGATTCCTAAATTTCGATTTTTAAGAAATCGCAATTTAGGAATCGCAAATGCTTATGCATGTAGGAATCGCAAAAATATTTGCGATTCCTACACATTCCTTATTTGAAACTCGCAAATTGCGATTCGCAAATAAGGAATTGCTTCCCATTCATTCCTATGGGCCTAGAGGCCCATAGGAATCAATGGGAATTGCATGCACAATTTGCAAGTACCAAATAGGTACTCGCAAATTGCGCATGCAATTTCAAGGGTGCAAGGGTGCCAAAAGGACACCCTGATGCACCCCTGAAATTGCAATTTCAACACATGTTACACACACACATGCCCCAAAGACATGTATGTGTGCAACATAGAACTTTGAAAAATGCACTTTTCAAAGTTCTTGCAAATTACCATCAAGTGTGAATTGATGGTAATTTGCGTTTCTTAATTGCGAAATCGCAATTTTTTGGGGGTTGTTGCATTGCATTTAGGGTATCGCAATTTTCAATTCCCTAGATGCAATCGCAATTTAAGTAATCGCAATTTTAGCAATTACTTAAATAGCGATTTTTGCATTTGGGATGATGCATCTCAAATGTAAAATAGGTAATGCAGAAGGGGCAGATTCTATGAATCTGCCCCTTTGTGACCGCAATTTACAATGATGCATGTGGCCCTATGTTTTTAACTTACTGTACAGAATTAACTCTTTTGATCGTAGTCAAATAATTTTGGTTTAAACCAATACACATGAAAAATGTCATGGCATATACTGTATCTACAGCGTATAATATGCTATTTATGAGCTGTGTTGAGAGATAAGAGGGGCATCATGACCCACTCAAGACTTCACTTCTCGTGAGTCATGGCCCTGTCCCACACTTAACAATGGTAATACTTAGTATATTACACTGTGCACATCTGCCTATATACTATACGTGCCACTGCATTGAAAATCAATGTTGCCTAATATGTTATTTATAGCAACTGCTCTAATTAACACACATTCACACATGTGCTACTTTAGTGCAAAGATGAAATTCAATATTACGAACAGTGTAGCAAATGTGCCATGAGAAAAACATGACTTACTGCCCCACACAGTGCATGTTACAATAACTTTACACAGTGAAACAACTCTCCTAATTGTCACAAGGTCTCCTCAGTCTGATTTTATCTTACTGTGCAAATTTAACAACTAGCATCATGGTTTTGTTTAAGTTCTCCCTCTGAGCAAAAATCTACATTCATGCCACATTTGGCATTAATCCATTTACATGAATTTGCTGTAACAGTGCGCAAAAATTCCTATGAGCGCTAAAATTGGAGAGCATATCATTTTTGACCCCTCCCCTTAAAGTTTCTTTCCTGAAAGCACAGAACTACACAGAAATTGCCATGCTGGAACTTAGCTGCTAAGCCAGGGACATCTTTTGTGCAGATCCAGTCTAATGACACGAAACTACGCGTCTTTAGAAGAAAACCATGTCTATGTAGAACAGTAATACTCAAAGTACGGCCGGGAAGCCGCAAGCGGAACCTCCTACCCTTTTCACGCAGCCCCCTGGTGAACAGCAGCACTGGGCTGCTGTTCACTTTTGAGGGAGCACTAATATTCCAAAAGATGTTAATTAAAGCAAGAGGCAACCATTTATTTACAGGTTAACTGAAGTTAAAGAAGAGAAGCAAAGCAGGTGTCCTGCACCAAATAACTTTAAGAACACATTCTTTTAAAAGACATCTTGCAAAAAACGTGTAAAAATGCAAAAGTCTTTGCAAACATCTAAAAAAGTACATTTATTTATCATACAGAAGCATTTCACCTTATTATATCAGTGCCTTAGATTTTTTTTTACAACTCTTTTAATTGCTGTTCGGAAACATAGCACAGCGAAAGCAGTGACATTAACATAGAAAATAGCAAGATACATTATTTCAACAGTTGGGTCCTCACAGTTCCTATCCATTCTCATACATCAGACCCTTTTGGGAAGTTCCTTGTGGCAGGCTATGTCATGCAGCCGTGTTCATTCCAATTCCATCGGATCAATTCTATGAACAGGTGCGCACAACATTCCCCTATTTTCATTCCATTTTCCCCAAATCTTTGTCCATTTTTGTGGGCATCCCCTGCCTTCATATACCACCCTTTCCGCCTGCATGCACCAATCCATGTCCACCTTCCAATCTCTCAATGTTGGGGCGGACTCAGCTCTCCGATTCCTGGTGAAATTGCGTTTGGCCTCCATGACCCCGAGCTTGACCCAGAGTCTTTCCCCCAAGGTCAAGTCCATCGCCCCCCCGATGTTCGATAGGCACCACTGAGGTGAGGACGCTATGGATTATTTACCCAATGTCATCATACAGGCTACCACTTCCTTCCAGTAGACCTGGATTGTCAGGCAGTCCCGCACCATGTGAAAAAAGGTGCCCTCCCAACCACAGCCACTAGGGCATTGTGAGGACCCAAGCCTGCCCATCTTAACCAGTGTTGTGCATGCATAGTAGACTCTATGTAAAATCTTAAGTTACACCAACCTAAAACGGGAACGGATAGCAACTTCTCATGGGACACCATTGCCTCTTGCCACTCATCATCCTCCAGTTGCCCTAGGACTTCCATTCATTTGTCGCATAACCTCACCAGGGCATCAGGGGCGTTATACAAATTTTTGTGATAGGTGAGAAAGATTGCCTTTGTCTGCATATAGTCATATATCAGTGCATTCAAAAGGTCTTTTTTTTTAAGTAATAGTTTGCAAACATGAAGTTAGAAACACTCATGCCTCTCTCCACCCTGATGACAATGTAAATAGTGAATGAAAAGCCAATTCAGTTGCTATGTTCACCGTCAGAGTGGCCTAGGTTGCTATCATACATAGACAACACCCATCACATTGCTGGCATCAATGCGGCCAAACATTTTGGCCTCCTGGAATTTTTTTGTGAGTACCCATGATGTAGAACTATAAAGTTATTGATAAATGCCTATTTGGATTCTCAGGAAACTTCTAAGGAGCAACTTAATTCAAAAGCATTTGTGCCTTTTTCCGATGTATCATTTCTTCATCATAACCTCCTTCAAGACAGCTCGGAGATTGCTTCTCACCTGAGCAGCCAGTGGCGGTGTTCGTTTCTCTTTGATTCTACACAGAGGCTGATTCTGAGTTTGGGCGAACGCCAATGTCATCCGGCAGGTAGTCATTTGACTGCGCTTTCCCTGCGATGTTTGAATCAGAAACACAGATTTCTTTTGGCGGGTGCTTTTCAGCTGTGCGTTCCCTGTGGCTCAGAGCCGAGGCTCTTCTAGTTTGATTATGTGCCTTTTGGACCGCTTCTTATCCTGTTCAGTTCTGGATGATAGGGTGATTTTGGCAGGCGATAGGCCTTATCTATAAATAGAAGAGGAGAACAGCAATCTGTGCGACACAGATGAAACCTTGCCATCATGGGTATAAACATTATAGGCAAATCCAAAAATGCTTTTTCAGCGAAAAGCGTAACTGAAACGGAACCATGATATATAATATATATATATATATACATGTGTATATATATATATATATATATATTATCTACTTGCGGTCGGTAGTAGGTAGTTATAGTTAGGACCTAGATTCCATAGGAAAAGCGGTTTTTGACTTGCCAATATCGTTGGCTTCAATAGACGAAGCTTCACGAAATTTTTTAAACTAATACAATACTCACTTCAGCTAGTGTCTGGAAAGTTTTGGGGTGATTCGTCAAGTGGGGGCTGAGAAATAGGGGGGGCAAAATGTATTTTCCCCATGTTAATTTTAATAAACGTTTTGAACACTACTACAGCCAGGACCGCTGGATGGAATTACACTAAATTTGGCAGAAAGGTAGATTTTGTTTAGCAGATCATGCTATCCCCTTTTTTGGTGTAAATCCGTTCAGTAGTTTTAGAGATATTAAGCGAAAAACAAATTTGTATATATATAGGGGCGCAGACCCTCCACAGATCCACCCCCGGTGCCTCTGTGGGTCCATGCTGTAGTGAAGCCACTTTTGAAGAAACCTTCTCTGGATCCTAGTGAACTGAAGAATTATCGCCCGATCTCCCTACTTCCTGTCCCAGCTAAGATTCTGGAAACTTACCTTAACTCTCATCTCAGTACTTACCTAAAAGATTTCCATCTACTAGATGGTTCGCAACATGGATTTAGAAGCCATCACAGTACGGAGACAGCATTGACGGCTGTATTTGATAATATCCGGGTTCAAGTGGATGCAGGGCATACCACCCTCCTTGTTCTACTGGATTTTACCGCAGCCTTTGATACCCTGTCTCCCTGTAGATTGATTGATCGTCTCAGAGAGATAGGTATTGGGGGCTCGGCTTTGGGGCTCCTTGCTTCCTTTCTTAGTGAGCGGGCGCAGATGGTTAAGCTTGGTCGATTTTACTCAGCCCCCACACCCTTGCTGTGTGGTGTTCCTCAGGGCTCCTACCTGAGCCCTACTCTTTTTAATATCTATGTCGCTCCTCTTGCGAAGGTTGTGAGATCCTTTGGGTTGGAAGTGCTGTCCTATGCGGACGACACCCAAATTATGGTGTCTATTTCGCATAGTATAAAGGATTCGGCCCTTAATTTCAGGAACTGTATGCAGGCAGTTTCCTCTTGGATGGTGGAGAATTTTTGAAATTGAATGGAGAGAAGACGAAGGTCTTGGTTTTTGGGAGTAAGCAGGAGGTGTGGTCCAGTGACTGGTGGCCGGATGCGCTTGGCGTCTGTCCCTCTCCGGTCTCCCATGGCAAAAACCTGGGGGTTATCGTGGATAACTCACTGTCCCTGAACCTACAGGTTAGTAGGACAGTTTCCACGTGTTTTGGGATCATTAGGATCCTACGGAAAATTTCCCCACTATCTCTCTTTGATGCACGTAAGCAGGCTGTCATTGCATTGGTTACATCCAGATTGGATTATTGTAATGCCCTTTATTTGGGCATTAACAAAGGTTTAATGCGACGTCTGCAGATGGTGCAGAATGCCGCAGCCAGGCTGGTGATGAATTTACCTAAATATCATTCAGTCACAGCTGCTATTAGGTTGCTGCACTGGCTGCCTGTGGACCGTAGGATCCTCTTCAAGACCCTGTGCATGACTCACAATGCCTATTACGGGTCAGGCCCTGAGGCGATTAAGGCCATTATCCATCGTTATGTTCCCAACAGGCGGCTCCGGTCTGCAGATAAGAATCTGCTTATAGTACAGAGATTCAAGAAGGTTACATGGGGAGGTAGAGCTTTCTCCACTGCTGCTGCTAGACTGTGGAACTCCCTCCCGGAACAGCTCTCAAGTCAGGTGTCCCATTCTCTTTTCCGCAGGGCCATAAAGACCTGGCTTTTCTCACAGACCTCGGTATGAGCATGTCTTTTTGTCTGCATCCTTAGGTCCGCTTATAGCGCCTTGACGCCCTTGGGCTTAGTTCGCGCTTTACAAATTTCATATTCATTCATTCATTCATGCGCCAAAGGAGGGATCTGATTGGCTGGCTGCAGCTTCACAGAAAAGTTGCAGCTGCCATTTTGTTTGCCAGGAAACTGTCCCGGGGCTGAAACGTAGTAGCTAATATAAATGAAGGGGTCAGGGTATACGTTTTTTGACCTTATGTTTGCGATATTGATGTGGGCAAACTATGAATATTGGGCAACAAAATGCTGAAAAAAGATTTTTAAAACTGCTTGCAAACTCCGTAAAGCCCTCCGCAGGGTTCAGTGCGGCCCTTGTGTAACTCCGCGGTGGATCCGCAGAGCCAGCGCAACTGCAAAAAAAAAACATATATATATATATATATACCCATACAGAGATTGTCACACCCACACTTGTACCCATACATATACTGGCATACTGAGCCTCTCACAACTACACTTCCACCCATACAGACATTCAAACACCCACTCTCATACTAATTCAGACACTCTCACACCCACTCACATACCCATACAGACCCTGTCACACCCATTCACAAACTCATACAGACACTGTCACACCCATTCACAAACGCGTACAAACACTGTTACAGTCACCCACATACTCATTCAGACACTGTCGCAGCCATTCGGATACGCATACAAGCACTGTCTCACCCACTCACATATCCATTCAGACACTATCACAACCATTCAGACACTGACACCCATTCACATAATCATACAGACTCTCTAACACCCACTCACATACCCACTGAGACACTATCACATCCATTCACATAACCATTGAGACACTGTCACATCCATTCACTTACCCATTCACACACTGTCAGACCCATTCACATACCCATATATACACTTTCATACCCATTGACATACCCATACAGATACTTTTACACCCACTCATATACTCATTAAGACACTCTTACACCCACTCACATACCCATTCGTACACTGTTATAGTTAGAAAATAGAACTAAAAAACATTTGAAATTCACAAATAAAACTAAAGGTTAGGGGAATTTATAGTTAGGAAATACAATTTTAAAAACCTTAGATACAATCTCATACAATCTCTCACACCTACACACCCACACAACCAGTAACAAACCTATTTACAGACCCATACAACTACTGAGATACAAACTCACTCACTTATACAGCCACTTACACAACCACTCACTCAGCCATACAGCCACTAAGACAGCCACTCACAGACCCATACAGCCACTCACACACCCACAAAACTACTGACACACCCACTCACAGACCCATAGAGTGACTCACACACCCATACAACCACTTACATACCCATTCACACACCCACACAGCCACTCACACACCCACAAAACTACTGACACACCCACTCACAGACCCATAGAGCGACACACACACCCATACAAACACTTACATACCCATTCACACACCCACACAGCCACTCACACACCCACACAGTCATCCATAGAGCCACTCACACAACCACTCATACAGCTACTACCAGAGCTAGCTACTCACTAACC
The DNA here is from genome assembly GCA_963921515.1 of Calotriton arnoldi. NCBI lineage: Eukaryota > Metazoa > Chordata > Amphibia > Caudata > Salamandridae > Calotriton > Calotriton arnoldi. The sequence continues at coordinate 298,801 of CAWUFW010007903.1, forward strand.
CAGACAGCCACTTACAAGTCCATTCACTCATACAAAAAACTACTTACATACCCATGCGCCATGGCTGGACTGAGAACGCAAACCAGCCTGGGCAATTAAGTCAGACTGGCCCATGGGGATGGGGGGGGACACTGCTGCTGCTTTTGTTATTTTGTTACAGGGGGCTGATATTGAAGCACTGCTTCAAAACCGGCCACCAGTAACAAAAAAACGGCCCCACCACTCCAATTCTGGCCACCACCCTTCCGGCCCACTGGGAAAACGCCTGGTGCCCGCTACAGTCACTCTGGCCCTGCCATTCACACATCAATATAAGTACTCACATGCCTACTCACTCACCTATACAGCCACTCATACAGATACCTATTGTGCAAAATAGCCACTCACACATCCACTCACATTCCCATACACCCACTAACACAGCTACTCACTTACCCATACATCAACATACACACTCAGTCACTTACCCATAGAGCCATTCACACAGCCACACATACATACACTCACCCATCCACTCAGTCACTGATATAGCCACTTTCACACACAATCATCCACCCATACAGCCTCTCACACAGTCACTCATCTACCCACACAGCTACTCATACACCCACTTATACACCCATAGAGCCAATCACACACCCGTAAAACCACTTACACGCCCACTCACACACAGATACCCACAGTCACACAGCGACTCACAAATGATGTTAAAAAAAGAAATCACTCATTTGTAGTACACAAAGTATACTTATTTAACTTTTGTGGTACCTTAATATATACGTTTAACACAAATTGTTTTTTAAAACACTCACAATCACTGAATGACATCATCAGTGATGTCATCAATGACGTAATTTGAGATGTCATCAATGATGTCACTGGCCTTGTAATGAGAGATGTAATATGTGATGTCATAAGCAGTACATTGCGTGGGCGTGAATTATAGTTAACTCAGGAAATTATAACTGCCAAATTTCTCTGGTTTTGTCTGAGTGAAATGTGAGCCTAACTATAATGTCCCTATAACCTTTGCAGCCTACAGCGAGTTGCAACTTTTTTTCAACTTTTGTTGAAGGGGGGCTGCGCGGTCCCCCTACCCTAGGCCATTTTGGGCCCCGGGCACCCCATCTCCCGGGGCCTAAACCTTTTAAAAAAATGTTTGAAAAAAACCAAACAGGGATGGGGGCTGAGCGGCCCCCCTCCCAGGTCATTTTCGGCCCAGGACCCCATCCCTGGAGCATGACCCTTTTATTTATTTATTTATTTATTTGTAAAAAGAGGGGGGGGGCCTGCCAATTTAAAGTGGATGCCTCCAGAGCTCTCACACATCAATGGGACCGCAGGGGAGCCAGAAGGCCCCCTCGGTCCAGGCCGGCTCCCTGCCTCCTGTGCTAGCCTGCATTGCTTTTTACACACACGGAGCTGCTGACATGCAGCTCCCTGAGTGTAAAAAGCAAAGTTCTCCGCTTTCAGCAAGCAAGAGCAATATGCTCCTGCTTTCTGAAATCGGAGCACTTGTTTGCTATGGCATAGCAGGAGCGGTGCTCGCGCCATGCCATAGCAAACTGCAAAGCCCCAGGGGTGGGCACCCTGGGACATTTCTGGAGCTGGCCCTGGGGGGTAGCGGTCCTCAGAGCCATCTAGTAGGGGCCTGCCCCAGGGAGGTGGCAGTCTTCGGGGCTCAGAATGTGGCCATGTGGCCCCCCACCCCTTTCTTAAATATAGAGTTTGGCCCCAGGGAGGTGGGGGTACCAGGGGCCAGGGGGGTCCATTAGGTCCCCCCCACATTAAAATGTTAAAGCCCGAGGGATGTGGTGGCCCCTGGGGCAGGGGGTCCTCAAGGCCATCCATTACCTTAGCCCCGTGAAGGTGACCTTCCCCGGGCTGCGGGGGAGGCCATATAGCCTCCCCCGCAACTTTTATTTTTTACAATTAGCCCTGGGGAGGTGTCATCCCCGAGGCTGCCATGGCCCGTGCGGTCCTCCGCACCTCTGTAATTATGTTTGCCCTGGGGAGGTAGCGGTCCTCGGGGCGCGGGGGTGCCACATAGGCACCCCCGCATTAATTCATAAAGTGCCCCCGGGACCTGGCCCACCATCATTTTTTTAAAAAATTCGGTGGGAGTCACGGATCCAATGTAACTCCCGCAGACTTTTTTGGCACTGTGGGACATCTCTCCCCCCCCCCCCCAAGAGGCCTTGGGCATCAGGGTGTTCTACCCTGCCCCTTTATCTTTTTTTAATGTTTCATATTGTGGCTCAGCTCAGCCGAGTCACAAGATGGCTGCCAACACTTCCTGGTTTGAAGTGTTGGCAGCCAATCAGATCTCAGGCACGAGATTGGGAGGGGTCACGAATCCACCGCGGCCTCAGTTGTATATCTGAGAAATCTTTACATTTCTCAGCAACTATTGAAGGGATTTACATCATTTACCAAAAGAGTGCTTTCTGGACGGTGCGTGGCTTGCCAACTGAAGATGGCGGACGCGTGAGCGAAGAGCTCCGCACTGGCTTGCCATTTATCCGCCCAATATCAGCACAAACTCCAGCCCTGATGATCTGAGGTAGTTGCGCTGCCCTCAGAGGGACATTACTGAGGCGTTTTCCGCGGCTCATGGAGCCGTATCAGCAGCGGTGCCATGTGTGCGACTGCGAGAGCCGGATCGGCTCGGGACCCGTACCCTGAGGGCCTGCCGTGACTTGCCGGCCTCGGAAAGGCTGACACCCGAAAGCGAGACGCCTGGCCCAACCTACCTGCCCGGCGCTGCTCCTGCTGTGAATTGGGCAGTGCGTAAGGGAGCATCGGAGGTGATCGTTGACCGACGCATCCTGGAACCGGCACCGCGGGGCCTGGGAGCGGCCTGCGGTGCGGCTGAGCCTGGGGTGTGGTGACTTGGCGGGCCCTGCTGGAGGAGGGGTCTCGAGGTGGCCGCGAGTTGGTGAGTGTGAGCAGCGCACTCGAAGGGCCTAGATCGGGATCCAGCGATTCTCTTGCGGGGCAGGGTGAAGCGACTGAGCCCCTGCCCCTGGTGGATCCTGTGGCCTAGTGACCAGAAAGGGCAGTAGAGCAACCTGTTTGACTGAGGGTGCCAGATTGATCCTGGGACCTTGTCTTGGAGGCCCAACGTGGCGGCCAAGCTCCTGCGAGACGCCCTGGGGAGTGGCCCTATATGATGAGACTTCCGAAGTGAGACACCGCAGGAGTGGGGCCTCCCCAGACCTGCGACAATATCCTGGCATTGAGCCAAAACATGCGCAGGGGTGTCCAGAGGCCATTGGCGGAGCGCAGTCCGCAGGGGGTTTGTCACTGTGGGGCCTATGCATTGCCTGAGAAATAGCTGGGCCTGAGGTGCGGGACTTGACCAGGCCCTGGCTGGCAAAGTACTCCGACACAGCAGGGGAAGGGAAGTGCACACCACAAGCTTTCGGGGCCTAGGTCAGGGCCCGGCTGGGCCACTGCGTCTTACCACCCCAACTAGGCCAGAATTAATGGAGAAGTTATGGGCGTTGTGGGGGCGAGGCGTCCCCGGAGTACTGGCTGGCCCTGAGGCGGAACGAGAGCCTGCATCGAGGAGGTGGACCCTGGGGAGGCCAGGCATGCGGCAGCTGCCTATATCTTTGCGCTTTAAGGAGTCCCCACCCCTGGATTGGAAGAGGCAACACAAAAGGGAGATACCGTGCTGTGGCGGTAGGAATCGGCTGGACCAAGGACCACATGTTATAAGTGGGGGCAGAGGATGAACCCTCACTGCTAATCGTCCATCCCTTCCTAGCGGTGAACGCACCTTGGAGCTGCGGCCATTGGGCCTGGGAGCGCTGTAGGTACCTGGTCCCCTCATTGTCCCTCTGCGGGTGTACGGCTCCTTGGAGGCCCGCACTGGTACTGGGTGCCGGCGGAGCCCACACCCGGACTTAAGGGAGCACCCTCGAAGAGCGTTGCCCCGAGGGACCCAAGGACCTCCACGGGCTGTGCCCCGCTAGAACCACAGAGATGGGCAAAGCTAGGGTGAAACAAACGGGGGCTGCCCCAGAACAGGACGAAGACCCACGAGAGCAAACACGGGGCAGCATGGACACACTATCGAAGGTGGACCCCATCCAACAGCAACTATCCAAGATCCTGGAGGCCATCTTGGACACCAAGGTGAGGCTGCACCAGGACATCAGCACAGTGTCGGTGGGTCTGGGGCTCCTCCGCACAGAGCGTAGGGCGGAGGACGGAGAAGGTTGCAGCCGGCTGAACAATATACGGATCCTTAGCCTGCGGGAGGTGATCGAGAATGGAGATATGGTGGCACACCCAGAGCCATGGCTCAGCACGGTGGTGGCCCCGGGGGCCCTAATGCTGTTTTACACCCTTGAGAGAGCACATCGGGTGCTGGCTCGCCCCGTGACCAGTGGTTGGCAGGCTCCTAAACTACAGGGACAGAGATATCTTGTTGCAGAAAGCTCGAACTGTTGACCCTTTTGTAGTGAATAACAGTAAAGTCTCGATGTTTCCAGATTATATCCTCGATGTCCAACAGAGAAGTGCTTCGTTCCTGAAGGTTGAGAGAACATTAAGGGAAGAAGGCCTCCAGCACTCCCTCATGTTGCCTGCCCGGCTCTGCATAGTCCTGGATGGTAAGACCCACTTCTGTGATGATCCCAAAGAACCTTGGGACTGGATTGAGGCATATAGAACCAAAACCCCCCAGACAGCTCAGGGCAAGCACCCTGCAACTAAAGGCTGCAAGCACAGAAAACGACCTAAACGGAGACCTGAGCGCACCCTCTCAAAGAAACCAAGTCCCTCCCAGACTGAGCGTGAGAGAGCAGCGGCACTTCAGGCAGTAGCCGAGATTGTTCGTGAGGGTGGCTCCCCATCGGAGGCAGGATCGCGATCTATGAAAGGGACCGAAGGTTCAGGTTTGGACTCTTCCGACAGAGCGAGCCTCAATCTGCCAGTGGTGACCCCGAAAACTGCAGACAAGATAATATAGCTGGGCCCCATAACAGGAGCAGCCGCAACCCTGGATACTCTGGCGTGGCCAACACCACCTTGAATCACGAATAATCTAACTAGGCTGGATGAATACTGGGGCTGGTGCAAGAGGTACCGCATCGCAACACGCCACACCTCATAGCATCGCTTTGCACACCCCTGTGCATTAATTTGTGTGGCCACGATCGCCCAAAGGCTCTTGCTGTGGCTGATTTGGGCCTTTATTAGACTTTAAAGATGAATTTAAGGTTTGGGCAGATGGCCGTTGCCAGTATGCTCTGCAGCTGGGAAGTTGTTGGGATTTTTGGTGTTTGATTTGCTCTGTTCATAAAGCAGGAGGGGGCATGTTTTTTTTATTTCTTCGAGGCCTGAGACAGGGTGGGGGACACGGGAGAGGGTGGGACACAGGGGGGACACGGGAGGGAGGGGCTGGACTTGCTTAAGATGCCGACACATCCCCAGTAACTGAAGTTCCTCACTTGGAACATTAGGGGGATGGGGTCGATGTCTAAGCATCACAACATACACAATTATCTGAAAAGACGTGGTATACAGATAGCCCTCTTACAAGCGACACACCTCATCCAGGGGGAAGTAGAAAAGCTGCGTAGGCGATGGAGAGGGCAGATATTTGCCACCACATTCTCGGCGTAAGCCCGAGGGGCGCTGATATGGATTAGACCAGGGGTCCTTTTGAATCAACACATACCTTAATAGATAAAGAAGGCAGGTATGTCCTACTTGTGGGAAGACTACTGGGCCAAGAAATCACGCTGGGCTGCCTATACGCGCACAACCAAGACCAACTGGCCTACATGGCTTGTCTCTCCGCCCCATATAGCTGACATAAAGGTGGGGCATGTGATTTTAGGAGGGGATTTCAATTGCGTGGCTGATGTGGTATTAGACTGCTCCTACCCCTCTCCCCCTATCAGGGGAGCAGGCCCATCGAACAGCAGCAGGGTTGCGAGAGTGGATGGCTCACTGGGAGCTGCGGGACATTTGGAGGCTCCAACACACAGGGGACAGGGAATATTCATTTTACTCCCCAATACACCAACTTCACACAAGACTAGATACCTTCTGGTGCTCCCCAGATATCAGCGGCTCCATCAAGTACACAGAATATCTAGGTTGGACAATTTCAGATCAAAGCCCTCTGCTGCTGTCGTACCAACCCTATGGGCATAGACCCCTGATTCCCATGTGGAGACTTAATCCCCTGTCATCGGAAGATGTACCGTTTGGTGAATCCCTGCATTCCTTAGTGGACACGTTCTTGCACACTCTGCATCCTCGGCACTAATGGAATGGGAGGCATTCTAGGTAGTAGTGAGGGGGCACTGTATGGGACAAGTTGTATGGGACAAACAACTGGAATACAGAGGGAACTACACCGAGAGCTCCTGGCCATAGAGGGAGAGCTGTGCACGCTGGACAACATGCAGGGAATAGGAGTACAAGCACACTCATGCCTACTTTCCACACGCAAACAGTACAATGAGGTCCTAGAGAGACTTTTATCCCACGACTACAGGGCATATACGGATAGACTGCAGGGAGAGGAAGGAAAAGCCGGTCACCTACTGCCGTGGTTAATCAAGCCGGAGACCCAAGGGGCCCCAATTACTCACATTCGGACTGAAACAGACACAACCGAATATGACCCGGGTAGGATGAACGGACTATTCCAAAGATATTACGAACGCTGTATACCGCCCCCCAGGAGGCTCCACAAGTGGAGCTTGGTGCTTTCCTGGCCCTGCTATGCCTCCACACTGTGGACAAACATATTGTGGAAGAGCTGGGCGGCCCTGTAACTATACAAGAGGTTCGACGGTCCATTGCGTTGATGGCTAGCGGTAAAACACCAGTCCCAAGCAGCCTCCCGGCGGAGTTTTATGGGAAGTATGTAGCTGGGCTAGCCGCCCACCTGGCGACGATGTACACTGAGGCTCTAAGGTTAGGACACCTGCCGGACTCTACACAAAATGCAATATGGATTCCCGCTCCCCAAGACGTCCGGCCCAGATGCTGGAGTGAAAGACTTCAGACCCCTGTCTATGCTAAACACAGACTTTAAGATACTAAGTAAAATTCTAGCGCTTAGACTGCTCCCACATATGAAGCATTTAATTCACCACGATCAAAACGGGTTCATCACCTCCCGCAATACCTCGTATAACTTGAGGACACTGTATTCTGTACTCTATCACTCAGAGGCAAGGTCTCTCCCACAGGCTGCCTTTCTATCAGTTGACCTGGACAAGGCATTCCATACAGTGAGTTGGGCCTACTTAATTGAGGGCATGAAGAGTCTGTGGTTGGGGTGGGATGGGTGAAGTGGGTATGACTGTTAAACACCAGTCCCACAGCACGGGTTAAGGCAGGCAAGAATATCTCCCCGCAGTATGCGATAACACGCAGGACCCGCGAAGGATGCCACCTATCCCCGCTTCTATTCGCACTGGCGATAGAACTCTTAGCCGCGTTCTTCCGCCAGTGAGGGGATGGACTGGGACTGACAATGAGCGGCAGAAGCCATATCATCTCGTTATACGTGGACGACCTACTGATTTATTTGGGCAAGGCTGATGGAGGAGCGGAAACGGCTTTTAGGCTCCTGGACACTTTCGGGACACTGTCAGGCCTGAGGGTCGACAAGCGTAAAACGTACCTGTTTCCTGTGGCCGGACCCTTGCCCAGACCCCAGGAGCTCTCTGTTGACCTCAACTGGGCCTCCGACACATTCAAACACTTGGGTATTCGAGTCTTCCACTCATTGGATGATTTGAAGGAGGGTAACCTAGATAGGGCACTCCGATCGCTCCAGTCCAACGTAGCATTCTGGAGCTCCCTGCGGCTCCCTATAATGGCCAGAGTCTCCCCGACTAAGATGGTCATGCTACCCCGCCTATTATATTTCTTTGCTAACCTACCAGTGCTAAATGCCTGCGTGTTGGTTTCGTCCATTAGATGCCCTGGTGCGAGACCTTATCTAGGGAGACGGGAGACGGAGAGTGTTGTTACAAATCATACAGCGCCCCACAAGAGAGGGGGGACTGGGGGTACCGGACTTTGAATGTTACCAGCTGGCTGCACAGCTGCAGTGGGTGGCTCAATGGTTAAAGTGAGTAAACCAAGAGGGAACTTACCTGATGGAGCCAAACCAGCGCCCACGCCTCCTGCTGGCAAAACTCCTAAATCAGGCAACTAAGGTCCCCTATAACGTGACGCTGCAAACCACAGCTTTGCAGTGCTGGAAACGTTGCATGATAAAATTACCGGACGCCCCAAGATACTCCCCGGAACTGCCACTGGTGGGGCTGCCATACGGGGAGCCGCAGTCGATCCTTGCGGCCTAGCATGTGACAACCTGGACGGAGGCCGGGATTGAGACGGTGGGAGACTGCTACAGGACCAGTGGCGGCTCCTCCATATGGGCGTGGGGGCGTCGCCCACTGCTTTCTCGCAGTGCGAGAAGGCAGAAACATAAAATGGTAAAACTACCATTTTATGTTTCTGCTTCTCGCACTGAGAGAAAGCAGAAGTGCCTGGTTGGGGGCGGGCGGGTGGGCAGTCCTGCTCGAGGGCAGGGGGGGAGTGGCTTGCCCACTGTTGTGGATACTGACTGTTTGTTCGGCCCCAGGGCCGACCAACCCAGTCATGCGCACTCTCCCTTTTTTCTCTATGTAGGCTGCATGCAGCCTACATAGAGAAAATGGCCCGGCTGGGGTGCTCTCCGCTGCGCCATTGCAGCGCTGTGATTGGCTTAGGGGAGGGGAGGGAGGCTGCCTGCTGGCTGCTTCCTGTTCCTGCAGGAAAGCAGCAGCAACACGCGGGACCCGGTACACCGGCCAGGAGCGGAGGTAGTGCGGTACCCGGCGGTGAGGTAGTTTTTTAATTTTTTTATTCCCCACCCGCGCTTTATTACCCCCCCTCCCTCCCGCAAGCATGCCGGCCGCTGGGAGAAGCCGCATTGCCGGCTGTCAGCAGAGAGAGACGGTGCGCGCGGACTGCAGCTACCCAGACTCAGGTACAGTGCAGAGATACCTGCCCTTCCCTTGCAGACCTTCCACACTGCCGTTCCCGAGAGATGGGTGGTCAATTTATTCTGGTGTTCTTAGATGTACAAGGCGGGATTTATTGTAATACTGCGGCACAAGACTGAAGCCTCATGGCCACATTCCTGCAGCTAATGAGCCTAATGTTTCCCTTTTTGTCACAACAAAGCCACGGGCTTGCGCCGTGCGCCCGCACTGCACGCACCCACCCTCTTTCTTCACCTGCCTTAATGCTGCTTGCACTTTGCAACAGTCGCTTGCCTGATCGTATTGCTCTGCACTTTTCCGAAGTTGCACCTAGGAGCGGTGGAGTGTAGTCGTGATGGGTTTGATATCCCGAGGCTGCCCCTGGTGTGTCCCCGGTGGTTGCATGCGCGGGAGTGACTAGTGAGGTGCAGTGGGCAGAGGTTGCATCTCTTGAAGAGGTGGTAAGGGTGTAGAGTTTGTGTTTTTATGGACGTGGTGGTGCACGTTTCAGAGTTTGAGTTCCTTGAAATGGCGGTGTGCATTGTTCGGAGGTTGTTTTTATGGACGTGCACGAGTGCACTGCTGGGCGTTTAAATTTCTGGAAATATTAGCGGTGGTATGTACACTATTGGCTATTTAGGTTGTTTTATGGAGGATGTGGGTGTAGTTTTCCAGGAAACTTTCTCTGGAAGTGATGGTGAGCACTGCTCAAAGGTTGTTTCTCTAATAAGGGATGCATGTGCATCATTCAGAAGCTGCTTCTTTGGATGGTGTGAGGCGCATTGTTAAAAAATTGTGTCTCTTGAAGTGTTGTGTGAAGCTTGGAGGCCACTTCTCTGGAGGGCGTGGGTGCACCTTAAAGTGTTGTGTCGCTTGAGGTGTTGTGTGCACCGCTCGGATGTTGCTTCTCTGGAGGGCGTGTGTGCACTTTAAAGTTTTGTGTCTTTTGAAGTGCTGTGTGCAATGCTCAGAGGCTGCATGTCTGGAGGACTGGTTGCTTGTATGGAGGGTGTGGGGTTCAGTACTCAAGAGCTGTATATCTTGAAAAATTACATATACAGCTCAAAGGTTGCTTCTCTGAAGGGTGTGAGGTGCGCTATTCCAAAGCTGTGTCTCTGGAGGTGTGTGCACTTTTCATAGGTTGCTTCTCTGGAGTGTGTGGGGTGCACTCTTCAAGAGCTGTATCTCTTGAAATGTAACGTGCAGTGCTCAGAGGTTGCATCTCCAGAGGGCATGTAATGCATCTTAAAGTGTTTTGTTTCTTGAGATGTTGTGTGCACTGCTCAGAGGTTGCTTCTCTGGAGGGTGCGGGGTGCACCTTAAAGTGTTGCGTCTCTTGAGGTGTTGTGTGAACTGCTCGGAGATTGCTTCTCTGGAGGGCGTGGGGTGCATCTTAAAGTGATTTGTCTCTTGAGGTGATGTGTGCAATGCTCAGAGGTTGCTTCAATGGAGGGTGTGGGTGCATATAAAGTGTTGTGTCTCTTGAGTTGTGTGCAGTGCTCAGAGGTTGCTTCTCTGGAGAGCGTGGGATGCACCTTAAAGTGTTGTCCCTTTTGAAGTGTTGTTTGCACGCTCAGAGGTTGCTTGCCTTGTATGGAGGGTGTGAGGTGCACTATTCAAGATCTCTATATCGTGAAATGTTACGTACACAGCGCAGAGGTTTCTTCTCTGAAGGATGTGGGGTGCAGTGTTCAAGAGCTGTGTCTGTGGAGGTGGGTGCACTTCTCAGAGGTTGCTACTCTGGAGGCTGTGGGGTGAACTATTCAAGAGCTGTATATCTTGAAGTGTTACGTGCACTGCTCAGAATTTGCTTCTCTGGAGGACGTGGGATGCACCTGAAAGTGTTGTGTCTCTTGAGGTGGTGTGTGCGTAAAGATCTTAAGCTTGTTGTCACACCTGGTGTATTGAGGGGAGGGGCGAGTTTGGGTGTGCTTGTGACAACACGATCATTATCGGCCTTTCTCTAATCGAAGAGTCTTATACACGCCATCTGCTGTCATATAACTCTTAAAGTAATAACCCCAAAACACCAGCCGTCGGTTACTTTTTAAAATATGACACCTGTGTCAAGCTGACACTCAACTTGCTATTTTGTGGGTTCACTCTGGTGGTCTTTTCAGTAGATTCCTGCCACGTTCATGCGTGTTTATATGTAAAGGGTGTCTAGACAGGTTCAGTTGATGGGCACTTTACTTCTCCCCTACTCTGCTCCAATTGGGAGCGGCGACTTCGCAAAATGTGAAGAGATCGTAATTGTTTTGCAAATCTAAGAGTATTTATGATATGCTGGTGTGTCTGGTGGTTGTTTTGGCTTAATAATGTAAAGGGACAATTTACTGACACCTTCTCCTCCACTCGCTGAACTCCAATAAACCGAAGGGAGCCATCGACCTAATCTTGTAATCTCCACGAGTGGGGATGGGGGTGGATTTCGGGTTGACTTTCGTTGTAAGCACAGTTCTTTACTTTTCCCTTTGCACCGCGGTTGTGTCATAGAAATAATTGCTGGAAAATGCACCATTTGTCCACTCTTTTTTCAAAATTTTCTCAGGGGAGGAACCCCCGAATCCCCCATAGGTTGTTCGGGATCGCTCGCTACGCTCGCTCGCCACAGTGCAGTATGACAATAATTCTACGCATCACCACTTTCAAATGTCACCAGCCGCCACTGTACAGGACAAAACCTTACTCTCTTTCGCAGAGCTGGTTGACGGGTGTGGTCTCCTGCCGGGGCAGTTCCTCACATATGAGGTGCTGGTGTGGACGTTTGGGCGGCTGTGGGGTGCGAGCAGGGAAGAACCAGAAACTCATGCAATCCTGCACTCCCTGGTCACACTGGGAACAGCAGGCCACCAAATTAAATGGGTTTACGTATTACAACTCGAGTTCTCCCTGACCCCACTGTTGAAGCTGAGGGGTAAATGGGAGAGGCTCCTAGACAGAGAATTCACTGATACAGGATGGAGTAGAGTGTTAGAGTCACCTAAGAAAATTTCTCTGAATAACCGACTAAAATATATAGGGCCTGATTCACAGAACTAACTTACGTCAAAATCCTAAACTTACAACAATTTTGGTATTCACAGAATGAACTTACACATTTGGGTATTCACAGAATGAACTTACACATTTGGGTATTCACAGAATGAACTTACACATTTGGGTATTCCCAGAATGAACTTACAACAATTTCGGTATTCACAGAATGAACTTACACATTTGGGTATTCACAGAATGAACTTACAACAATTTTGGTATTCACAGAATGAACTTACTCATCCTAACTTTATGTCCGCCACCGGGCCGGAATTGGATACCTGTGCGACTCACTGGCCACCTTCTTCCACCGCAAAATCGCCGACATCCACGACAGCTTCAACACCACGACCGCCCCGGCAACCACCGAGACCACTGCCCCCACAACCACCAACCGCCTGCTCTCCTGGACCAACATCAACGATGAGGACACCAGCGAGATCATGAACACCATCCACTCCGGTTCACCGCTAGACCCGTGCCCTCACCACATCTTCAACAAAGCCAGTACAGCCATCGCGCCCCATCTCCGGAAAATAATCAACATCTCCTTCGAGACAGCAACCTTCCCGGAAAGCTGGAAGCACGCCGAGATCACCGCCTTACTCAAGAAACCCAAGGCAGACCCCAAGGACCTCAAGAACTTCCGACCCATCTCTCTGCTCCCATTCCCCGCGAAGGTCACCGAGAAAATCGTCAACAAACAACTGACCCGCTACCTCGAGGAGAACAACATCCTGGACCCTTCCCAGTCCGGCTTCCGCAGCAACCACAGCACCGAAACCGCCCTCATCGCCGCCACCGATGACATCAGGACCCTGCTAGACAACGGAGAAACAGCAGCCCTCATCCTCCTGGACCTATCAGCCGCCTTCGACACGGTCTGCCACCACACACTACGAACACGCCTTCACGACGCCGGGATCCAAGAGAAGGCCCTGGACTGGACCACATCCTTCCTTTCCGGCAGAACACAAAGCGTCCGCCTCGCCCCCTTCCGATCCAAGGCCACCAAGATCATCTGCGGCGGCACCCCAAGGCTCCTCCCTCAGCCCAACGCTGTTCAACATCTACATGGCACCCTCGCCCACGTATCCCGACAGCACAACCTCAACATCATCTCCTACGCCGACGACACCCAGCTGATCCTCTCCCTCACCAAAGACCCTCACACCGCCAAAGCCCACCTCCATGAAGGAATGAAGGCCGTCGCCGAATGGATGAGGACCAGCCGCCTGAAGCTGAACTCGGACAAGACGGAGGTCCTCATCCTTGGTTCCAACCCTTCAGCCTGGGACGACTCCTGGTGGCCAACATCACTGGGAACAGCCCCGCCACCCACCGACCACGTACGCAACCTAGGGGTCATCCTCGACCCCACCCTCTCCATGACTAAGCAGGTCAACGCCGTTTCCTCATCCTGCTTCAACATCCTCCGAATGCTCCGCAGGATCTTCAAGTGGATCCCCACCGAAACAAGAAAAACAGTCACCCAGGCTCCTCGTCACCAGCAGGCTGGACTACGGAAACGCCCTCTACGCAGGAACGACGGCTAAGCTTCCTGAGACGGCTGCAACGCATCCAGAACACCTCTGCACGTCTTATCCTCGACATCCCCCGACGCAGCCACATCACACCCCACCTGAGAGACCTGCACTGGCTCCCTGTCAACAAGAGGATAACCTTCAAGCTCCTCACCCACGCACACAAAGCACTCCACAACTCCGGACCAGCCTACCTCAACAGACGACTCAGCTTCTACACCCCCACCCGCCAGCTCCGCTCGACCAGCCTCGCCCTCGCCACAGTCCCCCGCATCCGGAAAACGACTGCCGGCGGCAGATCCTTCTCCCACCTCGCCGCCAAGACCTGGAACACCCTCCCCACCAACCTCCGACAGACCCAAGACCTACTGGCCTTCAGAAGACTCCTCAAGACCTGGCTCTTCGATCAGTAGCAGCACCACCCCCCTCTTCCCCCAGCGCCTTGAGACCCTCGCGGGTATGTAGTGCGCTTTATAAGTGACATGATTGATTGATTGATTGATTGATTGATTGATTGGTTACCTATAACCTTTAGGGAGATCAGGGTTATTAAACCGCCCTTTGCCCTACCAGCTACAGATGGTCTTGCTGGCTCAAAATAGGTTGTATAATCATCCAACCAGAAATTATTTTCGGTTTTCCAGGACTCTTGAAGCCCAATCACATCATACTCTTTTAAAAAACCCTTCCACCTTTCATCATCAATCTTGTTTTTAAGTCCTGCTATATTCCAACTTAATATCTTAGTTTGCTCCCCTGTGTTAGCCTCCTCCCCCTGTATGGGTTTGGTAGTATGGGCCATATGACTATCTCTGATTTGCCCTTTCATAGGGGAACAGGAGTTTAGTCAGTCGTTGCTATCCAACTGGCTCAATGGGGCAAATCTATTTGCGGTTTCAAACCTACTCTCTTTGGCCCTTTCTTCTGCTACAGCAGCGGAGGTTGAATAACATTTGAGTGGGTTGATAGTGTTTACAAAAAGGTGTTGGCCATTGTTGTGCTTAGTTCTAGCAATAGGCTTATGGGACCATTCTCCTGCTATATGTCTTTGCAGTCCCTTCCGGTCTCTGCCCCATTCCCCCAAAACTGGAGGATAAAAAAAACCCAAGGGCAGGACTGTAATCCCCCCCGGGCCGCAGTTAGAGCTCTCCTGATAAAGCCAGCCTGCTACATCTATCCGATCAAAATTAATGACTATACAATCACCATCATCTGATTTAGGGCGACTTCCCACCCATCCCACCCGTCTGGCCATTATGACGTGTGAGGAAGCTCTAGACCCCCCCTCGGAGACTTTTTTGCACCAGAACTTAACCTTACGTGGGTTGACAGTCAGATATTGAGGAATGTTGTTTTCCTCTTGTTTTCTATGCTTTAATTTAATGTACAAGATACACTCGACTCAATACTTATGAACATGTTTCAAGATGGCCGCGATTATACTGTGGTAGTCGTTTTTTGTTGTCAATGTTTTTATTGAATCACTTGTACACTCAATCTATAAAAAACATAGGTTGTGTTATGTTCGACGCCGTGACAAAGGTGCTGCGAGGCACCGAAACGCGTTGGTGTTTGTGACTCTGATAGCGGAATAAATTTATATTTGCAACTAAAACTAGAGTGCCGGGGTTTCTTGTTATTGGGCAGGAAGCACTTTGGATTCATTTTCAGCAGCGCGCGGCGAAGCGCTGCAGACTCGGCACCACCGGCGGTCTGGCTGCCTGAAGGAAACACACCGAAACTAGGAGAAAATATATATATATATATATATATATATATATATATATATATATATATATATATATGCACAAACACAACACTCTCGGAACCTCCTCTTCGGCGAACTGAGAGAAACGGATACCCGGATAGATTTGGCAAGTTGTTTATTTTTCTCACTCCTCTGTCTTCTGTTGACGCGTTTCGAGCACCAAGTGCCCTTGATCACACAAGGAATGCAGTACGCCATACATTTTTAAATGCTTAGTGTCCACCCCCTTTCCCCTCATCACGTGATGATTGACATAAAGGAAACACTATCAATTCTAGTTTGCTCAAAACAGCATATGTTATTTTACATTGATTTTTAAGGTTCACAATTATTGCAATAAAAGCCTGGATGGGTTGAAATATATCTCTTGATCATCCCAAATATAACGATGATTATATTTGTGTGCATTAAATAAATAAATAATTGATTAAATATTTATAAATATGCATAAATAGTTAAAATATACACATTGTCACACAAATAAATATTTATAAATATATGTAAACACATACAGTAATATTACTACATAAATGCCTAACTATATTTTCCATATAGTGTCTATGCTCATTGAGACATTCCATAACTGCTTAAATGCTAATGTTCCAAAGCTGCGACACCCTCATATTCATAAGGTGTTTAGAATTTGTATTTTTCATTGTTGTTGAGCAACCATTCCTTGTTTAAAGTGCTTCCTATAAGTTTTGTGCAAAACAATATTCCATTAAGGTAAAGTGCCTAGTGCTCTGTAAATAAAATAAAGTGCTAATACCTGTGCTAAAACCTTACCTATAAAAATGGTCAATGGGGTGTTAAAAACAATATATACATTTTCTATACATTTGGTCAGCAGCAGATAAGTACTATCAATTCATATCATGGTTGCAGCCCTACTTTTCTTTAAAAGTATATATTTAACATGATGATTAGTTTGAAAACTCGATTGTAAGAAATGGGTGGGTCTCACAAGTGTACAGGGTCTTAGTCTAAATTTTATACATATTACTTCATAAAAGATGATTTATAAAAGGTTATGCATATCTTCAGTATTATTTAGCCCATTTGGTGCTTTGCTATCAAATTCAAGGATGAATCGTGTTTCTAACTGCCTTAACAGCCGTTCCCTGTTCCCCCTCTACGGAGGGCTGGAATGGCATCAATTACATAATATGTTAGGCACTTGACATCGTTATTTTGTACATCCTTGAAATGTCGGGCTACCGGGTAAGAGGAGTCATTATTCACGATTGCCCTTAGGTGCTGCAGAATTCTGACATGCACCTGCAGCTTAGTACTTCCCACATATCTAAGACCGCAGGTGCATGTCAGAACGTACACTGCGTACTCTGTCCTGCAGTTGTAGCTACCCGTTATGGCAATCTCATCCTGGCAAAATGGAGTTGTATAATATTTCATGTTTGCTCCAAATTTGCATGCTCGACAAGATGAGCATCTGAAAAAACCCTGCCTGGGTTTTAGCCATGTACCCGTGGTGCCTAACTCTGGACTATTTTTGACTAATTTAGACCCCATAGACTTTGATTTTCTGAAAGTGATGTTAGGATTAGTGGGGAGTCTAGTTCCTAGGACATTGTCAGTGAGGACAATTGGCCAATTTTTGTTTATTATGGCTCTTATTTTTCTTTCTTGTAGACTATACATTGTTATTAGTCTTGGTGTTTCATCAACAGCTGGAGTTTCAACCCTTTCTTTTGTTTGTGGTAGCAGTGATGTTCTTGGTCGCTTATCAGCTTTAACTGCCTCAGTAAGTATCCTTGCACTATAGCCTCTCTTTTTTAATCTTGCAAGAGCTTCTTGTTTGCAATTCTCAAAGTCTGTTACTGTGCTACATATGCGTTTTAATCTTAAGATTTCTCCATATGGGGTACTACTGATAAGGTGCTTTGGGTGCGCACTGCTTGCATGTAATGTTGCATTCCCTGCTGTTGGTTTCCTGAATAAAGTAGTTTCCAATTTTCCTTGACTTACATAAATATTTACATCTAAAAATTCAATTTTGGAATTGCTCATATGAGATGTAAAATTCAAATTTACAGAATTAGTAATGATTGTCTTAATAAATTGCATAGCACTCCCACATCTCCTTTCCATACAATAAAAACATCATCAATGTATCGTAGCCAATGAACAATTTTTTGGGCAAAGAGATCCTGGTGGTCTTTTTTAAGGACCTGTTCCTCCCAATAGCAAGCAAGCACGCATAGCTAGGAGAGAAACAGGCCCCCATTGCTACTCCTCGTATTTGTCTGTAAGTATCTTTGCCAAACAGAAAGTAATTATTATGTAAACACCAGGAAATAAGGGTGAGCATCATCTATATATATATATATATATATCCACAGCAAAATGTTCCAGTATCCAAGGAAAGAAGGCAGGTGCACTCCCAGCAGGTAAGTTGCATATATTAATTTAACGTAGCAGCACACTCATATATATATATATATATATATATACATATATATATATATATATATATATATATATATATATATATATATATATATATATATATATATATATATATATATATGAGAAAAATATATTGGAAAAATGAAGGTTAAAATAATTTGTATATATCACACCACAGAGTTTCTGCCAAGCCAACAGATCTCATCCTGATATCTGACTAGCTGCTACCACATCAACTAGGAAGTGGTGGCAGCCATCTTAGGACTCTGAGTCCTAACAACAAATGCAAAAAAAGACATAGGGGGCAGGTAGGCAGGCGTGTGGAATTTAATAATATATCTACTTGTCCATGGGGCAGGTTGCTTCATAAATCTACTTGTCAAGTAACAAAATCCACTTGTCCCTTTTTTGCCATGTAATGCGGCGACAAATTATGTCAGCAATCTCATTATATAAGAGCTATGAAATAGCCTCTCTGATTATGCCAGGGCTCCTTTCACAGTAGGGTTTGAATACTAGCAATTCCCTTATGTTGCCACGTTTCCCCAGATCTACATACTGGGGCTGAAGGTAATGGTAAGCAATAGTTCCAGGGTTGGAATGCCCTTTTGGGTCTGTGCAAACCTACTAACTTGCATGATTTAGGGGTTTTCACCAATTGTTCTCTAATCTTTTCCCATACTGAGAAAGGTTGGAAATTTACTCCTGACAATGGCAGACATAAAACTTCTTCCAGGGTTGGGAAAAAAGTGTTTTGAGGGAAAGTGAACTTGCAAACGATGCTATTTCTTGGCCTACTTCTGTAAAGTCTTATGTATTCACGAAATCCGTATAGCTGCGCTTAATGCAAGGACATGGGTGCACTTTTGACACTTTATTTAATAATTGGGCCCCTAATAGGATGCGTTAGGATCGGATATCACTTATAAAGCGCACTAATACCCAACGGTTCAAGGCGCAATAGCAAACAAAGAGGAGACAGGATGAAAGCGCACAAGCAGCAACCTAGGACGAAAAAAGCCAGGATTTCAGATGTTTTTTAAAAACCAGGCAGGAGTCCGTGTTAGAGATGAAAGTAGGTAGGGAGTTCCATAACTTGGCGGCTTCTACCGAAAAGGAGCGGCCACCCGATCTGGTACTACGAAATCTGGGGATCACAAGTTTTTTCTATGAGGAGGATCCATTGAAAAAGAGACTTCGGATGTAGCGTACCCTTACTATGCATGGCCTTAAATACCATGCTCAGAGCCTTTAAGCAGATACGATTCCTGATGGGGAGCCAGTGAAGGGAACGAATCTCATCCCTGGCTGACAGATGCTTGGGAATCTTCAGAATAAGACGGGCCGCCGCATTCTGCACCACCCGGAGCTTATTAAGGGAGACGCCACTGATGTTCAGGTACAGAGCATTGCAATAGTCCAGCCGTGAGGTGACCAGAGCAATGATGATCGACTGGTGCAGTTCGAACGGAAGAAAAGACATGACCTTTTTTAAAATCCTCAGAATGTAGAAACATGTGCTGACCGTGCGACTGAAGTGTACATCAAAACTCAGGTGTTTGACAAGATGGAGTTCTGCGAGCCAAACACCAACACTTCAGTCTTATCTGGGTTGATCTTCAGTGAGATGTCCTTCATCCAGCAAATAATGCTGGACATGCACTGATTGAACCTCTCAGATACCCATTGCAGGTCATTCGAGATGGAGACGATAATCTGCGTATCAACAGCATATGATAGCACCTGAAAGCCAAAAGACCGCTCCAGATCGGCCAAGGGAGTCACATAAAGATTGAAAAGGGTAGGACTCAACGATGAGCCCTGTGGCACCTCACAGGGAAGACTAAAGGCCTTAGCTCTAAAGCCTCCATAGCTGACAATAAGTGACATAAATGATTGGAAAAGCTGTAAGGCTTTCCCAGAAATTCCCACTTGCCGCAGACGCTGAACCATACGCACTGGGGAGGCAGTGTCAAAAGCTGCCAAGAGGTCGAGCATTATCAAAACTGCCCCCCGCCCTGATCTACCTGCGCACGGATACAGTTAGTAGCCACATGGTATTCTGCCTTGTGGGCTTTGGGGTGCCACTGGAGTGGGCACTGAACAGAGGACAGGGCCTGAGTGCAGAACTGAAGTGCAGAAAGAACAAGCTCCTACAGCAATAAAAGGTTTTAGGGAAGAGAAGGGCAAAAACCAACATTCTTGGGCCCCATGAGCCTGCCACCTGGAGCAAAACGAGACCTGCTCTATTCAAATCAACCAGCGAGGCAGAAGAACTGGAGGATAGAAGTTAGACGTTTGGTCCCACAGGGGAACCAGCTGGGATCAGGGATGAACGGCGTCCCACTCACTAAGCTTCAAGGACTCTGAGAATTTGTGAGGAAGCAGAAGAAATGAGCGACACTACGCTCCACTACACTCTACTCCAGGAGAGGGTGAGACCCCACAGGAGTGGTGCTGGGTGCTTTTCATGCCCCCCCCCGTGCTCATATCTGTGGAGCGGGTTGCACTGGGCCTCAGATTATCACCCTCATAGACAACGGGTGGGAGAAAGATTAAAGGATTTGACTCCCTGCACCTCCTCTTTAGAGCCATGCTGGCAAAGGGAGTGGTTTAGGGACGCAAGGACTGTGGAGATCCCTTGTGGCCCCAACAGAAAACAAAGGGGCTTAGCTGCCCCAATTTGGAAGCAGGCACTTTCCAAAAACAAAGAAAAAGCAAGCAAAGGACGCGTTTTCGGTGCATCAAAGGCAGTGCCATGGGCAGCACAGCAGAGGGAGGGTTCTCCCCATAAGAAATGGGGCAGTCCAGTAAATGTTTATAATGTTTTTGTGGTGCCTCAAAAGGGCAGGGGCACCACGAATGAGTTAAAGCACGGTTTGTTAACTACCAGGAGTTCAGCAGTCTTAAATGCAAATCTTGTGTGGCACTCTAAGTCTCCCAGGTCCTTACATACATGACCTTGGGGAGACTTACCCATTGAGTGTAAGTATTCCTGGACCTGGGGCTTTTAGCCTGAGTGCTAAAGCAGGCAGAGACCTTTATTGCAGGGCCTTAAGGCTTCTTTGCAGATATGTAAAAGTAGAAAAAAGACTCATGCACCCAGTTTGTTGAAAATTTAAATCCTTCATTGGCAATGAGAACGTCAACAGTGAATCATTACATGTATTAAGGAAGGTCATTAAAATTATTTGACAATCAGAAAAGTAACAGTAAAGAATTAAATGCTCTAAAGAATATCAATTTTAATTTAAATCATCCTTAGTGGTTTTAATGGTGCTGAATTGGTTTATTATGACATATTTCTGCTTTTATTAATAATGTAAAATCCTGGCAAAGCCAATAGGCCTGCACTTTGCTAACTGCATCCTATTATTTTGTGTGTAGCTTTGCTAACTACATCCTATTTTTTTGTGCGTAGTGTTTGTGAGGGCTACCATAGTTTAAGGGTTCAGGGCAGGCTCGGTGTGATCTGTTAGGAGGGTGTCACAGATAGGTATTCCACCTGCTATCATGTATATATTTGTAAATCAATGTGTAGTATTGAGTAATGTGTGCATAATTCAATAAGTTTCCTTTCATAAGTAAAAGCGCTGACTGGGCAATGATTTATTGGATGTTGTTTGTTGTGTGCTTGAGGACTGGTGTACTAGTCTGAACCATCACCTATGAGTAGGACTTGTTCCCAGTAGATGGAAGATTGCAGACGTATTACTAGTCAGTGCTACTAGTGTTATGTTATGCAGCATGGAGGACTAAATTAAGTGGCATGGCTAGCTAAAATATGCTGCAACAAATGCAAATTATGTGGCACATTCTCTGTCAGCATTATTTTTATTTATTTAAGATAGAAATAAAAATGTTGGTGAAATCTGCAAAATGTGTGGCAAATTATGTGGCAAAAATACAGTAAATCCATAACTATGCAGTGAAAACTGCAGCAAAAGAATTGCCTAAATCATCTGATCCATTTCTGACCCTACGCTGCACACTTGTCATGCATAGTAATGACATTAAGGGGTCGATTCCGATCACATAAGGAAGGCCTTCCCAGAGCCGTCTGGAGCTGGATCCTCCGACCAACTCGTACTGGAAGTCGCGTCTTTCAAATGACGAAGTACAATGCTCAAAATCCCTTACTTACCGATTGACTCGGTCACTTCGAATCCGTCTCCATTTTACCAACGAGAAGCCTGAATGGAGTCGTACGGAGGCATATTACCAGCCCGATTACGGCCGGCCAAGTACGATGCGTACTTCCCATGCGCCAAATCCGTTGCCACTACCCACACATCAGAGCATCTGGAACAGGAATATTTCAGCTCCGAAGCACGCCACAACACGATCCCTGCGAACGAGACGGTGCAGCCATGTATCCTATCGCTCACATCATACCCATACTCTACGGCCTACGGCGACTACTACAACCCCAACCGACACGTTCGTCGCAGACGGTAAGTCAGACAACTACCAAACACAAAAACGCCACTACCCAGCGAAAGGCAACATTACACACAGATTGTGAGAAACCAGTCACCATTGTGGTCGGGGGAATACTTGCAGCATTGTCTACCCTATGGGGGGTGGATGGCTAACACCACCAGCAATCTAATGCCCATAGGGGGGTGGATGGCTAACACTCCCAGCAATCTAATGCCCATGGGGGGGGGGGGGTGGGGTGGATGGCTAACACTCCCAGCAATTTAATGCCCATAGGGGGGTGGATGGCTAACACTCCCAGCAATCTAATGCCCATAGGGGGGTGGTGGCTAACACTCCCAGTAATCTAATGCCCATAGGGGAGGTGGATGGCTAACACTCCCAGCAATCTAAGGCCCATAAGGGGGTGGATGGCTAACACTACTAGCAATCTAATGCCCATAGGGGGGTGGATGGCTAACACTCCCAGCAATCTAAGGCCCATGGGTGGTGTGGATGGCTAACACTACCAGCATTGTCTACCCCATAGGGGGGTGGATGGCTAACACTGCCAGCAATCTAATACCCATAGGGGGGTGGATGGCTAACACTACCAGCAATGTCTACCCCATAGGGGGGTGGATGGCTAACACTACCAGCATTGTCTACCCCATAGGTGGGGTGGATGGCTAACACTCCCAGCAATCTAAAGCCCATAGGGGGGGTGGATGGCTAACACTACCAGCTTTGTCTACCCCATAGGGGGTCAATGGCTAACACTACCAGCAATCCAATGCCCATAGGGGGTGGATGGCTAACGCTCCCAGCAATCTAAAGCCCATGGGGGGTGGATGGCTAACACTACCAGGATTGTCAACCCCATAGGGGGGTACATGGCTAACACTACCAGCAATCTAATGCCCATAGGGGGTGGATGGCTAACACTACCAGCATTGTCTACCCCATAAGGGGGTGGATGGCTAACACTACCAGCATTGTCTACCGCATAGGGGGTGGATGGCTAACACTCCCAGCATTGTCTACCCCATAGGGGGGTGGATGGCTAACACTACCAGCATTGTCTACCCCATAGGGGGGTGGATGGCTAACACTAACAGCATTGTCTACCGTATAGGGGGGTGGATGGCTAACACTCCCAGCATTGTCTATCCCACAGGCGGGTGGATGGCTAACACTACCAGCATTGTCTACCCCATAGGGGGGGGTGGATGGCTAACACTCCCAGCAATCTAATGCCCATAGGGGAGGTGGATGGCTAACACTACCAGCATTGTCTACACTATAGGGGGGTGGATGGCTAACACTCCCAGCATTGTCTACCCCATAGGGGGTGGATGGCGAACACTCACAGCAATCTAATGCCCATAGGGGGGTGGATGGCTAACACTACCAGCAATCTAATGCCCATAGGGGGGTGGATGGCTAACGCTACCAGCAATCTAATGCCGATAGGGGGGTGGATCGCTAACACTACCAGCAATGTGGAGACAATATGGTGTTTGGGGGGCTAACCCCCCCAGCAATGTTGAAACAATATGGTTTTTTGGGGGGCTCCCCACCCCCCCCCCCCAGCAATGTAGAGACAATATGATGTTTGGGGGCTAACTCCCCCAGCAATGTGGAGACAGTATGGTTTTTGGGGGGCTAACCCCTCCCCCCCCCAGCAAAGTGGAGACAATATGGGGTTTTGGCAACTAACCCCCCCAGCAATGTGGAGACAATATGGTGTTTGGGCGGGTAACCCCTCTGCAATGTAGAGGCAAATCTGGGAGTTGTGGGGGTCAAATACCCCCAGCATGGCATAATCATACGGGATGTAAGGGGGCAAACCCCCACACGCAAGTTAGAGATTATTTGTGTGTTGGGGGCCAATCCGGAAGTGGCCTGGATAGGCTTTGGATTGGCAATGTGGGCAATCAGGCATTTGTCGATGAGCGGGTGCACCAGGGTCACCTGTGGCCCAAGCTGTGGGTGGCATCCAACAACCACAACAAGAGACTGACTCACTTCCCAAGTCCCCACTAGGCCACAGCACTGTGGTGCCAGTATCTGGTCCGCTGTGCTGCAAATTGATGATGTGGGCCAGACTTCAGAGCAGACACTGTGTTGCGCCCTGTGTCACGTGCCTTGCAAGCAGCATTGTCTTCTCACACACCCAAACATGACTTTCAGGGCATAGCAGGTGCAGGGAGGCTGTATTGGAGGTAGGGGCCTTGCAGGGAGCAGTCACTATTGGACAGTCTAACTCCCCCCGCCCTTGATCAGCAGCATTGTGCCTCATTCAAAACAACATCGACAGGTGACATCGCAGAGGCCACCATGACAGCGAAGATAAGGTAATGAATAGCAAGAACTCCATGAGTGCCCAGGCATCATTGTGATTCAAATATGACCATGGGTCCATAGCATGTTGATTATGACCAATGAGGGAATGTCAGCATCAGGTAGGTATACCCAGCACGCTCCATACTAGGAGAAACACACATTTGACGGTGGATCAGGAAGTGCCTGACCTACACATATGTATGTGACACATAGTACAATCATCTGTCTACCACAACACACACTCAAACATCGTAGGGCAACAGGACACATACTCACAGAAGGATGACATTGTGATGAGTCTGTGTACACTGAAGCACAGAGGATACCAGACCCAACAGCACACAAGTATACAAACTATCAAAAATAATGTATGAACCTACCACTACAACAAACCAGAAGTGTTTGTGTCACAGTTGTCAGAGCCACATCTGTAGACTACATTCCTACTTGCAATGGAGAAAATCATAGGACCAACAACAATGTTGGAGACAGTCACCATGTGTGGCCTGGTGGTGCTGCACACAACTCTAATTCAGAACATTTACACTGTCAACTTTGTTGCATGCCATTCACAGCATGTCTGCACAAAACTACAAAAGCTGAAGTATGTGCAGCTAATGACTAATGCCATTTCGATAATGCAGATTATTGTGTACTGCAGAAAACTTGGCTGACTAATGAGTCACCGGACAGAGGATACACCAACAGGCTTAGGAGGCTCCAATGCACAGCCAAATGTGTAATAAAATGTGACAGCCCTGTCGACGACACCAGGGGAGGGATGGGTCAATCTGTGGCTCACATACACAATCCACATAGCTATCCGCAAGATAGTGTAAATGGCTACATCTTGTGAGGATGGTGGACATGTACAGAATTAAATCTGTCTTGGCCACATTTTGTACTTTAACACTGTATCAAAATCCATTAATCCATAAAGGAGACCCACAACAAAGACATGTGTACCTCAAGCTCCAGAGCAGGGTACAAAGTTCTGATTGGGAGCCCTCATGTACACCTACAAGCCCCACCCTTGCCATACCAGATGATAGCTATCAAGAAATTGACAATGCCAACACCTATGGAAATGTGTGAACTGTTCTAGTGTCACTTGTGAGTTTGATCACAGTGCAGAGTGTTGTCCTCAGCACAACCATAGATGTCATCACAATGAGTCCACTGCCCTGGTGCCCCAACATCTTGGCAATTCAAATCAGAATGCCTTAAATATCCACGCGTGTGTAGTCTACTGGCAAGTGTGGAGATGCATGTCTGGACTAGTCTGAGCACAGGTGACATAACAACACACATCCCTGCACGTTCACTTGAGGTTACAATAACCCCCTAAGTAATAGAATGCTAGCCAATGTTCCAGCATCATGACTAAACATCAGAAGCAATCACCACCTCCATCCCAGGGCATCATACAAGGGCATTGTTGACCAATCAGTGACCACTACTGACTACAAAGGGTAACTTGCCACTCATGCCCACACACGACTCACACAAGCCAAGGCTAGGTGGAGGCTACTCCTCCTGTGATGCCAATCGGTTTAGCACACACCAGTGTCCTCAAAGTAACCATTACAACAATCATCCATGTACATACATTGTCAAATAGCAAGCTTCAGCAAACACATAACACATCTACAGATTCACTCTGGCTACTGTTTCTGCACACTCACATACACATATTCAACACATATGCACATGTCAACTTCAACACAAGGCCTGCATCAACTCAACATATGCAGGTATCACACCTCCAACATCCAGGTCACACTACATGCTCAACTCTCATTACTAACAGACACACAAGCACGCCACGAGCCCCCTCTGTTTAATCTAAACGTAAAAGCATGTCTGACACACAAGCTCCGGCCCACTACACAAACCATTACAATCTGAGTCATCCTCACTCACATGTGCGCAGCCCTCATCTCATCCACACATACACTGGCAGCACCACTATCCATCAGCATGTGCACAACACCTCTCACATGCATGACATGCACACAATGTACAGTACACATCCCCTCCTCAGCAGACGTCAAATGGAACATGCCAGATGGACAACTCCCATCACCAGTAGCACACTCAGTGATGCCTTGGACTGCAGTCATGCCACAAAGTGAAGCCTCACTGCACACCCTGACATGCACACTCCACACATCACCACATCTCACAACAAGACACATACATAGCTCAATGGATGTGTACTCAGTCATTTTCATATCACCACATATCCACTCATATCTGCACAAGTCCAACCACTTGTCACTTGAGTAAAAGATCCATCTGCAGAATCAAACAAAACATACTACAACTCACAACACCTCACATTTCACCATCCAGCACCCATAATCACACTACTAGTGTAGTACATACCTTCACAAACACTTTTCAACTCTGTCACATATGACTATTTAAACCTTGTCCCACTGTGGGCCAGTCACATCCACATAAGACTTCCATGAGCAAGAACACCATGGACTCATGCACAGTATCAACAAACCTCACTCATCAAAAATGCACCGTCACTGCCCAATTGCACAATAGTGCCACAGACCACACCTCTCATCACCTGCAAAAATCCAACCTTGTCCAGCTGGCTATTTCCCTGTCACATCTACACATTCATGCCAATCCTTGCGCAGTATGGAAGCAGGAAATCAAGCTCCCATTCTCTGAATCAGACATATGCATGTCAAGCACTCACATAGGGTCAATGTGGACACACCATGTCACCAACACCAGAACTGCCAATGTACTTTTGTCACAACCCACACACTCTGACATTCTCCTAAATGGTACTTTCGCCATCGCATAGGAGTCTACACTACACGAAAAGTAACATTACGCCAGTCTCCATCACCTCTACCCTTGTGTGTGCCAACTCATCACATGCAATATCAACCTTGCTAAACACACCTGCAGTTAGGTTCCGCAAACACATTTCAACATACTCCCCTGTGTGGCTTTGCAGAGCATAGATGTGACACAGGCTCAAGTGGCATCTGCATGGCAGACGGACACACTACACATCTGGGCACACACAGTCCACTCGTCTGAACACATGTAGCACAGGGCCAAGCAACATACATCACAGCACCCTTAATCCAGATCAGTGTAACCAGGCACAGCATCAAGCATAGCTCAAAAGGACAACATTAGTGGTCTAGCACAAATTACAACCTATACACAAATCTCATGCTCAATTACAAATGGTGGGTTAATATATGATGTTAAAGCTTGCACAGACAAAAAACAGCATCAACATGAAGTATCCAGACAAAAGCTGGATGGCACCACACACATTTGGATGAGATAGCAATGGACTAGTAAGACCACGGAAACCTTGTCAAACAAGAACATCTTCATAAACTTGAGTATTTGGAAGCAACAGGGTCTGAAGACTGTCAGATTCATTCTCACCTCACACACACCATGGGCTCAGGATATGTCACAGATGGTCACACTGCCATGATGGAACTTCCCTACAGTGGAAGCCCACCTGTGGCAAGCTTGTCATTGGCACGGGTCTACCAGATCAAAAGGAGACACAGATATGGCTCCAACACTATCAAGTCACATGATAGCTTTTGGACCAATACCTTGTGTACATGGTTGTGTCCAAAGTCACCACCACGTATACAAAATCCGGATGTACTGAGATGTACTGATGAGACAGGTGACTTGCTGCACATCATAAACATATTCTGCATGCCCATCATAAACTGTTGCACCTTGCAACACTTGTACTATGTTAACATATGTTACCATTACCTATGTGCAAAGGTGAAATGAAAACAGGGAAGCTTGGCAGATTCATGTCACCTCCATGGCCCAAAATGATATGGATGATGATACCCTGCAAAGGTAAACTATGCAGATATGTATACATACTGTAAAAGGTCACATACTCCATGGACCACATGCAGTCCATGACATAACAACCTCGTATACCCACCACAAGAATTGCACATGAGTGACAGTTGACTTTTGAGCAAGTTGTGGGACACAGAAATCAACATTAAGGAACTTCCAACATGCTTTATTATGCATGGAAATGCAATATTGTGACACTGTAACATAAGGCCAATGGCCAGTCCATATTTTTAAAGTCTTTGAGGGGGTCAGAGGTAATCCCCCTCCATCACTTTCCTGCACTATAAGCGCAAGGGGACACCTCCCCTGGGAGGGGCATCTGGGGTAATGCCTGGCACCAGTGGGACCGGACTAGGGAAGACTGTGTTGGGTTGTGGAAGGAATGGGATCCAGAGGGGTGTGTAGGTCCACTGCAGTGGATGGGCCAGATTGAGGGGTGTGTGGGTCCACTGCAGTGGATGGGCCAGATTGAGGGGGGAGAGGGACCACTGCAGTGGATGGGCCATATTGAGGAGGGGGGGTCCACTGCAGTGGATAGGCCAGATTGAGTAGGGGGGTCCACTGCAGTGGCAGTTTCAAACTGAGGGGGGACAGTTGGAGGGGGAATGTTCATGGGAGGGGGAGGGTCTGGGCCTCACTTTCTTTGGTATTGTGTATTTGTGGATGGGGAAACCTGTGATGGGGATGGACTCTGAATCTTTGGGAGGGGGGGCCTTGGATTGGGATTACCTTTTTTTGGAGGGGGAAGTATGGGTTGGTGGTGGGTTATTTGATTTGTGACTCCGGGGGGATTTTCGGGTAGGGGGATTTGGGCTATTCCTCTTTGGGGGGGCCAGGTTTGGAGGTCAGGTCGGGGGGGTTTCCTCTTCCCCCTGGGAGGGGGACAGATGGGTCTTTGGGGAAGAGGCCAAGGTCACAGAGGAATAGCTTCTGGGCAGAGGGGGGCGCAGGAGAGTCAAGGGTAGGGGTTGTAGAGGCAGAGGGATCTGAGGTATGCGGAGTGTCTGTGGATGCATGTTTGTCTTGTTTTGGCCTCTCCCTGGTGTGTGTGCTGTCAGTCCCCTGAGTGTGCATGCGTGTGTGTTTGGAGTCGTGAGTGTATGGGGTCGTGTGCTGCATGTGGATGTTGATGTGTGTGCATGTGCATATTTGCGTGTGCTTGGGTCAGGTAGGGTAGTTGGGACTGTGGATGGGGAAGAGGAAGGATAGGTGAGGGACTGCTGGATCAGGGACACTGCTGCTGCCATCAGTGTGAAGGCCAGTGCCAGGTTTGATCTCTGTAGGGCAGACATGTCCCAGTGGATGCCCTCCATGTATGACACCAATTGTGTCAAAAGACTGGTATGCGCATGGAGGACATTCAGCACGGATGTCTGCCCCACATGAATCTGCTTCAGCAAATCCACGGCCTCCACACTTAGGGCAGCAGGGGAGACTGGTGCAGGGGGTGCAGTGCCTGGCCCAAAGGAGACATGCTCCCCTACATGGGAGCGGCCAAGGACACTGGGCATGGGAGCAGCTGGGAGGGTGGAGATGGTGGTGGTGGTGGACTCTGATGTAGTTTGAACCAATCCTGGCTCATCCACCACCACAAGAGAGTCATCACTAGAGGTGCAATCTTCGGCAGCTCCTTCTGATGGTGATGTTGAGCTGCCCTCAGTGTGGCTCCCCTCACCCTCCGTGCCACTAGGTCCCTCCTCCTCCGCACTGGACCCAGTCTGGCGAGCTGCTTCCCCTTGGTCTGTGGCACTGCCTCCTCCGGTAGCCGGTGCTGATGCTGTGAACAAGAATGCCAAAGATATTCACATAAGTCATCGGCATGTACTTGACACATGGGTATCATCACAAATCATCACAGAGCAAGCATATACATCATTCTGACTGCAGCTTTCTACTCATTACACATATGTGTATATGGCATTTGCCAGTCTGCCAGTTAACCATGGTTCACAGACACATGATGTAATGTGCAACATTGGTTAGATCAATGTCAAAGCCCACAACCACACTGTCAACTCCTACACTACGTAGCATGTGGTCTGATTTTGAATGCTCCTGACAGTCATGTGTCATGACATACCTGTCTCATCTCCTGCAAGGGAGTCTTGAACTGACACTGCAAATGGGATGCACACTGTTAGACCTGGCACCATTGGCGTGGGTCTCCCCTGCATTTTCTGCCTTTGCCTCCTGTGTTTTTGCTGCGTGTTGGACTCCGTGTTACTAGTCTAGATGCTTTGGGCACTTTGCCCCTGCTGTTCAGTGCCAAAGTGCAAGTGCTCCCTTTGTAAATTGTTGTTATGGATTAGTGATCCCATGATTGGCATATTTGATTTACCAGTCCGATCCTAGTACAGTGCACTGTGTGTGCCCAGGGCCTGTAAATCAAATGCTGCCAG
The DNA here is from genome assembly GCA_963921515.1 of Calotriton arnoldi. NCBI lineage: Eukaryota > Metazoa > Chordata > Amphibia > Caudata > Salamandridae > Calotriton > Calotriton arnoldi. Next base: position 329,642 of record CAWUFW010007903.1, read on the forward strand.
TGGGCTGCAGCACTGATTGTGCCACCCACAGGAGCAGCCTGTAAAATGTAACTCTGGCCTGCCATTGCAGGGCCTGTGTGCAGTCTAGTACTGCCATGTCGACTTGGCAAGTGCACCCACTTGCCAGGCCCTAACCTTCCTTTTTCTTACATATCAGTCACCCCTAACGTAGGGCCAAGGTACCCCTGTGGGCAGGGTACAGTGTATCTGGAAGGTAGGACATGCCCTGGTGGGTGTGCATGTCCTGATAGTGAATTACTGCCAATTTCGTTTTTCACTATTGCAAGGCTACCTGTTCCCATAGGACAGAATGGGGAGTTTGCTTATAACATCTTATAAACATAACTACCCCTGGGAACAAGGTAGGGAAATAAAGTTTAGTATGCCTGAACTCAGAATGTTAGTGAGGGTGATTTTTACATTCTGTGTTTGAAAATACCACTTTTAGAAAGTAGGTATTTTCTTGCTTAACCATCCAGTGTGCCTCTGCTAGGTTTGTGTATTGCATGTTTGGCTTTTGGATGACAGGGACTGGAGAGGGGCAGTGGCTCCAGAGAGCCTGATGAGTCAGGGCTGGGCTGAATAGACCTGGGCTGAATTTAGAGTAGGGGGGAGGAGATTTCCTTTCACCTGAATGGGCCTGGTCTGCTTTCAACAATGTTGGATCCACCTCCTGCCAGGAAGCTGCACCAGTGAGGACAGAACTGGATTTGGCTGGGTACAGACACTTTCTGCCTTCAGAGAACAAAGGTTTGTGTGCATAAAAAGAGGGGTCCAGACGCCAGACTTTTAGATCACTTCTGGGAATCAAGAGGAACCTTTGCCAAGGAGAAGAGCCGGAGAAGCTGAGGAGGAATGCTGCCCCTGTGCTGTTTTGCTGTCTGGGGTTGGCCTGCAGTGGCTACTTGCTGCCAAGGAAAGGAGAAAAGGACTTTGCTGTTTGCTTTGTCACCTGCTTGAGAAAAAGATCTCCAAGGGCTTGCAATTGAGCTTGCCTCCTGTTCCTAAGTCTCAGGGACACAAAGACTTCATTTCTTCTGTCTCTCTGCATCTGGAACTGCTGTTTCAGCTGCCACAGAAGGAAATTGCAACACCGACGCCAACGAGGGACGCCGTAAAGAGCATGACGCACCACCCCGACTTGCACCATAGGCCCGATGCCTGCTGGCGCCGTGCCGCATGGACTCCAAAGTCGTCGTCGAGGCCGCTGCCTGCACTGAAGCCGAGGACACCGCTCATGACGTCCACGAGGCATCTTCCCGGTGCGTCATCAATGCGGAACCAATACTCGACATGGGTGACTCCTGAATCCATCGACACCGCACCGTCGTAAGGAACCAACGCCTTGCCGCCACCGTGACGTCACCTCCCTGACACAGTAAGGAACCGATGTCTCACCTCCCCTGCACCGCAGTAAGGAACCGAGGCTTCACCTCCCCTGGGGTCGTAAGGAACCGACGCCGCTCGGCGCCAACGAAGCATCACCTCCACGACGCCGTGCACCGCCTTTGCTTTCATCGTTTCCAAGGTACTGTTCTTTGTGGGACTGCTTGACTCAGCGCCCGACGCCGCGCACCTCGCGGTTGGCGCCATACTTTGGGATTTGTATCTGTCACGACGTCGTAATAACTCCAGATGGAGTTATTTGTTGCTACAAACTTTAATTGAGTGAATAACTTATTTTTGAGGATATCTTGATAACTGTATTGTGGATTGTTGTCGTTTGATCTTGTTTTGGTTTAGATAAAGATAACTTATTTTTCTACACTGGTGTGGTGTCCCTTTGTAGTGTTTTCACTATATTACTGTATGTGTTCACAAATGCTTTACACACTGCCTCTGAGATAAGCCTGTCTGCTAGTGCCAAGCTACCATGGGGGTGAGCAGAGGTTATTTTAGAAGTGTATCCCCCTTACTCTGACTAGAAGTAAGGGCCCCTATTTAGACAAAGGTACCTACCTCTGCCAACTAGAGACCCCCATTTCTAACACACACATTTGAAATGTGACATGATAAACATTCTTCCATCCCCAGTCATCAAATTTTGAAGCCATGGCTATGACCTAACTGGAAAAATTATCAGCCTGCAATACAGCAGGCTTCCATAGTCAGTTAATGACTCATTTCACACAGATAACAGTGATAGTGGCCATTTGTCCACTGTCTTAGGTCCTCTGCTGTCAGGTCACACATCTGATTCTCATTTTGTAAACCACAAGGTGTTAGGCCTAGCTAGGGTGAGTGGCACTTGGCCCACTGTCTTGTGTCAACCATGGACAGTGTGAGGGGGATTCCCCAGGATGTCATGCACATTGTATACAGTCCAACAGTTACCTATTTGTCCAATGTCAAACACAAATTGAAGACCAATGACTGCATCATTACAATGCTTCATGTGGTACACTATGCCACAGGCCTGTCTGGGTGCACCATCTGTATGAACTAGTAGTACAGAACCTCAACATCACATGATTCCAGTCACCACTGTGTACCAATCCTGTCCAGACTACTTCAGTCCACATCTTTGGCTGCCAAATCTGCATGTCTATGTGGTGGACACAATTTGCACACTTTGACAAGCTGACATTGCTCTTGTTCACCATCAGGGTTTGTGAACTCACAAACGGAATTGGATGCACAGTTGACATCTATCATGATGAAAGTAATGCAGCATGCACATGGATGGCCAAGCCACAAGTATGTATAGTCAAGAGATTTTACATACATGTAAACAGTTGTGTATGCAAAACATAAACAATACATTTGAAGTGTAGCCTTGTTTCCAACAGTGACTACCTGTGTCTGTCAAATATTGTCACGTGTAGTCACTGTAACAGAGTCTGACACATGGATTTTCTCATTTTAATGTGGAAAAAGGAATAACACATACTAACATATGATAGGCCAGTGTCACAGTTGCCCGGAATTGGCATACCTCCCCTTGGCCCATGGGATACATGTGATTATGCTGAGCACTACAGCTGGGACAGAAATTTGCCAGAATGAGCAAGATAAACTCTACAAGGCATCCACATTAGTGTCACCTGCAGCCAGGATGTATAGCATTGGCATCACATACCTGTGTGCTCCACTTGCAACATACTGCACATATATATTTGAACCACACTGAGTACAGGTCATACATTAGTCACTGTGCTGACACATGTCAGACAATTGCATCACTCCAGAATGTCATCTCCATGCACATGTTGTAGATTGTGCAGATCACATGAGCATGGGACTACAGTCACTACCCTGGACATAAGTGACACACATGTCACAGATGGAAAGGGGCACAACAGGGAATTTGCTAGTCATAGTGCATATGCATCTCTTGAGACAGAACTGTGTGTTTGGATGACTTCCGAATTGTAATAGGGGAAGCAGGGTGAGAGACTGCAACATGCATGTTGAACATTGGTGTGTGACATGGCACATACTTGCCCCCTTCTTGCTGCTGTCTGGCCTTCAACTGCCTATCCATGTCAGGGAAGACCTACGCCAGAATCTGGAGCATGTGGCGGGTCGGGGTCCGGCGTCCGCCCCTCTTACATGGAGGTGACAGGTTCAGTTTGACCCGCGCAATCCTCCACGTCCAGCCCCGGAGATCCTGCCACCTCTTCTGGTAGTGGCGGACGCGTCGGTTGGTAACCCCCACTGAACGAACTGTCTGGGCGATGGTCTGCCACATCTTGACCTTCTGATGGGAGTCAACCTGTGAGGATGCCATGGTGACAGTCCCTTAAGTCACATGCTACATGTTTCAGAGTCACACAATTTTACACATTGTTCATGATAAGATTGCAAACAATGTTTAAGGGGTGACCAAGTGGCATTATGGGCAGTTGCCCTGTGTGCAATGATCCCTACATCCCTTGTGAACAGTGCTGAGAAGTCAACAGCACCCAGTACACACACTTCTACAGCAGTGTACCTGCCCAGAACACAATTCTACACACAGCAAAACTTACAGGAACTCTGTTTGCATGCTTGCACTTGAGATTCCCAATGCTAGTAGTGCACGTTTTTGCACATGTCCAATGAAAAGGCAGTGGAATCATCACTCACCTGCTCCTGTGGTTTGCTGTACAGCTGGCTGTACAGTGGAAGGAGGCTGTCCAGCAGGGCCTGGTTTTCTTCTTCAGTGAATGCTGGGGCCCTGTCCACTGTACGTGCCATGGTAGCTCCCAGAGGATGTGGAGACAGCAGCAGAGAGATGGGGAGGTGCAGGTAATGTGCAGGTAGTGCAGGCAAGTGAGGTCTGTAGGGAACAGACAGACTTTTATCTGTACAGCAGAGGCAGTCTCTTTTCCATGCGGACAAAGCGATAGGTCCGACTCAGTCGCATTATCCGAATCTGTCCAATCCATAACATTGCTAGCATCCGACACGCCTACCGCAACGTTCAAAATACCTGCATCGTCCGACCATTGACTTAGATACATTGGTGATGGATGGTTATCGATTCGTTTTGCACGTGAATCAGACACGAAACAAAACGCCCGTCTGTCACCATGACGACCAACAGCCAATGGGTGCGATGGATTCAGTTTGGATGCGTCTACTGCGTCCTTTGCATACTCACCCCCGTCGTTCACCATGACGACCAACAGCCAGTGGGTGTGACGGACTCGGTTCGGATGCGTCTACCGCGTCCTTTGAATACTCACCTGCGTCGTTCACCATGACGACCAACAGCAAATGGGTGCGATGGACTCGGTCCTGATGCGGCTACATCGTCCTGCCACTAATGGATCAGCAGGGCAGACACTAGTACAAATGATGATGTTCTTGTGCATTACATGTGTGGGGACAGTGTTTTCGTGATATTTTGTACATTTTAATTGATAGTTCACACTCCAATGAGGAGCTAACCTTGAGGGGCACACAACACACTGTTTGTGAGTCCCATTACAACATTGAGAGTACACTTCTCAGATTACCCTCCTAGGCTTGGTCACAGTCCCAGGGGATGATTTGTGAAAACATGTTTGGCTACACATATTCACTGCTTTTGTGGACTGTGTGACTCACTGTGCATTGGGGGAAGTTTCTGACTGTGAATCTGATGTGTCTGAGTCATGTACAATGGGGTCAATTTTGACTTTTTGTACCGTGACATTTAGCTGCCACATCAGCTTGTGTATGTTATGTGAGTTGCTGTTGTGTGTTTGTATCCCAGGCTTATGTGGATAATTGCAAACTTAATGCCACCCCTACATTGTAGATGTTCAGTGTATGTGATTGTACATGTTTGTCAGACATGACCAACCTGTGACAGTGGTGTGCATGTTTCTCTTGGTGACCCACTGTATGTATGATGTCTAGCATATATGTGGCATTACATAATCCTATTGTGTGTCCCTTTCAACCATGTGATGGCTGTCACAAACCCATTTCTTGTATAATGTGTTTGGCATGTTGTTGAGTATGTGATGGTTGCTCACATGTACGGTGACAGACACTAGTGACTATTTACAGTACAGCACTCACACTGCTGTGTAACCATAGTTTGTTGACATGTCTGGAAAGGGAACTAATGCTGTGCTTTGTATCTAGGCTCAACAATTATCCTATCAATGTTCATTTCCAATGTCCTGGGACTTCTTTTTGTCCAGATATCATGTTACGTGTGTTGCAATGCATGTAGCTTTGTAAGTTGTAAACTGACATCAACTGTGTTTACACTCTACACATAGGTATTGCCGAAGACCTCCAGTCAACAGGCCCTTCCCCGACTTCCAGATCATAGAAGATCGTGATTGCATCTGTAGATACCGCTTTACCAGGCCACTTATTGTTGAGCTGGCTGACCAGTTGGCACCGCATTTGCAGCTTGGGCGCCCATATCCCACTGCGCTGACCCCAAGGTGAAGGTGATGGCGGCACTACATTTCTTCGCCACGGGTTCATTTCAGTATACTCTGGCAACATCAGGTGATATGTCACAGACCATGTTCAGCCGTGTGCTTCATGATGTTTTGGAGGCATTACTACATTTCCTGGAACAATACTTAAAGTTCCCAACACCTACACAGTTGACAGACATCAAGGGGGAGTTCTATGCATTGGGGCGCATGCCACATGCCATTGGCTCAATTGATGGGACACATGTAGCTTTGATCCCACCACAAGCCAATGAGCAGACCTACAGGAATCGCAAACATTACCACTCAATCAATGTCCTGGCAGTATGTCTGGCTGACATGGTTGGCAGACTAGCCTTTTGTGGATATCGGTTTATTTAAAGAGCATGCTGCAGCGGACGCGCAGCATTAGCAGGCATAATCACCAAACGAAGGCACAGGTAGACGAGAACCTTGTGGTGACATTTATTAAAATTTTAATTTGAATTAGCGTATTTTGCACATTACACCCCTGTAAGACAGGAGTGCTCAGCTGTTGCGTACTGTTTCACCGACCTTTAGCAGTTTTAATTGAACCTAAGTGTACCAGTTTTTAATTTACCCTCAAGTGCTGACTCGAAGTCTTTTAAACGTAGGTCCACGCCCTGGTCCGCCGAGGCTGGTGTGCCGTTTGAAGCGGAGGACGGGACCTAACCCTAGCACTTACTTCCGGTTCTCGGAAGTTGGCAGACTAGCCTTTTGCGGATATCGGCTTATTTAAAGAGCATGCTGCAGCGGACGCGTGCAGCGGGCGCACCGCCGGTGTGCCAAAGGCAAGCCCGTCAGCGAACGGCCACGCCCGGCCGGGACCAGGGAACAGAACCCCTGCCGGTGGAAGATCCCATCAAAGCATCAAATACTCACCGGATGAGCTACTGAAGTTGTCGCAGCCTCTCTTGAAGGCTTGTAGGCACAACATTAATGTAGACACTAAGCCATTGATATGTGGGAGCTGTAACAAGGATTTTACACCGAGAAAACACACAAAGCAGCAGGGGGGAAAACTATTCTTTCTCCTACTGAATTGTCGATCCTTACCAAAACATAAATATGAGATCTCTGAAATACTGAAGGAGAAAATGCCCGACGCCCTGTTTCTTACAGACACATGGCTCAACGATAGCTCTACCCCAGATATCCTAGATGCGCTCCCGGAAGGCTATGGGATAATGAGACAAGATCGGGTAGGACAAAAAGGGGGCGGAATCGCGATAATCCATTAATCAGCTATGAAATGCTGCATAATGGAAGCTAATTTAGAGAAATGCGAAGCTATGTTCTTCACTCTCTCTGCAGCAGAAAACAACACCATAGCAGGTTTTTTGATATACCGCCCACCTGGCCCAGCAATGCAATTTGTGACGAGCCTGGGGAGAAAGTGGTCCAACCAGCTCTACGGCACAATACTTTTCTCATTTTATGCGATCTTAACATACACTTTGATGATATGGAGAACCTGGAAGCACAATCTGTATGTAAAGACCTTATGACTTTTAACATGATTTAAAAAATGACTGCACCAACGCACCAAGCCGGGCATATTCTTGACCCTATATTCACCAACTTAACAGAGATCGAAGTGGGAACACCATGGCCAGTCCCTTGGTCAGACCATCACTTAGTCTCTTTCTCTATTCCCTCTCATAGACTCACGGCTGAGAGGCTTAAGCAGAAAATTACACATAGGAAATGGGCCAAATTTAATCCTAACACATTCACACAGGCACTACTGAAAAATGATCCTAAACTTGCTAAAGACATAAACATAGCGAATAGACAAATTGAGACATGGTTAACGGACGCACTGGATGAGATAGCACCATGGACCACAACGAACACCAAGAGGCATAAAGCATCGGCACCATGGTTTAATGACTCATTAATAAAAGCAAAAAAAGAATGTAAACAATTTGAGCGCAGGTGGCGGAGGGACTATTGTATTAAGATAAAAGAGGAATATAAAATAGAGCTAAAAAAATACCATGCGCTTATTAAGAAAACAAGATGTGAGTTCTATACTGGGAAGATTGAAAGGGCCAGTAACTCCTCCAAAGAAATGCTCTCCAATCTGAAATCCATCCAGTCAATCGAGAATCCAACTACCCCTATAACCTCCTCAGAGGAGTCCTGCAATACGATTATTGTGCAGAAAAAGTAGCAAAAATATATGGCACCTTCCCAGAGGAAGCACGTCAGGGCAGGAACCCAGACTGCAGGCCAGACATAGCATTCAGGGGAGAAACCCTGGATGAATTCAAGGTACCGGAGTTAGAAGAGTTGAAGAACATAGCTAGTGGGATTAAATCCGGAACTCCACTAGACCCAGCCCGCCCAGAGATCCTAATGCAGGGATGAAACATCATTATGCCACTTGTCTCTGAGTTAATTGCACGCTCCTTTCAATGGGGAGAAGTTCCCCAGAAATGGAAGCAAGCAATAGTACGCCCACTCAAAAAATAGTCATCAATAGATCAAGATGTGCTAGAAAACCTTTGCCCCATCTCGCTACTACCCTTCTTTGCCAAAATTGCTGAGAAAGTTACAAATAAGCAGCTAACGAATCATATTAACAAGAATGACCTATTAAACCCCTCACAATCAGACTTCAGAGCCGCGCACTATACTGAATCGGCACTGCTCTTGGCCACTGAAACACTGAGACAATATGCAGATGAAGGACAGACGGCTGCACTGATCCTTTTGGATCTAAGTGTGGCTTTTGATACCATCTCCCACGGTCTCCTTCTCCAAAGATTAGAGACATGCGGGGTGAGGGGCTCAGCTCTGCGCTGGTTGACATCCTTTCTTTCCTCGAGGTGCTTTCAAGTCGCACAAAACACGCATATATCCAAGAGTATTCCCCTATCACAGGGAGTCCCTCAGGGATCCATCCTGAGCCCCACGTTATTCAATCTATATGTGGGACCACTCGCAGAGTTTGTGGAAGATCATAACTTGACCATCGTGTCATATGCTGATGACACTCAGCTAATTGTCACACTATCTCAAAACCCGGAACGGACAGCCCACCAATTCTCCCAATGTCTGGAGGATGTAGCAGCTTGGATGTCCAACCATTGTTTGAAGCTCAATGGTAACAAGACAGAGGTGCTGATCGTGGGAAAGGCCCTATCCATTTGGACATCGGCTTGGTGGCCTGAGACGCTAGGCCAACTACCAACCCCGAAGGCAGAAATAAAAAATCTCAGAGTATGGTTCGACTCCAAACTGACATTTGACAACCAAATCCGGAAAGTGACGGGGAAATGCTTTGGGACCCTTAAAGTCCTGAGAAAAATCATTGACCTATTACCCATCAAGGCAAGGAAAACGATAGTACATGCCTTGGTCACATCTCAGATGGATTATGGCAACGCTCTATATCTGGGTGCATCCAAGAAAGGGCTGTCTAAACTCCAATCGATACAAAACGCAGCTGCCCGCCTAGTGTTGAACCTCCCAAAAAGAACATCCACAACAAAAGCTCTGGTAAGCCTGCATTGGCTACCGGTGGAGAAGAGAATCTTGTTTAAGGCAATGTGTTACTGTCACCGAATCCTATTTAAGAAAGGTCCACGGTATCTCCAACAATTGATTACACCCTATACACCTAGCCGAAACCTTAGATCCAAAGGCAGGGCATTGGTGACGGTGCCAAGAATACAGAAAGCAAGAATGGGTGCTCGCTCCTTTAGATACTTGGCAGCAAAAACCTGGAATACTCTGCCTGCAGATGTATGAGCAGAACCCTGCAAAACTACTTTTCGCAAAAAATGTAAAACATGGCTGTTCCCACTATCAAATCAGAGCAGTTCCACAAGAACCAATGTCACATGCCCATAGGTTTGCTTAGAGTCTTCACGCTGCCTCATTCAAAGTCTGCTAGCTAGCGCGGGGACACACCGGAGGTATAACCAAGCGCTCTACAAATGGATAATATAATATATATAATATGGTAATCTCCCATGTGTGTGCACGTTTCCCTGGACCAGCACATGATGCGTACATCATGAGGAGTAGTGCCATCCCCCAGTTGATGTCTCAGCTGCAACCTGAGCGTGCCTGTCTTGTTGGTAGGTTATGTTGTATGTTTATGTTGTGTTGGCTAGTATGTCAGATTGTGCTCTGTTTTCAGACAACTGAAGTATTTTCTGTGTTCAATGTAGAAGACTCTGGATACCCCAACATGCCTTGGTTGCTGACATCACTCCGGAACCCTGTCACCCCAGCTGTGATTCATTACAATGAGGCACATGGGAGGACCAGAAGATTGATTGAGCGTACATTTGGGCTACTGAAGACAAGGTTCCGGTGCCTGGATCGGACAGTTGATGCACTACAATATGGCCCCCTGAAGGTGTGCAAGATTATCACAGCAGCATGCATGCTCCACAACTTGGCAATCCGGAAGGGAATACCACTTATAATGGATGACGGAGACCAGCAGCCACCAGCAAGGGAGGAAGCAGACTTGGGACATGATGCCAGTGATGATGAGGATGATGAGGGTGATTTGCGACAACAACTTATCCGCAACTTCTTCACATAAATGTGAGCATTGAATGAGAGGAGTCAGCCCATAAATGTTTGTTTGTATGTTGCTGTTGTCCTATGTGTATGTATGCTGCTGAGTGTCTGTTATTCTTCAATGTTTTTGACAAAATTGCCTAACCCAAATTGGCATGTGACAAGGACAATGCTCCACTCAGTAACAGCTTGTGTTCACACTGACATTGGTATGCTTTAGCTGAGACAGTTTGCGACATCAAGCTAAATCTTGCCTGAGTTCCTGACTCAATTATGTTTTTCTCCTTCCCAGGATCATTCACCATGTCAACTGCTGAGTTGTGACCACACCAGAGCCATGATCCTGTGTCATACTCCAAAAGTGAACAGTGGTGGACATCCCTGGTCCACAACACCTTTTGAACAGATGGTCATTTGTTTGGACTTGTGAGACTTTTGTAACTGTGTGATGTGATTGCAGTTTGTGTCAAGGCGCAAGGTTGTATCATTTAAATAAACCTGTGCTCCACATTGAGGTGTGCCTTGTCTGTTTGCACACATCCACAGGTTTTCCTGATACAAAACTTGTTCCATGGAGATCAATTTTGGTAACAATGAATGTTTTAGGGCTTGAAGATGGAGTCATGTGTGCTGACAGTAGACTACGATGGCTTCATTACCATGTACGATGAGTTGTGTGATGACCTGGTTGTGTCTGTCTCTCATGTGACTGGTTACATCTACTGCCAAGCCAGTAGTCGACATTACTGAATTGATTCCTTGTCCAATTTTGTGGACACCTTCAACTTTGATCTTCAGTGCGTCCTTTCAACGTGTACATTTGTGTTTCAAAGTCACGACATGAGCAATTATTTGGTACAAAGTGATTTATTTTAGTGCATGGTTGGTTGATGACAAATGAGTTGATGGGGGAGTGATCAAGCAAAACAGGGACAAGAAAGTGCAGAAAGGAGTTGGTCGTGTTTGTAGATGAAGTTGTCAGAAGTAAATCCACAGTTATTTGAGTCCAAAGTCCAACTAAGACCCTCCAGCCAATGTGGGAGAGTTCAGTGAGAGTCAACAAAGTGAACGCTTGGCACACAATGGAGGGTATCAGGAGCAGCTTTTCACTTCCTGGGGATGATGCGCAGCCATCGGTCTCTCATGTTGTCTTTTTCAGCGGACGACCCTTTTTCTTTTTCTCGGGGGAACCCTCAGGTGCAGGCAGCGGCGGCGGTGCAGGAGGCTCTCCACCAGCGACCACATCACTCCCTGTGACTGGTGCAGATGTTGATACACCTGGTGTTGTGGGCACACAGGGAGGTGTGGACATGTTGGTGGCAATCTGGCAGAGGCAGGTGAGAATGTCCCTGTGCACCGCCGTCAGGTCTTCATTTTTTGACATGCATTTGTCCACTTTTGCATAATGGGCTGCCTGCTGTTCTTGCATGGTCCTGAGGATCCCAACTACCTGGCCAAAATCCCCCGTGCAACCCTCATTTGCATTGAGGATTCTGGATAGGTGTGGGTCATCTCCAGCATCAGCACCAGCTGCATGTTGGTGCATGTCCCCACGGCCCCTCCCACCACCCCTACCCACCCGAGCAGGACCATTTGGTGCTGGCACAGTCACAACGGAGCCTCCTTCCTCGTTGAGAGTGGTGGTGTTGCCCGCCAACTCCAGAGTGCCCTGTGTTGCTGTGCTTTCGGTGTTGGCTCAGGCTGGTGTATGCGTGAGGGTAGGGGTCAGCTGTGTGTTGGCTGCTGAGGCAGGAAGGGTCGCAGAGGATGCCGGTGTTACTGCTGCTGGTGCTGTGGCCTGAGCCACACCTGATGGGCCAGGTAGTTCATCGTCATCCGAAGGATGTGGAGAGACCTCAACGCCGGAGAGCTCAGGGTTGACTAGAGTCTGGGACTGGCTGTCCTGGTTTGTTGCTGAGGTGTTCCCAGCTTGCCCTGTGGGTACATGAGAGACACCATGATTGTTTGCCCTGTGGGTACATGAAAGACACCATGATTGTTGTGAATCTCCACAGCCCCTCAGATCATTACCACAACATTGTCTACTGAAGCTAAGGATGACTTGATGTCCAGAGTTTGTCCTCTCCCGGCAATGTGGAGGATTGTTGTCATTGGCCACATCTCCCATCATGCCCTGTCCTCCACACACCTTCCCAGCTAGCCCACACAGCACACCTGGGACCATGCTGTCCCAGATGTTGAGTGGAAAAGTACTGTCAAGATGTCTGACACCATGGACTGCTGTGGGGAACACAAGTCCTTGGTGGGAGTTGTGGCCAATAGCAAACACCAGGTCCCAGTGTCAGCCATCTTGCAAGTACATTTCCATTCACTTTCAGGTACTTCATAGTCCCAGGTGTGCTGTTTGTGCTGGCTGGGAAGGTGTGTGGAGGACAGGGCATGATGGTCAGACTGTCAGCCAGTGCCATGACAGTCCACATACCTTCCAAGGCAGCCCAAATGAGGCACATCTGGGAGTTATGCATGTCCCTGACAATGAGTAGAAGTGTACATGTCAAGATGGCTGACACTGGGACCTGTTGTTTGCTTCTGCCCACAACTGCCCATCATGGCCTATGTGCTTCAAATGCAACACCAGTCCCAGTGTCAGTCCATCTTGTCAGTAACATTTCCATTCAGTCTCAGGGACAGCATAGTCACTGGTGTGCTGTTTGGGCTGGGTGGGAAGAGTGTGTGTTGGACAGTGCAACTGCTGGTAGATGTAGTCAGGGCTGACACTCCTCCTCCCACCCAGACCAAATAGGCACACCATGAACCAGTGATGTCTCTGAGAGTGAGTACAACTTTACATTAAAGATGCCTGACAGTGAGTGCCTGGTGTTTGTTTTGACCACAACTCCCATCATGGACTTGTGTTCCACACAGCAGTACCCAAGTGTTAGCCATCTTGCCAGTACTTTTCCACTCACTGTGAGGTACAGCACAGTTCCAGGTAGGTTCGTCTGGACCATGCCTGGGAGGAGGTGTATTTGCACTGGCTTCAATCGGAGTCGAAGCCCTGTGCCACACATCACTCCTCCCACCCAGCCCACAACAGCACACCTGTGAACTATGCTGTCCCTGAGAGTGAGTGGAAATGTACTGGGCAAGATGGCTGACACTGGGGACTGGTGTGGTGAGCACAAGGCCTTGATGGGAGTTGTGGTGCAGAAGCAAACAACAGGTCACCAGTGTCACCCATCTTGAATGTACACTTTACTCATTGTCAGGACATCAAACACCCTGATAGCCTGGTTGGGCTGCCTGGGAGGAGCACTGTCTGCACTGACTACGTCTACCATCATGCCTTGTCCTCCACACACCTTCCCAGCCAGCCCAAACAGCACACCTGGGACTATGCAATCCCTGAAAGTTAATGGAAATGTACTTGCAAGATGGCTGACACTGGGACCTGTTGTTTGCTTCTGTCCACAACTCCCATCCTGGCCTTGTATTCCCCACACCAGTCCCCAGTGTCAGTCATCTTGCCAGTACATTTCCATTCAATCTCAGGGAAAGCATAGTCACAGGTGTGCTGTTTGGGCTGGGTGGGAGAGAGTGTGGAGGACAGAGCCTGCTGGTAGATGTAGTCAGGGCTAGACACTCCTCTTCCCACCCAGACCAAATAGGCCACCATGAAGTTCGATGCTCCCTGACAGTGAGTACAACTTTACATTCTAGATGTCTGACAGTGGTGCCTGGTGTTTGTTTTGACCACAACTCCCATCAGGGCCTTGTGCTCACCACACCAGACACCAGTGTCAGCCATCTTGCCAGTACATTTCCATTTAGTCTCAGGGGCAGCATAGTCACAGGTGTGCTGTTTGGGCTGGGTGACAGGAGTGTGTGTGGGACAGGGCCTGATGGGAGTTTTAGTCAGTGCAAATACTCCTCCTCCCACTTGGCCTAATAAGGCCACCTTGAACTGTGCTTACCTCACAGTGAGTGGAAAAGTACTGGCAAGATGGCTGACACTGGGGCCTGCTGTTTGATTTGCACACAGCTCCCATCAGGGCTTGGTGCTCACTCACACCAGTCCCCAGTGACAGCCATCTTGCCGGTACTTTTCCACTCACTGTGAGCAAAGCATACTTCCAGGTGGGGCTTGTTGGGCTATGTGGGAGGAGGATTATTATCTGTGACTACAACTCCCATGAGGCCTGTGCCCACAACCACCTTTCCAGCCATCCCAACCTTCCTTCCTGTAACTCAGCTTCCCTGTCAGTGAGTGAAACTGTGCTGGCAAGATGGCTGATGCCGGTGACTGTTGTTTGAAGCACAAAGCCTTGCTGTGAGTTTTTGGGAAATTGGTACATGTTATGAAATAGTTAAATTTACTCTGACATTGCAGGTATTTTGTTTGTCAAACTGGCATACACATCACATGCTCATTTGCTCCATATTGTTATGGCTTTGCTAACAGTGATTTGTATCACTGTATCCTTGACAGTGATGTTTGTGGATGTGTAATTGATAACAATAGTGGACAGTTGAGTAGGTACTCACCAGGCTCTGGTGCTCCTGGTAGTCCATAGACGTCCTCCGGCAGAAGGATGGACCGCAGCTTCTCCTCCCAGGAAGTGAAGTGCACGGGTAGTGCAGGAGGGCCGCCGCCAGTCCATTGGCTTAAGGCGTGTTCTCTTGCAATCAG
This sequence comes from Calotriton arnoldi, assembly GCA_963921515.1. Classification (NCBI taxonomy): domain Eukaryota; kingdom Metazoa; phylum Chordata; class Amphibia; order Caudata; family Salamandridae; genus Calotriton; species Calotriton arnoldi. The sequence goes on from CAWUFW010007903.1 coordinate 344,726, forward strand.
CTTCTTGACCCTCTTTCGCACATCATAGTACCTGCGTTTGTAATCGTCCATTGTGTGCAGGCAAGGTGCTTGAGCATTCACCTTGTCAACTATCCTCTCCCACATCCTATTTCTCTGGGACAGGGGGGTCTGTTGGACTTGGTTCCCAAATAACTGTGGCTCTCCTCTGAGTATTTCATCTACAAGTACTTCCAACTCCTTATCTGTGAAACGTGGCTGCTTTGGGGGCATGGTGAGGGTGAAGGTGTGGGTGAGTGTGAAGGTGTGGGTGAGTGTGAATGGGTAAAGGAGTGAGTGTTTGAGGGTGTCTTTTCTCCCAAACAAAATGTGTGGCAGTTGTTTGCTGGTTGATGTGTGTGTGTGTGTGTGGCAGGCAGCAGTGGCTCAGTGGCTCTTTTGGTGTCTTCTGGTCAGTTCTGTTGTTGCAAAGGATCATGGTCATCTGTTTTGCCCTTTATATAGGTGGATTGGTGGGTGTGGCTAATGATTTTGAATATTTTTTTATTTTTGACATGGCCAATGCTTGTTTTCCTAATATTTGACATTTCCCAGTTGCATTTTTCGGTCACAAACCAACACGTTTCAAACACCGTGTCGTATGCATCTTCATCTGTTCGCGGGTTAACCGTGTCTGATTCATGCCCGCAATGCTATGTTTCAGCGTTCCTAAACGATTCGGTTGCAGTTTTTGCCACAAGCCGACAAGTTTCAAAGACCGCGTTGTACGCATCGTCATCTGTTCGAGGGTTGAACCGTGTCTGATTCATGCCCGCAATGCTATGTTTCAGCGTTTCTAAACGATTTGGTTGCATTCTCTGTCACAAGCCGACACGTTTCAAAGACTGCGTCGTACACATCGTCATCTGTCCGCGGGTTGAACCGTGTCTGATTCATGCCCGCAATGCTAGGTTTCAGCCTTCCCATACGATTCGGTCGAATCGAGCTTGTTTCCGGGCAAATTGGTCAGACGAATCGGTCTCCGAACGTGTCGGTTGGAGTTTACATCCATTGCATCGTACTCCGTCGTTCGGACAGCTTGCGGTCGACTCGTTTGGAAAACATTCCGGAACAGAGTCGGTAGGAATGCTTTCCGAACAAGATCGGAATCAGGCCCTAATTATGTCATTTCAGATGTCATCAATGATGTTATCAATGGTATCAAAGCTTTTCTTTTAATGTAAAGTAAGGTATTACGATGCCCAACTATAACGTCACCTCAAACTTTTGTTTTTTCAGTGAATTTCTAGAGCTTTTTTAATGTGAAGTAAAAGTTTATTACCATACCTAACTATCCCAAATCTCCCACTGCACACAGCCTTTAGCCTTTGGCTGTGTGTGTGTGTAGGACGGGGGTTGGGCGCCCAACCCCCACAGGTAAACAACCTTCGGTGAACATGGCCTTCACCCATGATTGGCGGCGGGGTCGGGCGCAGGGCTACAGGCAACCACCTTCCTCATTGCTGGCCCATGTCACATGGTCACGCAACACTGACAGATACCGACCCAACATTTTTGGGTCTGTTTTTTTTTTTTGGTCCCACGGTAATCTTGTGGTCATTTTGTAGAACTCCTGCGATTTTACCCCCGCCACAAGTGCCTGGGGGTCAGTATAACCCTAACCTGCCCCCTTATATGTTGTTTTATTTTAATTTTTAGGACACAGGGACAGAGTCCCCGAGTTTTAAAATAGCAGCCACAACTATTCTCTTCATGTTGTGGCCAGCCAATCACATAGCTCAGTTTTGGTCGAATGCTCTCAGTCCTGCGGGACCATCCAATCAGAATGTTTCATTTGTCATTTTGTCCCTCTATACTCTCTTGAGATTTCTCTTCAAGTTGCGGCCCGCCAGTCACAGTGCTCGGCCTTGAGGGATTGGTCCCAGCCAATCAGAATGCCTTATTGGTTGTATTTTCCCTTGATACTCCTGCGGTAGTACCACATCGCTAGATATCTATCAATTTTTAAGGTTAATTTCTCTCAAACCGCTAAACAGATTTTCACCAAATCACACAAAAACACGCTTTTTGGGTAAAGATATCGCTTTCTTAGCTTGAGCATTGTCTAAAGTTCCTATGGGAAATTGCACGGGGAAAACATTTGTTGGGGTCCCCCCTTTTTCTCGGCCCCCGCTTGTCAAATCACCCTGAATCTTTGCAAGAAGGAGATGAGGTGGATGAACTTTTGTTTTTTACATTTTGTGAAGATTCATCAGATGGCACCATAGTTATTAGCAAAACAAAAAATCCATTACTTATGGAAACATGTCCTAGGTATAACTACACAGCGGCGACCGCGGGTGTGCAATATACATTTAAATTTGAACAAGACTACGGCTGAAATGTGTCATTTTTTGTTTCTGGATTAAATGAAATGGTGAACTTGAACTCACATCCTGGGGTGCCACCTATTTTTTTTTTTTATTAAATCACAGGAGTGGTTTTCCTGGGAGGATTGGCACAAGCACGAGGAACTGTGCATCATAGTGCAGACTAACCATCTGATGGAAAAATAGATATAGAGAGTGAGTGAGTGAGTGGGTGAGTAAGTGAGTGAGTGAGAGAGTGTATGTGTGCGTGTGTGTATATATATATTTAGTATATCTTGCCCTAGGCTAGTGGTCTCACAGCACCATAGCAAAGATTACCTTTACCCGATTCAAGGATACACATTATATACTTCTGGAGGATAAACAGCTCATAACCTTATGACCTGCAGTTTGCAAATATTTCTCAGCAGTTACCATGTAAGCTCATTAAGCTACCTTACCTACTCTAGTGTGGTGATAATCACATTGTCTTAATTGTTTTAATGGTATCTTCGGAAATGAATATATTTCGTGACTGAGCCCATCTTTTTCCAAGTGATAGGTACTAAGCTGTATAACATTAGGGAAGGGGGTGAAAAACAACTAAGCACCATTTTTTGTAGTTTTGCTTTAACGCACTCTCACTGAGCATTACCACACATGGGCAAGCAGAAAAAAGTAAACCCAGATTAAAAAGGTTTTGATTTATATGAGGTGTGCCAAAAAGTAAAACTTCACACTTGTGCCTCGTAATTTTGCATAAAAGTACATTTCCTTCGAGTACAGTACATGCGATCCCGGTGTCAAAAATGTGGAGGGAAAACGTGTTTTGGCACGCTGTTTTGATCCCTTTTCATGAAAATGAAATGTTGCCTCTCAGGAGACCGCGGTGGTGAATTTTATGTAAATAGATCTCAAAATGAAATGACTTTCTCCTGTGTCTCCGTCTCTCTGAAAGTGTGTCTTACTGTAATCGCTGTGTAGAGTAAAGTAATGAAACCTCCATCAAGCTGTCACTCACCGCGTTTAGAGAAATGTGGGCGAGCTGTTCCCTCGGCGCCGCTTCTTCCATTCTCATTCTGTCATTTGGAAATTTTGCAAAATTAGAAAATGGTTTTCAAAGATCATAATCTGTAGCATGTTTTTCCGGGAGAGGGGACTAAAGACGCTATTAGACTTCGGAATTTACTTATAGTGTTTTCTTTCATATTCATGCAACAACACAAAAGAAATTTACTTTTACACAACAAAATATTCTCGCTTAAAGTTAAATATTAGCAACAAATTGATGGATGGAAATGCTTGAATTAATTTAAACCACTAGTATTTAATCTGGACACATTCCAACCATTCCTTTTTTTAGTTTGTCTGTGCCATTATTGAAAGTGACCAACAAAGTGCAAATCAGTCTTGGTTCTTCTCCCATAGGAACAATGCAGATTAAACTGCCAGGCTGTGTTCCATCTGAACAACAACATAAGCAAACCCAAACCTATCTCTGCCTTTTTGGGCCTACCGAAGCAGTGCCTAGCCTGATTTCCATAGGATATAGGTAGTAGGGATACGTGGAATGACTGGAAATGTGCTACATTTGTTACTGTAAAAATTTGAGTGTCAAAAGATAAAAACCGAGTTTCAAACTACCTGCAAATTTCTTGCAGTTGGCATGTGTTCTGGCAAAAGCCAAGCTTGTATGGCCTAAACTCAATATTAGCTTGATTTGTACCTGAGAACAACATTTCAGTTTTACTTGTGTTTTACCGCTCTTAAACATAATTGTGTTGCTAGAGTATTCGTGGTTGATTATGAAGGTTCACAATAATTTGGCTATCATCTGCATAGCAGATCCCATTATTTGATTACATTTGATTTGGTAGGTAAAGGGTGAGGTTCTACCGAAATGTTTCTTGACATTAAGAGGAGCTTAACTAAAGGGTGAGATTCTGATGAGTCCAGGATTAACAGAATGGGAAGGTTTTCAAAGATGTTCTAATAGTCGACTGCTGTGAAATCTGGTGTAGGGCAAGGTATAGCTGTTTCCAAACTTTCTGAATTAGCGGCCAGCAATATGGGACTTATTTACTGCTAGAATGTTCAGCAAGTGCCTTCCTTCCAAAGCCTAGTGATCATGGCAGATATAGCTGACAAGGAAGAGCTAGGCGAGGTTGTTCTTGTGGTAGTATAATTTGGTGATAAATACAGAGATTTAAACTGGTTCCTTTGCAACTGAGTAGTAACTTCTTCGGAAGAGAGTTTATGAAATGGAAAGGCTACTGGGTGTAACTGGCCTGAGTTTGGATCCTGTTCAGACAAGACCCCACCAACTGCCACCAAAGAAGCATCTGCTTTTATCAAAAAAGGTTGAGTGGTATCAGGAACCTTGAATATGGGGGTTGAGCTGAACATAGTTTTGAGATTTTCAGAGACTTGTTCAGCTGTGTGTAGCTGGTGCTTATGTTATTTTATGTTATGTGTGTTTGTATAGCACAACAACTCACCCAGTAGGGTATCCTGGCGCTGAAGCAGGAGCTGCATGGGCCGAGCCTGGGTAGAGGGGCCACATGAAGAGCCAGGTCTTGAGGCTCTTGTGGGTCTTCCAGAAAAGAGGAGGAGGCTCTGATGTGCAGATGCAAAGGCAGGTTATTGCTGGCTTTAGAAGTGAGGTAGGGGAAGGCACGATCACCGAATCTGGTTCTAGAAGTTTATGCAGTTGTTGAGGTATGTGGGCCAATGTTGTGTAAGGCTTTGTATGTGTGCGTGAGGAGTTTAAAGAGTGCTTCTTTGTAGATTAGAATCCAGTGGAGCTCTTGGAGGTGCGGGGTGATCTGAGTGTTTGATGGGAGGTTGAGGGTGAGCCTGGCCAATAGGTTTTGTATGGTGTGGAATCTTCTAGTTAGTTGAGCATTAATTCAAGTGTAGAGTGTGTTGCCGTAGTCCAACTTGCTGATGATGAGGGCTTGGATGAGGGTTCTGCAAGTGTTGGTGGGGAGCCATTTGAAGATCTGCTTGAGCATCTTGAGTGTGTGCAAGCGGACGATGGAGGCTGGTTTCACTTGGTCCCTCATGGTGAGTTGGTTATTGATTACCATTCCAAGGTTCTTTACAAGGTTGTCAGGGAGTGTGGGTCCAATTCAGCCGACCACCAGGAGGAGTGCCAGAGTGAGGTGTCTTTGTCAAAGATTACTATTTCTGTATTGTCTGTGTTGAGCTTGAGGTAGCTGGTTTACATTTATTTTGCGACTTCGGTCATGCAGGCAGAAAATTAATGCAGGTGTTTGGTGTCTTTTTGGAGAGGGAAAATATGAGCAGGGTGTCGTCAGCATTAGATATGATGTTGATTTTGTGGACTCAGATGATGCTGGCGAGTCGGGTCATGCAGGTGTTGAACAGAGTGAGGCCGAGTGAGGATCCTTGAGGAACTCCACAGATGAGAGTGATGGAGTTTAACTTGAAGGGGGACAGGCTGACCAACTGTCAGGAAAAGAGAGAATTGGAGGACCTTGGATGCTGGCTTCGTGCAGTTGTTGGATAAAAAATGGGTGGGAGACGTGTTAAAGGCTGTGGAAAGCTCCAGTAGGATGAGGGCCATGATGTCACCTCTGTCCATGATCATCCAGGGGTCATCCATGGTGGCGATGAGGGTGGTCTTTGTTCTGGGGTTGGTTCTGAATACAGATTGAGGGGTGTCAAGGAGGTGGTTGGCAGTGATATGGGTGACTGGGTGTTTGCTCATCATAAATGAGCTGAGCACTAAGAAAAGCTGTTTTGGAAAATTTTTACTATCAGGATATGTCGCTTCGTCCCCATGTCATACAGGGGCCCTCTGGTGACATTGCATTGTAGCTTCAGCGAGTGACAGGCAAATATGTACATTTTTGTTTTTTCATCAGCTGGCGAAGGACAGAAATAGAGGGTCCCATCAAGGGCAGTAGTTCAATGTCTGTTTTCTGCTAGCTTACATAGAGTTCTGCCTTCAATAGACATTGAGTGATCGTCATGACCACCCAACAACAGCTAGTAGACACAATATGGTTACACGAGTAGCTCAAAGATCTGCCCTATATTCAGTGCCTCCAATATATCACCAATCCAGTCCTCCCAACTATAGATGGCATTCTCAGGCCCCAGTTCTTGTCCATGAAAAATCCCAGCAGAAGACATACTTATAAGTTACTAAACACACATACATGTTCTCAATATTCCAGAGTACAATCCATTTAAGAGAGTCTGGCTTGCACAACATCACACACAGTGGCATAGCGAATCCCCTGCTTAAGAGGGCCTGCTTAGGAGGGTGTCACTGGGCCCCATGAATTGGTGAACTCACTCCCTCTAAAATATTCATTATTTATGGGCCTCATTTGTCTGCATATTTGCCTAAAGAACAAGTTACTTACCTTCTGTAACAATATATCTGTAAGAGACATATATTAGTTATAGATTCCTTACCTTAGAATTACCCCCAGGCGTCAGACTGGATCCGGAGAAATTTTTTCGTAGCAGTACCCTTGCGCATCGGTAGGTGGCGTCGGTCTACTCCGTGTTCGTCGTTGGTGTCGTGAACACCGGAATGACGTCACGGTATCTACTTAGACGCCGCCCCTGCGCGCTGACGTTAGTTCTTTACACGACATTCCACGCCAGAAGCGCAGAGCCATGCAAGACACTGACCACTGGTGCACAAAACTAGGGCCCTGAAAGGGAGTCCCTCACACTAGAAGTCAGTTCGTAGAACGGGGAGCATGGGTGGGGTGGTAAGGAATCTATAACTAATATATGTCTCTTACAGTTATATCGTTACCGAAGGTAAGTAACTTGTTCATCTGAAAGAGACTATTAGTTATAGATTCCTTACCTTAGAATAGATACCCCAGCAATACCAACCCCGGAAGTGGGTCTGTGAACCAAGTTCACACCAGGAAGTCCTGGAGAACTGAACGGCCAAAGGTAGCCGTCTCTTCGGACTTGAGTATCCAGGCAATAATGTCTAGTGAACGTGTGCAGCGATGCCCATGTGGCTGCCTGGCAGATGTCATTGACAGGGACTCCGCGTCCCAGAGCAGTACTGGCTGCCGTCACCCTGGTGTAGTGGGCGCGCAATCCTACTGGAGGTTCCTTCTTTGCCAAGGAATAGCATACTTTGAAGCAAAGAACGACCCACCGAGAAATGGTCTGTTTCTGCACGGCCCGTCCTTTTTTGGTGCCCACATAGCCAACAAAGAGTTGATCGTCCATGCGGAATTGCTTTGTATGGTCCAAATAAAAGGATAGCGCACGTTTTGGATCTAGACGGTGGAGTCTTTCTTCCTCTTTAGAAGGATGCGGGTAGAAGGTGAGCAAAGTGACAGTGTGTCGTATGTAGAAAGAGGTAACCACTTTGGGGAGAAAAGAAGGCCGAGTTCTGAGGACAACCTTGTCCGGATGGACAGCAAGGAAAGGAGGCTTAGAAGAAAGATCCTGAAGCTCACTCACCCTGTGAGCAGAGGTGATGGCAATCAGAAAGGCAGTTTTCAGAGTTAAAAGTCTGAGAGGACAATTATGTAATGGCTCGAAGGGAGCACACATCAGGTAAGTCAGAACCAGATTCAAGTCCCACTGGGGCATTACGAAAGGAATAGGAGGAAAGAGATGAGTAATGCCCTTTAGAAACCTATTTACAATAGGGGACTTGAAAAGAGAAGGTTGATATGGAAGGCGAAGGAAGGCCGAATCGGCCAAAACATAACCTTTAAGGGTGCCCAGAGCAGATCCCTGCTGGGCCAAAGAAAGAAGGAAGAGGAGAACCTTCGAAAGAGGGGCAGAAAGGGGATCCACAGCCTTTGCTGTGCACCATCCCACAAATTTGTTCCATCTGCAGGCGTATACCGATTTAGTGGAAGAACGCCTGGCTGCCAAGATGACAATACAGACTTCGGGAGGAAGGTCGAAAGCTGTCAACTGTCGCTGCTCAATCTCCACGCAAGGAGGTGGAGGCTGGACAGGTTCGGGTGGAGGACCGTCCCCTGCTGCTGCGACAGAAGATCCTCCCGAAGAGGCAGTCTGATCGGAGGATCGATTGCAATGTTCAAGAGCTCGGGATACCAGACTCTTTGTGCCCAATCCGGAGCCACAAGAATGACTTGTGCCCTGTCACGCTTGATCTTCTTCAGCACTCTGGGCAGAAGTGTTATAGGCGGAAAGGCGTATAGAAGACCGCAACTCCACTCACGACGAAAAGCGTCGCCGAGCGAGTGCTGCCTTGGAAAGTCCAACGCGCAGAACTGGTGACATTGCGCGTTCTCTTTGGTGGTGAACAGATCTAACCAAGGCTCTACCCACCTCTGAAAGAGACCTTGCACACCCTCCGAGTGAAGACGCCATTCGTGATCCACCATGCACCGATGGCTGAGTTCGTGCGCCCTGGCGTTCAGGGAACCTGCCAGGTGTTGAACCACCAGGAACATGCCCTGATGTTCCAGCCATGTCCAGAGGCGAAGGGCCTCTTGACATAGGGTCCACGACCCCACCCCGCCCTGTTTGTTGCAGTACCACATGGCGGTGGTGTTGTCTGTGAACACCTGCACTACTCTTCCCTTGACAGAAGGAAGGAATGCCTTCAGTGCAAGACGAATCGCCCGGAGCTCCAGAAGGTTGATGTGGAGCTCGGACTCCGCCGGAGACCAGAGGCCTCTGATCGCCGCCTCTCCCATGTGGCCACCCCATCCCAGGAGTGATGCATCTGTCACCACCGTGAACTCTGGTTGGTGAAGGGAGAGGGATCTGCCATCGACCCAATCCTGGTTCGATAGCCACCACTGCAATTGATGTGCAGTGCCCTCCGAGATCTGGACGCAATCGGAAAGATTCCCCTGATGCTGTGCCCACTGGAACTTCAGGTCCTACTGCAGAGCCCTCATGTGCCCCCTGGCATGCTCCACCAGCAGGATGCAGGAGGCCCAGCAGCCTCAGTCATTCTTACCAAAATCCGGGATAGAGGCTGAAACATCGGTATCATAGCCCGAATATCCCAGACTTGCTGCTCGGGAGGATAAGCCCGAAACTGCGCTGTGTCCAGAACCGCTCCGATAAAAAGGAGCATCTGAGAGGGAATCAGGTGCAACTTCAGCACATTGATTGTGAACCCCAGCGAATTCAGGTGGTCAGCCGTAGTCTGGAGGTGGGAGACGACAGCCTGGAGCGAGCCCACCTTCAACAGCCAGTTGTCGAGATAGGGAAAGACTGGAACCCCTGATCTGCGCAGATGAGCTGCAACCACCACCATTACTTTGGTGAACACCCGAGGTGTGCTGGTAAGGCCAAAGGGGAGCACAGTAAACTGAAAATGCTCCTGGCCTGCCGTGAACCGTAGGTAGCGCCGGTGGGCAGGCAGAACGGGGATGTGAAAATAAGCATCCTGCAAGTCCAACGCCACCATCCAGTCTCCAGGGTCGAGAGCAGACAGAACCTGAGCCAAAGTCAACATTTGAACTTCTCCTTCCAGAGGAAGCGGTTGACGTTCCTGAGATCCAAGATAGGACGCAGGCCTTTGTCCTTTTTGGGCACCAGAAAGTAGTGGGAATAACAACCACAACCTACTTCTGGGGCAGGTACTTGCTCGATAGCTCCCTCAGCCAAGAGAGACGTAACTTCCTGGCGGAGAAGGGCCAAGTGATCCTCTGATATGCGATGGAATTGCGGTGGCATGGATGGAGGGGTAGTCTCGAAGGGGAGGGAGTAGCCTTTCGGACTATCTGCAAAACCCACCTGTCCGATGTGATGGTTTGCCAGTGGGGGAGGTGGTGGGGGATCCTGCCGCCCACTGGTAACTGGTGGCCCTGAAAGGTCGGACTAGGAGGGTTTGGAGGCTGCTGCAGAGGGGGCACTGGTGGACTGGCCCGCCCGCTGGCCCCCAGACCCACGACGCTGGGTCCCATGTCCCCGGCCACGCAGAGGCTGGGCAGCTTGCACCGGCCTGTGGTTCTGGGAGGAACGTGGCGGGGCACCCCTTCCGTAGCCACGAAATGGGCGAAAGGCAGACTGCATGGGGTGAGATGTAGTCGCGAGGCCTAAGGACCTGGCCATAGGCCTAGAATCCTTGAAGCGCTCAAGCGCATGGTCTGCCTTGTCGCCAAACAAGCGATGGCCATCAAAGGGCATGTCAAAAAGTGTAGATTGGACATCACCCGAGAAGCCGGTGGATCTCAGCCAGGCGTAGCGTATCAGGGCTACCGACATTGAAATATTCCTGCCTAGCGAGTCGGCGGTGTCCAGTCTGCAGCGAATGGCGAACTTTCCTGCATCTCTCCCTTCGGCACCCGCACGGGAGAGTGCCACCCTGGCCTCCTCCGGGCACTGCGGCAGCACCTGCTCAACCGTATCCAACACGGAGTGGGTGTAACGGCCCAAGAGACATGCGGTGTTCAACGACCGCAGTCCTAAGCTGGCGGAAGAAAACATCTTCTTCCCAAGATGTTCCAGCTTCTTGGATTCCCTATCTGGGGGAGCAGTAGGGAACAAGCCTTTGAAAGTAGAGGCTTGGACTACCAAGCTCTCAGGGGTAGGATGTTGGGAGAGGAAAATGGGGTCGCCCAGAGCCGGGCGGTGGCGTCGGGCAATCATCCTATCCACAGGAGCCCATGTGCTGGGCTTGGACCAAGTGCCCAGAAGGATGGCCGTGAGGGCCTCATTGAATGGCAGCAGGGGCTCCGAAGAGGCTGCTGCCGGCTGAAGCACCTCAGTCTGGAGGTTAGTCCTGACTGCCACCGTAGGAAGCTTAAGGCCCAAGGCCTCAGCCACCCTACGCAACACCACAGCGTAGGGGGCTCCCTCCTCCGTAGCCACGGTAGGGGGAGAAAGCATGCCAAGGTCTGGGGAGGTATCCAGACCACTGGCATCACCCAACTCCTCTCTCCAGTCCGGAACTTCAAGTTGGTCTGCAAGAGGGTCAATAGACCCCCTCTCAGTCCTCCTCACCATCTCCTGGCTGCCACTCAGGGCGATAGGGAACACCAGGATAGAAAATTGGCACAAAACTGCCGGTCGGCGCCGGTACCGGCGTCAGTCGATGCCGGTCTGGCTGCGTATCTAGGTCGAGGTGGAGGCCAGGGTCGACGCCAACTGGGGACACAACCGGCATCGGATGCGGTGGCGGTGTCATCAATGGATTCGGCACCGGAGGAGGTGTTGTGAGGTCGACCGGCGCCAATCCGGATCCAGGCCTGGATCCTTGGGGGCCCTGTAGCGCCGGGGCCGAAGCTGCCGGCGGCAAAGGCCTAAAACCCCCAAACGAGTCCGCGGGCCCGAAGACGCGCCAGCGAAGTCGGGCTGCCCAAAGATGGAGTGGAGAGCTTCGTAAAATGTACGAAGTTGGGCAGGGTCGCTCTGGCTCCCGGAAAGGGGGGGAAACTCGGAGTCGACCCAGCAGGCTCCGCGGACGGAGCCGAAGGACAACGACTGTACGCATCCCTTGTCTTCTTGTGCTTTGACTTACCCGAAGACGAAGACTTCGACGAGGTGTGGTGGTGATGGCTTCGCGACCGGTCCCGCTACCTCCCTCTCGACCGGGACCTCAAGCGGCGCGGAGCCGACTGCCGGGCCTCCAGAAGCTTTCAGGACCACTCCTGCAAAGACTTCGGGCCATGGCCGGCAGTTGGAGCATGACTTTGGGTCGTGGTCGCGCTCCAGACACCAGAGGCACACTAGATATGGGTCCGTCACCGACATCAGCTTGTGGCAGGAGCCACAAGGCTTGAAGCCGGTCCGCCGATGTGGCATTCCTGTGCACCAGGAGTCAAACGACTCAAAAAGAAGTCAACAAAAGTCGAAAAAACAGTTAGTCAAAAAGTGACTAGGGTACCGCTCTCTCTGGATCTGCGCTGGCTGGCACGGAAAAAGAAAGAACTGACGTCAGCGCGCAAGGGCGGTGTCTAAGTAGATACCGCGACGTCATTCCGGCGATCACGACGCCAACGACGATAGCGGAGTCGACGGATGCCACCTACTGATGCGCAAGGGTACTGCTACGAAAACATTTCTACGGATCCAGTCTGATGCCTGGGGGTAATTCTAAGGTAAGGAATCTATAACTAATAGTCTCTTTCAGATTACAGTCATAAATAGCACCCTTACAAAATAAAATGTTATGTCAGAGGGCTGTGTAATTCGGCTGACAAGCACAGTGAAGAAAGCAAAAAAAGAAATTATGAAAATAGAGAACCACAGATAGAGGCAAATGGAACCTGTAAGTGATAGAGATAAAAACAAAATGTAAAAGTAAAGAAGGGGAGAAGAAAGGTGAGTAGATGCAAATGGGAAATAAAGAAAGGGAAGGGTGACCAACAGGAAGAAAATATGAAAGGGAAGAACAAAGGAAATGTGAAAGGTAGGATGAATAGGCGAAAGGAAGGCAGGGTGAATGAATTGATGGCAGGGTGAAAGGATTTACAAAATGCAAGTGGGTTAAAAGACGAATATAGGAAATGTGAAAGCATGGACTGAAGAGTGAAAGGATCGATAAGTGGCAGTCTGAGTGAATGGAAGAATGAACAGGTATGTGAAATGATGAGAAAGGAAGAGACAAAGGATTGATGGGTAGAAAGATGGATAGATACAGAGATATAGTAATAGGTGCAAGAATGAATGTATAAAACAGTGAAAAGATAAAAGGATTGAAGAAAGTTTAGTTGGATGTGTGAGTGGATGGAAAGATGAAAGGACGAGCAGGTTGACGAATGAATAGATGAAAAGGTGAGAGGATGGATAGATAATATGGCTGAAAGGAGGAAGAAAGTGTGATTGAAACTGTTCTGAGGAGGGTCAGGTTCGCTGGCTTTGCAGGCTCAGTGTGACTGAAGGTATGGCTCAAAGTGAAGGCTATTTTAATTTCCTGGCTACTCCCTTGATCACACAAGCATGCCCGCATTTTCAAAGGCACGGAACTAAATCACTCCCTTTGGATTGGTCCTTGAGCACCCCCAAGCCAAGAGTAGGTGCACTCACACATCCCAGACTTGTGCAGCAGGGCACATGCCAGAGAAAATGTCCATACACACCCGGACAGCCAACAGGCGATCAAATCTCACACCAGCAGTAGAGTGGAGCTATTAAATACTACATCATAAAAAATCATAAATATTTCTCATATTTAAGCTTCGCTTTGCAAGGCATCTCATTATGTATGAGAATACACATGCTGCACCACTTTTCTCATCAGAAAGCCTATGTTGCTGGATGGGTGTTTTGACAATTGGCATCACTTACGCTGTCTCCTTTGGGAGTGCTTGTTTTTGTGCCGATTGATGATGTATGTCAAAGAAGTTGCAGTCAGTACCATTACCCTATCTCAGTACACACTGTGAATTCAGAAATTTCAGAAATGGATGTTCAAGTAGTATTCGCAGCACTAATAAAGTATTTATGTGTCTGAATTCTCTATAAAATGCTCAATCGTTTGTTTAATACTGAGCAACTGGTAGTTATTTTCCTGTAGTCAGGCTATTTTTTTTTTTTTACAGAGTTTTATATAGCGCGAACTTGACCCGAAGGTATCGGGTATCAGAGCGCTTTACACAGCACCAGTTGCGTTACATGAGGACACATTCATTTTTGTTAGGCACGGGGAGATTAAGTGATTTGCCCAGAATCACAGGATGTTCAGCGTCATTGCCGAGACTCGAACCCAGTTCCCCAGATTCGAGGTCGATCGCCCTAGCCGTTAGGCCAACTCCAGTTAGGGTGTCCAACGTCGACCCAAGAGGGGCAGATCCATGTCAGATTTTCACCATCATAATGGACTGAGATTCATCACTTCTCTGGTGTATATGTTTTGAGAAAAAAAGGATGTAATAAAATAATTAAGTAAAAAAAAAATATGCTTCTTTTTTAATAACTAAAAGTCCCAATGAAGATATATGGAATAAAAGTTACTTTTACAATTGAGTGTTGATTGCAGAATGTATTGAAATATCCATACAGAGCTGTGTACAGATTACAACAAGCATTGACAAAGTCAATAGGTCTTGCCATTTAGACTTATTAGCTTTGCCAGTGCTGCTTGCCAATGCTATGCAGCCTCGGGCAAAAGAAAAAGAAAAGGGGAGGTGACACGGTCACTGCTGGTGGGCACATAATTTCATAAGTGCCCGCATTTTTTTTTGACTAGCATGAAAACACATTTTGAAAGGAGAAGGGGCTTCTTGCTGCCAGAGCCATCCAAAAATATTGGTGCAAGTTATAGTTACCTTAGGGCACTAGTTATAGTTACTTGAGAGAACTTTAACTGATGGATTTCAGTGGTTTTGTGCGTTTAAGATGGTATTTTTTAACTGACATCTTAACCTAACTATAACAACATTTTAACCTTTGGGTTTTTTCAGTGAATTTCTAGTGGTTTTTTAACATAAAATAGTATTTTATTACCATACGTATTGCCAAACCCTGCCACGCACGGCCTTTGCCTGTACGTGGAGGGGGTTGGCTGCAGGCCCAACCCCCTGTGGGCAAGCAAACCCCCCTCCCCTCAGGCACCCAATCCCATATATATGAGGCAGATCGGTCATCTTTCTCCAACACTCACCAACATTTTTTATCAAATGTATTTTTCAATAATACGAACAATGAAATGTTTATTAATATTGATTACTTTAAACATATTTAATAATAATGTATTAAAATAGATGTCTGTGACTCTTTCTTTTTGCATAGTTTTTATTATTACATTTTGTGGGTGAAAAATGTGTGAATAAATAGTCAGAGACATATTGTTTAAAAAAAAAATAAATAAATAAACCAAACATGTCTCTGAGTCTTGCTTTTAACATTTTTCAGCCCAAAAAATGCAATCATGAAAACAACCACACAGGACCTTGTATCTTTTTTGTACATCTTCAGGCCATATAAAATGCAGACACAAAACCAGCCCCTAGATGGTGCTGAACTCCCAGTTGTAGAGCAAAAGCACCAGCATGGGAAGTGCTTTAAAAAAAATATGGTAAGTTCTCCTGGGGTCATGGTTTCAATGCCCAGGAGACATACTGCTTTTTTATGTTGTTAGGTGTTGCCAAAGTCCCTGCAGCCCCCCACAACACTAAAACAATTTTTAGTTGTGCCCCTACCCCGTCTAGGGACATCCCCAAAAGCAAAAAATATGTAAAAATGCAGGGCATTATGGGGCAGTCCTTGAATGAGCAGTGACTATTAAAGGAGCGGCTGTGGCCATCTATTTATTGTTCACTTTTTGTGTGGTTTTAAAAAACAAATTCTGGGTGTCCAGGTCCCACCCTGGGCACCCACTGCTTTTTTTTTCATAGAGGGCTGCGGGAGGAGTTTCATGGATTCCTGCTGCTCTGCCACTCCCTGCAAGCAGTCCCATTTTTCAGGGCCACGCAGCAGCCAGCATTTGTTTTATTTAATGGGTCTCCAGCTGCTCACCCTCTTATTCTTGTTGGGTGCTGCAGGGGGAGTCACAGGGCCTGAGGTCCCACCGGCTCCCTACAGGAGCCAGCCTTTTTTTTTTTTAAATTGGGTACCCCACAGCTGCTCCCTCAGTGGTGGCAGTGTGGGAGGCCCAGGGCCCCCGCAGCCCTGCTGGCTCCCCTGCCTGCACCCATTGCAGGTCAGTGGAAGCCGGCATTGCTCCCACCCCGCGAGAGCAGTTTTCTTTTGCTCCTGTGGGTCCAAGCAATTCTGTGCATTTTCCCTGTCTGAAAGCACAGGCACAGAAAGGTTTTGCTGTCCCACTAAGCAAAAGCAGCTTTTGGCGGGGAAAAGACGGTGTCCCGGGGATGGGGTCCCTGTGGCCATTGTATGGCTCTCGGGGGTGCTGCGCTAGTGATTTGCAGCGCAGGGAGATGGGGTCCCTGGGGCCTCTTCAGGCTGGAGGAGGAGGGCCGCATAACCCTTCCCTTAATTTTGTATACATCCCTAGGGGATAGGGTTCCTAGGGACTTTTTAGGCTTGGGGAGGAGGGTCTAACTGCCCCCTCCTCTTTAATAAGATATCGGCTCTGAGGGATGGGACCCCTGGGTCTTTTTATGCTCTGGGAGGGGGCTGCCTTCCCTCCTCCCCTTTAATAAGGTATCTGCCCTGGGAGAGGCACATGCCCCCCTTAAATATGAACCGCACTCCTGAGCCTTGACCCACTCCGGGATAGGGAATTCTTCTGAAATGTGCAGGAGCAAATTTGTTGCACAATTTGTTTTTTAAAGTTATGGCCCCAGGCGGGGTCCCTCTAGGACCCTAACATCAGGCCTAAGGGGTCAGGGGATCCCTACCCTGCCCCCTTATGTATTTTTTGCACTTTTTCTTAGGACTCGGGACTGAGTCCTGAATCCTAAGATGGCTGCCGCCACATCCTTATTGATATGGTGGCAGCCGATCAGATCTCACCATGAGACCTGTCTGCCCTTAGGATCCCCGGTGGTGTGATATATACAATTTTTTTGAGCATTTTAATTGCTCAAAAACTACTGAACTGTTTTTCACCAAATCACAAAAAGCACTCCTTCTGGACCAAGATCTAGCTTTCTGCCAAGTTTGGTGTAAATCTGTTCACCTGTTTGGGCTGTAGCTGTGTCTAAAGTTCCTACGGAAAAAGGAATGGAGAAAATGCCTTTTGAGACTCCACCTTGTTCTCGGCCCCCACTTGACGGATTACTTCGAAATCTTCTGTGCACAAACTAGACAAAATGTTTTTGGGAAAGTTTTGTGGAGATTCGTCAAACAGCGCCAAAGTTATTAGCAACACAGAAAAAGCATTTCCAAAGTAAGCGTGGTCCTAACTATAATGACAGCCACTGGATATTATACAAATATATCAAAAATACAAGTATGTGTATTATGTGTGCGTGTGTGTGTGTGTGTATGTATGTATGTGTATATATATATATATATATATGTTTCCAAAGTGTTGCCCAAAAATTGAAGACGCACTCAGCAAAGGATGTTTCATCAGAAACTTTACTTTCAAACCGGCATTTCATTCCAAGCATTTTTCATAGCCTGACGCGTTTCAGAGCTCCTGCTCTTTCATCACAGGCTTGCTAACAGTCCACAGAAGCAGCAACACACCCTCTTCTCCCCTCTGCATGCTAGTAAGTAATTGCCCTCAGGTGGGCCTCCCAAGTGAGTTCCAGTGCTTGTGCATGCTGGGAGTTGTGGTATGTGTTGTGCACCAGTATTTCCCTCCAGTGGGATCTGTGTTCTTGTTGCAACTTTATTTAAAACATTTTCCTTGCCCTCCAGTGGGCCTCAGAATGTCAATTCGGTTTGCATTTAAAAAGATCCCTTGTGCTGTTCCCAGGCTTAGAATAGTTCATAGCCCCCAGCCCCAAATACCTTTTTCTTGGTGGTGCAGTCTTTCACAGCTGGACTGCCGTGGTTAATGTTTCCAAAGTGTTGCCCAAAAATTGAAGACGCACTCAGCAAGGGATGTTTCATCAGAAACTTTACTTTCAAACCAGCATTCCATTCCAAGCATTTTTCATAGCCTGACGCGTTTCTGAGCTCCTGCTCTTTCATCAGAGGCTTGCTAACAGTCCATAGAAGCAGTAACACACCCTCTTCTCCCCTCTGCATGCTAGTGCTAGTAAGTAATTGCCCTCAGGTGGGCCTCCCAAGTGAGTACCAGTGCTTGTGCATGCAGGGAGTTGTGGTATGTGTTGTGCACCAATATTTCCCTCCAGTGGGATCTGTGTTCTTGTTGCAACTTTATTTAAAACATTTTCCTTGCCCTCCAGTGGGCCTCAGAATGTCAATTCGGTTTGCATTTAAAAAGATCCCTTGTGCTGTTCCCAGGCTTAGAATAGTTCATAGCCCCCAGCCCCAAATACCTTTTTCTTGGTAGTGCAGTGTTCCACAGCTAGATTGCCGTGATTTATGTTTCCAAAGTTTTGCCCAAAAATTGAAGACGCACTCAGCAAGAGAGGTTTCATCAGAAAATTTACTTTCAAACCGGCATTTCATTCCAAGCATTTTTCATAGCCTGACGCGTTTCAGAGCTCCTGCTCTTTCATCAGAGGCTTGCTAACAGTCCACAGAAGCAGTAACACACCCTCTTCTCCCCTCTGCATGCTAGTAAGTAATTGCCCTCAGGTGGGCCTCCCAGGTGAGGTCCAGTGCTTGTGCATGCTGGGAGTTGTGGTATGTGTTGTGCACCAGTATTTCCCTCCAGTGGGATCTGTGTTCTTGTTGCAACTTTATTTAAAACATTTTCCTTGCCCTCAGAATGTTAATTCGGTTTGCATTTAAAAAGATCCCTTGTGCTGTTCCCAGGCTTAGAATAGTTCATAGCCCCCAGCCCCAAATACCTTTTTCTTGGTAGTGCAGTGTTCCACAGCTAGATTGCCGTGATTTATGTTTCCAAAGTTTTGCCCAAAAATTGAAGACGCACTCAGCAAGAGAGGTTTCATCAGAAAATTTACTTTCAAACCGGCATTTCATTCCAAGCATTTTTCATAGCCTGACGCGTTTCAGAGCTCCTGCTCTTTCATCAGAGGCTTGCTAACAGTCCACAGAAGTAGTAACACACCCTCTTCTCCCCTCTGCATGCTAGTAAGTAATTGCCCTCATGTGGGCCTCCTAAGTGAGTTCCAGTGCTTGTGCATGCTGGGAGTTGTGGTATGTGTTGTGCACCAGTATTTCCCTCCAGTGGGATCTGTGTTCTTGTTGCAACTTTATTTAAAACATTTTCCTTGCCCTCCAGTGGGCCTCAGAATGTCAATTCGGTTTGCATTTAAAAAGATCCCTTGTGCTGTTCCCAGGCTTAGAATAGTTCATAGCCCCCAGCCCCAAATACCTTTTTCTTGGTGGTGCAGTCTTCCACAGCTGGACTGCCGTGATTTATGTTTCCAAAGTGTTGCCCAAAAATGGAAGATGCACTCAGCAAGGGATGCTTCATCAGAAACTTTACTTTCAAACCGGCATTTCATCCCAAGCATTTCTCATAGCCTGACGCGTTTCAGAGCTCCTGCTCTTTCATGTGAGGCTTGCTAACAGTCCACAGAAGCAGTCAAAAAGATGCTAGTGACCCTAAGTCCAGGTAGTGTATTTTCCCGCAAGGCGGGATAGCAGAGGTGCTTTTAGCACTGGGGAGATAGTCCGACCCCCTTGGGCTCTGTTCTGCAGTCGAGCCTCCTGGCACATATCCTGGTGGGAAATGGGGTCCCCAGGCACAGATGAGGTCAAAAGAGGCTAGAGACCATAAGTCCAGGTAGTGTATTGTCCCGCACGGTGGGATAGGAGAGGTGCTTTTAGCGCTGGGGTGATGGCTGCGCTCATTTGGGCTCCATTCTGCAGTCACGCTTCCTGGCATGTATCCCGGTGGGAAATGGGGTCCCCAGGCACAGGTGAGGTCAAAAGGGGCTGGTGACCCCAAGTCCAGCTAGTGCATTGTCCCGCCCAGCGAGATAGCTGAGGCGCTTTTAGCGCAGGGTGAGGCCCCACCCCCTTGGGCTCCATTTTGCAGTCGCGCCTCCTGGCGTGTATCCTGGTGGGACATGGGGTCCCCAGTCACAGGTGAAGCCAAAAGGGGCAGGTGACCCCACGTCCAGGTAGTGTATTGTCCAGCATGGTGGGATAGCAGAGGCACTTTTATCGCTGGGGTGATGGCCCACACCCACTTAGGCTCCATTTTGTAGTCACGCCTCCTGGCGAGTATCCTGGTGGGATGATATATATCACCTTCTTCGAATTTCAAGGGCCTGCCATGGGGAGGTGGTGGTCTCTGGGGCCGACAACGGCCAGGGAAGGGTGCCGCATGGCCCACCTCCTTCTAAAAGAAAAACAAAGCCCTGGGGAAGTGGTCCCCAGGGCCAGGACACGCGCCCCCTCCCCAACCTTTATGATAGCCCCAGAGAGGTAGTGGTCCACGTGGCTCTGGGGGTCCACGCAGCACCCTCTATTCTTTTTATTTGTAGCCCTGGGGAGGTGGTGGTCCCCAGAGTCCGGGGGGTCCACGCGGCCCCCTGCAAAATAATACAGAAGCCCCGGGGAGGTGGTGGTCCCTGAGGCATAAAAATGCCCTAGGAGGGCGGCCTCATACGCCCCACTCCTTTTTCAGAGAAAATGTGTGCACATGCCCCAAGGACCTGGCCCACCCGGGGGCTTTAGTATAAACAAGCACTGGAATTTCTCTAATTCACAGCAACAATGTTTTTTAAAAACAAAATGCTTTTTTGCCCTGCTGGGGTCCCTCTGTGACCACAAGAACAAGGCTTGGGGGTCAGGGTATTTCTACCCTGCCCCATTTTCTTTATTTTTAAAAATGTTTTGGGACTAGGCTGAAGCCGAGTCCTAAGATGGCTGCCAACACTTCCTGGTTGAAGTGTTGGCAGCCAATCAGAGCTCTGCAAGTGCTCCTTATTATTCACGAATAAGCTGCAACAACTACTAATAGATTTACACCAAATAACAAATAGCACAATCTGTGGACCAAAAGCTAGCTTTCTGCCAAATTTGGTGTCATTCCATTCAGCGGTTCGGGCTGCAGCCATGTCTAAAGAGTCTATGGGAATTAACATGGGAAAAACACTTTTTTGACATCCCCCCTTTTTCTTGGCCCCTGCTTGACAGATCTCACCAAAACGTTTCATGCACAACAAGACTCCCTATGACACTTTTTTGGGGAATTTTTCGTGAAGATTCTTTAAACGGTGCCAAAGATATAGGCAAGTCAAAAAATGCTTTTCCTATGGAAACATGGTCCTAACTATAACTACCTACTGGCAATCGCCAGTAGGATATATATATATATATATATATATATATATATATATATATATATATATATATATATATATATAGTATCTAGTTACTACTCCACGTGCATTGGCGCACAGATAGGATACGGACAACTTTATTTGCTGGTGCTGAGTGAAAAGTTTTATTAAAGTTCAGTGCGAGTCCATCATGACGCGTTTCGGCCACTCCTGTGGCCTTGGTCACATGATAACGCTACGCTTTTGGTGATATTTAAAGAAACATCAAATCACATGACACATTGCAAAGGCACTAATGGAGATAGAAGACATACTATGCGGTGCAGTAATTTTGCGGTGCAGTTAATTTTGTACACTCTGAAAATCGTTTTCATCGGATACATATTGAATTCATATTAATTACCTATATTGTTAGGCTCAGATGCATGTATACTACACAGGTAAAATACGCCATAGTTGTAAAATACACCTGTAGGTTTTAACACTTGTCCAAATACATATGCATTAAATTGTAAAAACCATCATCATAAATAGGCAATCATAAAACCAAAATTTAAATGACGTGATTATTCAAGATTAAAAGCACATTACTATAAAAAACATGAATATAAATATCAATAAATACTCAGTGCAAAAACTGCATATATCTGCCTCTAATGGCATTTGTATATTTCCGCAAGAAAAACATTATAACTCCTAAGTGCAAAGCTTATTGTGCAAATCGATGTTAAAGTGCAAACCTTAAATGTGTGTAAAGTGCTAATTAAGTGTATTTTTACTATAGGCTGGGAACCCTGTCATATACTTCTATATATATATGAAATTGTACATTGGCGGCTTAAGTAGGAGAAAAAAAGAAGATGATGTCTATTAATCAAAATTCTAAATATTTACATGTTTGAGGGAGCCCCCTTAAAAACAAACTAGACTAATGAATTAGAAAGTGTAGAGACACTCAATTTATCAGAAACAGCAGCTAAAAGTATAGATGTAAATAGTAAGTTTATTACTAGTCTTATAAAATAGCTAAATGTAAGGGAAATTATCCCCATGGCAGCTTCATTGTGGATTGCTACTCAAACTATATCGATGTTCCATATTGATGGTGATGAGTAACTTACAGGTAATTATGCATATCTTCTCCTATATTAAGACCCTGTGGGGACTTTGTATCGAGTTCAACAATGTATCTCGATTCCAGCTGTCGAAGCTTTTTTTCATGGTTGCCCCCTCTTTTATTAACTGGCACTGCATCAATAACAAAGTATTGAAGACAGTTAAGATTGTTTTCATGTTCCAGTTTAAAATGCCTGGCTACTGGGTAGGCTGGGTCTGAATTGACTATAGCACGTAAGTGCTGTAGTATTCGTACATATACTTGTAGTTTTGTGCTGCCTATATAGCGCAGCCCACATTTGCATTGCAGCACATATACGGCGTATTCTGTTCGGCATGTAAAATGGCCTTTGAGCTCAATGCTTGTGTTAGAGAATGCCGTGCAGTACGCTGTAGTATTAATTCCAAACTTACATGCACGGCATGTGGTGCATTTATAGAAGCCCCTTTTAGGTGATAGCCAGCTGGTTTTGTTGCCAACCTCGGGGCTGGTTATAACGAGGTCATTGCGCATGGAGTAAGCTTTTCGAAATGTAAAGGTAGGTTTAGCTGAAAGTGTTAGTTTCAGAGTTGCGTCAGTAAGGACGATAGGCCATTGTTTATTAATGATGGTTTTGATATCATTGGCCTGTTTACTAAAGGTGGTAATTAGTCTACACTGTGTGTTGTCTATTTTGCCAGTTGTTATATTGGCTTCTCTGCTACTTTCAACTCCTCTTTCTCTATTACAGTCAAGGAGTCCCTGTCTGTCCTTGTTATTTGCTTTCCTTATTGCTACATCCAATTTTCTGCGATTATAACCTCTTTCAATAAATCTACTTCTGGCTTCATTTTGATGGTGGTCAAGATCTTCTTTAGAGCTACAGGCTCTACGAATACGCAGAAATTCACCGTATGGAATGCTGGTAATTGTGTGCTGCGGATGGAAACTGTTAGCATGGAGCAATGTGTTGCCTGCAGTTGGTTTCCTGTTTAGACTAGTTTCAATTTTTTCTTGCCTAATGTACACCTTGATATCTAGAAAATTGGTGGTTATCTTGTCAATATGTGCTGTAAATTGTAAATTCATATTGTTGATGTTAATGCTATTAACAAATCTTTCTGCTTGTGCCTCTGTACCGCGCCAGATGACAAAAACATCGTCGATGTACCGCCACCATTTAACTACGTGTTGTGACCAAGCTTCACTGTGTTCCACTTGTAGGACATGCTCCTCCCACCAGCCTACATGAAGGCAAGCATAGATAGGGGAGAAGCATGCCCCCATAGCTACTCCTCGTAATTGCTTAAAAATGGTGCTATCAAAAGTGAATACATTGTTATACAAACACCATCTAATCATTTGAAGCAGCATTTGGTTATGACAGAACATTTCTATTGGTCTTTTTCCCAAGTAAAAATCAACGGCTTTCAAACCATCTTCGTGCCTAATGCTGGTGTAGAGGGCAGTAATGTCCATTGTAAGGAACAAAAAATTGCTTGTATCACGTATAGATGTAGGAAGCTTAATGACATGTTCTTGCAAATAGTAATCAACATATCTTGATGGATTCTCGAATAAACTTCTTTTGGCAGAGATGATGGGTCTGCCTGGTACTGGAATTGTATTTTTATGCACCTTTGGGATAAAATAAATTGTTGGCATTGTGGGGAACTCGTTGTTAGGAAATGCATATTCATCTTTTGATATCAAACCTTCTCTTTTCCACAGAGTTAATTCATCTTTGTAGTTTTTACTGATCTTTTTCACTTCTGCCGGATTGATTTTTTGATAGCATTCTGTATCATTTAAATGTCGATATGCTTCTGTCTTGTAATCCGTTTTCCCCCATAGCACAATATTGCCTCCCTTATCCGATTTGTTGATAACAACGGTGGAGTTGTTTTTAAGTTTAGCCATTAGTTGGAAATATTGTGTGGTCTGCTGGTTCGGGGTCTGTTTGTGCCTTTTCAAAGTTCGGTAGAGTTTCTTAAGTTCTTCAGGGACCCTATCATGGAAAATGTCTACCGCATCCCTAGGCATAGTAGGCACAAATGTGGAAGGAAATTTAAATGGACTTCATCCTGGAATAGAGATGTTGATTCCTTCTGTAAGTGCAATGTTTTGAGTATTGATATTTTCTTGATTGCTCTCATGGGTCTCTTCACGTAATGCATGTAACGTTCTCATAAGTGGGATATCGCCTGATGTTAAACCAGTACGCCCAATATGCGTGTCAAGTTGTTGTTCATTGACTTTCTCTGATTGTCTTTTGATCGTATAATATTTAATCACTTTAAGTTTTCTG
This sequence comes from Calotriton arnoldi, assembly GCA_963921515.1. Lineage (NCBI taxonomy): Eukaryota > Metazoa > Chordata > Amphibia > Caudata > Salamandridae > Calotriton > Calotriton arnoldi. The sequence continues at coordinate 369,128 of CAWUFW010007903.1, forward strand.
ATGAACTTATATACATCAACTCTTGTTTCACAATAATTAAAATTGCTCTCTGGGCAAAATGATAAACCAAGTGCAAGTAGTTGTTTCTCAGCGTGATTCAGTTGTATGTCTGTCATGTTAATGATAGTTTTATCAAGTGAGGCTAACGTTGTTTCCATCGTTGGTTTTGTTGCCTCTTTCCTGTGGCGCCTGAGGCATTTGCGTCTTTCGCGCCTTCTGATGTTTCTCCTTTGTGTTGTGAGGTGTTTGGATTCCGTGGGCGTAGGGACTGTTTTCGTTGTTCCCTTAAAAAATCCACTCTTCTGCAAGAGTCAAATGCCCCATATCTGCTCTTGCATTTGATGCAATGTCTCCGCCTTCTTCAGATTCTTTCTCACTTGGAGCTGTACTAGCATCAGATGTTGATATGTTTGTATCATTGTCAGCCACAGTCAGTGATTTAGGTTGGTTCTGAGTTTTATTGACATATTTTTGCTTACGTAGAGAATCGAATTTGCGCGCGAATGTGAATATTTGCCCCAGATCGTAATCATTCTTGTCGCGTGCAAATTTATACGCTTTTCTATTTTTTATAATATCTTCTTGTTTTTTTAAGCATTCTTTCATTTCTTTGATGCTCTTGTCAATAAAATCTTTGTTGCTGGGATTTTCTACTTTGCTTAGTTCATTGTTAATTCGTGCAATTTCTTTCATGTTGTTATCTCGGTCAATTCTGGCATATTTGATTAGGAGGCAGACTAATCGCATAGAGGCCTCCAGGTATATATATATTATACATGTGCAAGGATGTATACTGTGTGTACACAGAGGCACATAATGTTTTGGGCATACAAACAAATGCAGCTTAAGAAAACCATTTTCACAATGTCCAACAGGCATGCAGATAGCCATGAAAACAGAACAATAAAAATGCAAGCATTAATGCTTTCAGATTAACAGTCATACAAACCCTGCGCAGCAGGTGGTGAAGGGTAATGAGCATCAATGAGCAAAGTGGGGTGTGCAGCAGAACACTAGTGATGCACCTCATTAGAGCACTAAGCGAGTCACCTCAGGGGAGACTAGGTGAGGTAGCTTGAAGGAACAATTGGTGCCAAGCATCAGGGAAGCAGTGAGCTTTCTGCATGAGATGAGTACTGTGTGTTGTGTATCAAGAGCACTGGAGGATGTACAGTTGGGGCTGATATGTGATTTATGAGGTCACACTCAAGTGCGAGGAGGGTGCAGAGTGTGGTGTTCAATAGGGAGAAAACGCCAATCTGCAGTAGTTCCACACAGGGGGATGTGAGAGAGGTCTCAAGTTGCCCCATGTCAAGCATGAGCAATTTATCTAGTCCTGATGTTTCTTAGCTTACTGAAACGTTTACCATTTTTCACATTAAAACTGCTGGTCTACATATTTTTCACATTAAAATGCTAGACTACACTTACCACAATGTAAAGAAACAAATATCAGATTTGATAAACTACTGACGCCTAATTTTGAAAGACAGATTATGGTGTTTTTTTCAATCTTTCTTTCTAATGTAGTTGAGTGATTTATTTGTTGGGGCAGGAAGCCAACTGTGGCTAGATACCATAAACAAAATATAATATTGTGTACAGGGGCTGTTGTACACAGACAACACAGGGGCACGCACAGCAGACACACACAACTAATAAACAGGCAAACAGGTACATCTGTACAGAAGCAAAAAAATGAATTATTATATGTAGCTTCATCAGTCCTGGATTTGTTGCCGGCAGCATTTGCCATGCTTGGAGACACACTATATTTACAATACTAACAGCAAAAATATAAGTCCCAGTGTACAACATTCTGTGATTAAAAAGCTAGAAATGAGTGACGTTGTTTGCATTATGAAGACAAAAAAGGTTTCTTGGGTTTCACTTACTTACCCTACTGTGCTTAAATGCTTTCATGGGGCAGTGCTTGCATTGTAATCCAGGTACAAAGCGTCTCATGGACTAAATCATTGTAAAGGGATGTGCAAAAGACACTGAATCTCTGAACTTGGGTCAGGTAAAGAACCGAGCCTAGAGATTTTTGTGAAGACTGGATTTTTTCTAAAGGTGCAGCGGCGTCACTAGGGGTGACACCATCACATGGGGTGACACCTTTCCCAAATGAGACTATTTACTAAATAGTCTCATTTGGGAAAGGTGTCACCCCATGTGATGGTGTCATGGGGTAAGTCGTGAGGGGGTGACACCATGAAGAGGGGGTGACACCATGAGTTACCGCACTGGGTGACACCAACCCTAGTGACGCCGCTGGGTGCAGCAATAAAACATCAGATGCCATAAAGATTATTTTGTTCGTCCATTAAACTCCATTCATGAAGCATGACGCTAGTAACTCAACCAATTGCAAAGCCAGCAATTCCCATTTTCACATCATAGTCCATATTACCTATAGTTGGCTGAATGCGGCAAATGGTAAGCCAGATTTCAAATTGGACTTTGTGAGGTCCTTTAGGACACAACCAACCATTTTAGGTGTGAGCGTGTGAGTCAGGACATTGTGTATGTGTGTGGGATGGGTCACGAAAACACGACAAGGCCAATGGTTTTCACTTTTGAAGAAACAATGGACTACTCAGCAGTCAAACTGAATGATCCATACAGCTTACGATGTTTTGCCTTTTCTTCCCACAATTCCATTCGTCTGAAAAGAAGTTATTATCCAGATTGGTAAAAAAAAAAAATGTCTGTTACAAATGCTTGAGACAACAAGTTGTAAATACAGGATAATATTCCACATCCCACGAGGGTGACTTTCAGTCAGTCTTTGATATCCAGTCAGCAGATCTAATTGTTCTAGTACTTTTAGATTCCTTTCCCGTTGCGGGGGAGGCATAACGGCCAGAGCTACCGACTTCAGAGCTGGGGAAACAGGTTCGAACCTGGGTGTTGGCTCAACATCCTGTGATTCTGGGCAAATCACTTAATCTCCCCGTGCCTACCAAAAATGAATGTGTCCTTGCCTAAGGTAACTGGTGCTGATGTAAAGTGATCCAATACCTTCGGGTGGAGTTTGTGCTATATAAAATTTTGCAATTTCCTTATCATGTACAGCATGGTGTACTTTATTCCTCATAATACATAGTCACATCAACACCTTTCCCACAAACCACTTATATTCTTGGTGCATAGCTGTTTCGTTTGAAAGGGAGAACATGCTTGTAAACATGAAGAATAAAAGTAGATGCTCCAGTACAAAATTAAACATATCAAAAATGCTTTACACAAACCAGAAAAGGGGAAGAGGCTATAACAAACCGCACCTGACAACAAAGTTTTTTTGGAAAATGTAGCAATTAATTCCTATTATTGCTGAGTGCAAAGAACCTAGGAGCACTCCCCTTTACACTCCTAAATAGAGAAAAGATTCCCTTAAAACATGACACATTGGGTTCAGCACCCCATAGATACGTATATCATAATGTATTGGACAATGTGTACACAAAGAAGATTCCAGTTTGTAGACGCGATCTTTTCTTGTATAAAACTGTTCTTTATTGTATTTTCATAAAAATCCACAAACTGACTTGTACGGACTTGATCGGCCACCATGCCGCTTTTTTGGATGTGAGGACGTTTGCGAACAGCTAATTTGAGCATACGCGCAAGAACCGGTTTGACATATCTGGCGTTGCATTATACCAGGCTGATGGTTGAAAAATCAATGCTGACCTTCATAATCGTCCTCTTGTCTTACTCCTGATATAAGAGTGGAGTTTTAGTTACTTTTCTGTTACCTTGCCAAATATCAGGGCTAAAGGTGTTATTTGGATCTCATATTTGAATATTAATTTGATTCGTGTCTTCACTGCCAAGTTACTATTGCGCCCTGAAGAAGTCTCTGTGTGAGACGAAACGCGTTGGCTATGGCTTTGTGGATTTTTATGAAAATACAATAAAGAACAGTTTTATACAAGAAAAGATCGCGTCTACAAACTGGAATCTTCTTTGTGTACACATTGTCCAATACATTATGATATACGTATCTATGGGGTGCTGAACCCAATGTGTCATATCAAAAATGCTGTTAGCTATTGTTGCAAAAAGATATTAGAATCAGTTTAATACAAGTCAGTTTTTTTTTTTAAATGCAGTATCCCAGAATGTGTGGAAACATGCAGAAAGTTTCTAACTTTTCTATAATTACCTAAGGAGTGCAAAAAATAAACATGTTGCCATAAATATCTCCTTTCTACTTGTCACTGTACTGCTAGAGAAACAGAGGAGAAGAAAGAAAAGTCTCATTTAGTTTTTGTTCTTTAAACAGCTGTTTTAATTATGCTCTGTGCCTGGACCTGCCTTTCCCCTGGCTACTGACTCTGGCAGCAGGCATTGTGATGCCAGAACTCAACTGTAATAAGTTATTACGGTTAAGCGGCTACGTCATTTCTTTATAATAGGCGACTGGGTGCAGAATTCGCCAATTATATATGGGATAAAGTACTCCCTGCCATGTATTATAAAGATATTGTAAATCACTGAGGAGTTCCTTTATAAGGTTATGGAACTCTGAGGTGACTTGCAAAATACTTCTCATGTATGGTAGGGGGTAATTTATACCTTATACTACATTGTCGCACATCACTTTTCACACAAACCACTTAAATCCTTCTTGCATAGCTCTTTCATATGAAAGAGAGCATATTTGCAAACATAAAGAATACAAATAGAATCTCTAGTGCAAAATAAAATACATCAAAAAAGTTTGATATGTTTTGTAAAAAATATATTAGAAACAGCTAGAAAAACAAGGCTGAAGAAAAAACTACATTTTGTTTTTGTTCTTTAAACAGCTGCTTTAATTAAGCTATGTGACATGACTTGCCTTTCCCTTCGCTGCTGGATCTGGAAGCTAGAATTGTTAAGTCAGAACTCAACTGTAATAACTTATTACAGTTAAACGGCTAAGTCATTTCTTTATAATAGGCGACTAGGTGTGTCACAAGTCATCTAATACAAAGAAATTAGAGATAGGTTTTCATACAGGGATTTCAAAATCCCATCTATTATAAAAAAAAATAGAAACAAATTTTTATACAGGAATTGCAGAATCCCATGTATTATAGATTCCTTTGTAACGTGGAAGGAGATGTGGTCTGCTTGCCACATTGCAGACATCAGTACCGGGACCCATAGCGCCCACCGCTTTTGATTGGTTGTTTCGTATGCCTTTAGAAATTCCTTTGGTTTTGTTGGTGATAGCTTACATTTGTTCCGCATTTTGGCTGTTTTGTTCCCGCCCTGCAGACTGCCCCTGCAACAGGGATCTTTTCACTATCTGCCATATATTTTAGTTTGGGTGCACTACTTTTTGCTTCATGTTTAGCCTTAATCTCGTTATCTCACAGTGCCGTCCGCTACCACCTCCCTCACATCGCTGCTGCTCCGACCGCCCCCAATATTGCTCCTGGTACTGTAATAGTTTTATTTACAACGAGCACTTTGGTTTGTGGGTGTGCAGCCGCGTGCCTTTTATCAGCACGGAGGTCTGCCACGCTTCATGTTTGGCATTGACAAGCTTATCTGACCGTGACGTCTCCTACCACCTCCTGCACGTCACTGCTGCTCCAATGGCACCCAATTTGGAATCTGGTACTGTAATTTTTTATTTACAAACAGCACTTCTGATTGCGGGTGTGCTGCCGCGCGTTTTATCAGCACGGCCGCAGCACTTCATGTTTTTCATAAATGACCTCATCTCCCAGTGCTGTCCCCCAACACCTCCCACACATCGCTGGTTCTCCAATGGCCCTGTATTCTTTCTTTTTATCCTCATTATTTAAACTCTTAAACATATCCACCACGATACGCTTCTTCTCTTTAAAAACACATCTTGTTAAGATCTCTTTTATGTCGCTTCACTTATAAAACACGCAACCAACAAAATCATCAACATGTGCTAAACTGCGTTTGGGTACTGCATTGCGTCAAGAAACGGCAGACATACTAGAGCCAGGCAAAATGTCCACAGCAACTTGAGTTTATTGTCACATGTAATATTTGCCGCTTTTACGTGCACACTCTGTTGCACTCATAGCCTTGCTAATCTGCCTCTGTTCATGTTTATTTTTTCGTTGAAAGTTTCAGAACATGCTGTGCTGAGCACCCCCGTGCCCTCCTCCCACGCCCCGTAATTTAACTCTAGACCCCCACAGCCATCCGACGGGTTTACCACTCTCCTCCCTCATGTTGTTCACAAAATGCTTTTCAAAGAAAGGGGACATGCGGGCACATGCATCAATGTAGGCTTTTGCGATTCCTTAATTGCGATTATTAAGGAATCGCAATTAAGGAATTGCAAAAGCCTATGCATGTAGGAATCGCTATAAAATTAGCGATTCCCAAACATTCCTTAATTGCGACTTGCAAATTGAGAGTCGCAATTAAGGAATGCCTTCCCATTCATTCCTATGGGCCTACAGGCCCATAGGAATGAATGGGAGATTGATTGCATGCGCAATTTGCGAGTACCAATAGGTACTCGCAAATTGCGCATGCAATTTCAAGGGTGTCAAAAGGACACCCAGTTGCACCCCTGAAATTGCTCTGTGCACACATGTTGCGCACACACATGCCCCAAGGGCATGCGTGTGTGTAACCTACAACTTTGAAAAATGCACGTTTTTGCAAATTACCATCAAGTTCAACTTGATGGTAATTTGCGCCCCCTAGTAGCGAAATCGCTATTCTAAAGTGGTTCTTGCATTGCATTTAGGGAATCGCAAATTGCGATTCCTTAAATGCAATCACAATTTGAGAAATCGCAATTAATTGCGAATTCTCAAATTGCGAGTGCCTTGAACCTTGATGCATCGCAAATGCCCTTTTTGCGGGCGCAAAAGGTCGATTTTTGCGAATCGCACCGTTTGCGCTCGCAAAAATAGTGGATGCATGTGCCTGTTGGAGCTTTGTGTGTTTCTAACTTCCTATTTTTACATGCATGCCGGCATAAATTGTTTGCATATCTACATGTTTCCCTTTACTTGTTTTTTTTTTCTTCACAGGATTACACTTTCGCTGGGCCTAGCTGCTGAATCAAATTAATGCACCTGCATCCGTCATCACTGTTTTACCCTGAGGGCACATAAGTAAAAACATTTACATTACAACGCCAATAGCTCTAACTCTAAAAAATGCGAGACCTATTGCATTGCAAATGCTTGTTTCAATATCCTGTCAGTTTGTTTCTTACACCTAGTGATTGGGGAAGAGTAATTTAATTGAAAACGTAGGTGGGAGAGACGCCGATTGGAGCGGTTGATGCAGGTCAATACCTCTTTTGGACAGTGGCGTAGCAAAGGTACCTTGGGCTCTCATGTAAGCATTTACTGGTTTGATAGTAAAAAAAACATCCGTTATGGAGTACAATGCCCCCCCCACCCCCCTTCAGATCTCTTGGCCCCGGTGCCACTGCACCTGCCGCACTGTTGATAGCCACGCCCCTGCTTTTGGACCCCACACAAAGGAAACTTATGCTAGTTCTATGGGGAGGGGGGGGGTGCCTTATTAGAATACCCTCCACCCCACGCCGCCCTCATCGTGAAATAATCACAAACGCCTCTCCTCGCATCACATCACTGCACGACAGAGCCCTTCGTGATTGCTTTCTGCTTTCGGTTAACAATAACATCGCGCCGGCGTCCTCGGTATTCAGAGGCCCTGCAGAACGCGTGAGCTGTTTAAACCCGCTTTCTGGATCCGTTTAATGTGTAGGGAGGGAGCGGAATATCAGCGAAGACAAGCGCGCTCATCAATTAATAAGCGCTGCCAGTGTTTCCCGCGACTGACGACAACCTTGAGAAGCCGGCGCGCGCGCAGAGGACGTCTCGCCATCCGACTGCAGAGGGTGCTTGTGTGTGCCTTCCGGATTAATAGCTAACCGGTTGGAAATATTTAATTTGGTTAATGTAATCTGAGATCATTGTTTTCTTTTGTTCTCTGGGAAAAAGTAATGACAGCCAACAAGGTCGCCTCCAGGAAATGTGTAAAAAAGGGAATAGAAAAGCATTTAAACTGCCTTACTAACAAGGCGGCGGTAACCGGATTTAGTTCTGATAGTCTGTGATGCACAAGGCAGTCTTGGGAGAAGGCAGCCTTTCCTGACAGGAGTGTCAGCATCCGGCGCCTACATCTGGGCTTCCAGCGTGAAGGGTGATTGCAGGACGCATGATGGGTTAATTGCCGTGACCCGCACGACCCACGTGAAATTAGTATTGCTGAGAATCCCTTCGTTTACTTAATGCCATGAACCTCTCAGTGACTTCCGAGGGTAGTGCATCCTTGACTAGGGGTTGTATGTCAAAATATGGATAACAATAAATGTCTGCATGGTCTATTGTTTACAAAAGCAGTGCTCCATGGGGTTTAGATTTTATATTATAAGCTCCAATTGGACAATATTTTTGTCAGAGGTTATTTAGGCCAAGATATTCTGGGACCATTCCACTTTCAGTGGTACCTCTCACTTTTCTTGTTTGTTCCCTCAAAATAAGGTTTACCTCATGCAGTTGAGTAGATTTGCATATTGTAGACCTATATAAAATGTGTTTTTATAAATATACCTGCGGCTGTATTATATATAAGGCACACTGATACTGTTTGCGCCATTGCACACATTTAAATGGGTGCACCAGGAGTAGACCAGGTCACCACTCCCTATTACAGTGAATGTGCCCAGGCGCGCAGCGCCCATTGGGCTGAAAGGGCTTCAGCCCCCTCCCCTCTACCCCTCCTGTCGTGTGTGTCAGCCCGGGCTGAGGCAGCTTCCCGGGCACACACACAGCCACACCCGAGTACTTCACAGGTCTTTAACACCTTGGCTGCGGCGCGAATTCCGCCACGGTGCTGGACATTCCATTCTTGGGCGTGGTTCGGACGGCCCCCGGCCGTCGTGCGCACACGCCCACCGTGACTCATGACGGCCGGGGGCCGTCATGAGCACCGAAGGGGTTAAAAGACCACTTACTTGTTAACGAGGCTTTGTTGTGTTTTCATCCTTTCTTAGAGCCCCTGCATCTTCACTCTGCCGATTGCTGGAAGAATTATCCTCCCCTGAAATTTTTATTAGCCCCGTCCCCCCGAAATTTCACTCTAGTTGCGCCTCTGAATGTGCCCCTCCCCCATTGGTGAAACCTGGTTCGGCTCTATCAAGCAATTAATTGGCCTGCCTTTTACTCTGCTGGAGGCAACTCTGCCTGCTTTTCAAAGGCAGACAGAGATCCCACTGCAGGCAGATGCAGGCACGGCTGCTGCCAAAACAAAGTGGTGGGGCAGTGTGGGGGGCAAATAATTTTTAAAAAGCACTTACCTGCTACTCCCTCTGCCAGCCACCTTGGTGCTCCTCTCTTCTGGAAGTCCCTGGGCCAGCACAGGCTCCCAGACTGCCCACCCAATCCAGACCTGCTTTCATGCTATGAGAGCAGCGCCTGGATTGGTCTGAGCGGCCTGGTTACGTGCTCAATGAGGGAGTTGGAGCCCGTGCCATTTCTCCACCCAGCTGTACAATACAGCTGGGTTGGCGAAATCTAAGTGTGCATGTCTGTTTGCCCGACCAAATGCATGCACACTTACAAGTGCCCTCCACTACTCCTCCCAGTCCCTGCGCTGTTAAGAGAGGATTGCCTGGACCCACCCTAGACGCAGCAGTATCGGCTGCCAGTGAAAAATAAAACGATAATAACATTGTTTTAGTATTGTTTTATTTTTCATTCTGCAGTGGAGCGACGCTCCTTCACCATCGCTGGGCAGATGTAGAAAGTGACTGCACCCACCTGCAGGGGAATATCTGGAGGTTTCCATTGGTCCCTTTACCCCTCTTGCAAGTTACACCCTTGTTAAGGGCATTGACAGTATACCACCTCTTTGTAGTGCACAGTCAGTGCACCTCTCAGTAGCTCCTTGGTCTCTCATCCAATGTCTGTAATACAGTGTGGGCATAGAGCCAGTGTTTCCTCATTTGCAAGGGGCAAAGAAGGCCCCTTAAGATTGTCCAAGCACATATGCAGCGCTGGGTTGATCTGTATTGCGGAAGCGGTCATGCAGCATTCTGCAGCCACTTCTATAATACCAAAGTAGCCCGGGGGCGCAGAAAGTGGACGTACAGACCTGTTTTGTGCACCCACTTCACTTTCCATAATGTGACCCCCTGGACCCTATCCTTAGCACCTCCCACTGCTAGGAGCTACAAATAGGGCCCACATCAACCAGATGATCTCAACTACAAAGCAAAACAGCAGCCCCTGTTGTCAAACACAAAAGGACAGGGAGGAAGTGTCGCAAGAACTGTGCAGAGAAACACCAGGGGCCCTATGACATATAGGGCACACTTTTCCTGTTTGCACCATACCGCACCTTCAAACAGGTGTGGCATGCACAAACAGGGAAGGTGCGCTCTATTACAGTGAATGCACTACCCCCAGGGCACCCGTGAACTTGCGCTGCCCTGGGGGCAGCGCATTCACGTGAAATATGGAGCGACTGCTTCAAAGCCGCTCCGTGTTTCACAGTCCAGGCGGCACCCACCTGTACTTTCAAAGGGGATTAGAAATCCCCTTGCAGTCGGGTACAGTGAGTGACTGCACCCTCCTGCTAGGGGCTGTCTGGGGGGGTCCCATTCCTTGAGAGTGCTGCCCTCAGGGGGTGCACTGAGAGTGAACCACATTTTTGTGGCGCACTTACACTGCGCCTCCTAACAGCTTCTTTGCCTTTGCGCCCACGTCCATAATACAGTGCAGACACAGAGGTAAAGAGATTCCCTCGTTTCCGTGGGGCCACACCCCTAGGCAAATGAGGGAAGGCCCTCTTGAGATAGCGCTGGTGCTACATGTGCGCCAGCGCTATCTGTATTACAGAAGGGTCCGCACAAGCAATTGTGGCCCCTTCTGGAATACCAAAGTGCCCCGGGGGCACACAAAGGGGACGCACATGCCTGTTATGCCTCTAGGGCACTTTCTATATTAGGGCCATAGGACTGCAAGTAATGAAGATTACTCATGAGTAATTGGGGTACATATGGGGATTACAAAAACTATAGAAGTCATCTCACGTGACTTCTGATAGCCATATAAAAGGGCAGTTATTTTGTCAAAGTAGGTAGTTGTGGGGGTCAGAACAGTAAAGCTACACTACTCTGTATTTGCTTGCCTTAATATAGTGAGTCAATATTGCGTAGTTGATATCCATGCAGGTCTTCAATCTCCTGTACAGTTTAAAAAGCATATGTTTAATGTTTAATCAATCAAGTTTAAGAAATAGGGAACTTCAGTCCCTCTAATTTGTAAAGGTTTTCTTCAAAATCACAAGCTTCATTAAGTTCAAATGACGCATGAAGTCTCATTTTGAACCAAAAAGTAACAATCCAGCTAAAAAGCCTTCGCTGGCTGTAGGAAGCTATATGGTGTACTAAAACAAAGGGAGAGTAGTGGTATAGGCACACCGAGGTTGAGCGAAATTGGAGTTGTATTAATGTTCTGCGTGCAGCCTGGGTATCGCTGACTGATCCACCAGCGTAAGGAAAATAAGAGTGAAGAGCGTTATCCCTCCGGGAAACATCCCCGGTTGTACTGCTGAACTCCCAGGAGGGAGTTTAATCCAAAGATTGATCAACAAGGTTGTGATGATGTATAATAATATTTAATTGCATCACATCATCATGAAAATGGTGAGTCAAAATCTTCTAGGCCCAATGCATTTCAGGCAAGCCTAGAAGATTTTGACTCACCATTTTCATGATGATGATAATGTGATCTCCTGAAGGAAACTATATGTGTTCATAACTTCTTTACGCTCCTGGGAGTTCAGCAGTGCAACCGGGGGACGTTCCCAGTGGGATAACGCTCTTCACTCGTACTAAAACAAAGTACACTGTGCAGAGAGTCCAGTGAGACCCAGATTGGTAAACAGAGGCAAAAGTAGATAATAATAACGCTCTATTTGTGGTAGTGTGGGCGAGTAGTTAGGCTTATCATGGGGTAGTGCTAAACATTGGTTGTATTCACAGAGGCAATAAATGAGACACACACTCAAGAAACAATCTGAGACCAATTTGCAAAAATAACACATATTTTTATATAATTTATAAGACCAAGAACTTCGTACACAGGTAAGTACTTCCTTTGTTATGAATTTTTACATTTCGGAAAATAACTCACAGTTGTGCGCAATTACGCACAATAGAAGTCTATGGAGAAAAATAGAAAAATGTATAGAAAATCATACAGTTGGTTCTCGGAGTTCACCTTTGGGTTTTAGGAGGGTAGGACGCCAGGTCCAATGTTCTACCAGCAGATCGTCGGGAGCATACCAGATTTGGCCGGGAGCAGGGTGCTGACATCGTCCGTAGCAGGTGCTATGGAGAAGGGGACTGCCTCAAAACAGTCTGCACAAGGGGACTTACAGGCAAGTCCGGGGGACCCCAAACAAGGGATCAGGTTGCAAGGGCCTCAGGACCACGGGAGCACAGCTGGTTCATCAGTATCCAGGCTGGGCGGGCTGGGTACAGAGCAGGCAGGTCTGCTGGGCTCTGTGCATCAAGATGGTCTTTGCGGTCAGGGGCAAGCAGGTTGCAGGGACGATTTCCAGACTGCTAGGCCACTCACAAAGTTGGTCTCAGGGGTTCCAATGTCTGTCGATGGGTGCTTGCTTCCTGGGCAGTTGGAGTCTGGATTGCACTCTTCTGTGTCAGTTGCAGGTGGTCAGGTACTTCTGGTATTGCTATGGCATGGCTCCGGTAGGTCCTGATGTCCTCTTACTTGGTGGGGTGACAGATATGACCATCCGGAGTTGGTATACCACTTCTGGTTCGGTTGCTGCATCACAGCAAGTCGATAAGCCGGACTCTGCGGGTTTGGTGCCTTTGGACTGCAGGGAGTAGTTCCTATCTCCAAGAGAGTTCCCTGGCGATTGTCGAAGGGCTGGAGGTGCTCTGGGGTTCTTGGAGGCCTCAAAGTGGCAGGACGAGACAGCACACTACAATGGTCGAGTCCTTTGAAGCAGCAGGCAGGGTTTTGCACCAAAATTCTGCAGCAGGTAGTCTATTATCAGGTCACCAGCTCTTCTTTGCCTGTTTTCTCCTTAGGTCCATCGAATCTGAAGTTCAGGGTCCAGGTGTGCCACCTAAATACTAAATTTAGGGGCAGTAAAGGGAGTACCAGGTAGTAGCCAATGGCCTACCTACCTTTAGGGTGACTACACCCTACTATGGCCAATCCGTTGGGAAGTGGGCATAACCCTGACCCTGGTTGGCTAATTCTCTCAAAGACAAGATGGAGGAATTGGAAAAGTGAGGTCCACATCACCTGACCTACCTTAGGGGTGGTGCTGGCTGAATGTGGGCACACGTCCTAATCTAACTAATTTTCCCACCTGTCCTCTCGCTAAAACTGGAGCAGAACAGGGGGGGGTTGGCATCCCCACTAGCTGGACATGCCTGGATTGCATTTCAAAGTCAGCATCGCCTTTGAAGCGTCCCACCTTGGAATGCCATTCCGGCTTGGAGGAGGTGGAAAGCACCTCCGCCCAGAGCAGGCATTGTTCCCTGCCTCTGAGAGCGAAGGCTCTCACCCCATGAGGTCAGAAACATTTCTGGTGGTAGCAGGCTGGCAAAGACTAATCAGAGACCACACCAGTGTTTGGTAGGTTTTCAGGGGGCACCTCTAAGGTGCCCTATGTGTGAATGTATTAATAAATTAAACACTGGCGCAGTGAGGATTTATTAAGACAAGGTGTTTGATACCAAATATCTGTGGGTACAGTGAAGCTACCATGGGGCTGGGAGACTCGTACTGACAAGAATTCTGCCCATGGTCTCTTTGTGGCTTCCCTGTGCACTTACAATTTCCAAGAATGGACTTGGAGATTTTAGGGTCATATCCACTCAGGCAGATAACTACTCACCTGTAGTGCACCCTGCCTTAGGGCTGTAAGGCATGCTGTAGGGGTGGCTTACCTATATCTCATGTAGTGTCTGTGGGCATGGTACATAGGGATAAGTGCTATGTTGATTCTTCAGTTTTCTCTGCACCAAGACACGCAGCCTACAATGGCAGTTTGCATGGTCTTCGTGAGGGGTACCTAGGGTGGCATAATACATGCTGCAGCCATAGTGGACCCTCATCAGTTCCAATGCCCTAGGTAACAGGGGTACCATTTACTAGGGACTTACAAGGGGGCTGAAGTGGTGCCAATTGTGGAACAATTTTAGGAAAATTACACTGGTACTGGGAACCTGGTTAGCAGGGACCCAGCATGCCTCAATCAAAGTTGCATCAAAAACCAGACAATAAGTGGAGGGATCCTGCACAAAAGTCCAGATTCCCACACTGGCTCACTGTACAGGCCAGAATCTCAGTTGACGATACTGTGCCTCGCGTTCAAATGCTTAGAAAGATCTGCCCCCAAAAACCTCCAAGACAAACTCAAACCCAACTATCCCCCTGTTCTCAGGGTCAGACTGGCCTATAAGGCACTCAGACAGTGAATGATGGGCTGGTTTGACAGGTCAGTGTGTGGACCAATTTTTGGGTTTTTTGTGGACCTGTTTTATGGTCTGGTGGGCTGGTTTTTACTGCTGATTTCACGGATATTAAATCAAAAGTTGCCTGCTGCAAGCTCAAATCCATGCAGTCTTCCATACCTTGAAAAGCAATGATACAGCGCCTCTTTACAAATTGAATACTACCCCAATTTGCAACCATGGTCCCCCTTTTTAGCTATCTAATTCACTAATGTCACTTTTACTGTGGTGCCTGGACCTATTTTCAGTACCAGTCTGACCCTGCTGACTCTTCCCTTCCAGGAGCAAGTCACTTGTCAATCCTAAAACCAGATGAAACAGCAGTAGTGCACCCCCCTATAGAACTTGCCCTGTGGATAAAGGCCCTCACTAGCTTGCTCTTAAGGGAGAAACTGGGAAAACACCACTTCTAACAATGAGTCATGTGAAGGAGCTCGATCACACAACGTGAAAACACCATGTTTCCGCTCATGAAATGACTAATCGTGAAAATACTAGCAGCACCACCCAGAAACAACAAACACGAGACTACTCTTTATTTCTCCATCTTCATATGACCTTGTTGGTCTGTTTGCATCTCCTCCTTCATACACAACCATGTCTAATAATGTAAATTGTGTTCAATATTTCAAAGTCAGGGTGAATTTTGACCGCAAACCACAAGCTCCCATCCAATCTGACGTATCTAGCTCAGATGCACCTAGAAGAAATTGAGGTATGTGGTGTGCGGTATTCAAAACAACAAAGAGACCAATGATTAGCATGCTTATTTTTTAAAATGTATGATGGAGTATCCACCTTACCGGAGGGAATCTCCAACTTAAGTATCCACGAAAGTAATGGAATGCAGTGGATGCACTTCAAGGAGGTGAGGGAGTGAATTTGTGTAGCAGAGTAGAGTAGCAGAGTGACAGAGGCTTGGGGAGCTAAGAATGGGAACTCAATAGATAACTTTAGTTGTTGAAAGTGCCGTAATCTCATGTGGTCCTTTTATTTGATAAACAGTTACATTGTAATCAGCAGTGTGATTGTACACACATTCGGAAATGCAGCAAGTGTATATTTCCTGATGTGTAACTAGTACACATGCTACTTTTTTATTTTGTTTCACAACGAGAAAATATTTTTTCCATGAAGCAACCTCTACCCATGAAAGGTGGCAGATTATTTGCAAACATCTTGTGAATACCCACAAACTTGCAAGTTGCAGGTTTCTCCACCCAAAAATGCCTACAACCTGCCCCTATAAGGAGATTTACTCACGCTTGACATTATGCCATTCTGGTGTGTTAGAAATGTTGTCTCTAGTTGGCAGAGGTATGAACCCTGTCCAAGTAGGGACCCACACTCTAGTCAGGGTAAGTGTAGTAAAAACTACAATTTTACCTGTGCTCACTCTCGGGTAGCTTGGCACAGAGCAGTCAGGCTAAACTAAAGAGGCAATGTGTAAAGTATTTGTGCACAAACACTTACTGTGAAACAGTGAAAACACCAAAAAAGTACTCCACACCAGTTTAGAAAAATAGCCAATATTTATCTGAGTAAAACAAGACCAAAATGACACAAATCCAACATACATAAGTCAAGATCGGAATTTTGAAAGATTAAATAAAAAAACTGCAGTGCTTAGAGATCAATAGCTCCAACTGGTCGCTCTAGACCGGGACAAGTCCAAAAGTTCAGTTCGACCACAATGGAGCGCAGGCCAGATACAGGAGTCACACAGACCCGTTGACAGTACCTTGGATGGAATGCGCAGAGGAGAGGAGGTGTTGCGGATGGAGGTGGTGCATCAGTTCCTGGAAGCGGTGCAAGGTCATTGAGGCTTTGGCGCTCGGGGACGATTGTGGTGCACAAAGGAGGTGATGCGTCGCTTGCTGGTGCAAGGCCTCGGTTCCTGAAGGCGGTGCGGCGTCAAGGATGCGACAATGTCAGGAGCGCGATGTGTCGATTCCAGGGTATCGATGTTGAACTGCTGGGCTGAATGTGATGCGTCGGTTGGAAGCCACACAGGGCCTGGACTGTGTCGGAGTCGGGAAAGTGCACCATGGACGTCGCAGATGCGGTCTCCAAGATTCATGCAGAGGCAGGTCTTCGGAGGTACTGCGGCAAAGTAGGGGCTGCTTCCAAAGTCGAGGTTGTTGCTTTGCACACTCGGCGAGCTGTGTCCACGACTCCGGTGCAGGAAGCGACGATTCGGTGATTTCGGTTCCGAAATGACGCTTTGGAGTTGATGCTTCCGTTTCTTGGTTGCAGCACCAATACTCACTTCCAAGGGCACAGGACTGGATTTGGCACCATTTGGCAGAGCAGAAGTGAAAGGAGCCCAGGTGCTGGTAGCAAGATGCAGGTGAAGTCTTTGTTGTCCCTGAGACTTCAGTAACAGAAAGCAAGGCCAAACAAGCCCTTGGAGACTCTTTAGATGCAGGGTGTAATGGGTATGGTCCAGTCTTCTCCCAGGCAAGAAGCAGCAGGCAGCAAGCCAACACAGCAAAGCAAGCAGCAAAGTGTCAGTCCCTCTTGGCAGCACAACAGCTCTTCTTCCTGGCAGAATGTCCTCAGTCCAGAAGTGTTCTGAGTATATGGTGTCAGAGGTCCAGTACTTAAACCCATTTTAGCCTTTGAAGTAGGGAGATTTCAAAGAAAGGTCTTTCTAGTACACAAGACCCTGCCCTCCCTGGCCCTGGCCCCAGGTACACTACAGTGGGGGGGGGGGGAGGGGGAGGAAAGAGTATGCAGCTCTTTGTGTAGGGACAGCCACAGCCTCATTCAGGTGCAAGTGTCAACTCCTCCCACCACTCTAGCTCAGGAAGACCCATCAGCCTGGTGATGGGCCATCAGGATATACAGGGCACACCTCAGCTCCCTTTGTGTGTGACTGTCTATAGTGAATTCACAAAGCCCAGCTGTCACCCTGACCCAGACGTGCATTCTAGGGATAGGCAGAGGCACAGATGGTTAAAGTAAGAAAATGCCAACTTTCTAAAAGTGGCATTTTCAGACCTACAATTTAAAAACCAACTTCACTAAAAGATGTGTTTTTAAATTGTGAGTCCAGAGACACTAAACTCCAATTTTCGATTTGCACCCAATTTGGGTGTTACACTTGTAAAGTGTTACAAGGCAGCCACAATGCTAACCTATGGGAGAAATAGGCCGTGCTGTAATGAAAAACGAATTTAGCAGTTTTTCACTGCCAGGAGATGTGAAACTCCACAGTACATGTTCTACCTTTTAAATACACTGCACCCTGCCAATTGGGATACCCAGGGCCTACCTTAGGGGTGACAAATGTAATAAAAGAGAATTTTGGGGATGGCAAGTAGATGAACTTGCCAGATCGATATGGCAGCTTAAAACTGCACACACAGGCTCTACAGTGGCACCACTGAGACAGGTTTGAAGGGCTACTCAATGTGGGCAGGACAATCAGTGCTGAAGGTCCACTAGCAGCATTTGATTTACAGACCCTGGGCATGTGTAGTGCACTGTACTAGGGACTGTACTAGGGACGTATTAGTAAATCAAATATTCCAATCATGGAGAAACCAAAAGCCATTGTATTTTAGACACAGAGCACATGCACTTTAGCACTGGTCAGCAGTGATAAAGTGCCCAGAGTAGGAAACCAGCAAAATTGAAGTTCAGCACACAGTCAAAAATAGGAAGTCAGAAGCAAAAAGACAGAGGAAACCATAGCAAAAGATGCCAGGTCTAACATGGTGCAATATTATGTGCATGTAAATCAATTTACGAGTACATGTTCACAGTTTGTGAATCACAAACTTAAATTTGCATTCATAAATGATGTTCTCCCTCCCACGTGAGAGTAGGCAGTCGTTTCGGGACAGGTGCACCTGCAAATTTTCAAGCTTTGTTTAATTTAGAAATCTTTTGCAGGTCATTTTCAACACTGAAAGCAATTTGAGATGTTCTTTCATCAAGTCTTGAATCCATTCTCAGGGCGACAGTCAGCAGGAACACCCCCAAAATCAAACAGGACATACTGTAAAGTGGTTTCTGCATGGTGAAAATGTTTTCGGTAGACTTTAGAGATGTACCCCTGTACTCTCCTCTTTGCGTGAGTGGATACGGAAGTCAGTGCTCCTTGGAATCATTGTCACAGATTCCTGCTAGTGCTCATCAGGACCTTCTTTAAGTCTATGAAATTTGGTCCTTTAATCGAAACTTGACGCATATGTTGACGTGAGTACATTTCAATCGGGCCCAAAAAGAATATGTTTTGTACATGAGTAAGTAGTATCATAAAAACTGTTTCTTAGAGATGGCAAAATGTAAATAGGATTTTTAGATAAAGGTCTATAGTGCCAGTCTTAGGACTCAGGTTGCCGGCACTACCAAAATCTCCCTCCTTCCTTCACTTCCTCTAATACCTGAAAATTCATCTGTTCAAGCAACAGCTGCTTGGGTAACCTACCAGCATGTCGGCCCTCCTATGAAGAGACATTTGTGTCTATCTCTTTCCTATCCTACCTGTAAATCCCCTTCCCTTATGTTCCCCTATAAATGTTGAACCACATTCCCTTCTTATGTGCTCACTGATCTGTACAGAGCTCCAAGCCTTTGTGGGTAGGGTTGGTCTGTGATCAGCCTCACCTATGCAAATATCAAAAGCAATGGTCCTCATTAACCTAAAATTACAGCTGGGATTAACACTCCACTAGGATTACCAACTAAAGATATTGCCATTGCGCATTACTGCTGGTGGTATTGAAGTACTGCCAGTGGCAAATTCAGTGGGGATAGTTAAGGCCAGCAGTAAACAATACTGCTCTGCAGAAAACCTATTTCTATGCTTTTAGCATCTAAACAAAAAAATAATCCTCCTGTAGATTCCACTGCTGGCCAGAAAAAAATACTGACAATCCAAAAACAGATTTCAGCTTCAGGGGCAGGAGTAGAATTCCCACAGGAAAACACATTCTGCACCATTATGCAAATGTTACCACTCTTTACCAAAGCTTCCCACTGAAGAAGCTGGTTGTTGAATTGAACCACGTTAAGAACAGTTGAGAGCAGATTTTTTGGGGGTAATAAATTTAATCAATTTTAGACATGGGAAAGTCCCCAGCCACGGCCCGTGCAGGTAAGAGCGGTGGGGCGGTGGAGCCGGGAGGAGAGGGATTTTGACAGACAAGGGAAGATTCATTATTTATTTAATTTTCCCTCGTGGTCGTCTGCCGATTCTTCCCCCTAACCCGGCCCCACCACTCTTACCTGCATGGGCCGCGGCTGAATGTCCCCCAGTCCACAGAGTCCCTACGTCCCTACTGCAGGCCCCATCTCCTTTTTCCCCTCCTGCCATACCAGAATGCAGGCCACACATCTTTATGGGCAGGTCATCCATCAACTGAGAAACAGCACAGCTCTGCAGGCCTGCACACGGGAAGAGGAGAGGATGTGGTCCGTCGGCTAGACTGCCGACTTTGGTGCTGGAAACCAGGGTTCGAGCCTCGGGGTCGCGTCCACATCCTATGATTCTGGGCAAATCACTTAATCTCCCCGTGCCTGAATGTGTAATGTAAATACGGTGCTCATGTAAAGCGCTCCAATACCTTCGAGTCGAGTTCGCGTTATATAAATATGCAACAACAAAAAAAGACTCTGAATAGCAAAGTCAGGGAAGGTCATAAAACTTAAAAGATAGAAAGTTCGCTGGATTTCACGGATAAAGGTTTTACGATTGCCCAGCTCTCGCTATGTGTTGGCCCAAGCGCGGAAATTGATACAATTCCTAGTCAATGTTGCTGGTGACCAATTGGTGTGCTTGTCATAGCTTTTCCTCATCCTAACGAAGTCTCAAAATTGAGAACACCTGCCTGACAAAATCAGGCTGAAGAAACTCCTATTTAAGAAATTGCCTTCATGAGGAAAAGCTATTTCCACCAAAATCTTATGATTTACATAGGAAATATATACTGGGCCCAGGTAGCAAACTTGGATTTGGTATAGATTAAAAAATATAAACTTCTCACAATTGCTAAAGTATTAGGAAGTGAATGAATAAATATTTTTTTTTTTAAGAAAGAGGGTAAAGAAATAGGGTTGTGATAGTCTTTTTTCTGTGTCTACCACAACTTGAAGGAAAGAGCAGAAGAAGGAAGGAAAGAGCAGACGAAGGAAGGAAAGAAGGAAGTTAATCAAATTAACACATCTCCAATAATGCATCCTTTGCGGTATTTGATGCCCCATCTTTTCTGTGGTCTTGCCTTGGCCACGCCAACAAGTCTACCAATCGATTTCTCACTTTACATGGTACCACCAAATACAACAATTTATTCACATCTTCCGCATTTGGTCTATGCACTTTGAACACACTGCAATTCCTCTCAGAACTAGGTTAGGATTTTTCCAATGTTAGGGAACTGCTTCTTAATGCTCATCAAGTCTGAGGTGGTCCAAGTGACAAAGACAGTTATTCTACCTTCCCCTGCGGGATAGTCTCTGAATGGGAGGTGGGTATCAGGAGCAGATGGGGAGGGGTCTTCATTGATGGTGTCACTAGAATGAGGGGAGTGGAAGCGTCTTCAAGTCAGTCAGTCAGCTGTCCTTAAACTTTCGCTGGTGATTGTGGGACTGCCCTTTCAGGTATCTCTACACCCAGCTGGGACAGAACACTTGAGCTCTAGACCAATCTACAGTAGTGGGGTCTGTACCTTGTCTGGGCACACATACACTTCTGCTAAGTGCTTGGCTGTCAGTCAGTCACATCACAGTGCTCGCTTGCCTGTTGCCTCCTTGTGCTTCATCTGCCGGTGGTTCCAAAGGCACTGCTCCACTTCCAGGTGCATCAGCAGATAAACCCCCAGCCCCGTTGGCCTGCATAGGGAAAACGTTCAGCAAATCCTCCTCCCTTTAGTCTTCGCTCTACTTCTCTCTGTCTTGTGGTTCAGTGATCTAAGGGAACACATAGGGAGGAGGTGGAGAAGCAAAAAAACAAGCCCTAACTCTATATCTGAAATGACTTATTTGGCATTCCAGTTTCTCCTGGGTATTTTTCATACCTCCGGCTTGGGATTTATGTTTGTGCTTATGGGCCTTCTCGATGCCATTGGAAAAAGAGTGCCCACTGTTCAGTGTCTATCTTGTTTTTAGGATCCGTTAACATTTTTTTTAAATTTCCCTAATCTCTCTATGGTTAATGTACTATGTTCCAGAAAGGACTTATTCTACTCCTCATCAATGAGTTCTGCCCAGTCTTTCGGATACTTGCACGTTGCTTTACCATACTGGGGGCCGTTTTTTAGCAGTGCACCCGCTGCAGAGTTCCTTGTATATCAGCAGTTTTCAGGCAACAATAAAAGTGTCAAGATAACTCAGGTGATTAATGTACCTGCTGGAAAGGAATGGAGCTTTGTCTAGTGACAGTTTTCACTCACCTAAGGTAGAGCAGAGGGTTACTATGCCTGCTGCAAAGAACGTGCACCATGCAGATCACAGAAGTATTTTATGTGCATAGCTCAATGGGTTACCGCTTTTGTCACAGAGATCCGTTTGTTACTTGCAGTTCATAAGTTACTATCATAATCTAGTACAGTGAGCTATGAACTGCCATCAAAGAGATGCATGCAAACTGCGTGGTACAGGTTAGAAAGTTATGTTTTCCCCCAGTTGCTCATTATCTTAATGTTGCTAAAAAGGTTTGTTTGGGTAGAAATCAATTCTTATTAGTAAAGTCAACTCAAATCACTGTGTTACATTCCGAATCTTGAGTTTGTACTTCTCCAGATCAAGCACTCTTAGAAAATACCTTCCAGTATGGATGACATGTGAATCCTACACCTTGTAGTCTCCTTTATGACTCTCTTATGTAACATTTTCTATATATTGATTTACACATGATTCATTGTCTCTGTATGTGTGTGTGATGTAAAATTCTCTGACACCCTGCACTGGTATGAGAGGCACTATAAAACAAATGAAATAGATATGAGAAAGGGGCTATGGAGAGATGAGAGGCAATGTTGGAGGGTGATAGAAGGGTATCATTGAAGAGCCCCAACAACTGTTGTTGTATCTTGGTGCACTGTAAGCTCATCATTTCCTATGCTTTAAAGCTAATTCAATTGAATATATAATGACAAATGTGCTGTATAATGCACTATTTTGCCACTTTTCCCCAAATGTTCTTGAGTAGAGAACCCCCCCACCAAAGCCCCAGGTGGTGGTCAGGCTCGCTCGCTGCACTCGCTCACCATGCACCGTATGGGGGTGGTCTGACAAAATTTGCCAGGGCTGCTTTGGATTCCCAGTCCAGCCGTGATGGAAGGTGTAGAGAAGGAGTTGTGGCGGCTAAATCAGAGGGTCCCCTTCTCTCACACATTCATCCTTTACGGGTCTGTTCTTCAGGTCCTGCCCCTTGTGCCCATCTTTCTTGTTTCTGCACTATTTCTAGATGTCATACGGTTTCCACTTTCTCAGTAGGAACTGTTCGTTTGTTGGACAACATAAACGTTTGGATGGTGCCAGACTAATTCCACGCACCCGCTCAGGATATGTTGGCCTATAGACCTGCTAGCGCACAGTGCTACCATAAGTACCCCTAGTAAGGTAACAAATGGTTTGGGCAACCTCAGACCGTGACAACCCTGATGGGAAGGAATTGTGGTAACAGATATAGAACCTCTCGCTCAGTTACTTGTGCTCACTCAGAAGAAATACACAAAGGGACATTTTCAATATTTATTGAACCATTGTGATTCTTGTACAAAATATATTCACTGCAATGATTAATAGACAGTAGCAGACAAAAGTGATTAGCAATATAAGAACAGTGAAAAGGATAAACAATTCCACCGTTGTGCTAAAACAGTGTATATATGCTGGCATATATTAGTACTGGGTATAGTGTACTCCTACTCTCTAACCTAGTTGTCTGGAGTGGGTGTTCTGCCAAGAATTCCCTACTGGATGATCTAACTCCCTATTACCTGAAGGTAATGTACGTAGGTCCCCGTCTTGGTCACAAGTTGGAATCAGCTGAACTAAGACTCCAACACAGCGACAACCTCGCAATGACAGCAGAGTGCTCCTCTAATTTGGGCACGGAAATGCATGTGTATTTATAATAACATCATCCGTGCTCCAGTGTCGAGGCTTCAGTGCCGTGACAGTCTTTGTAATAGCCATGTCACATCATGGACGAATAGCAAACAACAAAATTTGCACAATGTGTGTCATGGCCTTGTACTAAATGTTCAAGTTGTTGTGATAGTGTACTTACGCAGTAGAATTGTAAGCAATGTGATTTCAGAGTAACTAATCCTGCACTGTCACACAAGCAAATGTGTGTCAAAAGTCATTGTGTAGAAAATAAGGCAACTTAAGAAACGTGTACCTGTAAAATGGCAGTGTTTCTTCCCAGGCCTAACCTAGCCATGTGACACCCACTCCTCCGACATGAGTTGACTAAAGCTATCTAATAATAAGAAAGCTATCCAGAGCAATGCTAAAGCATATGTTCATATAAAAGATGCTAACATTATTAAAAAGGAAATCATACAATTTGAAAACCAAAGCATACAGAAAGCCATCATCAAAAATGTAAAAGCGAATAAAAAACAAATGTAAAAAGAATTTAGGAAGTTAAAGCAGGCTGAATCAAAAGTTCCCACCAAACGGAACAGCCAATTGTTTATTTGTTCGAGAGGTAGACTTAACATTTCTGTTCCCAGCCACCGCAGACGATGATCCCAGAGACATATTTCTGAGCAGGTTTATAGAACAAACGCGTTCCCATCCTACCCCCACAGCAGCCGCTGAAGGGGTGACCACAGCCAGTGGAAAATCAGCAGCAGCAGAGCCAAGATCCAACTCATCACGAACAAAAGCGTCCCAGGAAGGCTCGTAGAATTCCTTGGAACAAGTTCAAGGCACACTCGAAAGTGCACAGCAGACAGCGGAATACCGGCTGTATGCAGTGAAGCCGCACAGGCCAAAAGGATAAGGACCAATGTTCATTTGATTTCTAAAGCAAGGGTGTGCCGAAACATTGTACCATGCGTTCACAGCACAGGAGCCCATGTGGTAGGGCCAGTACCCTCCGATTTTGAAATGAGGCATCTATTGCTGAGCAGAAACAATAAAACATCAGTCCCGACAATCAGGAACAGGACCAGTAGAAGACCTCCAAAGACGCTTACGATCACTGAGTGAATGAATGATGGAGTTAGTCCGAAGACTGTATGGAAGGTCCTAAGCTTTTTAAAAAGTTTACTACCCCCACAGTATGAGACTATGGAAAAATGCAGAGCACCAATTCTCCAAAATGCTGTGGGAAATTAGTGCAGAGTAGGGACTGTATCTCCGAAGAGGACCTTGAAGATCAAGCGTCTCATTTGCAGATGTTAAGGCCACATCTTTCTGAAACAGTTAGGCTTTCAGTCTGTTCAGGGCATCAAAGTGCACGTTCGAAAGCTTTATCGAATGCCAAAGCGTCGCCTCCCTAACTGTACAAACAGGTGGAAACAATACTTATGTTAACTGAAAAAAATCAAAGACCCCCTGAAAATACTAGGAGTTCCTAGGACAGGGAAACAATTCTTATTGAAATAACATTCCTAAGCAACTTAAGACCATACGAAAATCAAGTCCTATACATTATGAATGATGTCAACACAGGCTCAGTGTACTACCACAATTCAGTTAAAAACAATTCATTTTATTATTACAAATTTTATTTTTATTTTTTAAACTGAATTGTGGTAGTACACTGAGCCTGTGTTGACATCATTCATAATGTATAGGACTTGATTTTTGTATGGTCTTAAGTTACTTAGGAATGTTATTTCATTAAGGAAACAATACTTATGTACAGCAAGGGACCACGGAAGAAACCATGACAAGATAGGCTATGCCCGGTCTCATACCGCATCAACCTTGATCGTTCAACATCAAATAACTCCCATTCGAGAGTAACCCGAAAGCCAGACGAATCATGGCCGTTGGGGAACCTTTCAAGTAACAAGATAAGCTTGCCACAGATGTGTTACAAGAGCCCTGGGGCGAAACGTCCTTGCACACTAAGGTACCACTTAAAGCAATCTTGCAGCCGGAACCTCTCAGAGAAACTTTAGATTCCTTATTCCGACACCGGAATATAAAAGGTAATTCTCAATACTCATGCACATACCTTACCTAATTATCCAATCCGGGAAGGCATCTCAGCAACAGTGAAGGGTAGCTTCTCTAATTTCTCTATGTGTAACATAGTGTATGTTGCATCTTTGCGTGCCATGAGTATATGCTGTTTTGTAAGTTGGTATGGTCAAAACAGACTTGTGACATTAATATGTCGCCATGGTACGTGACCAGATTGAAGTGTCTGAAGTGTCCAACTCAATAGCAAGATGGATCTAAGTTGCGATTGCCCATGTTGTTAATGCGGACATGTCATGTTGTATAATGTCTATAGCTGATAACACTATGTTACCCAGGGAGTACATTCTAGAGGACAAGGTTGTCATGCCATTGTCAAATACCACTAGAGCCTTCTCTAAATTAGCCCTGTCAATCTCGCGCAGTCTTTCAGCAGCTTCCTGCTGAGAAATGTTCACTGTATATTGCATACAAGAAGCGTTTTTGATGTGGTTTTCGAGGACCTTACAAGAAATCCCATAGTTCCAGGCCATCTGAAACAAGGGACAAGTGTTGTTTCACCTGGGACAATGTTGCAGTTTTTAGCCAATCAAGGCACAACTGCCTAACTTTGTAAGTTGTCACCACACCCAGTGTTCTGTCTGCACTTAACGCAGGTCAGGCTGCTGGTCTTAATACCCTCGGTGTGACCTAGGAACCGTGCTTGACATCCGTTAGTAGCCAGCAGCCAAACAAACCATCCCCTCCAATTGGTGTCTGATGAATTGTACATGCCATTGCGTAGCATGATGTCTGGTGTTTCCTCCTTGTATTTTGTAAACTGCTGCCAGTTTTCAAAATGTGCTAATGTGGGAATGCGTGATGTGTTCAAATCCTTTATCTTAGCTAAACCAAGACATGACGTTTGTTGCGCAGCTTTGTTCAGGAAATCATCTGTTGTGGTATAAGGCATGCTCTAAACAAAGCCTTCATTCCCCTGAATCTGCGAATCCCTTGTCCTCCAAATTGATTTGACATCAATTGTGTCCCGCTAAAAATCGAACCCTTGTGTGGACAGCTGGGAAAGAAAGGAGGCAGAATAAATCAGCTTGGTGTTTGTTAGCATATTTTTCTTTGCAGGTGATGGTGCAAGCTTATAATAATAAGACACTGGGTCTAATGTATCATAACAAGAAAAATAAGCAAACTTCTGTGCAAATGTTTTTGAACTACCCCGTGGTGGTGTAGGGCAATGTTAGTATGGTTAGTAATTAAAAACAGTAGGTGGAGTACTTGCTTTATGCAAAAAATTATGACCATAATGTTGAAAAATGAACATTTCATCATAATTAGATGTGACTTCATACAGTTCATCAGATGAAAAAACAGTATAATGCCCTAGATCCTCTTGCATTTCATACACTGTGTCTACATCCCAATCATCAGAGATAGTACTAGGGGTGACAATTTAATTCAAAGATAATTTAAACTAATACGGAATTTGTAAAAGTTCTGTGGGGCCATACACATCATACAATACCCTATCCCAAACAATCCCGTCAGGACCTGGTACAGCAGAAATGTTCACCAGGGAAAGGTCTCTTCGTACTTTGTCTGATGATGAGTGTCGTTTAAAAACCAAGATCACCGGTTGCACCGTAGAGCGTTCTAGGAGATAGTGTCCATTTACAAGCAGGAAAAAGACTGTCACAAAACTAATCCAAAGGACCAGGAAAAGTCGCACAATTGTAATCTAAAGTGTAACCATGGATGAACAAAGTATGTCTTTTTCAGCCAAAGATAGAAAACACGCAGTCTCATCTGAAACGGTAGAGGTGGTGGTGGATCAGATGGATCCGAGGAAAAGTCATCAAAGTCAGTGAAGTAGACAGAAGCAGTCCAATCTATTTTTGGCAGCTCTGCAGGTTTCGTAGAACTGGGAGATAACTTGATCTGTGGTACATTGCTGTAAACAGGGTTCGAATCAGGTTTTTGAATTGAAATCTGTGTTGCAGTACTAAATTATTGTACAGTAGTTGTTGTAGTAAATGGTAGAAGGGATACTTCATTGATGGTTACTGCTGTCTCCTGTTGGGGAGAGGATGCTTCATCATTAATTAACATTAATTAAAGCTTCCATCCAAACTTCCTGTATGGTAGTGAGAGGAGGCAGGTAACTACCCAGGAGCCCACATGGCCTACTGTTGAGAATCAGCCACATAGTGTGGTTTGATCAGATCAATCGAGACAAATCTCTTGTTTTTGCAGCCAGCCAGGGGTGGACAAAGTACAGTTCAGTTGTCTTCAACGACAAGGACAGGTACAGGTAGGTTGGTCCAAATTCTTTCTTGTCCACAATTTTCTCCCTGATCAGATCCCATATCTTCAGGATCCAACCAGGAACTGCTGGCACTTCCTTCACTTCCGCAGTGGCAGTGCGTTTTACTTGGACGTTGCTTTGTTCATCCAGGAAACTGTTCAGTTCCTGTAAAACAGCCAGACGTTCATGTAGATCAAATGGTGTTTCAGACGCCACTGTGCTGGGACTGTCAAGGTCTGGGACTCACATTTTTACCCCAATTAGGATTTCACAGGGAGTCCGACCACACAGGGATTTTCTAGGCAGATTGTTAAGTGCCTTCTGGACCCTATCTAGATGATGGAGCTGAGCATAGTACCCTAGCTGTTAAAGACTGCTTTAAGTCCTGTTTCCTTCTCTCCATGACCAAATTTCCCTTGGGATGGTACAGGGTGGAATACTGCAGGGTCACACCTAAGGCTGGACGGAGTTTGCGTAGCACCCGCGAAACAGTAAAAAAAACTTCACAATGCTACGCAGAGTTCCGCGAGCATGCAGAGTTGCTTGTTCCGTATGCTCGCGCATGCTCGCGAGACGTTTCTGAATGCGGTCGCCAATGGGCACGGCCATCTTGTTTTTCTACTCTTTGTATGGTTCTGGGGCCTGTTTTCATCCCTCTCCAATCTTTTCAATCCTTTGTTTCTTACACTTTTTTTCTGATCTTTTATTTATTATCTATCCCTCTCTCTCCCTAAGTGTAAATTTTGCGTTTTATTTCTACTTTTACTGCGTTTTTTGTACTGTTTTTATTACTTGCTATTTTTTTTTTTACTTCCCTACTTCTTCTCCTGACTTTATTTTTTACTTCTACATTTTCTTTTCTGCCCCCGCCTCCCCCAGAACCATGGCTAAGGCTAAGGGTAGTGTGACAAGGAGCCCCCTTCCTTGCGGAAGACGGCACCCGGAAGGGGTGCAGACACCGGGCCCTGTTCTCTGAGGTGGAGGTGGCCGCTCTTGTTTTTTTTGTACAGCACCACCTCCCCTTAACCTTGGCAGCAGGCGGCCGGCCTGGCTCCGGCTATGGGATCCAGGAGCGTCACCGCCAGTGGGCGAGGGTACACCGGGCAGTGTTTCGCTGCTCTAAGGTCCGGCACACCCACAACCAGCTGACTCACCGGTGGTCCGACATCCTGGACCGGGAGCAGGACCGGCTAGACCTGCTAGGTGTGGAGGCCGTGGGGCTTGGTGAATAGCTAATTATATTACTATCGTGTGTTCTGTTCTGTGTTATTGCGAATATTATTTTCTTCCCAAATAGCAAGAATGCTGCTGCTGCTTACATGCAGGTAAGTTACGTTTAAAAATCTTATATTATGTGATTGTTATTCTTCTAGACAGGTGCTCGGCACTACTAATCTTACTTGTTTGCAACTTTGCGCTTGCTTGGGCTGATTATGTAAGAGAGGTTAGAGAACTTAAGTTAGGTAATGCTAGAGAGACTCCTTTCCTTTGTCCTGTCACTAAGATAGTGGTGGTAGGTAGGTAGTTATTATAGTTAGTTACTTAGTATTAGTTGGTAATTTTTTAGCGGTCTGTGTCCTCCATCACGTGCTGCTGACTCCAGTCCTTAGTAGAACCTTTTGTAGTTTGTTAGTGAGTGAGTAATATAGCAACTCATCAGCACATCGGCAGCAACCAACGAACAATTTGATGTATGCAATATGCATGCGTCCATCTATGCATTTTTGAGGACTAAAATAAATGGAAATGCAGACTTAGTGAACAATTGGCCCGTCAAAGGGGGTTGAATCATTGATGATTGCGAATGAGATCGTAACTTAGAAGAAGCAAATATAATTTTTGGCAATTCATTCCAATGTCTGTGGAATAGGCGGGCTAGGTGGTACTTAGGTTTAGGATTCTGGAATCGTAATGGAACACTGGATTAATGAATAAAATAACTAGACGGTCCGCGATTGCGATACTACTAGTCGATCAGATTAGATAGGCCAATTTTATTGCAATTGTCGTTTCCTGTCAAAAAATCTTTTTAGAGCGTTTTAAAAATATTTTATTTGTTTCACACCAATCAATTTTGGTCTCTTTATTATATCTTACATGATCAGCATCCAGGGGCAGGAAGACAACGGGGTCTGAGGCGGGAGCTGGAGATGCCCCCCAGGGCCAGGCTCGCTCCTCTTCAGAGGGCTCTGCTGCTGGCCCCAGTAAGTCCTCCTGTTGTTAATATTAATAATAATATTTCTCTAGCTTTTACTGCACCTTATTTTTTTTTTAACTATTATTTCCGTTTCCTAATTCTATTTTTTACCAAATCTTCTTCGATCTATCTGTTTCTAAATTCTTGTTATCCCTGCATTACCTACCTACTTAGTTATAATTATATTTCTAGTGTGTTTTTTTTTTTTACATCAATCTAACTGCCTCTGACTCTGTACTACTACTAGTCTGTCTGTAGCTTGCCCAGTTGGCCACTCTTTTTCTTTTTAAAAAGTTTTAAAACTCAGATTCACCAATAGCTCTAGCCACTGAGTCCAGTCCTTTTGGTTGTCCTCTTCGTGAGAGCCTTTTCGAAAATTGCCACCAACAAAATGCCCAACCAGATATTTTACTATTTTTGATAGGATAGGACATTCTACTATCTACTCTAGTACCCGATTTGTACTAGTGATGTGTGTGGTGTATGTATGTATTGTATTTTCAATCTTGCTAGTGAAAAAAAATAAATAGGGGGAGGTGTATATGGCATCTAAATAATGTGTAATGATTTTTCTAGGCGTACCGACCACGAGTGCCGGGGCCAGCGGCGGGGGAGAAGACGCCAGCCAGGAGGGAGCAGATGCGGCAGCTGCTGCAGGGGTAGATGAGCCAGCAGCAGTGGCGAGCGGTGGTAAGTCATATTCCTTACTTATTGACAATACACACTTGCTGCAAGGGTGTACACTGTACTGTTGAGAGAGTCTAAGTTGTTGTGAACAACGGTTGAAGAAGACACCTTTTACTTAGCATTAGCAATAGCATTAGCGGCGGGAGTTGAGTAACTAATGCCTCTTCTATCTGACTTCAACTCAGCTGGGAAAGTTTTATGAAGAAGACTAAGAGTCAGACGACCTTGATGGATGGGTTGAAAAAAAAGGGAAAGAAGGATGGAAGGAGGAAGGACGGGTGACATGTAATATATGAGTGGCAGAGAAGGATGCGTGGGATGCATAGGTGGCTGATAGGAATCGGATGCATGGGTGGTTGAAGGATGGGTGAAAGGTGAAAGAAAGGATGCCTGCCTGGGTGGGTGGGTGAAACTGTATGGGTGATAGGAATCCTCCGGGAGTCAAACTCAAAGGCAAGCAAGGAAGGACGCATGGGTGGTGGTTTAAATAAATTACAAATGTATGTTGTTGGTGAAAGGTTTGTTGAGAGATTAAGAAGAATGATAGCCATGTTTACTGGAGGTGGAGACTCACTGGATGAAGACAATGTAAAAGAAAAATAAATAGTGCAAAGCCAAGAGTGAAGAATAGAATATGATTAGAATTAAAAAAAATATAATGCTAGAAGAGCAATGCAATGATAAATGGAAAAATTACTGGGAAGAGAATCAAGAACTGTTTTTTTTCAAGGTTTTTGATTCAAGGTTGTATTGCAGAATACTCCCTTGACTCACAGTAGTTTGCAAGCACAGCGTATATATTGTGTATGTATGTACCCATATCCACCCATTATCAATCGCCTCCCTCCGACTCCGAGGCCCACTCCCTACCTATGTCATTTTCGACCATGTCAGCCTGCCATGGGTGGCTTATCGGCTGCATGGTTGGTTACACAATCAATCAATAGTACCTCACGTCGTCCCATATATAATCAATGATCATTCGGATCAGATATCATTTGCCTTGTTGTAGTAGTCAGGGTAAAAGTGAAATTGAGCAGTTGCCATTGATGTAACAGAGTATGGCCATAATAGAAAAATAAGATAATTGTGTAGTTGTAGACTACAGCTGCCCCACCTGCAGACAGCAGTAAATAAAAATAACGTGAGTCTGCGACACGAGTATGTCTGTCTAGGGCACAAGCTGACTGAGCTGGCATGCCTACAAGGTTAATTTAGCTAAACAAGAGAGAGAGAGAAGAAGACTTGTCTACTCCGTAGTGCCTAGTAGTAATGCCTGAAACTCCCACAAATGTTAGAGGCCGAGGAAGTGGGAGGATACCACAAATGTTATGTACTGTACTTGCTAGGCTACTGTGCCACTATAATTTTATGTGTATAATTAATTTTGTGTTACTGTTTTGCTAAGAGTATTGGCTACAATTGTCTTTTTTCTTTCTTAATATAGCTTCCTCCTTCCCAACCAAGACCACCACCAAACAGGAAGGAGTTAGCAGCCATGGCCCGGCAACGGAAGCTGGAGCCCATCCGTACCAAATATCGGCAGCTGGTGTTCTGGCAGAGGAGGAGGAGGCAGCAGCAGCTGCAGCCTCCTCCAATGCCACGGGCCCCAGCCAGGCCCCCCTAGTGCCTCCAGTGGTACGCCACCGTGGTCTGGCAGCCACCCGCCGCACATCTTCTCAGAACACTGCTGCCCACCCCTGTGCATGCAACTGTAAGGCATTTAAGCGCTGTGTGCTCCTCCGGATGGCACGCCTAGAGGAGCAGATAAAGGCCCTGGAGAGTAACCGGCGAGCCCGCCGCTAGAACTCCGTCGCCTCACCTCTTTCCTAATCTTTTTTTTGGTGGGTGGGAATTGGGCGTTGGGGAAAAGGTGGGCTTTATTTATGGACAATGGAATGGACATTGGACTCTTATGGACATTGGTTGGGGTTAGGGAGAGGGGTGGGTCAGGTGTTGTGGGTTTTTTCATTAGTTTATTTGTTAGGGGAATAAATTATTTATAGTTTATATATAATGTAAATGTTTTGTGGGGGGGTTACTCTTTTACTTCACACGGTTTCCGTTGCTGCTGCAGGACCGCAGCCATTTTTTGATTGAAATAATCTGCTGATAGTGTAACACACCAACAGATAGATGCTGTACCATCACTTGTGACTTGTCCTACTAGTACTGTCAATCTCTCCTCCTAATCTATGCAGTCTGCAACTAAAACCCCTATGGACTCGGAAGGGTGTGGGTGTGTGAATAATGAATTAATTTCCATATTATTAACTATGCCTCCCCCAAACTTCTTCTCTTACCTGTGACTGATGTTTATTTATACTTAGGCGAAGCGATGGCTTCATGGTGATGGTTTGGTTCATGGTGGTGGTAGTAGTAGTAGACACTGACAGTAGCATTTGCAAAAAAAGAAAATGACACAGTCAGTCACCTGAGGGAGACTCGGGAACGAGTAGTAGAAGTACAGTACACAAGAAGACTGCCAAACAAGAAACCATGATGATGATAAGCAATGCTAAAGTAAAATAAACCAGAATGCCTGGAGGGCTAGCCTAGTACAAGTTACAAACTGAAGTGATGATGATGAAGCGGACAAGCGCCTTCGTAACCTTTAGTGCTGGAACTAGGATGATGATTGATGACTCGATGCTGGCAACCATTTATATTATTATGATGGATTCTTTATGTTCCTCTGGAAAAGAAATTCGAATATCGAATACTGTGCATGGGTGGGCAATCTAATACTGCCAGTGTGGGCTAAAGTGAAGTATATATATATATATACTTAGAGCAGAAGAAGCCTTGAGTTAGTGTTGCTTTCACAACATCTGCCCCAGCAAGTATGTGATCAATATTGGTGTAAATTTAATTTAGTCACACCTCAATATAAATCACACAGCCCGGGGGAAGAGGGCTAGGGTTGGATGAATGGTTGAGAAGGGGGTTTGGGGAAAGGTTTGACAAAGACAAACACTACACATGGACAACACACAATCTTGGCAGCCGACCATCATAAATCTGTTAAGGGAGAAAAAGGTTATGCATGCATGATGATGACTTGATAAGTAGTACTAGACTAGTAGTACAGGGCAGCAGTATATTATTAATTATTATTATTATTATGCAATTGCCTTGCCTGTCTGCCCCCAGAGAGACCCAAGTTACATACATTTTATGTTATGTTGTACCGGGCTTCCTTTTAAAGCTAGCAAAGAAAATTTAAAAATATCTGTAGGAGTCAAATATAAGCAAACATAATAAACAACAACAAACACAGTCATAATGATTGAAGAGAAAAAAATGAATCAAATGAAATGATACTATAATTATGGTCAAATTGGGAGTTGCATCTCGGCATTCCTCTTGGTCCTTCCTTGGACTGTCCATCCGTCAATCTTGGGTGCCTGACTGGCGGATACGGTTTGTTTTTCCCAGTATAGCACAGGGTAAAGGCCGGCCTGTAAGTGTAGATGGAAAAACAAAAAGGATATTGAAAAATCAAGGAGAAAAGTAAAGTTAAACTGCATAAATTAAGGAGGAGTGCAACAAGAAAACTTTCAGAGGCGGCATGGCTAAATCATGTCTACTCTGTTTCCAGCAGTAACCTACAACAGGAGCAGGCCGCCCACCCAATCTCCACTTAGCTTAGATTTTGAGCCAGACAGTACTGAGCACACATACACAGCAACATAGCATTTTCCAAATTAAGTAACAAAATCAATGCACCGCTGTCAGTCATACCACCACACTCGCCTCCACCACTACACAGACATGTAGGTCTGGTGTTGTTGTTGTTATTGTTTACCTTTTATGCCACTTCATGAAACGCCCCGAGTTATTCCATCAATCATCTCCGATCCTACTGACTGACTGCAAGTATGGTATGGTCATCATGGTGTCCAACTCTGTAGTGTCCAGAGTGAGTCCAGAATCAAAAATGCAATTGATCGGCCTGAAGTAGTACAATTTTGTTATTGAACAACAAGAAGGGAAACATTGACTCGAGTCACTTTTTTGTGTGTAGATTAAATACTAGTAGATATCATGCACAACAACACAAACACCAATCACTCAGAGTCAGCGTGCAATACATGCCATCATCATTTAACTGTTCTTCCGGGGCAGTCCCTCTAGGCTCGGAAAGTAGGATAGATATATAGTCAGGTTCTTTGGAGGGACTCGACGAGGCAGGCACACATCCCACATTTGTTGTACTATTCTCCATCTAATGTCTGGCTTGAGGGAAATGGATTTAGGGCGAGTCAGGACTCGGAGGAGTGGACTTACAGCTTCACTGACTGCACACAGTTGCAACTCCAATCCGGCAATAAAAGAGTAAGACGGTGGTGATGGATTTGTTGAGTTTCGAACCAGAAAGACAGTGAGACACACAAATAATAAAAGTAAATAATATTCCTTAGCTATATCTTTTTGGGGCGTCATTGCAAGAAAGAAAGTAACTCCAAAGCCTAGTTGTCAGGGAAGTAGAGCTTGTCTTCAAACTCTGGTGGCTCACACAGAAGTAGGTCATCTAACACACTACTTCCATGACCTGAGTCGCCATCATTATCTTACTGCTGTGCTACTTCAGGTATGGTGTAATCCGGAGGTATAAAGTGCTGATTCATTTTGATCATGGTTAACCTCTCCACGTTTTGGGGTGCAAGACTGGCCCTTCTCACTGTCAGAACGGCACCAGCAGCACTGAAAACACGCTCAGAAGAGACGCTTGCGACAGGGCAAGCCAGATAGTTTATCGCCAGCCTGCTGAGCACTGGCCACTGGCGCCTTTTCCCATACCAATACAGCAATGGGTTTTGATCAAAGTAGACCTCTGTTGGGTCATCCAGATAGGCCTGGACCATCGCTCAATGCTCATTAGGTGCTCCACTTTGCTCAGCCTCTTTTTCCTTTGCCTCAGCACTGGACTTAAGCCTTTGCTGTAGAAACCATTCCTGTGCCGATTTTGGGGCTGATGATCCTGTTGTTGTTGTTGATGTTGTTGGTGGTTATGGCTACTGTGAGCCAACCGCACTGCCCTCAGGCTCTGAAGTTGAACTTGAAGCCGGCTGCCCTGCAGTACTTGTTGTGCCCTGGAGTAGCGGGCCTCTAATTCCCGGCCGTTCTTTTTCTAAGTGACTGGCTACCACAGCTATCCAAGTTTTGTAGTTGGCAGCATCCCCGTCTGAAAAAGGAATGAAAGTGTGCAGTAATGGTTTGTACCATGGATCCAGAATTGTGGCACAAATGTAATGGTTGGATGACACAATGCCTCTTTGCATCCTTGTATTTTCAGATAAGCGAAGGGTTAAGCTCTCCACCAACTCATATGCTTCTTTTTTTACCTCCACACCTGCGTACATTGCAGACACCCCCTTCAGCTGTTCCTGTAGCATGTGCAACAATGGGATAGCTTGGCCCAAAGTACAGTCCTTCTTGCTGACTTCGCGTGTGAAGACCTCCAAAGGAAGTAGCATCTCTGTCAGGCATTTAACTAGGCCCCATTGGTCCATCTCAATGATCATGCCTTTCACAGTAGCATCCCCTCTTTGCATGACATATTCATTGTACTGCTCAAACAGACGTTCAAGCATTTAATAAGTTGAGTTCCAACGTGTTGGCACCTCCTGAATGAGTGCTTTTACTGGCATTCTATTATCACGTTGAATGATCCTCAACTGCTTCCGGGCTTTAAAAGAATGGCTGAAATGTGTGCAGATTCTTCTGCAGGTGGTCAGTAAGTTGCTGACTCTGTCTTCTTTTTTCAGAAAGTCTTGAACAATGATGTTAATGCAGTGCGCCAAACACAGGACCATGAAATAGCCACCATCGGCCATGGCCTTAACTATATTACTGTCATTGTCCGTGGCAACAAAAACAAAGTTAAGCCCTCTTGGTCGCAGCCATTCAAAGACCTTGCTGTCAAAGTCTTCCAAAATGTTTGCAGCAGTTTGAGATTTCTCCATGGCGAACATGGATACAGTTGCATGTTTCCGAGCGGCATTAAAAATCTCAGCAGTGTCAACAATACCTCCTGCAGATATCTTTTCTCTAACCCCCACAAAAGAGATCCAGTGTGCAGTGATGCACATGTAATCAGTGGCTTGGCTACTGGTCCACATGTCTGTTGTCAGGTGGATAGTGTGAACAGCACTCTGCTGCAAAGCTTGTCCAAGCAATTCCAGCCCGTCGTGATGTAGTGCTGGAACAGCAACTCTGGCGAAATAGGACCGGCTGGGAACCTTCCATTTTGGGCAGATGGCTGCCACAAATTCAAGAAAACCCACCCCTTCCACAAAAGAAAAAGGGAGGAGGTCCAGCACTAACATTTTAGCCAGCTTCGCGTTGTACAAACGTGCCGTTGAGTGGTTGCATTCGTACTACCCCTCCAACCTAAACATGCTGAGAATGGTAGCCTGGATTTTTTTCTTTTCTGGTGCCACTGGTGCAGGTGACTTCTTGACGCCAGATGTTAGGCTCAACGCACGTTTTTTCGTTGCGGTACTCTCTTGCCTGGGACCCCTTGGTGTCTAAGCCTGACTCTTGTGCCATTGTTACTGATGATGATGTGGGCGGTACCACTGCACTGCTGGGGACAGGGCTTCTTTGTTTAACAGAAAAAATGTCTCCCTCTTGTTCACCTTCCACCGTGATCGGATCTTCTTCTTCATCCCCTTGAAGCTGAACTCGGACAAGACGGAGGTCCTCATCCTTGGCTCCAACCCTTCAGCCTGGGACGACTCCTGGTGGCCAACATCACTGGGAACAGCCCCGCCACCCACCGACCACGTACGCAACCTAGGGGTCATCCTCGACCCCACCCTCTCCATCACTAAGCAGGTCAACGCCGTTTCCTCATCCTGCTTCAACATCCTCCGAATGCTCCGCAGGATCTTCAAGTGGATCCCCACCGAAACAAGAAAAACAGTCACCCAGGCCCTCGTCACCAGCAGGCTGGACTACGGAAACGCCCTCTACGCAGGAACGACGGCTAAGCTCCTGAGACGGCTGCAACGCATCCAGAACGCCTCTGCACGTCTTATCCTCGACATCCCCCGACGCAGCCACATCACACCCCACCTGAGAGACCTGCACTGGCTTCCTGTCAACAAGAGGATAACCTTCAAGCTCCTCACCCACGCACACAAAGCACTCCACAACTCCGGACCAGCCTACCTCAACAGACGACTCAGCTTCTACACCCCCACCCGCCAGCTCCGCTCGACCAGCCTCGCCCTCGCCACAGTCCCCCGCATCCGGAAAACGACCGCCGGCGGCAGATCCTTCTCCCACCTCGCCGCCAAGACCTGGAACACCCTCCCCACCAACCTCCGACAGACCCAAGACCTACTGGCCTTCAGAAGACTCCTCAAGACCTGGCTCTTCGATCAGTAGCAGCACCACCCCCCTCTTCCCCCAGTGCCTTGAGACCCTCGCGGGTATGTAGTGCGCTTTATAAGTGACATGATTGATTGATTGATCCCCTCCACCAACAACACGTGCAGTTTTTTGGCCGCTAAGGTGTGCCTCCCACTGGATCAAGTGGTGTTTTCTCAGATGGGTTGTTTGGCCTCCGGTACCATAGTTTGTACCAAGCTTACCCGGACTAACACCTTGTCCACAAATGGAGTATATAGCAATGTTCACCTCCATCCTGCTAACCGAAAAGAAGTCCCAAACATGGGGTGGTCAACTTTCTGGCACTGCTGGTGGCACTTGCAATGTCGGATGAACTGGTAGGTGGGCGTGAAGTTTGACTCTCTGCAGTACCTACTTCTACTGAGGTGGTTGTGGTGGATGTAGGTCGCTGTTGGCGAAATATGGAAGCTGGAGGTGGTGTTGGTGGTATCATCAGTGGTGGTGGTATCTGTGCCACATCCCTCACAGCAATTTGGGATTGGGTAATGTCGGTCTCCACTGGGGTGGGACTAATGTCCATGATGACTGGTTCGTCATCATCCTCCTCTTCTACATCTACCACAATAACTCTAAGGCTTTCTGGAGCCTTCCTTTTCCCTAGCCTTGTTTCATGGGCGTGGTGTGTCTCCAACTCAGACTGAGGCGGGATCCAAGTGGTGTCTAGAACATCAGAAGGGGGGCTTGGTGAAGAAGTTGATGGACTAACCCTCCTTTTCCTTGCTGGGGATCTGGAAGACAATGGATCTTCTGAAAGAGTGGCTTGCTCTTCTTCTTCCTCTGCAGGAATCTCGATCTCCTGAACTGCCCCTACTTCGGGAGGAACAACTACTATTGGGGGTGGTTGCGGCTGTTGTTGCCCACTTATCTGAGTTTCCTGCATTGATTGGGTACTACTTTGCGATAACGATAAGTCAATTTCAACATCACAGCTCGTCAACGTTGGACTCGTGATTAGACTGGCTGCCTCTGAGACAGACATGGGCTTGGGCCTAGGTTGGTGGGGTGGGTCCACTGTTGCGGGGGTGCTGCTCCCAGCTTGCTCCCCGGACACCGCTGCTGCAGGCGCAATTTTTGGTTTCCCAAAAAAAGGTCTTGGGCAACATACCGGTCTTGGTAAGTGGCAGTGCCTTCTTCTCACTGGCAACTTTCTTGGTACTGGACCTGGTACCTTTCTTTGGGGCCATCTTGTAGATGTCAGCAGCACGCAGTGGCACAAGTTGAAGAGATGTCTCTGGTCACACGTTACGTGACATGCGCAGCAGGACTTCTGTCTGGCAGTACAATGGGTGATGTCGTCTCCTCCTCTTTTGTGCACCTAAAAGCAAAGAAGCAAGAAGAACATCAGTGAAACGTGGCATTCATTGTTGGGGTTCAATTACTACTAGTACAAACAAACAAATATAATATATAACTTAGTGTGTGGTCACACTTGTTAGTGTTATTAATATTATTACATTTATTAGCTCAGTTATTAAAAAAACATAACAATATAGTGTAGCCATTTGTGAGACTTTCATGGTTGGTGTTCTGTACAGAACACTCAGGAAGGATAGGAAAGAAGAAGAACAACAACAAACATACAAATGTAACGGAACCAGTTTGGCATTGTGCATCACGTGGGATTCCGCATTCAGGGAGCTGCAGCTGACAATGGATAGAAGCAATAAGCCAAGAGGAACAAAGGAAAGACATGCAGGCCTATGGCAAAAGCACACCAACTATCAATCAATCAATCAATCAGACATTTGTAGAGCGCACTACATACCCGCGAGGGTCTCAAGGCACTGGGAGGGAGGGGGGGGCCGCTACTGGTCAAACAGCCAGGTCTTGAGTAGCCTCCTGAAGGTCAGCAGGTCTTGGGTCTGTCGTAGGCTCAGTGGGAGGGTGTTCCAGGTCTTGGCGGCGAGGTGGGGAAGGATCTCCCGCCGGTGGTTGTTCTTCGGATGCGAGGGACGGTGGCGAGTGCGAGGCCGGCGGAGCGGAGCTGGTGGTTGGGGATGTAGAAGGAAAGTCATCGTTTGAGGTAGGCTGGGCCGGTCTTGTGGAGTGCCTTGTGTGCGTGGATGAGGAGCTTGAAGGATATCCTCTTGTTGACGGGGAGCCAGTGCAGGTTTCTCAGGTGGGGGGTGATGTGGCTGTGGCATGGTACGTCGAGGATCAGTCGTGCAGCGGCGTTTTGGATCCATTGCAGTCGTTTGATGAGCTTGTTCGGGGCTCCCGCGTAGAGGGCGTTTCCGTAGTCGAGTCTGCTGCTAACGAGGGCCTGGGTGACTGTTCTTCTTGTATCTGTCGGGATCCACCTGTAGATCTTGCGGAGCATGCGGAGGGTGTTGAAGCAGGAGGAGGAGACGGCGTTGACTTGCTTGGTCATGGAGAGCGTTGAGTCGAGGATGATTCCCAGGTTGCGTGCGTGGTCGGTGGGTGTCGGGGGTGCCCCCACTGCCGTCGGCCACCAGGAGTTGTCCCAGGCTGAGGGGTTGGAGCCGAGGATGAGGACCTCCATCTTGTCCAAGTTCAGCTTCAGTCGGCTGATCTTCATCCAGTCGGCGACGGCCTTCATTCCTTCGTGGAGGTTGGATTTGGCGGTGATGGGGTCCTTGGTGAGGGAGAGGATCAGTTGAGTGTCGTTGGCGTAGGAGATTATGTTGAGGTCGTGCTGTCGGGCGACGTGTGCGAGCGGGGCCATGTAGTTGTTGAACAGTGTCGGGCTGAGGGAAGATCCCTGGGATACGCCGCAGATGATCTCGGAGGCTTCGGATCGGAATGGGGGGAGGCAGACGCTCTGGGTTCTGCCGGAGAGGAAGGAGGTGGTCCATTCCAGAGCCTTGTCTCGGATCCCTACGGCGTGGAGGCGTGCGCGTAGTGTGTGGTGGCAGACGGTGTTGAAGGCGGCGGAGAGGTCCAGGA
Source organism: Calotriton arnoldi (assembly GCA_963921515.1). Lineage (NCBI taxonomy): Eukaryota > Metazoa > Chordata > Amphibia > Caudata > Salamandridae > Calotriton > Calotriton arnoldi. The sequence goes on from CAWUFW010007903.1 coordinate 410,294, forward strand.
GGATGAGGGCTGCGGTCTCACCATTGTCCAGCAGGGTCCTGATGTCGTCGGTGGCGGCGATGAGGGCAGTCTCTGTGCTGTGGTTGCTGCGGAACCCTGACTGGGAAGGGTCCAGGATTCTGTTTTCTTCGAGGTATCGGGTTAGCTGTCTGTTGACGATCTTCTCGATGACCTTGGCCGGGAACGGAAGCAGAGAGATGGGCCGGAAGTTCTTGAGGTCTCTTGGGTCCGCCTTGGGTTTTTTGAGTAGGGCGTTGATCTCAGCAGGTTTCCAGCTCTCTGGGAAGGTCGCGGTCTCGAGGGAGAGATTGATGACGTTGCGCAGATGCGGTGCGATGGAGCTGCTGGCTTTGTTGAAGATGTGGTGCGGGAATGGGTCTGACGGGGAGCCGGAGTGGATTGTGCTACCACCACAAAATGGCCACCAGCCACATGGTCACTCACAACAAGCAGGAGGCCTGGAAAACAATGAACTCAAGCAGGCCTATATGGACACAGACTTTACAAAATGGCCCTGGCCACATGGGGAGGCTCAGCCAAGGCAAATGCTGGCCCACTATTACAAACACACTCACACACTGGCCAGACAAAGGAAGCATGCTAAACAACACAGCTTTAATGCAACAATGCCAAAAACGAAAATCCACAGGGCTAAAAAAGGTTTGCAAGTTACACAACAACCACACACATCCAACAAAGGCATTTATTTAACACACATGGAAAAAAAGTGAAATACCCAAAAAAACACATTTTGCATTTCAATCCAATGCCATCCATGCCCTAAATGATGTTTAAATTCAACAGACACCACAGAAACAGTTGTTTCATGCACCCATGAGTAGCTCTGGGCCTACTGGCTGAAAGGCCTATTGGCAGACTACTGGGCTAGTGATATAATAAATATTGCAAATTGATTTCAAAAGTTGGAAAAAATGTAGTGAACTGTGCAACAGGTTTCCTTTATAAAAGAAGAAAAATTACTTACAAAGAAACAACTAGGCCCCTACTGAAACTACAGGCCACCCACCACAATACATTTTAAAAAAACAATGAAAAGTACAAAAAAGTTTAGGTGCAATGCCCCAATCAAACAAACAACACCAATTTTCAAACTTACTTGTGACATCTCAAATTCAAAAGTCCTCAAATCCAATTATATATGATGCAGCAGACACAAAGAGGGATCCTTCCAGCTCCAAATCCAAATGAAAAGAGGACAGGAGATGGACAAAGCACTGGGAGGAGCCTGCTGGACAGGAACAGGAAGTTGGAGCCTCTGGGGCACTTCCTTCTTCTTTAAAAAAAAAAGTAAAAAAAGAAAAAGGACTCCTTGCGCAAAAAAGTACAGCCAAATTTCAATCTGAGGAGTTTTTTTAATCCAAATCATCATTTCGAGAAGGTTTTGATGCTGCTCTGGAGAGAACCTTCTCCAGATTGCAGATTCTTTATGTTCGGGATTGCGTTCTTCACAAAACTTCAGCCGGAAGTCCAATGGCGCGCCCGAATGACGTGACCATGCGGCCACCTAGCAAATCTTGTGGCGCTCACGAACGGATGCGAAATCTCGTCGGCAATCACTGGCACCCAGTAAGTCGATCCCGCGTACGCGAAAGCACGTTTTGGGTGAGCAAACAAAAAGAAAACTCCACTCTGTTGCGGAGTTTTCCGGCAACTCCGCGTTCTACGCGGAACGCGGAGTTGCCCAAAATCTGCAAACTTTGTAAGCGGAGCGGAGTTTTACGCCCAAGGTTAGTCACACCCAAATGTCCCATAGCATCTTTGTAAGCCCTGGAGGCAAACACCGGACCTTGGTCGGAATGCAGTGAGCTAACTGCTTATTTCCCGATGATAAAAACTCGCAGATCCTTTATAACAGTTTGGGCGACAGCCAACCGCCGTGGACATACCCATAGGAATTGAGAGCAGGAATCCACAGAAACAAAGATATACTTGTAAGCCCCATCTGATAACAATGGCCCAGATAAAAACAAGCTAGTCTTGTCTGAAATCAGTAGAGGTGTCTGTGGTGGACGTGCCACGGTGGAACCCTCCATTTGCTGGCATATGTTGCATTTGAGGACAAAGTCCTTGGTCTGGTTATAGAGACCTGGCCACCAGTAGCATTGCTGCAATAATGAAATTGTAGCAGCTACCCCTGCGTGTGTGGATGCAAGAGCCTTGTGTGCAGCTAGAATGAATCCTAACCAGCGGTCTGAATTACTCTATCCCCCCACTCCAGGAATGTGAGCAAATGGTATGTTTTGCGCATCTAATTTGTAGGAGTACTTGAGTGGAAAGGCTTTCAGCAGGTGGGTGTCATTGCGTGCAGCGTTGACAGCCATCATGATGTTTGTGTCTATTCTCGTACATGAACGAGTAATTGCAGTGACTGCAGCAGTTTGCACTGTTGCTTTTGTGACTTCATCTGCCTTGGAATTCCTAGCAAGGTGTACGCCCACATGTTGATTACTCAATGTGTGGATTACATGAGTCCGTGGCAAACAATCTTTCAGTTTTGCCACCTGTTCCCAAAACCTCTTGTGCCTGATTGTGCACCCTTTGAATCTCTGAATCAATTTTGGCTCCAGTAGGGTAGATATTCATTATGGGACTGGGCACAGTAATACAAATCTCACACTATGAGTGTCAGTATTAGAGCCCTAAGTTCAGCCAAATGAGCAGTGCAGTCACCAAGTGACTGCGTGTAGGTTTTCTCTGGATGGAATTCTCCATCCTGCATGCGCCCCTTTATGGCAGCGCATACTGCTGAATATTGGTGCTTTGTCCTTAATGCAGGCTGTGCAGATCCATCAGTATATATGATGTAATCATATTGATCAAGAGGCATTATTTCATTAGGCAGAAGTTATTCCTGTTTGTATTGCAGAAAGGCTTGTGTTTGTAGAGTAGAGTCAAATCTGTAATCTACATCTTCTGCGGTGAGTGAGTTAGGCCATTGTATCCAACGTGGGTGCAGTGCTTTTGCGTTTGGAACACTTGCTCTTGTGACAGCCTCTAAGGACAATAATATTTTTTCTGTTGGTGCAAAACGCATTGCGGCATTTGTGTGAAATGCGATTTATATGCAATTTGTACAGTTTCACCTACATTAAACGTAGCATAGGTGTACCCTGATGCCCCCGCAACAAAGCAGATCACCAGGTTCGTAGTGTTTACACATGTGTGTAAGTGTTTTGAAGCTAGCATGTCAGCTTGTACTGAAAGTAATATTTGTGTGTGCTCAGTGGTCCAGTGTGTGATTGAGAAATCTGGATGGATCAGGTCGTAGAAAGGATTAACCCATTCGGCATATTCTGGAATGTAAGTTCTGCCAAAATGTATAGATCCCAATATTGATTTAACCTCTTCAACGTAGCTGGAGGTTGTAAGAGCACACACTTCCCTAAGATATGTGTCACAACGCTTTTGACTTCACTTGACAACTCATATTCCAGAAACAGGACAGTGAAGTAGGTAATTATTGATTTTTTTAAAGTATTTTTTTTTAACCTATGTGAGGAAATCCCAGAATTATGTGATCTACTCTTGTCAAGTGTACTGAAAGGTCATCATCCATCAAATATGTGTCATAATTTTTTTTTTAAAGTTCTGTTACTCAAGCTGAGAACAGCCAGGGGCTATTGTTATACCCCTGAGGCAATCAACAGTATTGCCTCTGAGAACCCAGCACACTGAATGCGGTCAAATACCTGCTTTCAGGTGCTATATTTTGGTAGAAAAATCCATTTGAGATATCTAGTGTGGTTTTGTATTTCTTCATCAATATGTTATTCATTAGTGCCGAGCTGGGCACATTTTGTACCGCAAATGTGCAAGTAGCTGTGTTTAAATGTCTGTAATCTAATCATAGACGATATAAATGATCTGGTTTCATCACGAGAAACAGGGAATTATTCATTGAAGAGGTGTGACTTTCTATTACACCCTGGCATTGAAGTTGTTGGAGAATTTCTCTAACTTGTTTTTTAGCCTCATTTTTAATGGGGTATTTTCTTTGAGGTTGTGGGGTCGACCTCAGTGGTATTTCATGATAAGGGGAACCGTCATCCCACCCCACATGGTTGTAGTATAATGCAGGAGTTAGTGCTAATGCAAACTCCTTGACGTATGAATTTTTTACTGATTCTGGGACGAGGTCGGAAAAGGCAGGTAAAATTTCTGTTTCTCCGGTTGGGCAATCCGTCACAAATTCAGATGGGTAATCCTTTTTCGCCAAGAGAATATTGTAGCCAAATGACAAGTCCTCCCAAACGAGAACATTAATATTCATAGGTACGTCCCTCTCCAATTGGAGTTGTATTTTGGATAAACGATGTGGGACGCATACCCTAGAATACACCTGGATATATTTACTCAGCACTATTCTCACCAGACAATCCATTAGGTTCCGGTGAACTATCATGACCTCTACAGCATTGTCCAGTATGGTCACTGCCATTTCCCCGCTCAGGGGTAGTGTCCTCAATATCCGAGTCATGATTGAGTTTGGGTCCAGCTACCTTCTTCTTTTTGAACTGAGGTTTTTGATGTTTTAGGTTAGTCTTCCTGTTTAATGATGTAGTCAGATGAGCATTGTGAGTCCTTCTTCGGTTTAACATATTCCTTCAATCTGCGCTCTGACCGTCCACCTCTCTCCGAACGTTTTTCGGATGACTCCTGAAAGGAACGAGATGATTCGCGTATCAGTATCCTGATACCTGTCAGGCAGTCTAATATTATCATGGTTACACAGGTTTTATCGCTTGGCTTTCTGTTGAGGAGACCCACCCCGCGATTTAGTTTTGTCTTTGTTTCTCTTATCATCCCACTTCATCTATGTAGAAGACTCGGGTGCTTGCTTAGAGTTATCCTTTTCAGAATTACTCTTTAGCTGTGGTTTACCAGGTCTGGCTCCCGAATGATCTCTACTTAATGTTGCATAGGTCTCCTCAATAGTTTTAAGCAATTGGCGCTCCTGTTATGCCGGAGCCAAAGCTCTTGGGCGCCAATGCTGCTGCTTCCCCTTTTATGTTACTTAACATAATGTCAGATACTGCGGCAAAATTGCCCATCAGTTTCATCCCCAAATTCAGGGAAGGTGCTGCGCCATACTCAATTTGGATCTGTTTAAGCACCTCTGGCAAAACAGCTAATGAAGGGTGCCATGTGTTCTGGTATATACTGCATCAAAAGGTGTACCCCAAGTGGTGCAGTCTTCCACAGGGGGAGCCATCCCGATCGGCAAGCAGTTGTTAAAATTCTGTCTGTTCCTGGGGTCCCGTATGGGGAAACACTGCTTTAAGCTGACTTGTCTTTTGTGCAATCCAGAACGGAATCTCCTGCCGTCTGATGGGAACCTTACCCATGACTGCATTTAGTGTTTGTGGGCTGATGCCCGGTGTAGCCAATTGTAGTTGTGCAGCTTGAGCAGTTCACACACAATTTAATGTTAAAGTTTGCTTAACGAACTGTGTCAAACATCTGTATGTTGTCACTAAGTGTTTGCACAGTCTACGCAATTGTACTGCTGATAAATTATCAACATCAGGATGCGGTGTGTTTCGGCTAAGACTGGCCATGTTACTCCCTCATTGCCAAGAGGACCTAGTCTAATATTTTCTGATGTGTGTGGTAGGGCACCATCAAACCAATTTCTGTGTTCAAGGTATGTTAAAGGTATTTCTATTTCTTCATATAGTGTGTAGTAGTTTGGAACTTCATCTTGTGTGTAGTTATGAAATAGCCTTGTTGTGTTGTCTGCTGCTGGGAATGTAATCCATGAATAGAATACCTCTGTCCTGTATGCTTTGTGAGCCTCAATCTCTACCCATATGTGTGAGACCATGTTGTAAATGTTTCTGAGTAACTGCATGTTTGTAGTTCTCAGCAATGTTAAGTGCTGCTGGGTTTTCTGAGTTAGACAAACTGAAATGGAATTCAGAGAGGGTAACGCAATAGTAAAAAATCCCTTGAAAAGTTCAAGCTTGAACAACCTACAGCCAATACATAGGGGTTACCTACTCAGCTGAGTAGGATAGTCCCTACCACCAGGGACGCCTCCGGTCAGGAGTTGTGTTGGGGTCTCTTGGTATGCATGAGAACTACTCAGGTGATCCATTAAATAGGAACCCAATCTACCAACGTTGGCTGCGACATCATACGGTTTCTACTTTCTCAGTAGGAACTGTTTGTTTGGTGGACAACATAAATGTTGGGATGGTGCCACACTGATTCTAGGCACCCTCTCAGGATACTTTGGCCTATAAACCTGCCAGCTCACAGTGCCACCATAAGTACCCCTAAACATAGTAAGGTAACGAATGGTTTGGGCATCCTCAGAACATGAAAACCCTGACTCCCAAAGGAATCGTGGTAACAGATCTAGAACCTTTTTGCTCCATTACTAGTGCTCACTCAGAAAGGTACACAAGAAATACACATGTTTTCAATATTTATTGAATCATTCTGATTCTTGTATAAAATATAGGAACTGCAATGATTAATAGACAGAAGCAGACAAAAGTGATTAGCAATATAAGATCAGTGAAAAGGATAAAACTTTCCACAATCGTGCTAAAACAGTGTGTATATATGCTGGCATATAAGTACTGGGTATAGTGTACTCCTACGCGCTCCTTAACCTAGTTGTCTAGGGTGGGTGTTTTGCCAAGAATCCCCTACTGGATGATCTAACTCACCATTACCTGAAGGCAAGGTATGTAGGTCCCTGTCTTGGTCACAAGTTGGAAATCCCTCCTCGAAGAGGGTAAACAGGAATCAGCTAGGCTGAGACTCCGACACAGCGATGACCTCGCAATGAGAACAGAGTGCTTCTCTAATTTGAGCACGGAAATGCGTGTGTATTTATAATAACATCATCCGTGCTTCCGTGTCGAGGCTTTAGCCGGGCCGACATTGTTTATTGTCTTTGTGATAGCCATGTGGCCTCATGGACGAATAACAAACAACAACATTTGCACAATGTGTGTATAGGCCTTGTATTAAATGTTCAAGGTGTTGTGATAGTGTATTTACGAAGTGTAATTGTGAGCAATGTGGTTTCAGAGAAACAAATCCTTCACTGTCACGCAAGCAAATGTGTGTCAAAAGTAATTGTGTAGAAAAGAAGGCAACTTAAGAAACGTGTACATGTAAAATGGCAGTGTTTTTCCAGGGCCTAGGATAGCCATGTGATATAGAGCCTCCTCACTCTAAACCTTAAACTCGCACACACTATCCTTGCTTCTAGACTCTTGTTTCTATCTACCCAACCAGTCTATTATCTCATTATCTCCTACTCAGGACACTTTTAACACACTAAATACAAATATAAGACAATACATGAAATGCAAGCAAGTAAACAAAACACGGTAAGTGCAGTTAGATTTCATGTAAGTTTGGTTCAATTTGATTATGCTGTTCGGTTGAATCACAAGCTCCAGCGCTGGGCCATACTCTAGCTCGGTAGCCCTCGAGAAATCTTTCCCTTATCTCTGGCACTAGGTCATTTTGTGAAGTCCAGTCTAGCGCCTAACAAAGACGAATCCTGGCACACAATGCACCAGGTGCTGTAAAAGAAACTCAACACTTGGATTAGCGTGTAGAAGTCTAACATGTGTTTAATGCAAACATCACCAGCATACATTCACAATAAATAAGACAACTAACTGAAATGATCAGTCAGCAGGTGCCCGTGGACCCAAGGGTTGCGGTACTGGAATGGGTGTGGGATAACCCCGTCAGCCACAGGAGATACACATCTGTAGCACTGCTGCTGGCAAAGCAGCAGGTGGCGTGTTGTTGGGAACGCGGAAGAACACCTAAATATAAAGCATGGTTGGACTCCCTCATATATTGTAATTAACAACTGGATGTATACACTACAGCTCACCACATCTAGACCCAGGGATATATGGGGCCAACTCAGGACCTTTCTTTCGGCTTCAGCCCCCCAGGATTAGAGCGTTGGGCGAACAGGGGACACACAATCCAAACTACACTGAATCCACCCGTGATATGGCTCAGCCACAGTCTTTCATGTGCAATACTACACCATACCTCCGACACCTTGCATGCAAACAGGAGAGTAATTAAGCAGAATGACACTCTAAACACAAGCTGTCCAGGTGCCCTGGTTATGTGGGTACTCTAAATTTCTTTATTCAACGGGTCCCATACCATGATTAAAAATAATTCACTAGGATGCTAAGTGGAAATTCAATGCATCTCATGCACTCCCATAACCATTATTAGTCTGAACTGGACCTCTGCAATAGTCCTGATAATTATATATATATATCCCAGATCCAGTTGAGCCACCAAGGTGGCAGAGACCTACCTAGGTGACAAGAGACACTAATGTTGAAGCTTGCCACCATTGGGTGGATGAGGTGTCTCTTCTTATTATCTTTAATGTTCCTGTAGGTTAGAGCTCTTGATACGGGAACAAGTCGTCCCTGAGCTTACGCATTCTGTGGTGAAGAGTGCAATTATACTAAAGGCCTTATTATGAATATGGCGGTCCATGGGACCGCCTTATCAACGGTGGCCGTCCGAGCGTTGAGAGCTCGGCGGTCCGACTGCCATATTACGAGTTGGGTGGATTGGCTAAGGGAAGAACGCCACTGGACCGCTGAGACAGCCAGCAGACCGCCGACCACTGGGTTCGCGGTTGGGGAAAGGCAGCCGCCATAAGGTGGTATGAGGGAGATGCACCACCATGCGTATTGTGAGTTGCCTGACCCACAAGCTGACCGCAGCGGTCCAACTGCCTGTTTCAAGGTGGCGGTGATGAAGGATTTGGGGTGCGTGGGCTGCTGGCGGACGCAGACCACCAAGGTAAACATGTGGAAAAACAAAGTCGCAAATGATTTCTAAAATATAACAGCGCATGTTAAGGTATACATGGGCATGTACATTTTCATTGTAAGCATATAAGCATTTAGGCACATAAGTGGGTAAATTCACTTACTTAGGGAGGGCAGAGAGGTATCTTCCTTCCCCCAGAAACAGAGTGAATGGTTCGGGAGGAGCAGGAGAAAAGACATGAACATAGACAATATTAAACTGGGTTTAGGATTTTTCACTGAAATCGACAGTAGCGAAGATGGTTTCATCAACCTATTGAATGCCATTCTAGGTGAACAATTTGTGGAAAGTAGATCGACGAGAAGGGTTTGTCAGAACTGGTTTCACCAAGCTTGACGTTTGATACACATACAACTGTCATGGCTCTCCCTCATCCTGACGTATAACCAAAAGCTAGGCTGACAAAGCTAGGCTTACAAAACTCTACTTTGGGGAATTGCCATTGTGAGTAAAAGCCATTTCCACTAAAATCCTATGATTCTTATAGAAAAAAGTATGCTGGACTCTGATTGGAAACTTAGGGCCCGATTATGACTTTGGCAGTGTTGGAGTGGGCCACCATGCCAGTGCCCTGCTCCAAGGCCGCCACAGTCATCCGCACACCGCCGGCCAGATTACGAATTAAAAACCGGTGGGCGGTCCTGCAGTGGTGGTCCCACTGCGGGGCCTTTGTAAGGCTCATAGCAGAGCCTTAGTGCAGGAACAGGGGGATGCAGAAAGACAGGGGGGCACACCATGTGCCCCCCTGCATGCATCCCCTAGCCCTCAGGACCCGGGGGGCCCTGTAGGGCCTCCTTAGTTTCCTCACCGCCACACTTCTTATAGCAGGCTCACCGCCATAACAACTGTGGCAGTGAGGAAACTTGTAACATGCTTGGAGGTGCTGCAGCGGCACTACCAAGCATTTTGTGAACCTCAGTCCACTGCACCACCGCTGGGGATCTGGGATCCCTGGTGGTTGCAGCAGTCCTCTGACAGCCGACCACCAAACTCCTAATAGGGCAGTTGGACTGCCAGTGAGACTGTAGCCACACCGCCACCGATGCGCCACCCCAGGTTTGGCAGTCCACGGACCGCCAAACTCGGAATCATCCCCTTAGATCTTGTGTGCATTAAAAAAATTAAAAACTTCTTACAATACCTACAATTTTAGGGATTGTAAGAGTAACTATTTCTTTGTAAAAAAAATGGAATAGAGGTATCGAAAGAGAATGTAGGGCCAGATGTACTATGATAGTAGTCACAAAATCGAGGTTGTAAATTGCCTACTAAACATTTGGACCATGATTTTATTTCATAACTGGCTAACAGCTAAAAGGTTGGGTCACAAAATAACAAATCACAGGGGGTCACAGAAGGACCTGCCTAATTAAGATTCATTAGGCAGGTCACAGTTTGTGACCCACTGTAATTGGCTACAGTCACTGGGATGGTGGTTTCCAAGGGACAGCGAACTAACATACCTGTGATTGAATTCCAAAATGGAAATGTTTCTTTTAAAAGCAGCCCGAGCTCCTGTCTACTTCAACTGAAGTTATCACTGCGATTTGCAAGGGGTCCAATCAGGACCCTTTCCCAAGCTTGGGAGTCGGTAACTGATCAGTAGTTTGCAACTGGAGTTACGGTCGCAAACCATCAATACATAGGCCGCAACTTGAAAGAAACACCCCAGCACACCCTTCCAAATTGCGGCTCGATAGTGATATCTAAACCCATTTTGCAATTTGGAGAAACTGGAGTTTGTAGTATGCAAACGGTGTTTTATCAAATTAGTTTGTGACCACAAAAATCCTTTGTACATCTGGCCCGTGAAGAGAAAAAAAGAGAAAGTGTGAGTAAAGCAGTTTCAAGGGGAACCCTCTTGTAAAAGAAATAAATACAGAGGATGGGGGTATGAGGTGACAGCGTTAGAGGGAGCAAGGGGGATATCCCCCTCCCAGAAAAAAGAGACTACGGTTCAGGAGGAGCAGGAGAGACGAAAATAACACTGAGAACATCACACTGGGTTTCCGTTTTTCGCTGAGAGGGACAGTCACCAAGTTGGTTTAGTCAACTTATTGATTGCCATGCTAGGTGAAACATTTATGAAAACTGGTTCGACAAAAAGGATTGGTCGGAACTGGTTTCACCAAGTTTGATTTTCATCCAATATACATAAAACCGCTTCTCAAAAAATACTTATTCATAAGGGAGAATGCTAATAAAACCAGACTTAGGACTAGGGTGACCAACCGTCCATAAATTTCACGGACCGTCCGTGATTTGGATCTCATATCCGTTGTCCGCGATGATCCCTTTTATGGACGCATTTTGTCCGTAATTTTGGGCATCCCCGGCGAGAAGCCTCAACTCCCTGATGGGGCCGCCTCGCACTCATCCTCTGGGCACAAGAGCAGCAGCAACCCCACCCATTGCCATTCTGTCTGCCGGCTGATTGCCACATACAGAATGATAATGGGCCAGTCTGGGCTGTTAAAGCATGTGGTGGGCCTCCTCCTGCCTCAGTCAAAGGCAGGGCATTCTGTTTTAACAGTACATAAAGAACAATGTTGCACCTCACCAGATGAAAGAAATGTACAGAATCGAGTTCATGAAAAGAAGCCAGCGAAAGAAGTTAAAAAGAAGGGGTTATAGTTCTTTCACAGTCTCATCATTTTAGAACTGAAGCACTTTCAATATTATATACAAAGAAGCCATAGTTGCTGCTTTTTTTTTTTTATGCAACTAACAACCATTGACAAAGCCAATAGTTCTGGCTTGTTGTAGGTGTAATGTATTATATGTCTGGATGCAATGACAGAAGTAGCAGAATACCAGTCGGGCAGCATGTTGAAATGTAAATGTTATGCACTCATTGTGCTTACATATTGCTCTATATAAAGTTAGCATTCGCAGCACCATTTTTAGTTGAGCCGTCATTTTGAACCAAGAACGAAACTAACATCTGTCTCACTCTGTCTGCCTCAAAAGCAGCTGCGATATTGTTTTCTTTTTTGTATTTCTCCAAGGTTGAGCTTCGCTGTACTAATGAATAGACTGTTTTTGTCATCACATACCTTTCCCGCTAGATAGGCCTCCTCCCACCCTTAGACCGGTTGGGCGCAGGCAGAGTAACCTTGACGCTGAGATAGTATGAACCCGGTCCCAGGATTGCAACTCATCCTTCAGTACCTCCTTTGTTCATCAGCTACCAACTGGAAATTTCCAGTCTGGGCGTGTCTTTAGTGGTTCTGGAGATGTACATTATGTGTTACCATGTTGGCAGAAGTCAGACCGCCGTAACCGCCGTGACCGGTCCGTGTTTAGAGCAGGAGACTCGCAGTTTTTCCACTGAACTGCCAGATACTGAGCTGTAAAGCATCCTGGAAGCCTCTTAAAATGAACTGAAAAATAGTGGCCCGGATCTTCCATCCCATTCTGCACCAAGGGAGGAGCCCGATAGAAGGTCTCCGAGAGGACTTAATGAGCATCCTTTACAAATGGGAGCCGATTCGTTTAACCATTGCAGTTTGTGCAATATCAGCCAATAATACTGCGGACATATGCGGAACGTGATTACCGGCTTTGTTTGGCTAAAGATAACCCCTGGTTTCTCCATTTGAGATTCATTTTTATATTTATCGTGGTCTTGAGGAAGGTGGTTCTTCCACTGAAACGCGCGTAGACCAGCAATACATATGAGGAGTGGTCCTTGAGAGACAGATTCATCAGAAGTGCTTGATGGATGTGATTCAAAATCACCAACAATTATAGAACTTGTCCCTATTAGATTTATATTGGATCCCTCATATGGTTGAATCTCTCTTTTTATGTATGAGTGTAGGTCGAATGAGTAGGTTTGAATGGTAAGAATGATTTGTTGAAGGTTTTTTGTGGGGTTATGTGTTCATTTTTCTAAAGGATTTATACTGCATTATATACAATTTTTGATCAAATGTATGTACAGATAATGATAAATGTATTCTTTTAAACTATTTGTATAAAGAAAAAATAACAAAAGAAACTCTCTTTTTTGTCTAAAGAAAATATCTTAGAGGTTTAATAAAATAAACAACAAAATTAATTCTGTGATTGATTGTTCTGTTCAATATTGATGTTGGGTTTGTGGCAAATTTGAGCCTATCATGGTCACATTTAAAAAATATAGGTCAGACTAGAGGTTTTCTTTGTTAGCTATTTTGTTTCCCTCCTCTTGGACCTGAAAGCAACTAGGGGGTGCCTTTTTTCCATAGCTTAGAAGTCAGTCTCTCTGCAGCAATCTAAGGAGGCTGGTCAGACCGGACTCCACTTGAGTGTACTCCTAATAAATACTTTTGGTTTGTATTCTCTACTGTCTGACCGACTCCTCATTTGTATAGAAGGCTGAGAGGTGGTCGTGAGTGACCCGGGTAACCCTAATCGGGTCACTTCCTTCATTTGGCGCCCGAACAGGGACTCCATCGGGTGACCCATCCTTGCCTGCGGACAGGTGAGGAGGTCGGGCCATGTCGGGTCGGACGGGCGGACTGGGGATCCCTGCACGAAAGAGTCTTGCACTCACAGCTGCCCCGTCTGTCTGACCGGGCAGTGCCTCGTCCAGTAATCATCCCGACTGGGGTCCTGAACGGCGAAACCCTTGGATCTTACCGTTTGGTCCGAAGAGTTGGCAGTGGAGAATAAACTCATTCAACCTGTGTGCACCAGGTGAGTTTGTTTTGGTTCTTTGTGAATATGGCACCATTTTGAATTGCATTTGAACGGTCTGAGGACCGATTTTGGACAAGTGCTTGAATTTGTTTGAGTTCTTTATGAACATGGTACCACTTTGACTTGTATTTGATGAGGTCTGAGGACCGACTTTGGTAAAGGTATTTGCAAATATCTGCTAGGCATAGGTAGTGAACTTGTTTTTTGTGAAAATGCCTTGTTTGAGTAAATTGTTTTGTTTGGGCTGTCGTTGTTGTTCTACTGATGCTGAATTGGAAGAAAGTCTGCCGGCGCCTCCAGAAGGCACTCCAAATGTTAACATGTACGTCAAACATGGCATTGGCCCTATTATGTTTAGTACGTTATGGCACAAATATACAAGGGACAATGTCGAGTTGCAGTGGCCGTTGACAGGCACTTTTAATGAACAGAAAATTAATTTCCTGCAGGAATTTTTTTTTGCGAAAAGGAGTAGGCAGTTGATGTTTGATTCCCTCATAACATGGCAAAAGGAGGCTAAACCGAGACGAATGAAAGCAGAGAAAGAGTCCCGGAAGGGGAGAATGCAGACATTGACTCAAAAAGCTGCAGGGCACGATAGAGAGAAAATAGAAAAAGGAATAGAGTGTGCTGATAGGAAATTTCGATTACAATGTGAAAAGTCTTATGTTGCTCGAGAGGAAAATGACGCATTTGTGGAGGAATTGTTAGATGCTCGACCTCCACCTCCATATGCCCCGCAGAGAATATACCCTGCCATACCCCAACCCCAGTCATCAGTTCCTTCTGTCTCTGCTGCTTCTGTTTCTTCTGTTATCGGTTACGCTGTTTCGGCCACTGCGCCTCCTCCCCTTTCTTTGACTTCGCCTTCTACGGCTACGATGACTGCCAGTCTCCCTGATACGCCTATTGTTTCGGCATCTCTCTCTCCAGCCCCTACACCTACGACGCAGCCGGCAGCGATGTTGTTGCCCGTTACTTCTGTTGCTACTCCTCCCCTGTTATTCCATCCCCCGCATTACTGAGCAGCGGAACGCCCGTACATGGACTAGGGGATGGAGACTGGGCGACAGCTAGGGAGCGACTAGGGCGGATATTGATCCGATCCGATGTGGGAGATGAAGAGAAAAGGGTGGTAGCCAATCAGGCCGCTCAGTGGGCTCGTAACCCCATTTACAGTGTGGAAGATGTGTTCAGGGTGATGAAAGATTATGAGCCATTTGTGCAGCAGCATGCTCTTAAGCACATGTCGGCTACCTTGATTGGACGGTGGGAACAGTCTTTCAATGATGTAGCACCCCAGATTATTTATAATATTAGGGATCATGTATATGCTGCTGATATGGCACCTGGTGAGGTTTTTAGTAATGTTGCGACGCTGGTCGCTTATCGAGGTAGGCTGCTCGAGAAAAGCCCAAAGATGGTATCCCAGTTTCCGATGAGGGAAGTCCACCCCATATATCACCCTGAACTACCAGAGCTGCGGGATCAGCAGAATACTGTTATTAGACAAAGAGTAGAGGTCCGTTTCCAAGAGCAATGGGTTTATACTCCATGGAAAAGGAGTGAGGTTTTGTCCCTTAAGACTCAGTTACCCGACCCTAGGAAAAATCCTACTGCCTATAATAACGAATTGACTGAGGCTGCTTCATCGACAGTGATGACTCTTGCGGATATTGAAATGTTCTTTGGGTTACTGGTGCCGTTGATATTTGGAGACAGGTGCACACACAGGATCATGTTGTGGAATTGGGTGGTACCTGGGATCAGATTAAAGCATGGGACCAGGAGAGGAAGCCTGGTGAGAAGCCTAAGGCCTACTAAGCTTTACCTGGCCGAATTATTACGTATATGCATTCTCTTATTCCACCGAGAAGGGTAGATTGGGACAAGTTAACGGCATGTCGGCAGAAGAAAGATGAAAGTGTGTCTGATTTTTTCACTCGGTTTGAAGGCGTGTTTTGGGATTTTAGCGGCCAGGATTTGTCGGGGGGAGGGGGGTGTACGACTGTTCGTTAATAGATTTGTTACAAACCTGCTTCCTGAGATCGCAACTCGGCTGCAGGCCTCGGAGAGCACTTGGACTACCTCCTCCCCTTCTGTAATTCTGAGTATGGCACAGTATTATGAGCACAGGGAAAATGAGGAGAAGGAGAAGGTGGAAAAAAAGCATAAAGAATTGAAGACAAAGGCTTCTCGAGGGAATGGTAGAGGACGTGGTGGTATGGCCCGACAGCTTCCTCGTGCAGGCGGGAATACTACGTCTGTGGGGCCGAACCAGTGTGCATACTGTAAGGAAGAGGGACACTGGCACAGCGAGTGTCCTGTGCTTTTGTAGACGGTGGCAGACCCAAGGGGACGAGGATCTCGTGGACGGGGTCGCGGAGACGGTGGCCGGGACAGAGTTCAGTCAGTTGGGACTTCGCAGGGTCACGCTGACATGAACTACTTTGACGACCCTAAGGGCAAGCAGTACTACCACGATGATTATGACATAGACAAGGTGACAGGAATGTCTCACAGCTAGGACAGCCAGGGACAGAGTGAGGGACCAGTTCAGATACCTGTAGATCAGCTCGGTCCTTACATTACTGCAGATTTACATGGCTCAGCTAAGGAATTTTTGGTGGATACAGGTGCAATGAATAGCTCTATTTCTCGTTCGCTGGTCCCTAGGGCAGCTCTGTCTGGTCATAACAATGTTTCGGAAGGATTTTCTGGTGTACCGGTTGTGAGCCCCATTTCAAAACCCCTTACATTGACTATAGGTCCTTTTACGGTAGATTCGCCATTTTTGTTTACATCTAATTGCGGCGAAAATTTGATGGGCTTAGATTTATTAAAGAAGTTGCATGCAACCATTTATTGTTCCCCCGGAAGGTGTCTACATGACAATGGGTCCGAATGTGGTCAGCACTAGGCAGTGTCTGTCCAAAGATGCTCCCCTTCCTCCTGAATTTAAGGACGTGCCACCCACGTTGTGGGCAACGGGTGACGCGAACGTAGGACTATTGCAGATACCCCAAGTTTCCATTAAAATTAAAGATAATGCCATATTCCTCAGTACAAAATACCGCAAGCGTGGGAACGAGCCTTGTTATATACAGGATCTGATTGCGTCAGGAGATGTTGAAGAGATGTCTGCTAATGTGTGTAATAGCCCTATTCTTCCCATTCTTAAAAGGGCACCTTCTGGTTTGTCTGATGATCATCCTGATGTTTATCATTTTGTGATTGACTTGCACGAAATTAATAAAATAGTGGTTCCTCAGTTCCCAGTGGTCCCTGACATTACTGCTCTTCTGACGATGATTCCTTCCTCTGCTAAATTCTTTTCTGTCATTGATCTGAAAAATGCATTCTTCAGTATTCCGATCCATCCAGACAGCAGGTGCTTGTTCGGTTTTACAATCGCTGGCAGAAGCTTTAGATTCTGTCGAGCTCCTCAGGGCTATACTGAGAGCCCTAGTATATACAGTCAGGCTTTGAAAGCACAATTGGACTCTCTCACGCTTCCTTCAGGTAATGTATTGCTCCAATATGTAGATGACCTTCTCATCACCTCGGATACTGAAAAGGGTTGCAAAGACAATACGGTTAAATTGCTGTTGCATTTGGCACACCATGGACATAAAGTGTCCCTTTCCAAATTTCAATATTGTGGACAGGAGGTCACCTACTTAGGTCACCTACTGTCGAAGGAGGGTAGGAGATTGACCCCTGAGCGCATCAGTACCATTGTAAAAATGCCTATCCCTAAAACTCAGAGGGATGTGCACGCTTTTATTGGCATTACTTCCTATTGTCGCCAATGGATCCATAACTACTCGTTACTAACAAAACCCCTGCTGGCATTAACCACTAAAGATGTGCATGAACCCTTGCCTTGAAAGCCTGAATGTCAGCAGCCTTTTGAGCAACTAAAAGTTGTGCTTTGCTCTGCGCCTGTGCTTGGTACGCCTGACTATGCAAAGCCGTTCGTGCTGTATGTACACGAGACGGCTGGCTGTGCACTCTCTGTCTTAACACATGCCTTTGGAGGTAAGCAACGACTGTGTGCTTATTTTTCTGCTCTTCTTGACCCTGTCGCAAGAGCCCTCCCAAGCTGTCTAAGAGCGGTCGCGGCTGTGGCCGTCTCTGTAAGGCAATCGGCTGGGCTCGTACTTGATACTGACATCACAGTCATGGTCCCCCATGCTGTGGATAACCTTTTGAACAAGACCAAGACGCAGCACCTCACCAGTGCACGTCTAACCGGTTATGAGCTAACTCTCTTTGCACCACATGTCACGATTAAAAGATGTGCCACTCTGAACCCAGCCACGTTACTACCCCTCCCTTCTGAGAGTGAGGAAATTGACATACATGATTTCATTTTTCGGACTGAGGAAGAGACGAAGGGACGGGTAGACTTGACTGATGTTCCCTTATCTGACCCTCAAGGGGAACTATATGTTGATGGCTCTTGTTTCAAATTACCAGATAGCACCACCACTGCAGCATATGCAATAACTACACTGTACACGGTAGTTGAGACGTCACGAGTTCCCTTTCAGGCTGCAAAGCTTGTTGCCCTTATTCGAGCCTGTGAGTTGAATGAGGGACTGGCTGTCAATGTCTATACTGACAGTCAGTACGCCTTCGGAGTCGCCCATAATTTTGGATGGCTCTGGGCAGAGAGAGGGTTTTTCACTTCCCATGGGATGAAGATCCAACATGGTCCCCTCATACACAGGCTTTTATTGGCTTTGACACTCCCCAAGAAATTAGCAATAGTAAAGAGCAGCGCCCACAAGACAATTACTGACAATGTGGGTAAGGGGAACGCATTTACAGACCAGATAGCTAAGGAGACAGCCCGAACGAAGATGAAAAGGATGCTTGTAGCAGGTCCAGCTAGGTGGGTGCCCGAGGTCGCCATGTTTGAGGATAGGCTGGAAAATGTCAAGGAGATACAGAGTGAGGCAACGATTGAGGAATTAGCGATATGGCAGGAAAGCACAGCACGTTTGGATGAGGAGGGGTGTTGGACTGATAAGTCAGGGAAGCAGAGATGGATGCTTCCAGATGCATATGTTCTCCCCGTAGTCACCATGGCACATGGGCCAGCTCATATCAGTGCTAAGGGGATTTGTAAGTTGCTAGACTCTGTATGGCAAAATGATAATATCCCAAAGACTGCTGCTCATTTGGTCAAATATTGTATGGTGTGCATGATGCACAATCCTGGATACGCCACCTGGTAATTTTGCACCTCCCACTTTCCCTTTTGAGGTCCTTCAGATAGATTATATATAGGGCTCCTGGTTTTATGGTATTTATTTTTTTCACATTTCTGTCTGTATTTACCCATATTTATTTTTGGGCTATCTTATTGGTATTTATCCATATTTATTTTGTGTTTTGAGACTAAAATGGAGACCAAAATGATAGATTTCCACATTTATTTAACTCTACACGTGCACTCATACGTGGATCCCTGTCACTTTTTAGCAAATAAAGAAGCTACATATAACATAGCACTACACCCACAGGTACATATTAGCATTATAATAGTAATATATGTTAACCTATGCCTGAATTTAACACACTATGCTAACTATCTCTTCAGCTTTTGCCTGGAGTTCATGAAAGACAGCATGGAGAGTCTCTCACAAGAAGCACAATTTTCAGTATTTTTCCACTTTTCAAAATATATACAGACAGGAAAAACATTGTTTTCTGTCTGTATTTATCTGTAAAAATCAGTAAAAACGGAAAACTGGAGGCCTTAATTATATAGAAATGAATCGAGTCAAGAATTTGAAATATGTGTTGGTGGTTGTTTGTGCATTTAGTAAATGGGTTGAGACCTATCCCACGAAAGAGAACACAGCCATAGCGACTGCAAAAGTACTCCTGAAGGAGTTCTTTCCTCGCTTCGGCTTGCCCCGTTTAATTTGGAGTGACAATGGAAGCCACTTTAACGCTAAAGTGATTCAGTTAGTTTGCGAGGGACTACATATCAGACAAAAATGTCATGCTGCAAATCACCTTCAGTCTGCAGGTTTGGTTGAGAAGTACAATGATACTCTCAAACTGAAACTGGCAAAGATTCAGTAAGCACAGGGTTGCAGTGGCCATATGCTTTACCATTAGCCCTTTTGTCCACAAGAACAACAGAGCAGTCTAGGACAGGACTGTCCCCCTACGAGGTCGTGTTCAGGCGCCCGGCAAATGTCTGGGGCGTCCCACGTCCTCGTAGGTTTTATGAAATTGAATAGCCTCTGTTAGTGGACTATCAGTATGAGTTAACTAAAAGTCTGCGTTCTATTCACCAACAGATCCAGGATTCCCTCCCGCCAGTACCTGAGGGGCCAAGACATGACATTCGGCCTGGTGACTATATATTAATCCGAAATTTCCAGAGAAAGAAGAACTTGGAGCCGAGGTGGAAGGGGCCAGTCCAGGTGCTCCTTGCCACCCACACTGCAGTCAAGGTCACTGGCCGAAAGAACTGGATTCATAGTCAACACTGCCGCAAAGTGCTTCTACCATACCTTATGATCAGTGGGTCAGAGATGGAGTAGGGGACTCGGAGTGGGAGCACATTATGTGTTACCATGTTGGCAGAAGTCAGTCCCTCTGCAGCAATCTAAGGAGGCTGGTCAGACCGGACTCCACTCGAGTGTACTCCTAATAAATACTTTTGGTTTGTATTCTCTACTGTCTGACCGACTCCTCATTTGTATAGAAGGCTGAGAGGTGGTCGTGAGTGACCCGGGTAACCCTAATCGGGTCACTTCCTTCAAGCACACCATGCTAAGCACAGATATTTAGCTACTGTGTTTAAGCCACGCCCTTAATTACATCAGGCACGCCCTTTGTAGAGACCCCCAAGTTTTTTCAACCCACTTAAAGCCCTGGGAACAACACCATGTCACAGTCACCTCACGTCCTGGCACTGTTCATCATGCATGACTCATGACTTCCAAGTTTTCAGACTGCCTATGTTCAGGGGCATGGTGAACTCTCCCCCGCCCCACCCCTTGCTTTAGGAACTACAGCGAGGGTGGGATTCTTGATGGGCCTCTTTTGTGTGCAACTCTGCAGACAAAGGCTCAGCTCATAATAAATGTAAAAAGGTGGGTGAGTAAGTAAGTGAAGGAATGGGTGAATGGCTGGCTGGATTAGTGAAAGGATGAATGGATGAGTGAAAGGGTGAATGGATGGATAATGAGAGAAAGGATTGATAGATGAGTTAGTTGAAGGATGGATGAGAGAAAGGTTAAATAAATAGATGTATAAGTGGAATGGTGGATGTATGGGTGGAATGGTGGATGTATGGGTAAAAGGGTGGATGGATGGGTAAAAGGGTGAATGGATGGGTAAAAGGGTGGATGAGTGAAAGGATGGATAGGTGAGTGAAAGGGTGGATGATGGGCGAGTGAATGGGTGGATGGATGAGTGAAATGATGGATGGATTGATGAATTAATAAGTGAAAGGGTGAATGGATGGACGGATGAGTGAAAGGGTGGATGTAAGAATGGATGAGTGAGTGAAAGGGAGGCTAGATGGGCAAAAGAATGGATCGCTGAGTGAAAGGGTGGATGGAAGGATGAGGGAGAGGATGGATGGATGAGTGAAAGGAAGGATGAGTGATAGGGTCAATGGATGGATTCATGAGTGGATGGATGGGTGCGTGGATGGGTGGGTGAAGGGATGACTAAGTGATAGGGGGATGGAGAGAGAAAGGGAGGATGGATGGATGAGTGAAAGTATTGATGGATGATTGACAGGATGATGGGCGAATGGGTGTATGGATGAGTGAAAAGAAGGATTTAAGGATGGATGAGTGAAAGGGAGGGTGAAGAGCTGGAAGAAAGGATGGATGGATGAGTGAAATGGTGAATGGATGGACAAATGGATGGATGAGTGACTGGGTGAATGGATGGATGGATGAGTAAGTGAAAGGATGGCTGGATGGGTGAAAGGGTAAATGGTTGGATGGATGAGTGAATGGATGGATGGGTGGAAGTGTGCATGGATGGATGAGTGAAAGGGTGGATGGAGAAATGGATAAGGGAAATGATGGATGGAAGATAGATGATGGATAGGTTTGGAAATGGTTAAATAGGTTTGGATATGGATGGGCACACAGATGGAAGGACAGAATGAATGGTGAAAGACTGAATGATGGATGAAAGAATGAATGGATGTCACACCCCCGGGTGACACAACCCGCCATCCCAAACCGACACTTGACGTCAGGTAGCAAGCGCGGAACTCAGGCTTGAAATGCTCCTTCCTCCTGCCAAACAAGCAGAAACTAATCCCTTGTACAGCACCGTGGTACCACAAGAGACGTTCCGCTGTTGTGCCGCTGGGCGGCGCTGCTCCCATGCCACCGGGAAACAGCATGAGCAGCCCTGCACTTGCCCCAAGGCCATGAGAGATGCATGAGGGCACGCCTCTGTTCAGCCCTTCTGTGGGGAAAGGTGGGCACGACAACATAACCTGCACTAGCAGACAACAGCACCGACGTGACTCGAGTCCCTGCCACCACAATTTCTTTTTTCTTTTAAATCTTTGCACCCCTAAGAATATTGCATCTGGGGCAACCGTCCCTGTAGCCCCGCCCACGCTACACCACTGCCTACCAGTATGGATGACATCTGGCTCTTACACCTTGTAGCCCTCAATGTCTTAAGTAACATTTCCAATACATTGACTTTCACATTTATGAGTCATTGTCTCTATACAATATGTGTGTGATGTAACGCACTCCGACACCCTGCCGTACATACTTCAGATGAGTAGCACTATAAAAGAAATTAAATACACATGAGAGAGGGCCTATGTGAAGATGAGGGGCACCATTGCAGAGTGGTAGCAAGGCCGGACTGGCCGTACCCGCATCAGGCGTTTCCCTGGGAGGCTGGAAGGATGGGGGAGGTTTTGTTACTGGGGGCTGGCACTGCAAAGTTCCTTGTATATACAGCAGTTTTCAGGCAACAATAAAAGTGTCATGATAACTCTGGCGACTAATGTACCTGCTGGAGAGAGATGGGAGTTTTGTTTAGTGGCAGTTTTGAATCATCTAAGGTAGCACATAGGGTTAATATGTCTGAATGTGTACCATACATATCAAAGAACAGTATTTTATGTGCGGAGCTCAGTGGGTTACTGCTTTTGTCACTGAGATTCTTTAGTTACTGTGCAGTTCATAAGTTATATACGTAATCTAGCACAGTGAGCTATGAACTGCTATCAAAGAGCTGCATGGTACAGGTTAAAAAGTTACATTTTCTTCTCAGTTTTTCATTATCCTGATGTTGCTAAAAAGGTTTGTTTGGCTAGTAATAAGCTCTTATCATTCAAGTCAACGCTAACTACTGTGTTATGTTCTGAATCCTGAGTTTGAGCTTCTTAAGACCAACCACTCTTACAAAATGCATACCAGTATGGGTGATGTGCATCCTACACCTTGTAGTCCCCGTTGCCATATGTAACATTTTCTATACACTGATTTACACAGGTATGATTCACTGTCTCTGTATGTATGTGTGATGTAAAGTGCTCTGGCACCCTACACTGGTATGAGAGGCACTAAAAAACAAATTAAATGCATGTGAGAGAGTCACTGTTGGCAATATCGAGGGAATCATTGAAGAGCCCCATCAAAGATTGTCGTACCCTGTGCATAGTAAAGTCATCATTTACTATGCTTTAGAAGCTAATACAATTGAAATATAATGACAAATGTGTTGTAGAATGCACCATGTTTTCACAAATTGTCTTGGGGGTGGGAAAACAAAGGCTGTAAACTGTGAGTTTGTTTGTAACACTTAACTTTTAAATATCTGCAATTGAACTGTGTAAATGTTTCAAAACATATCAGCAGTTAGGAAACCACAAATGGACCATGTTTGTAATTCAGAAGTGTGCTGGAAACAGAGTTTTAATAGGATCAAAACAATCAAGACACTTTACTTGGTGATGTTCAAATGATACATATTTACCAAAACCACATTTCCACACATTAGTATTTGTGCGCTATATCGTTTTATCAGTGAAACTGCATGTTGGCATTTTGCTTCCATTGAATAGAAAATGTTCTGTATGTAAAAGACAGTGCCTCCTTTTGCCCCACAATTATGCCATAACAGTGTATACAGTTTCTAGTCTTTAGCACACTTCTGTGCATCAATGAAAATCTGCAGTTTACAGCTCACAGAAATTAAACAGCCCAAGTAGTATACTATTTCCAATATACAGGTAAAATAAGGAGGGCTGATATATGGCTAGCCATTAGCCAGGTCATTATATAGTAATGTCAACTCCTATCTAACCACTCTGACCCACAATAATACCATAACGCTCAGCAGTATGCAGCCAATTATAGCTCATGCAGGCTGATTAATAACTCCCTTTTCCTGCTTAATGCTCTTACCCTCACACAAGATCTGTCCGCTATGGGTCTTATCCATTACTCAGTACTGTACCAGCCTCTATGCCAGTCATCACCAGCTGAACAGAAATGGAATGCTTGAAGTTATCTGACACATAAAGCTGACAACTCGGAGGACTGCACTCTAGTCCAGCACTGCAGGTCCCAATTAGCTGCATCCTATGCGTGCCGCTTTACATCTCACAATATATATATATTTAGACAACAAGGGAACCCCAGTATTATGACCAGGGGTAAATACGTATATGGTAAAGACAAAGGTCAAGGAGAGCGCTTAGGTCCTCGTGTAGCCTAGGCTACTGAATTATTTTTAGGCAGCATTAATCAGATAGCACAAGGTAGTGTAGTCCAGGCGGGACTAATTACGCAATAGATGCTGGGACACAAAGTAGATATGGTATCACATTTATTAACGGCATAAATGGAGTATCATAACATAATTGCATAATAATAGTTCTGGTGCTCACACATAGAAGTGAAAGTGCGTGAAGTGAGGAGTGTTTGTGACATTAAAACTTTACATCGCATTGAAAACAACAACGTAAAAACTCCTAAGTAATTAGTTGCAGTAATGGAGTTTTAAGTTGTATAGGTCTAACAACTTAAAACTCCATTACTGCAACTAATTACTTAGGAGTTTTTACGTTGTTGTTTTCAATGCGATGTAAAGTTTTAATGTCACAAACACTCCTCACTTCACGCACTTTCACTTCTATGTGTGAGCACCAGAACTATTATTATGCAATTATGTTATGATACTCCATTTATGCCGTTAATAAATGTGATACCATATCTACTTTGTGTCCCAGCATATATTGCGTAATTAGTCCCGCCTGGACTACACTACCTTGTGCTATCTGATTAATGCTGCCTAAAAATAATTCAGTAGCCTAGGCTACACGAGGACCTAAGCGGCCTCTCCTTGACCTTTGTCTTTACCATATATTTACATCTCACAATGGCACTGATGTGTCTGTAAAACGTAACTTTTGTCCTGAATTTTGACCTTCCGTCCTGAATTTTTGTCCTGAATTTTGAACCTTTGTCCTGAATTTTTACACTCACGTACTGAATTTGCACTCATGCCAGTTGGTCACCCTACTTAGGACTAGAAAGATAAAGTGTGATCTGAAGGCAACAGAGAAACAGATGTGTTGAACAAGAAGCCGTTGAACTTGACTACGGAAGCCATGAAGGCAGAGGTGCGAGAAGCAGACCAGTCACTCAAAATATGAGATTTTCACCAAAATGTAATTGGTGTATATTGTCAGTCGGAAATGCAACAGAAACGCACCAGCACAATGAGCTGGGAAAAATCTTTCAGCTTGTGCCTCTTAAGAACAGATGTTCATAGAAATCCTTTGTTACATTTACATCACATGTAAATTAGAATGGAAAATAACTATCACCGACAAAATGTGTGAAACGAGCGAAGCAAGAACTTGTGATTCTCTTTGTCATGTTAAAACAGTACTAAACAACTTTGAATCATACATTCCGCCCAGATTAAAGAGTGGCTACACATTTCTTTTTATTTTGAAATATGTGTGAAAGTTGTTTATAAAAAACAGGTGTTCGAGCATTCTAAAAAGAGCAGTTGTGACTCACGACAGGAGCAGAGTACCCTAAAATTGTAACCCCTTCCAGTGTGTTTTGCACAGCTTAGGATAACAGTTTAGAGCTATTGTTTTACAAGTAGCTCCTGTTCTCATGACAACGTGATATCAATTTGTATTTTCATAACAATACTGAAGCCATAAAGTATATACCACAGGAGGCCATTTTATATAAAACATATACAGGAAACATGCACTTAAAAAGAAAATAAGTTGCTTTATGTCAAATTGAACTTGAATTAACACAGTTCACGTGTATGAAAAATATTCAGAAAGCACATATGCAGCAACGCTTTAAGAGATGCCAAAGTAAAATGAATTGTATTTCATTTTCAAAAATATTGTATTAGCCTATTTTCAGTTCAAATACTTCCGAGACCTATCTGGACCTTTTGTTATGAACATGCACATTGAACTTTGTTGGACAATTGCCTTTTCTGCGTGGTCATCCCGGATTTTTCACCTTGTGCCGGACCCTATATTTTTTGCCGGATTTAAAACTCTGTTCACTTTACCCCTGCTAACCAGGGATAAAGTGCCTGTGCTTCCCCTTATGCATGGTTAAATTGGCTATTTCCTGATTGGTGTATTTAACTTTCTGTAAAGCCATAGCATATAGTACGGAAATACACCCATGGCATGAAACGTTAACTGTTACCTTATTTGGGCCAATCACTAATGTGACAAATAAAAACATGACTTCAGGCCTACCTAGTGTAGCCTGTTACAGTGCAAAACATGCAAAGCGCTGCGACCTGTCAAAATAAACCCACTTGACAGGTCAAAACATTTCTTTCAAATATGAATAAGACACATTTATGTAGGCCAAGTAGCCCACATGGCAGGGTGCATAGTATTTAAAAGTAGGGCAAGTAAACATATCCTTACAGTGACTAGTATCCAAAAGCTAATTTCACTGTAGTAAAGCTGGCTCGCCCATAGAGAAGCGCTGGGAAGCAATATTAAATATTAAAACTGTATCTCGAGAATGGGGCCAGCTAGCAAAATATTTAAACCACTATTTTCAATATTTATTAAAAATCCAATTCCATGGTGAAGTCAGATTTGTAATAAATATTAAGGAAAATTAACTTTTCGAAAGTTACTCTTTACATGCCTGAAGCCCCAGCCCAGAATAAGCCTCTGCCCAGGGCTTATTTTGCAAAGTAATGAGTGCTGGTGCCCAAAGCTCTGCTCAGAAACCCGCCAGTCGGCGCTATTAAATGTCTGCAGAGTCTTGAATCCCACTTCTTGCCTCTTTATACACTACCAGACACTCTCTGCCCATTTATCTTACTCTTGAAAGTACTTGCTTTCTCCCTATTTTTCTCTCTCTTGCGAAACATCTGACGGGGCAAATAAGTGCCGGTCCCCAATAATAAGTGCTGGTGGCCTCTACTGGCAACCACCGGATCATATTAAGCACTGCCTCAACCAGCTCTCAGCCTATGCTCAGCCTTGAATAAGTGTTAAAAAGGAGTGAAATGCCTCCCAGGAACAAAAAACAGGCTGACCAGAATGAGCAGGGATGACTCCTCTGAACTCCAGAGAATATGCAGGGTGGGTGGTGTGGGCAGCTTTTTTGACACTACAGTTCAAATCCTGCTTGACAGGTCTGTTGAACCACATGTAACACTTGGGGCACTCTTGAAAGACAGAGACCAGGATGGTAAGACAATTCTTGGGGATCCCCTGTCTACTTGTTGAAGGACCCTGATTTAGTCCTACCAGACTTCTGTCTCTGTTGTGTGTGCAGTGCCTGCCTCAAACTGGATTTTAGTGTTAGATGTGGGAAGACACTAGGATTACCATATTACACTCCCCACACCCCCCAGCCTTCAGAGCCCAAGTTTACTGTGGACGAGGATTTTCGCCATCTTGGATTTGTCCTGACAAATTGCATTTTGGGCCTTCTTGCTGTAAAGCAAACGGGAGCTACTGCAAAAGTAGGTAGGCCAGGGCCTCAGAACCTGTACCTCATTGTTTAGGGAATGTCCAGGAGTTACCCCACCGGCTGGCTTGTGCCAGGGATAAATGTAGTATCTCTAGGCACCCACTTCAGAACACTTTCTGGGCGTGCTGGATATCAGAAGAGGACTAGAACTGCTGTCTGTGACTTGAGAGGTGCCCAGAAGAACTGGACCTGTTCCCTCTTGTACCCAGGACAAAGAACTGGACTCCAATGGTCAGTTGGCTGACCTCCTGTGTGGCAACAGGGGAACAACAACCTGCAAAAGACCTTTTACTGGACCTACCTAGCTGACCAGTGGCTACTGGACCTGGACTGGACTCGGCTGTTAGTCTCTGCCTGTGAGGTATGAAGCGTCTCCACTGAGGTTCCAGGGGCCTCAGTTGTGTACTCCTGTGTTTATTTAGGGATTTAAAGACCAAGGGCCTCATTTACAAGAAAGTGCCGCAGCACGACATCGCAAGCCATTTGGCTGCGCCACGCTGCGGCACTTTCAAAGTACAGAGATTCGACATATTTACAATAATATGTTGCATTTCTGTGTTCTCCCCTGTGCTGGCACACAATGGGCTGCCATGCGCCGACGCAGGCACCCTTGCACCATGGTGCAAGGATGCGTGTGTTACGGGGATGATTGTTTATGTGCAGGAAGGCTTCCCTTCCTGCACATAAACAATCTGAAATGGCGTTTTTCAACTTCTATGTGTGCTGCATTAGCACACATAGAACTTGAAAAATGTCATTTTTTTAATGATTGTTTATGTGCAGGAAGGGACACCTTCCTGTACATAAACAATCACCAGAGGTGATCTCCTCGTTCTATGTGTGCTGCAGAAAGCAGCACACATAGAAAGAGGAAAAAAACAAGGAGAAATAAATAAATTTCTCCTTGTTGCGCCTCCCTTTTTATTGATTTGTATTTTGACTTTATTACTGTTTTGGTACTGCATGAATACTTTATACATTGCCCTAAGTTAAGCCTGTCTGCTCTGTGCCACAGAAATCAGGGGGTTGATCTCAAGTTAATTGAGTGGCATTAACGGTTTATACTGACAAGGCTTGTTATTATTCCTCACCCTGATTAATAATCCAATTTCTTAAAACGTTTAAAAGCATTATCAGTGCGAAAAGTTTATGTAAAGATCAGCGGCAAGCATAAGGTATACTCGTCAGAGTAGGCTGATGTATGGGAACCACTCTAATTACTGCACTATTAAAGAAGTAAGAACAATTTAGAAAAAAATATGTTGGACTAGGCCAGGGGTGTCCAACATAGTTCGTGAGGGTTATGCCAGATTTTCAAGATAGACATTTAGAGTACATTGGCAAGAGCGGTCGACCCCGGAGCTGGAGAACTAGGTTCGAGTCTCGGCAGGGACGCTTAACATCCTGTGATTCTGGGCAAATCACTTAATCTCCCCATGCCTAACAAAAAAATACGAATGTATCCGTCTGTAACGCGACGGGTGCTCATGTAAGAGCTCTGATTCCTTCGGGTCTAGTTCGCGCTATATAATACAAAAACAAAAAAATAATGAATTATTTACATACTCAGTGGTTATCCTGAAAATATGGTGTGGTTCCAGCACTCCCCGCCCTACATTGCACACCCGCTGTAACAGACTTTTAAGAAGTGGAAAGCTAGTACAAGAAAATGCAGATTAGCTGCATTTCGGTGCCATAAATAAATAAAGCCATGAGGTGAACCTTAATCCTGAGCAAAACGAGAGTATGACCACTCGCCAAGGGGAACAAATTATCTCAATTTTTAATTAAAGCAAGTCACATTTCTCTACAAGTAAGACAGTACTACAATGCAACGTATTCACAGTTCCCGCAGCATAATTAAATTCTTAATTCATACAAATACTCAGGAATATAACAAAGCCCTTGAAAGTTTCTACGTCAGCTTAATCACGATGTTGAAACAAAAGAAGTGTCATCTTTTATTTTTTTAAATGTACGAAGGCAAAGTAAGCTCAGAAAAAAGGGTGAAATGAGTTGGTAATAGCTCCTGAATCCTGTATAGATGGAATGTGCAAAACGAAATTATGAAAATACCCTTTTTCTCAGCCTGTGCACAAATCCAAATGTTTTTTGCCATAAGTGGACTTAACGTAGGGACAAATTCCTCTAAAGCTAACAAGTCCAGGAGGCATAGCGTAGGAGGGCAAGATGGAGGACGCATTTTGCTGAGGCTCCCCAATCCCACCCCACTAATCTTGATTAATCCTAATATAGTACAAATCTGCGGACCTTGAGGAGTATCAGGGGTCACATTGCAGAAAGGTGCCCTAGAGCACAACGGGCATGTGCGCCCACTGTTTGTGCCCACGGGGGTTTTTAATATTACAGAAGGAGCCGCAGATGCTTCTGCAGCCCATTTTGTAATACAGATTGCACCACCCCTAAATGTATGCTGGTGCGGTCTCATGGGGGCATTACCTAATTTGCATCAGGGCATGGTGCCATGCAGATAAGGAAATCAATTGCGCCCACGCCACATTACAGACATGGGCAAAGAGGCTGTCAAGTGGCAAACAGACGGTGCCGATAGAAGTGGTGCAGTCATTACACCCACTTGAGGGCACCCCCTGAAATGGGGGATGGAGGGTTCAGGGACACTCCAAACATCCCCTTGGAGATTCACTGCACCTGCCTGCAGAGGGTTCTCTGGCCCCCCTTTGACACGTTGTCATGCTGCCTGCATAGTGAAAGACAGAGTAAAGACTGTACAGTGGCTTAAAACATCGGGTATGCCTTTCACTAATGCGCTGTTCCCACTTCATGCATAGGGTAGCGTCTGCACTGGAAACAGTGCATTTGCTGTGATAGACACATTGTCCAAGTCAGCTCCTGCCGCACCGCAGAGTGGGACAGAGCGATGTATCAATTTTATAGCATCTGGAATGCATACTGTATATCCATTCTCCCTGTGAGGTGCCTGATCTAGAATGAAAGGGAATCTCTTGAGGGGCCATTCTTTGCAGGGGGAATGGGAGATGCCATCAATCAGCACTCGTCTGGTAAGACACCATGCCATAAAGGCTTCCAATTTTTTTCCAAATCATCAGGTCATTTCACACAAGCACAGCCTGGCTGCTGACTCCTTTGCTAAGGGTGAACCAATCTGAATCTGTATGAACCGGTGAGCCACAAACCTGATCGCTCCACAGAGCAGTGCATCCTAAGCAGCCAATTTCTCCCATTATTGCTGACACCAGAGTAGTAGAGAAGGCCCCTGGGTGTCATTAGCTCACTTGAGCACCCCAATTAAAGCAGCAATATGTTTTGGTGGTTGTCACAACACTAGAGCCCAGATTTACTAAAAAGTCACGCAATGCAACGCGTCAAGACAACAGAGCTGAATGTAATGGATACCGCTATACTTTACAGCAAATAACGAGCAGTTGCTGAAGAAATAAAACTATCTGAAAGAACTTTCCATAAACAAAACTGTACAAGCACAGAATCAGGAAATAGTCATGTAAGTATTAAATATGAGATATGACATTTGCCGATACGCAGCAGGGGGGTTGGCTACAGGGCCTGGCCTCTGGCAGGGCCCTGCACCAAACCCTCCAGCAGCTGTCCCCATAGTCGCTCAACCCCTGATTGCAAGTGCCTTCAGTAGTGTGCAGCGATGGGTGTGCCCCGCGATGAACCCACTGCAAGAAGCCAACCCGCTACTGCGTAAGGTCTGTGTCCCGCACGATGGCAGTTGGCTGCACAGTCTGGTCTATGATCAAACCCCTGAAATTTTTAAAAATGTTTTTTTGGGTATTGCAGTACCACAGGGTTGGCTGCGCTGAGTACCAAGATACCACAAGAGTGACTACACTGGGTATCACGCCACCCGGCGCCTGTGCCACAGAACTGGTTACCTGAAATAATTATTTTATCTAACTTAAGGGAGGATTCCTGGGGACACCCCCTCTACTTGGCCCTGGGGATCAAGGTGTGTCCACCACACCACGTTATGTGTACCTTAAAATAAATTCAGGATTTGGAGACCCCGTCCCTGAGTCCTGTAATGGCGGCTGCAACATTTTCTTCAGTGTTGCGAGAAGTCAATCAGATTATTGGGTATCGCAGTACCGAAATGGCCAACAGGAGAAAAAGTGGCTTTTTAAAAAAAAAATCTCCACTTTCGGACGCTGCAGAACTCCTGCAGGAACAACTGTCCAGATATGCCTAGCTTTTTCTGATGTATATCCACTTAATGCCCGATACAAGCCCCTCTTTAAACTTTAATTTCTTGAAAACAGCTGAACGTATTTCGTATTTACACCAAATCACAAAAAGCACCAAGTTTAGTGTAATTCCGTCCAGCCGTTTATCTGTAATGTAGAGCAAAGTTTCCTATGGGAATTAACAGTGGAAGTAGCACTTCGGGGATGCCCCCACCTTTTTCTTGATTACCGTTTGATGGACTGGCACAAAACTATTCATGAAGAAGCCACGGTGGATGAACATTTTTTTAAAAGTTTCGTGCAGATTGGTCACCCTGCAGCAAAATTATTAAGAACACAAAAAATGTTCTTCCTATAGAAACCCTGATGTAACTAAACTCCACAGTAATGACTGCCACTGTGAAATATCAAAATAAATATATACATATACATATATATATTCACTGAAAAAACCATAGGTTTTAGGGACAGTTATAGTTAGTTGGACATTGCACTCGTACAAAACCCGTGAAATTCCCCGTTATAGTTAGTTCAGCTAACTATAACTCGCGCCCTGCAATGCACTGCTGATGACGTCACATATTACATCACTCATGACATGGTCAGTGACATCACTGATGACATCTCAAATGACATCACTGATGACATCATCCACGTGATAATCTGATGCATGAGTGATGTAATATGTGACGTCATCAGCAGTGCATTGCGGGGGCGCGAGTTATAGTTAGCTGAACTAACTATAACGGGGGAATTTCACGGGTTTTGTACGAGTGCAATGTCCAACTAACTATAACTGTCCCTAAAACCTATGGTTTTTTCATTGAATTTCTAAGGTTTTTTAAATGCTAATTTCTAACTATAACGTGCCTGAAACCTATGGTTTTTTCAGTGAATTTCAAAGGTTTTTTAAATGCTAATTCCTAACTATAACGTGCCTGAAACCTATGGTTTTTTTCAGTGAATTTCAAAGGTTTTGTAAATGACAATTTTTAAATGTATTAATTGTTATATTTATTTTGTTGATACTGATTTACTACATTTTTTTAATCTATTTATTTTTAGATATTTTATTTTTTAAATTACATTGTAATTACATTATACAATACATTACAAAATATACTTTCTCAGAATGAATTACTTTAGTTTAAATACTTTGCAAATAGGCAATAGACTGTTAAGTACAGTAGTTACAGTTGTTGCAATGGGCAACACAATTTCAAACACAATGCAACATTGAGCTCAATGTGAATTTCTAGTTAAATGCAATTAGTTACTTTATGGATAACTTTTCTAACCACAGGACTGGATCCTAGATTCAGTCCTGCGACATCTCCTGTAAACAGTTGAGTAAAAGCGTTTTGGTTACAGTAGTGATTTTTCATGGAATATTATTGTATTTTAAAAGTTGACACTTAGAAACTTTTTCACATAGAATCACCAATGTTATCCTATGGGAGGAAAATCACTTAGCAGGTAAGTAGTGTTATCGTTACTTTTTCTTACTCAGTGGTGGATCCTGGATCCAGCACTGGTGCATCTCCTGTAAACAGTTGAAAGAATGCGTTTAAGTCATACAGGCGATTTTTAAGGAATATTTGTAGTTTGTGAAAATCGACACTGAAACTTTTCTGCTGAAAACCAGACAATGGATTCCTATGGAAGGAAATACAAGTTACTGGTAAGTACGGTTAGAATTACTTTTCAGGGTCAGTGCTGGGCTAAAAGATGCAGCACTGGGTTCTCTCCTGATAACAGGTGAGTAAATTGGAATTCGTAGTTCGGCTGATTTTAGAGGAATATTATAAAGTTCCAAAACTCCACACTTAGAAGAATTTCCAAGTGAAACCAGTCAATGTTAGCCTATGGAAGGAAATTCAAGTTACTGGTAAGTACGGTTAAAATTACTTTTCAGGATCAGTACTGGGCTCAAAGATGCAGCACTGAGGTCTCTCCTGATAACAGGTGAGTAAATCGGAATTCGTAGTTCTGCTGATTTTAGAGGAATATTTGTATGTTTCAAAAATCGACACAAACTTTTTCAGCAAAAAGCAGGCAATAATATCCTACGGAAGAAAATTCAAGTTACTGGTAAGTACGGTTAAAATTACTTTTCAGGATCAGTACTCGGCTCAAAGATGCAGCACTGAGGTCTCTCCTGATAACAGGTGAGTAAATCGGAATTCGTAGTTCTGCTGATTTTAGAGGAATATTTGTATGTTTCAAAAATCGACAGAAACGTTTTCAGCAAAAAGCAGGCAATGATATCCTATGGAAGAAAATTCAAGTTACTGGTAAGTACGGTTAAAATTACTTTTCAGGATCAGTACTGGGCTCAAAGATAAAGCACTGAGGTCTCTCCTGATAACAGGTGAGTAAATCGGAATTCGTAGTTCGGCTGATTTTAGAGGAATATTATAAAGTTCCAAAACTCCACACTTAGAAGAATTTCCAAGTGAAACCAGTCAATGTTAGCCTATGGAAGGAAATTCAAGTTACTGGTAAGTACGGTTAAAATTACTTTTCAGGATCAGTACTGGGCTCAAAGATGCAGCACTGAGGTCTCTCCTGATAACAGGTGAGTAAATCGGAATTCGTAGTTCGGCTGATTTTAGAGGAATATTTGCACAATGGTGAAGGAAGGGGGTGGGGCCTGAGGTGACATGTCTGCAAACACGCCCTGTGGCACGTTTTAAGTTGGAGAATTAATTCCTCCTCAATCCCGAGGGTCCCTAGGGGCCAACTAGCCCACCAGGCTTGTTTGCACACATGTCACCTGAAGCCCCGCCCCCTCCCTTCACCACTGTGCAAACGCGCCCCTTGGCGCGTTTTAAGTTGGGGGATTAACTCCCCTTGAATCCTGAGGGTCCCTGGAGTCCAAGTAGCCCACCATGTACCTCCAAAAAGCGCCACAGAGCTGCGTTGCAGAGAGGTGTAAAAAGGGGCGTGGCCTGGACCACCTCTCTGCAACCCAGCCCTGTGGCGCTTACTGGAGGTACCTGGTGGGCTAGTTGGCCCCCAGGGACCCCAGTCTTGAAGGGAAATTCATTTCCCAACTTAAAACGCACCACAGGGCCCGTTTGCAGAGTGTTGCTGGGAGGGGGCGGGGCCTCGGCACGATCGCGTGTTTTTTTTTGTTTTGTTTTTTTTTTGGAAGGGGGGCTGTGTGGCCCCCCTTCTTTTTACACCCAGAGAGGATGATGTGGAGCTGTTAAGAGAGCGCCTCAGAGACGCCCAAGGAGTAGCACATTGTAACATTATGTGATTGCTCTACCTGCAAGACTGCCCTCGCCCGCGTCCGGTGCGCCTGGTTAGGGGGGCGAGACGAGGTGGTTGAGGAGAGAGGAATGTCTGGAGCCAGGGGATGCCACTGAGCCGGCCTCCAGTAGGGAGCATGGGAGAAACCGGTGGGTAGCAGGGCACGCCCAGCTGCTGGGCCTCTGCTGAGGAAAACGGAGAATAAGAAAAATAAGATATAAGGAGCTGACAGAAAACTGGAACCTCTACCAGAAACAGGAAAACTAAAGAGAACAAAGGAAATTAAAAGAGAATAAAGGAGAATAAATATTACACAGCGGCGACAGCAATTGGTTGAACAGCACCGAGAGTCAGCAGGTGAGCAGAGGTAAGTACCAGAAGCGTGTGTGAAAGAGAAATAAATGTGAAAAAGGAGAAAGCACTCAACACTTTAGACTGAGTAGCATGGCCATATAAAGATTGTAGTAAAAACAATGGATATAAAAAGTAGAATATTATCAGTAGATATCTATAAAACGGGCGGACGAGCCAAAAGAAAAAAGATATGGCACCAGGGAATACCAAAGCACGTAAGGGACAAACCAATTGTATAAAGTTGACCAGCACCACAGAAGGGGGAGAGGAGATAAAAGAAACCCAGAAAAAGAAGGAAAGAAATAAAAGTTGTGCGGAAGGCTAAGGGGCCGATTCCGATTCGGGCCGGAAATCTATCCAACCGAGCCGGACCCGGAGAGATTTCCGACCGAATCGGACTCTAGCAGTCCGACCGAACGAGTACGATGCGCACGTATGCTATCGGACTCGATTCGGTCGGACTCCCATTGAAGTCAATGGGAGCCAGTCGTACGACGCGTACACGGGCTCCCATTGACTCAATGGGCACGACGCGAACAAGGGCGCCCCCTACAGCGTGTTCGCGTCGATGCGGGTCGCGCCGTACATGCACGTGTAGGGGGGACCCATGGGTCCCCCCTGTGTGCGACTCGCGCGGCTACGCGTACAGGGGGGTCTGACACGGACCCCCAAAGTATGGCTCCGACTGCTCTTTGGAGCCGGAGTGCGCGGCTCAGTCGGACTGCTCGCGGCGCGCATCGTACTTACCCGGCCGGGGAACGTCTCCATTGCGCGGTGCGAGTCGAGTCAGAGCGAGTCGGTCGGTGCGGTTAGACCCGGGAACGAGTCGGTCGGAGCGGTCGGGACGCCCGGACGAGTCGGTCGGCGATTTCGCATCGTACTCTCTCGCCCGGACGCGCGTACGAATCGGTCGGGAAATAGGGCTCCGAATCGGATCCGGTTAAGCCGAATCCGATTCGGAGCCCTACCGGCCGAGATCGGAATCGGCCCCTAAGATGCAAAAAGCAGACAAAATTGTCCCAGACTAAAACACCCTAGCAAAACAAACCAGGGGGGGTAAAAGGTGGAGCATCATTTACAAAGTCGATCAAAGATTTTGAGGGTAAACATTTCAAAAAGAACCAGCGAATAACTGATTTACATTTGTGTGAGGGAATTCAAGTGACATCTAACAGTCTGACATCACAGAACTCGGAGTTACCGTACCCAAGTCATCATGATATATCAAACATAAGCAACTTACTCTTAGAACCAAGACTGTCCTCGTCACCCCGTCTCTACTCCGCCTTCGAAATTCAAAACACTCAAGAAGGGGAGGGAGAGAGGAGCATAGACAGCGACCAAGGCAGTATGGGGCCTGATAACCTGGTAGGGGTACAACAGAAGGAGACTGAAAGAAGGGAACTACCCCGAGTTACAATGAACGATTTGGTGGAAGGATCAATATCTTACCTCATGGTTACAGCAATATCAAGTGCCTTGATGCTGGAAGCAATGCTGATCTTACAAAAGGCCCTGCAAGGCCTGCTGGAGGTCTCAGTGATGAACAATGATATTTTAAAAACCCAAAAAGAACAGTTACAAATGATTGTGGGGGAAATGAAACAAATTAAGGACCAAATGTCTTCTATAGTTAGACCAGTCATAGGAACAAACCCTGCGGAAGGCCTACCCCGCAGATAGGGGAGGAGGAAGACGCTCCCCTGCAAAATGAAAAACAGAGTGTATTTATATCCCGTTATCCGATGCTTATAAAAAACAAGGAGAAGCAAGGAGATATAAGCAATATATACCTTGATGAGGAGATTGGGGAGAAGGGCTATGAAGGGGTTGAATATAAAACAGAAGAAAAATGAGACCGCACCCACAAAAGGAGGATATAATGGTGTAGTAAACCCCCCCCAAAAAGAACAGAAAACAAGTTACCCAGCATTGAGAACGGATAGTAAAAACATTAGGAATATGGTGAGGAAGAGAAGAGAGCAAAGAAAATCCCAAAGTAGAATAATGAGCCCCAGAATACAATCTAAGAGTAAGAATGGGTGTGATAACGGTAAGAGTAACCAGGTGGGAAGACAAAGCATAGAAAGAGTTTCTGAGGACCAAATGGGGATAGTGAAGGGTATGGGATTAATAGATGGGAGAAGGAGGGGTGTAGACAGGGGGGTACCCTGGGAATAGAAAGTGGAAAGGGGAATGATTTATTGTTATACTTCGATTCAATATTTAAAAAGGTGGAGCACTCCTATTTTTGTTGTTTCTTTTTTCATGTTGTTCTGAACTAAATTAAACTAACTAGTCTAGCGTGCTACAGTGGTAGACATGCTGTCTAATCATGTCAACATAAATTCCAACGTATTACAAGTACTCGTACTTGACCACTATGCACTGTAACAATGTGCTGTTGCTTCAATGATTCATGAAATAAAATACAACATAAATGTCCACTTCTTCAATAGAACTGTTTCTGACAGATTTAAAATAGCGTAAGCATAAGCAATGATAATGAACAAAAAAACAGGTTTCCACAATTATGACATTGTTTATTCTGTTAATAGCACAGAAGCTTCATGTCCTTCAGGCAATGTAGGAAATATTCAATTTCAACATTCGTGCCCACGTTCCCAATGCATTTCGGGCCACACGGCCCTTCTTCAGGGGCTTAAATCTATAAATAACAGAAATAATATCATGTATGAGATACAAACAATGTGCAGGGGGTGCTACTCTCAATAACAACTTGCTTTAAAAAATGAGAAATGGTGTCTCATGTTGTAACATGCATTTGTGTCAAGTGTCCTGTAATAGTTGCCTGTCCGAGTGATCAAAAAAGAAGATAGAAATAGTTCAAGTGACACCAATATACAACCAGAGCTATCCTCCATGATGTGCAAGTGTCCGTACATAGTACACCTCAACCGGAAGGTGGATAACAAACGTACAAGTGCTACCAGACCACAGTCCTTTCCACTGTCAACTGATGCTAAAACTCTCCAAAATTGCGCTGTGAATAGATACAAGTGAGGTGTTAACAACCTCCTCCAAACCAAAGGTTTAAAATTTAAGGTTTGAGATTTACAGCCAGCATGGACCCACTAACCTTAACAGTAGGAGGGAATGTCCCTCGAAAACGATCCGACGGAGGAAGAAAAGTACTAAGTCTGAAAAATATGAGGGAACACTGCTGTCGGTTAAACCTGGAATGCCATCTAACCAAGTTACCATGTTTTCCGCAATTTGTTAAACAAATCCCATCTCCTCACCTCGATTAATAAACACGAGTGAAAGCTCAAGATGCTCCGCGTTCCGACTTCATCAGGCAAATCCCACCTGTGTTAACCTCCGTGTTAAACGTCGTGCGGATGACACGATAGACAACGGACTAAACCGGTGTCAGCACTCTAGCTAAAAAACTCTGGTTGCCATATTGGAATGGATAGTTTCTGACAAATAACGTGAAAGAGAGTCCGAGTGTAAAAGCAAACACGGCTGTATAGCTGATGAAAAAAGGTGAATACTAAATGTGTCCCATAACTAAGCTTGGAATTAGACTCCTACACTTTGGTGGCAATACGAATAGAACGGCACTCAATGTTACATATTAAGCACACTAGGTGCCTATATATCAATCAGCCAAAACGGAAAAAGAATAAAGGGTGACAGAGATAGGTCTATCGTCGTCATGTCTTGTCATGTATATGAATGCTTGGTCTTTGTCCGTCAACAAACAAGTCAATGCATGCAAAACAATAAGAGTACATGAAATTCACCAAATAATGCTGTACAATTACAGAAAGCAGCTCATATCGACCTTTTCATTTAATCCCTTTGGGTGTTGGGTGTCTAATCTCCTGATCCAAAAAATCTCTCTTTGTAACAAGGATCTCGTCAGATCTTTACCTGGAATAGGTACTACTGTCTCAATCAGCTGAAATTTAATCTGTGCGATTGAGTGTCTAGATTCAGTCTAATGAACTGCTAGGCTGCTTGTTTTATTCATAGTTCTGATTGTGCTTTTGTGTTCTGAGACACTTTTTTGGATTTTTCTCTCAGTTTTCCCTGCGTAAAGTAGTCCGCAGGGACACTTAATACCGTAAATCAAATTTTTTGAGTTACAATCAGTGGTGTGCTTTAACATGATGATTTCTCCAGTCCTGGGATGTTGGATCTTATTGCCTAATATTACATTGTTACAATGCACACAATTGTAACATTTCTTGGTGCCTTGAAACTCCAATGTTTCTACTGGTAGCATGGTCATCAACAATTCTTTGAGATTTTTAGACCTGCTGTACGCGTGCAAAGGTTTTTCTTTAAAAAGATCATTAAAGTCTGTTTCATTCTGCAGTATCTCCCATCTGTTGTTAATGATTCTCTTGTTTTTCCCAGAGCTGGTAGAGTATTTTGACACAAAAACCTGTCGTTGTAAGTTCTTTTTAGGTTGATTGGTCAACAACGTAATCCGCTCTTGTTTGGCCATGCGGTCAATGGCTTCATCCAAAATCTTCGCAGGATATCCTCTGGCAATATACTTCTGTTTCTGAATGCTTATGTTTTCTGTGAGAGTAGTAGTTTGTGAACAGATCCTCTTCACACGTAAGAATTGTGAATACGGTAAATTGTGAATCAGGTTATTAGGATGAAAGCTGTTAAATAGCAATGCATTGTTCTTATCCGTTTCTTTGTGACAAACTTGAGTGTGAATCCCTGAGTCGTTCTTGATAATAAGTACATCTAAAAAAGCAATAGATGACTCACTGATAGAACGGCGAGTACGCATGGAATGACTTGCTTGAATTTTTGAGAGAATCAAACTATAAGGATATCAATGTGAAGACAGCAGGAGAACTTTGCTCGTTGGATCCAGCTAATGTTTGTAGATACTTTAACCACAGGTTCCAAGCCATGCTGTGTTTTATCTCCAATAAAAAATTCTCCTTTTGGTGAAGTAACTGATTTCTTTTGGCGAAAAGAGTACCAAGCAAGTGGTGCTCCTCATATTCACATGCTGTTATGGATAAAGGATGTACCGAAATTTGGAACAGATAATGATCAGTCTGTACTGTTTTTCATAGAACAGTATATGACATGAGCCATCCCAAAAAGACAGTGGTGAAAAAGGTCTCAGACACCACGTTCTGCGCTTTCAAAGACATCGATGTAAGAAGTACTGCCATCAAAAATACAGGTGAAAAGGAAAATTTTACACAATATGTCGATTTGGATTTCCATGACCTGTCATTTCCCAAGGAAGAGTGAACAGCTTTTTTCTCTGTAGTCAGACATACACTCACACGGAAATCACCGAAAAAAACACATATACCTTGACAAGAACAGAGGCCTCCAAATATATAATGACTATAACCCTGTGATTCACATAATGTAGAATGCAATATAGATCTACAATTTGTTGCAGACAACTCCATCATTGTTGCTCGGTACCTCATTTCATACGTTACAAAATCAGAAAAGACAGAGATGAAGGAGATGTGGGAGGAGATTTCTGCAGAAAAGACTCTAATCAAGAAATTGTACAGCTTCAGCTTGAAAATGCTTTCCCCTAGAGAGATGGGCTCCTATGAGTGCTGTGGCCGGTTGAGCTGGGCCAGTTTGTTCTCAAGGTTGAGGGGAATTGTTTGGATAAGTCTAGGCCTAGCAAGTACACGAAATAGAGTGTTAAAGTCTTTCCCAGAAATTCAGTAAGTAGAAGAGTTTGAACCACGAAAGTAAAAACATTGTTAAATCAAACCATGTTGGAAACGTACTATCCAAGAAGGAGTCCATATGTAGAAAACATGAGCCTTTATGAAGTACTTCAATACTACAAAAGCAATATAACAGAAAACATAGAGAAGGGAACTATGCAGTACTTGAATGTGATTGTTGTTTGATGAGACGCGCAAAAGGAATTCTAATTAATCACAGAAAACTTAGTTGCCAAACACCAGACAGATAAGAGTTTTTCTATTTGGCACTTCGACAACTGTTCAAGCCTTGGCAAGCTGAATTAGCATTCGGTGCTCAGTCTTCCTAAACTATCTGCAAATGTTAAATGATGAGATTCAACAAGAAGAAACAATTGCTGGCGAGATGACTAAGTAGAGTTCCCAAAGCAGCAAAAGTTCTGTACCACTGAGTCAAGATCCTCTTGGACAACCCATTATTCAAAATGAAGCCGTAATAGCCATGAATGTGGTGGAAACTGCTATGGAACAAGCAAGACAGAAAACTGTTGATTTTTAACTCTTTGGGCCTCATTATGATGTCGGTCGGAAGGCTCCGAATGGCATTCGGATTTTCCCAATCCGAGTCGGAACCCATGTTTCTGAACGACTCGGAAACATTTCAGACCGACCGATTACGATGGTAGGTAACCATTCGGTCTGTCCGACTCGGTTCCGAAAGGTATTTGGAGATTCTGAGTCGGTCGCTGAATCGTACAGGTCTACGGACCGCGTTTCAGACCAACATATTACGATGTCGGAATCGGACAGCCTTTCTGAATCCGTCTGTCCGACACAAAAAGGCTGTCGGAAACTGACTTTGGGGGCCCGTAGCAGGCTACCCTTCACCCGGAGGCTTCCGGTTGGGGCCCGTGGGGGTACCCGTAGGAACCCTCTTTGCAACCATGCACACTGTGGAAGGCATCATGGGATGCCCGCCACAGGGTGCAAGGTTTTCCGCAACCACCCCTTTCTTCAATGGGAGCCTGTGTTGTCGGTCAGAACACAGGCTCCCATAGAAGTCAATGGGAGTCCGACCGAACGGTGTTCGGAACCATCGTAATCCGTAGGTCGGACTCCCTGAACGATTCCAACAAGGAGTCGGTCGGAATGCTTTCCGACCGACATTGTAAAGAGGCCCTTAGTTGGACAATTGAACAATGAACAGAAAGAAATGTATATGGAGGTAAAGGAGAAAACAGAGCACATATTTCTCCATGACAAGAAAGAATGTAATTGCTCATCATTTAAGCCAATACTATTATAAATCAGTGGTCAAGCTGGCACCGGAAAACCTTTTAATTAAAGTTCTCACCGTTTACCTACAGAGGACAACAGAATAACATTTATCGTGTGTAGTAACTGCACCAACTAAACTAGCTCATTGATGAGGTGAGCATGGTCTCAAACTTAATGCTTGCTTTTGTACACTTGAGAATGCAACAGATTTTAAGAACAGACTATACCGTTGTGTTTGGAGAAAGCATTTAATTGTCTTTGGTGACCTACTGCAACTTACGCCTGTTAAAGGACAGCCCTTTTTCAAGACACTTCTGCATGATCAAACTCAGAATTATTTGGGAAGTATTGGCAATGTAAACATTTGGCTAAACTTTCAATACAAGGAACTACTGAAGAGTATGCGTCAAGCATCTGACGTGGAATACGGACATATTCTGAAGGACATTAGAGTAGGAGTTCTGACCAAGGAGGGCAAACGTACCTTAGAAAGTCGAATTATCAAGAACCTGTTTTCTTCTAACAATACAGCAGAACAGCTAATGTTCAATTTCATTGATGAAGAAGAAGAAGGGAAATCCATAGTCTGTTTAATGCCTACACTTCAGGAGTACTCCAATTTTAATGATAAGTTATTAAACCTGGAGAAAGAAGACATTTGGGAAATGACAGCCGTTGACAAAATGGAACCCCAGGGAGTGACAGTACTACTAAGTGGAAAACTACAAGCAAATTTGGATTAATTGGAGAAATCTGTATCCAGCACTGCAGGATTAGAAAAGTGTTTATACATATGCAAAACCTGTAGAGTAATTTTGCGGCGTAATTTAATGTTGAGGAAGGATTCGTAAATGGAGCGCTGGATAAGGTTATTAATTTAATTAATTTTCCAAAGAGGGATAAGGTTGAATACTTAGCCATAAAATTTAATCAGATTACTGGTGTGAAGCAGTTTGGCCGATGTGTTGTACGTTGTTTGCTTGTGAAGGATTTATATGTCCGGCAGCAGCAGTTTCCACTCTTTCTAGCGTATGCTGTAACTGTCCATAGATCACAAAGTTTAG
Source organism: Calotriton arnoldi (assembly GCA_963921515.1). Lineage (NCBI taxonomy): Eukaryota > Metazoa > Chordata > Amphibia > Caudata > Salamandridae > Calotriton > Calotriton arnoldi. The sequence continues at coordinate 453,715 of CAWUFW010007903.1, forward strand.
GTGTAGACGCAGCTTTTATTAATATTGGAAGTACCGTATTTAAAGAAGGCATGTCATATGTAGCATTGCCGCGAGTTAGAACTTTGTCTGGTTTGTTTTTGACTGATTTTGATGATAAGAAAGTGTTGATGCAAGTTGTGTCAGAGAGTACAATTGGTTAATAAGTCTATACGCTCCTCATTTAGGGCAGTATCCCATTTATAAAAACGGATACTCTGTCAAAAGAGGAAGCTCACAAAAGAATCTACGTATGGTGCTGAAAACAAGGAAAAGAAATGGAACAAGGAAGGTGTTAAGAAGAAAAAACTGGACACTGTGGGAGATATTGTAGGTTACCAGTTGTCAAACCATTCTGATGTCAACTGCTATGCAAATGTTGTTCTCAGTGTAGTCTTTCACTTAACACATCTTATAAATGCAATTCAACAGAAACCAGAAAAGAGATTTTGTTCTGCATTTTGTGGTTTGCTGCAACGTTTACATAGTGATAGAACTGTAATATATTGTGCCCCGGGCTTTCAAGAGCTAGTAGATATTTGCAGTAGATCGGTAGCATTTACTCAGAACACTCAACAAGATGCACAGGAATTTGTAATGGTAATCCTTGGAGTTTCAGAAGAAGAAGAAGTAAATGTTGATGACGTATTTAGACTGATACACATGGAACCGTGAATGTGCATATTGCTCTTCTCCGTTTGCCACTCAGATCAATTCTGAGTGATTTCTTTACTTCCGGATTCCAAAAGTTTGTATTTCGATATTTTGATTAAAAAGGCTGACCAAAATATGACCTGTCCAAATTTTAGATCAGAGCTGGCGTCTACATTGCATATATGCAGAAGTGGGAAATATATTATATAAATGTTTCAATGGTGCAGAGTAGATGGATCAAAATCAGAAACTGAAATTACAAACTTCAAAACTGCACAATTTCAATTTCTGGAAGAACGTTGATATCATCTTTCATGAAGGACTTAGTATAACTTCAAGACACTATACTGTTTAATTAAGAAGTGTAACTGGAGAGACAGAATGCAATGACAGCAAGCTTACATTCAAACACAAACTGCCTTTCAAACTTCCAAAGTCATACCTTTTGATTCTACAACCAAAGTTCTAAGGAGGATTTGTGTTGAAAAAGTGGTATACGGAGTTTCTTCTACATGGATCATCAGTTTTTAAGACATCATTCGGCCTACCAGGTGTGATGCCTTCGAAAGGGAATCAAAAATTCAAGTGGGCTTTCATCTATTGCTACTAAAGGACCACTAGTAATATCATTAATAAAAATAATATATGTTTCTTTAGATTAGTTCAGTACCTATATGTAAAAGTATTGATTAATTATTTGTAGTGGGTGCAATGCACAGTATCACTTATTTACAGTGCCATACTGTGCAGTTCTGGTTTCTTTTTCTACCATCCATATGATTGTTTTTTCCCCACTGTTCAAGGATGAATCTTTATACAGAACATAGTTTATTGTTAACAAGTATGAAAGCTGGATCAGTGAAAAAAGGGAAAATGAAATGCTATAATACAATGTCAAATACTTTTACAGCATAAGAAATGTCTACTGTTTTGTGCCTAATATGAACTTATGCATTTTAGAAAATAAACGTTTGTTCTGTTTTTATATAGATAAATGCCAAAATCTATTGGAGTAATGTAATCTCATACTTAGTTACTTCTGTGTTGTTCAACAAACTTACATTGTCAAGGTACATATCAAAGCAGGGAGTAATACAGCCACTGAGACATCCAGACACACACTTATGCAGCCATTCACATACCCACTCACATACCTGTACATGCACTCACACACCCACCCATTCAGCCACTTATACACCCTCTCATTCACCCATACAGTCACTGACACACCTATTCACTCACCCATACAGTCACTGACACACCTATTCACTCACCCATACAGACACTGACACACCCACTCACTCACCCATATACCCACCTACTCATGTATCAACTCACTCACCCATACAGCCACTCACGCACCCTGTAACTCACTCATAGAAGCACTCACACATTCATACAGCCATTTACACACCCACTCACTCACCCATACAGCCACTCATGCACCCACTCACTCACCCATACAACCACTGGCACAGCTTCTCACTCACCTATACAGCTACTCAGATACCCACTCACTAACCCATACAGCCATTCACACACACACACACACACACTCACTAACCCATACACCACTCATGCACTCACTCAGTCACCCACATAGCCACTGACACAGCCATCCAGACACTTACACACCCACTCACTCACCCATACAGCCACTCACACACCCAAGCATACACTGACACATACAGTAACACACCCAGGTACACACTCGTTCATAAACTGATACACCCAAGCACACACTGATGCATTCACTGACACACCCAAGGACACACTTAAGCATACACTGACACACTCAGGCACACACTCATTCATTCATTGACACATCCAGACACACAGATGCATACACTGACACCCATGCAGACATTCATTCATTGACACATCCAGACACACACTGATGTATAATCTGACATATCCAGGCACATACTCACACATACACTGACATTATCCAGGCACATACTCATTCATACATTTATACAACCAAGCATACACTCACATATACACTGAGATACCCAGGGACACACTCGTTCATACACTTATACACACAGGCACACATTGACGCATACACTGATACATCCAGCTACATACTCATTCATACACTGACACACACCCAGGCACACACCAACTCATACACTGACACATCCAGGCACACATTCATTCATAAACTGACACATCCAGGCACACACTTCTTCATACACTGACACACCCAGGCTCACACTGACACATACACCGATATACCCAGGGACACACTGATGCATACAGTAACACACACAGGCACACACCGACGCATGCACTGACACACCCAGGCACACACTCATTCACAAACTGGCACACACTCATGCATACACTGAGATACCCAGGGACACACTCATTCATATACTGACACACCTAGGCACACACTGACACATACACCGATATACCCAGGGACATGCTGATGCATACAGTAACACACACAGGCGCACACTGATGCATACACTGACACACCCAGGCCCACACTGATGTATACACTGACACACCCACACACACACTTATATACTATATTTATAATAAAGGAATAAAAGGAGAAACACACCTCTTTTTTGATTTCTCTGTGTTCTAAAAAACGTTTTCTCTTTTAACTGTTTTCTTTTTTTCATATATATTTTTTGTTTTGTTTATTTATTTATTTATGTTAAACTAATGTACCAAAAAAGACATTGAACAGAACTGTAGTAACACTACTGGAATGAAAAAAATATATTTTCTAACTCAGAAATAGAACAAAATAATTGGATTGTAGAACCAAAATAAGAAAATATGCAGGGATGATTGTTCACTGTATGTAAATATTCAGCTACAGATGTAGTATACAAGCCAACCAGCATGTGGCAGCACAAACAGTGGGTGGTTATGTGACCCAAATTAGGACATTCAGCTGTCACTGTTTTTGTACCTAAAGTTGAAACTGCTGGTACAGTTGCAGAAGATAAGGAGTAAGACCTCCGACCCTCTCTCCCCGCAGCTCCGCTGTGCCGTCTCCTGCCTCCAGACCCCGACCTCCTCCTTGGGAGGTTCGAGGCTGCTGCCCGCTCCTGCACCTGCTGCCCGCTCCAACTGGGACCAGACTGCCTGCAACCGCCGTAACCTTTCTCAGCCGTTTTTTTTTCTTAATTGTTCCCTGTTGTGCCACTGTTATTGTGCCCATCTGTGTCTTGCTCTAATTCCACCACTGTTTTTATTTTCTCATGCCTGCCTGTTCCTTTTGCCGCTGCTGCCCCTGCGGCCCCTCCCCCCCGGAATTCCCCTCCGGAATTCCCCTGCTCCCGCCTCCCAGCCTCTCCTCCCTCCCACCTCCCCTACTTAATGGCGGCCACTGCGCTGAAGGCGCGCCAAAGGCAAGCCCGTCTGCGCCCGTCCGCGGCCAGGTAACCTGGACCTCCCATTACCCATCGCTACGACACCACCACCCTCCTCACACTCAACCCTGGAAGACTTAGAGAATGCCAACAGGCCTCGCCGAACACGACCCACGGCCAGTTCTCCTGCCTCCACTGCCGCCAGACCCTCACCGCCACAACGGCCTCCAACACTGCCGACGCCAGCACCGGCGACACCCTAAAATGCATCCTCCTCAACGTACGCGCCGTGCACAAACACGCCATGGAAATCTGGAACCTACTCGACTCTCTCTCGCCAGACATCGCCTTCTTCACAGAGACCTGGACCAACGCATCCTCCGCCCCCGACATCAGTACCACCATCCCAGACGGATACAAGATCCAGAGGAAAGACCGCCCCAACCACCATGGAGGGGGCCTCGCCATCGCCCACAAGAGCACCCTCCGCCTCACGACCTCCAGCGAAACCTTCCCCTCCGGCGAACACCTGCACTTCCAGATCCAGACCACCCCCGAAGCCACACTCTGAGGAACCCTCATCTACAGACCCCCCGGCCCCCGAATACCCTTCGTACACCATCACCGACTTCATCGCACCCCACGCCATCGCCTCAGCAAACTACATACTCATTGGAGACCTGAAATTCCACCTCGACAACCTCAGCGACCCCAACTCCACTATCCTTCGTGACAACCTCGTCAGCAGACTTAAACAACTCGTCAACACACCGACCCACAGAGCAGGACACACCCTCGACCCCATCTTCGCGGCAGGAAACAGCGTCCAATTCAGCCACACAACGCAGCCGCCATGGACCAACCACCACTGCGTACACTTCGCCATCAACAAACCCAAGGCACCCAAACCAGCCCCACGCCCACCTCGAAGGAACTGGAGCAAGGTTACCAACGAGCAACTTAACTCCACCCTCACCCGAGACAACCACACCTGGGCACCCTATGCAAACGACCGAGCCAGAGAACTCCACACCTGGATCTTCAACTGCACAGACAAGCTCGCCCCGCTACGCAACCCCCAGGAAAGCCGCCTGGTTCACCACCGCTCTCCAAGAAGCCAGACGCACCTGCAGACGCCTGGAGAAGAACTGGAGAAACACCAAGACAACCGAAAACCACACCACCTACAAGGACGCCATGACGGACTACCACAACCAGATCAGATCCACCAAGAGGAACTTCATCCACAACAAAATCCTGGCCAACTCCACCAACTCCAAGGAACTTTTCAGTGTCATTCAGGAATTCACCAACCCACGCAGCGAAGCCACAGACATCACCCCATCCCAAGACCTCTGCGACAAGCTTGGAACCTATTTCCACCTCAAGATCAAAAACCTCTACGGCAACTTCATCGACCATCCACCAGGCGCCACAGACGGCCCCCCGCCCGCCCAGAAACACCAGCCAGCCCACCATCTCCAACTGGACACCGATCACGGCCAAAGACACCGCCTCGACCATGAAAAGCATCCACTCGGGGGCCCCCACCGACCCCTGCCCCCTCACATCTACCACAGAGCCGCGGCCGCCATCGCACCCGAACTACATCGCACCATCAACACCACCTTCAAAACAGGCACCTTCCCAGACGACTGGAAGCGCGCAGAAGTCAGACCCCTGCTCAAGAAGCCCACATCTGACCCCACCGACCTCAAAGATCTCAAGAACTATCGTCCCATCTCGCTCCTCCCCTTCGCAGCCAAAGTTGCAGAGAAAACAGTCAACAGGAAACTGACATGATTCATTGAAGAGAACGCCGTCCTCGACCCGTCCCAATCCGGATTCCGAAGCAACCACAGCACAGAGACCGCCCTACTCGCCGCCACAGACAACACCCGCGCACTACTGGACCAAGGCCACTCCGCAGCCCTCATCCTACTCGACCTATCAGCGGCCTTCGACACCGTCTCCCACCGCACACTAGTCGCCAGACTACACAACGCAGGCAAACAAGGAACAGCCCTGGACTGGATACGATCATTCCTCACCGGAAGAAGCCAAAGGATCAGACTCCCACCCTTCCTCTCCGACCCCATGAAAATCACCTGCGGAGTCCCACAGGGTTCATCACTGAGCCCCACCCTCTTCAACATCTACATGGCCCCCCTCGCAGCCATCGTCCGACAACACGGCCTCAACATCGTATCCTATGCGGACGACACCCAGCTCATCCTCTCCCTCACCAAAGACCCCACCACTGCCAAACTCAACTTCCAGAAAGGAATGCAAGACGTCGCAGTCTGGATGACCAACAGCTGCCTGAAGCTCAACGCCGAGAAGACAGAAGTCCTCGTCCTCGGTACCACCCCTTCTGCATGGGACAGCACCTGGTGTCCGACCGCCCTCGGAAGCCCACCTACCCCCTCAGACCACGCCAAGAACCTCGGCATCGTACTCGACTCATCACTCACCATGAACCGACAGGTCAACGCCGTCACCTCCAGCTGCTTCAACACCCTCTGCATCCTCCGCAAGACCTTCAAGTGGATCCCCCTGAGTCAAGGAAGACAGTCACCCACGCACTCATCACCAGCAGACTGGACTATGGAAACGCACTCTACGCCAGCATAAACAAGTCCCTACTCCGCAAACTCCAGACAATACAGAACACCTCCGCCAGACTCGTCCTCGGCATCCCCTGACACGAACACATCAGCCAACACCTACGAAGTCTCCACTGGCTCCCTGTGGAGAAAAGAGTCACTTTCAAAATCCTCACTCACGCCTACAAATGCCTACACAACAACGGACCCAAATACCTCAACGACAGAATCAACTTCCACGTACCCAAAAGAAACCTCCGATCTTCCAACCTCGAACTGGCCGAAACCCCGCGCATCCACAGAGCCAGAGCAGGCGGAAGATCCTTCTCTCACATTGCAGCCAAGACCTGGAACGAGCTACCGGCAGACATCAGACGCGCCCCCTCCCTGAACACCTTCAGGAAGACCCTCAAGACCTGGCTCTTCGGCTAAACAGATCTGCGGTGAGTAGCGCGCTTACAATTCCCTGATTGATTGATTGATTGAAGCACAAGCACTAGCTTCTTTTTCGCGAGGCATCCTGTGGAATGACTTCTCATGAATGGCCTTCAGATGCTTCCATTTCAAAGACATCCCATGACTGTATTTTTTACTTGTTTCTCGGGACAGCTCCTTCTCACAGATGGCACACTTCACTAACTTCGCTGAGACTTTCTTTTCGTCTTACGGGATTGTTATGAACCTCCATACCTCACTCTGCTTACTGGGAGGTGGTGCATCTAGCTGTTCCTCCTCTTCTTGAAGAACAGGATCTTCCTCCTGTGCAGATTAGGTTGCTGCAGCCATTGGTACAGGTGGAGAGGTGTGGTGCAGAGGCCAGGGCAGCTGACTTCGGAGCACAGGGTTCACGGTTCGATCCCCGGCTCCGGCGGCAGCTCAGCACCATGTGACTCTGGGCAATAGCTCACTTAATTTCCACTACGACCCCCAGCGCCTTGAGACCCGTAAGGGTGAGTAGCTGCGCTATATAAAAACGGACTTACATTTTATTTAATAAGTATAAACTCCAAAAACACCAGATATCAATCTGTATGTCCTGCTCCTTAACTGTTCAAACAGAAATGACACATGTTGGGTGTGGTTTCATTCATAATAAGGTGTAGTCCCTATGTGGCCAATGAAATAGGCAGGTTTCATTGTGCAATCGTGCGAATCCGCTGTGCTCTTCCCCAGATTCCTGAGGCCACAAAAAACGTAAATCGAACGAGTAATCATACAGTTAAATATATTTTTCGAAGTTGTTGACCTCAAATATATCTACACTTTTTTTCTTTCCTGCTGGGAGGGTGGCCTTTGCTTGGTAGCATCCGCTTCCATTCCCCCACTTGCTACAGCCTTCCCATAGGATGCGCTGAGCTGCTGATCCACCGCTCCTGTCGTGTAGTCTGCAGATTCCTCCTCGTTCGAGGATTTAAAAACAATGGTTTCCCCTGCAAAATCGCCCAATGCTTAGGGACTGTGGAATCTTTTCATTGAGTGGAGATTTCATGGGGCTCGGCTCTACATGCCATTTTAAGGTTTCCCCTCGCCTCTTCCAAGCATTGTTTCTTTATTCAAGATGGCGTACCTTCCATTTACCCATTGAATATAACATAGGACTGCGTTTCCTTTTGGAGGTGAAACTGTAATAGGACTGTTGTCCCGAAGTCCCATTTTAAGTAATAAAGGTCTCAATGACTAGTGCACACCCATAAGAATTCAATTACATCAAAATAGGAGGCTTTGCTCAATGAGTCAATCTCATTATTAGTATCAAGAATTGGCCATCTTGCAACGTTTTTCAACTGTTTTCTTCTCTACCTTGAGCAATTCTAGCCATTATTTTTTGTTATATCAATTATTCTAGCTCCATTTATACAGTGCTTCGCACAGCCTCTGTTGTTCCTCCCCATTATAAATGTTTTTCTTTACTTTGAGCAGCATACTCCTTACTCCCTCCACACCGACCCTTTCAGAATCTCATCATTAACCACAACTCAATGTGCATAGGGCAAGGTTTGCTTCATGAATGATTCACAGCTGGTTCAGCTATGATATCATATTTGGTCGCTCCTGTTGCAGTTGCACCGTAATTTTAATTGACGCCTATTTGATTGCTCCCATCGCAGTTACACAGTCATTTTATCTGACGCTATACTTTATTTGACGACCTGACATACTCGCATTGATGCTCTCTCTAACATGGATTGCAATCCCCTAAATGTACTTGACACAAAACTGGAGTTGACTGGCCACAATGCATATAAAATCATATACCCTCCTAATCTCCTCTCAAAAATGCATCCAAAAGCTTAAAACACAAACTCCTTAAAGCGCTCCCAGAAACTCTAATTTCAGACCCTTACTTCTGCTTGACAAAAGGTGCTACTATAAGGGATCTTAACCTCTACACGAAAAGATGAGCGCAATGGTGGAAAGCCCTGTACTCATTGCTTTCAATCACCTCATCCAGGAAAACCTCTCATGGCCTAAGACTTTCTGTAGCTCTCTCTCCTGCTTACAGAGCAGATGCAACCATCTCCCTTTATAGCAATGGAATTATCTGCATCCACTCTTCAGACAAGAGCCTAGAATTATTCGATAACATTTTCTCTAACATCAAAAAAGGTGGTGAATAACAATGAATATGTCCCCTCCCAAGCTCATCCTAGTTCATCAGATAACACACAACATTCCCAAGTAGTGTCCTCGCATATTATCGTTACTTCCAGCGCTCCACACCTCTCACCACCTCTCCGCTCCTTGAACTCATTGATAAGGAACTCCCGTATACCCCAGAGCACTTCCTGCTAGGGTGGTTCCCCCATACGGCCAAGAATAGGACGACTGGGAAGTTCCAAGACCTGGCCCATGTGCTGGCTAAAAGAGAAATAGCCAGAAACTGGAAGGCGCCGGGAGGGCCCAGGATTACCTCCTGGAAAAAAGAACTTGAGAAATGGGCAGAAGCGGAAGGCAGGTTATTGCTCAGGGAAGCCAGTAACAGGATAGGCAAAATAGATAGGGCCAGAGCGTGGGAAGGACTAGTGAGTGAGCTGATAGCTAGAGGGCAGGACAATGGTAGTGGGGCAAGCACTCCGCAGCCAGGGGCACTAGAGCAAGGAGCGGGTAAGTAGAGCATTGAATAGAGTACTGGCCAGCACTCCGACACACGCTGAGACTGGAAGCTTAACCCATGCGAACCCAATATCACGCAAGGACTGTAAATATCTACTCTTTGCAACTCAGGAGGGAAGTTCTGTTAAACGGGAATGTTAAGTTAAGCACGCCAGAGAGTAATGATTATGTAAAATACGTGCAACAAGTGTGGGATGGGACATGATCAATGAACACTGTATGTATGTATTGACTATGTCTTGGAAAACCAATAAAATCTGGTTGGAAAAAAAGCAGTAAAGCACACAGTGGACATCGCTGACCTCATCCTTACACATTAACTCTACTTTATAATTCTTAATGAAACATGGCGAAATGATTCCTCCGCTCCTTTCATTGACCTACTAGTTCCTCCCAGTCATGGCACCATAAGATTAGATAGAACCTATAGAACAGGGGGAGGTATCACCTGCACTCACCGTAACAATCTTTCAGTGAAACAGTCATAAACCATTGCTCTTCCCTCATGCGAATACCTATGCATCGACATTGCAAGTAATAACAGGCCACTACCACTATGCAAAATGCATGCAATCTATCACCCACTAGGAGATAACCTTTCGTTCTTAGAACATATTATGGAAATCATATCCAGGGGGGCGTGGCTAAGCCAGCCAAGATGGCGGACGTGCTAGAGTAGAGCTCCGGACGCCGGCCTAAATAATCGATACACATCCTGGCCGGTGGGGCCCGGCAATGTAGTAAAACAACGGCTGCCTACCGCCAGATGTCTGGAAAACGCCTGGGAGCTGCCACTGAGAGTGGTGCGGCGTTGTGAGGAAAAGATCAGGGCGCCTAAGACTCGCGGTCGCTCAACTAAAATGGCCCCCTTGGGCAGATAGCGGACTGCTGGAAGATTGGGGAGCTGAGCTACCCGCCACCCGCAGAACAAGAGCGAGCCAGGGACACGCCGGTGCGGAGCCCGGCATGCGCGAACCTGACGGTAAGAGGGGGGAAGGCCAGACCCGTCATCCGAGAGTTACCCAGGAGGGCGCGCCAGCCACCTAGCACCCGGCGACTGGCCCTCGAGCACAGGGAGGGCCCGGGGATAACAGCAAACTTCACGTGGGGGAGGAAAGGAGTGAGGAGGCCCCCCGTCTGCGGGAACCATCCCAGAGCACCGCGACTGCTTGTGACCCAGCGCTCTGACCGATCCTGCCGGGGAGGAGGTGCAACCCTCGGCTGGGGTCCCAACCTATCCGTCACCCCCAGAGAGCCACCTGGAGGTGGGGGCAGACGAAGAATCCTCAGAAGCCCCCAATTACCCCTGAGGCTTCAGGGAGGGGTGGAAAGATAGCTCCCTGTACCCTCCCCGAAGCGCATCAACACATCACAGATATCTTACCACTCGGCGCCAGGCCACGAGGCGCAAGTGAGATGGAGAGCACCCAGCAGGGTACGGACCAAGACGCGAGAAATCACAGAACCGCCCCAGGAGCTGGTGACGACGTGGGAGCCCTCAACTACTTAAAGCGCTAAATCCAGAAGACTGCTCCAACTGTAGCGCCACTAGTTCGAGCGCACCACAAGTCAGTCCAGGTGCAGAAAAGCGGCGCACTCGACCTCAGGCCGCATATTTGGAAGAACCTAAGAAAAGGAATCGTCCCCTGTGTTTAATTGTGTAGAATTGACCGCCACTCAATCTGATTCTATCCCCTATTTCATGCACACCACACAGATTATAAGCCTTATTTTTGGTAAAAAAAAATTATATCTCCTCCTTTATTTTCAATGTAATCAAAACAATTGTTTTCACATTAAAATCAATCAATACATTGCTTAAAACCGTTTACATAGAACAAATACAAATATCATAAAAACGATAACACATTGTTCATTTAAAAAATCATGTCTATAGAGAATACTTCAAAAAACAGTCATGTCAAACCAATTTATAGTAAACAACAGTAGTCGACGCGGCGTTTCGGTGGACAAATTGGTTGACGCCACCTTCTTAAGGACAGAGTTGTTAGTTAAAAACAATATTGTTGATTCTAAAGATAAAAACAATATAAATATAAAACTCAGCACAAGGGAGAATTTTACCAAAAATTCGGCTCAGCTACTTTAAAATCGAAACTCATTCATGACGGCACATGCAACAATTTTTGCGATTGTGAGTTTAGAGAATCACTAACCATACATCATTTAAAAAACACATATTTAAAAAACACATTCACCCTGATATCTTACTTTTCTAAGCCAATCTATCCATTCAATCCTAATCCAATTTTTGCTATTGTGAGTTTAGAGAATCACTAACCATACATCATTTAAAAAACACATATCTAAAAAACACATTCACCCTATCTTACTTCTCTAAGCCAATCTATCCATTCAAACCTAATACACTAACTGGCAGTTTACTTACTTGAACTTTTTTGAATTATATGTTCAAGATCTCAATGGAAGATTCTATTCTATTTGATGTATTTTATGTCATGTAGAGGTTCACCACACGATGGTTGATGATCTATAATTATATATATACAAATTAAATTTATCCATCTATCGATAAGGAGTGTTTCAGATTGTGCATACTGACATAGATAATAAAGGGTCACACCCTTATCTTATTAAAAAGAAGAAGTTTTCAATCGACTTCGTTCCTGATTTGAAAGGCGCTGTTCACCCTGTTTTTATGTACTCTGTAATATAGATTTATATAATCAATTCACATAAGAGTAGTCCATTTTATAGTTTACAGTGAATGCTTAAAACCTTTTTGTTTAAAATAGTTAAAAACCCTAGCAGCTCACCATAGAACAAAGGACAGTGTTACTTAGTCCTCCCGGTATTGTGAAGCCATGACACCATGGAATAAGACCGGCAACCGTTGAGTCTCAATTCCCTTCACACTCAATATGATGCAGTTCGGCTGTATTTGCTATTTTGTTTACTGCCAATATCTAGATTAGAAAATATTTTACATGGTGATAGAAGCTATGGCATATTATAATCCTTATTATACAGTTATATTAGGTTGCTCTATGGAGCCTCCAAGAAGGTGGCGTAAACCAATTTGTCCACCGAAACGCCGCGTCGACTACTGTTGTTTACTATAAATTAGTTTGACATGACTGTTTTTTCAAGTATTCTCTATAGACATGATTTTTTTAAATGAATGTGTTATCGTTTAGATATTTGTATTTGTTCTATGTAAACGGTTTTATGCAATGTATTGATTGATTTTAATGTGAAAACAATTGTTTTGAGTACATTGAAAATAAAGGAGGAGATATACATTTTTATCAAAAATAAGGCTTATAATCTGTGTGGTGTGCATGAAATAGGGGATAGAATAAGATTGAGTGGCGGTCAATTCTAGACAATTTAACACAGGGGACGATTACTTTTTTTAGATTATTTGAAACCCAGTTCCCTTTGTGTTTGAAGGGTTCCTCTCTTATTTGTTAATCTGATTTGAGTACGCATATTTGGAAGGCCATACATGAAAACCTGCTGAAATACTCTGAAGACAGAAATCCACTTAAGGGGGGAACCAGTGCCCTGCATAAACCAAACAGATCGGCGCCAGACAGCGAGGCACAAGGGAAGCAGTGAGCACCCAGCGAGGTATCGGACAGGGTGCGAGACGCCGCCGGTCCACCCTGAAACCTGGTGACGACGAGAGAACCCTCGGTCAATACAAGGCAAACGCAGGGGATTCTCCTAGTTGCAAAACCTCCAACCAGGTCGCAACACCATCCAACCCAGGCATAGCGACTTCACGGAACAGGGGGCCGCGCAGGCGCAATGGAAGACCAGGCATGAAACACCCTAGAGACAAAAGAAACTGATACCCCGGTCTACCCCTGCCGCTTAGAGACTGCCATCTCGAATGGGGTCGCGCCTGCCGTGCCAGGAGACACTAAAGTCCTGACGACCCACCACAAGACAACGGCAGCAGCCCGTTCCCCGCTGCAGAAGATCGAAGCCACCGGGCTGCTCCAGGAAATACACAAGAAGGTGATCCCGTGGCCAGACACGTCATGGGGCGCCTACGCTCTACCACTGGATCGCAGACCCCAACCCCAGAAGGACGCCCGCTCTCGATGGACTCTGATCACCCCCCAGCGGCCCAAGTGGCCACACCACAGTCAATGTCCGACAAGCTAGACAAAGTACTTGCCGCAATTGAGCACTCTCGGGCCACAATGGAGGACAGGTTTGGAGCCCGGTCCTCGAACCTCGGCCTGCTGTGAGATGACCACCAAAAGCTGCCCGACAAAGTGGCGGACGGAGAGAGGGCCCTCGCCACCCTACAGCCGTTAGCTAAGCCACAGCAGGAAACCTTACGGAACCTCAAAACCCGTATAACCAGACTGGAGGAGAGAGCGGATGACTTAGAAGAGCGATCCCGCCGAAGTAATATCCGGGTGATCAACCTACCGGAAGGGGCAGAAGGACCCAACCCAGTGAAGTACATAGAGACATGGCTCAAATCATTCACCCCCGACTACGAACTCACACCCTTCTTGTCAGTGGAGAGGGCCCATAGGGTTCCTGCCCGGCGACCTCCTCCAGGGACACCTCCACAGCCACTACTCCTAAAGTTACTCCACTTTCAGGACAAGGACGCTGTGCTGAGAGCAGCCAGACAACATGGGCCATTTCAAGTGGAGGATAAACGGGTGATGGCCTTCCAGGACTACAATACAAACAATGATCTTGGGTATGCTTAATCGATCTGCACATCTATTATTTAACAGTATTGTACTTATGATACCAATGTACACTATACCACATTTCATAAGGGTGTTCTCATGGTGTCACAATACCCGCCCACTTAGGTATTAGTCCGCTAGAACTTCAAATGCAGCCTAGATCAAATGTCAACAATTACACCGAAGCACACCACTCAATCGTTACTCTTATCCTTGGACAGTAATCTGAGATCTAGCCAATCTTAAGATTTTCCTTAGAAGAAGTTCACAACAATTGATGAATCAGGTCACTTAGATCTTTTAATTCATTCCATTGCAGATAGAAAGCAGCAGCCGACGCGTGTTTCGTCCTCCTGGACTTTCTCAAGGCTTCACTCGAAATTCTCGGAATGAATTCTGTTTCATCTAATTCAAAGAAAGTGTTCTTAAATTTCAATAGATTAAAAGTCGCTATGTATGTATCCAATAATCCGAGTCAATGATGCGCCCCAGTAGCAGCCGCTACAAGCATTAAAAAGCCTTGATGTATCCTGAATCACGTAATAGTCTTTTAGGGGCTCAATTTTCATCCAAACATATGGGACCTTGATAAGTCCACTCTCAAACAGGGCAGCGTTCCAAGTCCTCGCACCGTTGAGATCGACGGTCCAGGACTACTGTAGGGCGGTGCAGCAGCAAAGAGCCTCTTTTCTGGAGGCAAAACGAGTGCTCCACCAAAAAGGGATCCAGTACTCGCTTCTTTTTCCGGCCCGTCTCAGGATCATACATGACGGAGCACACGGTTCTTCACGGACCCGAAGGCAGTGTTTGACTGGATGGAACTCCATGCCCAAGACAGTACACACTGGGAAGCAGCCCACAACCTGCAGGAACCACGAGGCCGGCGACACCGGGGGAAAAGAGGCCCTCAGTGACAGGAACCGAAATGTCAGAGCCCTATCACTGGTCCCCCCAACCTTGAGGAGAAAATAGCTGAATGAAGAAGAGCTTTTCAAGTAGCGGCGAATCTGGACCTAGTCACGACAAACTCAGACAGAGAGAATGGCCCACACATCTTCTCATCCGAGGTAGATTCCAGAGACACAAGTATATCTGAGCTGACTCAATGACTCCACCCCTAATAACCCCCCCAAACAGCAGATACATTAATCTGAAGGGAACTGATACTCGGGGCCCCACCCCCCAATTCCCAACAAAGTCCCCATCCAGCTCATGCCCAGGGCAACATGTTGAGGGCACACTGCCACTCATCCCCACGCGGACACAATAGACCCCACTGACAACACATTTGAGAGCATAGGCTGCATTAGGTAACAGATACAGGACCCCAAGCACATAGCCCCCACAATACATTAGAACGTTAGCTACATGCACAGTTTGGACGTATCACCAGTTGTGATAGGTCGGCAATGTTGGGACCCGGTCCCTCAGCAATGGTTAAACTCTCCCCCAGTTATCCCCAATCCCCACGAATATAATCCCACTCAGGGCGGGCGTCTTCACTCGACGACATCACACGCAGGGGGGTCAGGGTCAGGATTGGCGCACAATACTCCCCACTCACCCCCCCGCCCCAACCCCAAAGCATGTTGTATCATGCCAATGGCTGCGGATATTAGCCTCTTGTCCCTAAACATCCGGGGAATGCGCACAGCACGTAAACGATCCGCGGTTTACTCAACGCCAAGCGCCAGAAAGCACAGATAATCCTGTAACAGAAAAAACACCTCACAAAGACCGAATTAGAACGAGTGCAAAGACACTGGTGTGGCACTTTTTATGCCACCACATATTCCGCGTTTGCACGTGGAGCTCTGATCTGGCTTAGACCGGGGATCCCATTCAAGGAAACCTGTAGAGTGGTGGACAAGGAGGGACGATATGCACTTATAGAGGTGTTCCTAGTCGGTCAGCCCCTACTTCTGGGCAGCATCTATGCCCCAAATGCTGACCAGGGGAAGTTCTGGGACTCTCTATCGGCAGCCCTGACGCAATTCACGACATCACCATGGGTACTGCGGGGTGATTATAATTGTGTGTTGGACTTTTCCTTGGACTGGTCACACCCCCCAGGCGCTGGTTCCTGTGCCCAAGCACAGGTGGAGCGTTTCCGGTCGTGGGCGCAATACTGGTCTCGAACGTGTGGAGGAGCCGGAACCCAACCTCTAGGCTATACTCCTTCCACTTGATACCCCATAATTTACGGGGCTGTCTCAACCGGTTCCTGTGCTCGCCAACGATAATTCCAATGGCCCAGCAAGTAGATTACTTAGGCAAGTGGTTTCTGATCATGATGCACACCTTGTGACCCTTAAGTGGAGGCCACCCCAACTGCCAGTCCCCACCTGGAAATTACAGCGAGAATGCCTGGAAGTTCCAGTTTTTCACCACGATCAGTAAGACAGTATCAAAGAAAACTTCAGTAACAATACCAACACGGCGTCCTCCAGGACGTTGGAGTGGGATGCTTTCAAAGTGGTCATCAGAGGGGCCTCGACGGGGAGCCAGTGGAGTGTGCGCAGGTGCTGGGAGATGTGGCAGTGTTTTGGTAGGTTGAGGACCAGTCTTGCGGCTGCGTTCTGGATGTTCTGTAGCTTGCGGGTGAGGTTTTTGTTTATTCCGGCGTAGAGTGCGTTGCCGTAGTCGAGTCTGCTGGTGACCAGGGCGTGAGTGACGGTCTTTTGGTGTTCGAGGGGGATCCATTTGAAGGTCTTACGAAGGAGGCGGAGGGTGTGGAAGCAGGAGACGGAGTTGATCTGGCGGTCCATTTTGAGCTCGGAGTCCAGGATGATTCCCAGGTTGCGTGCGTGGTCCGTGGGGGTTGGTTTCCGAGGGCGGGGGGCCACCAGGTGTCGCTCCAGGCGTCTGGGTTTGGGCCCATGATGAGTACTTCTGTTTTGTTGGTGTTTAGTTGTAGGCAGCTGTTTTTCATCCATTTGGCGACGGCTTCCATGCCTTCTCGAAAGTTGCGTCTGGCGGTGTTGGGCTCGTTGGTTAGGGAGAGGATGAGTTGGGTGTCGTCTGCGTATGACACGATGTTGAGTCCGTAGGTTCTGACGATGGGGGCGAGTGGAGCCATGTAGACACTGAAGAGCGTTGGGCTGAGGGAGGAACCCTGGGGGACTCCGCAGGTGGTAGGTGTGGGGTCTGAGAGGAAAGGGGGGAGTCTAACCCACTGCGTCCTGCTGGAGAGGAAGGAGCGGATCCAGTCGAGGGCCTTGTCCTGGATTCCTGCGTTGTAGAGTCTGCGTATTAGGGTGCGGTGGGAGACTGTGTCGAACGCCGCTGATAGGTCGAGGAGGATGAGGGCTACTGTTTCTCCTTTGTCCAGTAGGGTGCAGATGTCGTCTGTTGCGGCGAGGAGGGCGGTTTCCGTACTGTGGTTTTTTCTGAAGCCGGATTGGGAGGAGTCGAGGATGTTGCGTTCTTCAATGAATGTGGCGAGTTGGCTGTTGATGGCTTTCTCGATGACTTTCGCTGGGAACGGGAGCAGGGAGATGGGTCTGTAGTTTTTGAGGTCGGTGGGGTCCGCTAAGGGTTTCTTTAAGAGGGGTTTGACCCCAGCGTGTTTCCAGTCGTCGGGGAACGAGGCGGTTGCCAGGGAGCGGTTGATGGTGTGGCGGAGCATGGGTGCGATGGTGTCGGCGGCTCTGTTGAAGATGTGGTGGGGGCAGGGGTCCGAGGGGGCCCCTGAGTGGATTGACTTCATTGTCTTCAGTGTGTCTTCGGTGGTGAGGGCTGTCCAGTCATCAATCGCTGGTTTCCGGGAGTCGGGGGTGGTTGGTGAGGGTTCAGTGTGTTGGTTGTCTTCGTCGAAGTTGTCATAGACGCTCTTGATTTTGTGGTGGAAAAAGGTGCTGAGTTTGTCGCAGAGGTCTTGTGAGGGAGGGATGTCGGTAGACTTGCTGGGGGGTTGGGCGAACTCCTTGATGATGCTAAAGAGTTCCTTGCTGTTGTGAGCGTGGGTGGAGATTCTGTCTTCAAACGCTTTTTTCCTCGTTTCTCTGATGAGTTGATGGTGGGCATCGGTGGCGGCTCTGAAGTTTGTTGTGGGCTTCTGTGGATTTGGTGTTCCTCCAGGCCTTTTCGAGGCGGCGGCATGTGCGTCTGGACTCTCGAAGTTCGGTGGTAAACCATCTGGCTTTCTTGGCGCGGGTATTGTTGTTTTTCTTGAGGGGGGCTATGGTGTTGGTGCTGTCCGAGATCCATCTATGCAGGGTTCGGGCTGCTGTGTTGGGGTCGTCATTTTCCGCGATGGTTGGGGTGGAGTTGTTGAGTGAGGAGGTGAGCTGGTTGTCAGTGATTTTGGTCCAGTTTCTTCGTGGGAGCAGGTGCTAGTGTCTGTGGATGGTGGGTGTTCTGAAGGTGAAGTGGACGCAACGATGGTCGGTCCATGGGAGTTCGGTGGTGTGGCTGAAGGTGATGGAGTTTCCTGTAGTGAAGAGGGGGTCGAGGGTGTGTCCTGCTGAGTGCGTGGGCTCAGTCACGATCTGGCGGAGTGCAATGTTGTGGAGGTTGTCCAGGAGGGATGTGGTGTTGGGGTCCAGTTGGTTGTCGAGGTGGAAGTTGAGGTCTCCCAGCAGGGTGTAGTTGGTGGATGCGATGGCCTGCGGGGAGATAATGTCCGTGATGGAGTTGGCGAAGGGTCCGTGGGGTCCAGGGGGTCGGTAGATGAGGGTTCCTCGGAGGGTGGCGGTGGGGCTGGCCAGTATCTTGAAGTGAAGGTGTTCCATCAGTTCTGTGGGCTCGTCGGGGAGTGTGCTCAGGCGGAGGCTGGATTTGTGGACGATGGCGATTCCTCCTCCTGGGCGGGTGCGGCGGTCCTTCCTGGAGATCTTGTATCCTTGGGGGATGGCGATGGCGATGTCCGGTCCCGAGGTAGTGTTGGTCCAGGTTTCGGTGAAGAACGCTACGTCCGGGGTGGTGCTGTCGAGGAGGTCCCAGATTTCGGTGGCGTGTTTGTGGAGGGATCGGACGTTGAGGAGGATGCATTGCAGGGTCTTTGGTTCGGTTGTGTTCTTGTGGGCGGGTTGTGCTGGATCCGTGTTCTTGGTGGTGCTGCAGGTGTGCCGGCAGCGGTGACAGCTGAAGGGTCCATGGGTGTCGGCTGGTGATGCTAGCTTGCAATTGTTGTTGCGGCCTGGGTTGAGTGCGTGGAGTGCTGCTGGGTCGTAGCGTTGGCGGGGCGGAGGTCCAGGGTTCCTGGTGCTGGTCGCGGTCGGGTCGCGGACTGGCGCAGACAGGCTTGCCTTTGCCGCGACAGGCGCCGCCATTAAGTAGGGGTCGGGGAGGGCTGGACAGCTGGGAGCGGGAAGGGGAGCTGGATTGGGCCGGTCGCGCTGGGGGGAGGGGCCGCGGGGGCAGCAGCGGCGGGGAAAGGTAAAAGGAGGAAATAAGGGATAAAGAAAAAAAGGGAAAATAAGCAGAAATAAGGCACAAAAGAGCAGAGATGCAGAAAAGTGCAGAAAGGTGAAAGATAAAAGAAGGTAGAAAAACGAGGGAAAACGAGTGAAAGAGCAGAGCGAGAAAAAGGGAAAATTAGCAGAAATAAGGCACAAAAGAGCAGAGATGTAGAAAAGTGCAGAAAGGTGAAAGATAAAAAAGGGTAGAAAAACGAGTGAAAGAGCAGAGTGAGAGGAAGGAAACAGAGGTCCACTGGACCACCAGGGATGAGGCGCAGGGAAACCTGCGGGTGGAGGAGGGCCTCGATTACCAACACTCGAGAGTGCAGGGGCAGGCCTCACTTAATGGTGGAGCTGCGAGGGTGGGAGAGCAATTTCACTGACAATGATGTTGGTTTCCGACAGGCTTTCATGGAAAGCCTGTCGGAAAGCAACTTTGGGGGCCTCTAGCAGGGGGTGACTGATGGCTCCACAGTTGCAGACTTAGGGACATATTTACAAGCACAAAGTCACTTTTCTCAACGTTGTGGTGGCGATAGGGGCCTCCCCTTACTCACAAGGCGGCGTCAAGCCACTTAAGGTGGCATAACACCGCCTTGAAAATAAAGCACCCTTTCATGCTATACTCAGCGTGACAGGGGCAGGCAATGGGTGTTGTGGTGGGTGTTCCACCCATTGATTTTGACGCTGCCCCATATTTACAAGGGTGGCGTAAATATGGGGTAACGCCAAAATTAAGACCAGGGAAAACCTGGTCTTACCCTGGCGCAACGAGGAGAAATGTTTAATTTCTCCTAGTTTTTGCTGTTTCCATGTGTGCTGCCTTGTGCAGCACACATAGAAACAGCAAAACGCCATTAATTGTTTATGTGCAGGAATCATTTAAAAAATGACATTTTGCAACTTCTATGTGTGCTGCATTAAGAAGCACACATAGAAGTTTCAAAACGCATGGGGGTGACAGGCAGTGTGAATAAAGTATTGGTCCACTCACTGTATATCTTATGGACAACAAACAATATACTGTTATATATAATAGGGATGTAATGTCATTGCCTGAGACACAGTAGTTGTGGTGCTAACATAGAGAGGCTAGGACTGTTCAAAACGTCAGTGGCCATGATCTACTGTTTAGCCATGTTAAAACATGAGGGCTAGCATGATGCTATAGTAACATACTACACACTCCTTATATGTTCATGTGGCATGTGTGATGTACTTAGACAGCACTATATGCATATTAGTAAGTATCTGTGATGAGTTATGTTTAGGATTCAAATCATTAAACATATTATGTACAGGTATGGGAAAATATTTTGCATTGATGTGTGCTTTTACTCATGTGGCAGTGCAAGCTATATGTCTGTCATACATACACCATGGTGCAAGTGTAGCTGTGTAATGACCTGGATTGTCCATGCTCAGAAAGTGACTTCTTCATGAGCCCAACTAAAAAGTAGAAGATTTATGGGCCACATGCATCAAAGTAAGGAATTGCGATTCCTAAATTGCAATTTTTAAGGAATCGCAATTTAGGAATCGCAATTCCTTATGCATGTAGGAATCGCAAAAAAAAATGCGATTCTTACACATTCCTTAATTGCGACTCGCAAATTGTGAATCGCAATTAAGGAATAGCTTCCCATTCATTCCTATGGGCCTAGAGGCTCATAAGAATTAATGGGAATTGCATGCGCAATTTGCGAGCAAGGGTGCCAAAAGGACACCCTGTTGCACCCCTGAAATTGCCATGTGACCACATGTTGCGCACACAGATGCCCCAAGGGCATGTGTGTGTTTAACATGGAACTTTGAAAAATGCACTTTAGTGCATTTTTTATCAAAGTTTTCGCAAATTACCATCAACTTTAATTTGATGGTAATTAGCGATCCCTAATTGCAAAACCGCAATTTAAAATTGCATCATGCATTGCATTTAGGGAATCGCAATATGCGATTCCCTAAATGCATTCGCAATTTAAGTAATCGCAAATTTTGCGATCACTTAAATTGCGAATTTGCATTTGGGTTGATGCATCCCAAATGCAAAAATACTGGTCGCAAAGGGGCAGATTCTGCGAATCTGCCCCTTTGCAACCGGTATTTAGAATGATGCATGTGCCCCTATGTGTTTTGTGTATGTGATGCTGAATGCATCAAACACACAAGACTAATGTCCACCTATTAATATATGTCACTGTCTCATGGATACTTTCAGATAGCAAGTTAGATATTTGGCAAGGAGTGGATCGCACTTTTTGCGATGCAAATGGTGAACTAACACATCTTCCCAGTGCATATGCCACATCTTGCCCGACGCTGGTACACACCCACTACACTGCAGTGCGCAGCAATTTCACAACAGATTTGCATGCATGCTGCATTGCTCAACTGGCTATCCGGGCCCCATAAAGCTGAGGGTACTTATCAAGCACCCCTTCAGTTAGATTAGATTGTACAGGTGAAGACATGATCCTCAATCCAGCAGCTTCCAAAGGAAGTGACAACTTAATTAATGTTCAGCATTAATTATAAGTGAAGATGCAAAATGAACACAGACATCACTGATTATGTTAGGAACATATCACACACCAATATTACATGCTTAGAAAAAGTGGCGATATCTGCAAATTTACTTTCAGAATGAATTGGTTATTGTGAACTATTTGGAAAATAAAAGTTTACAACACTCAGTGGCACACTTTTTTTGTTTGTTTATTGAGATTTAGCATATATACACCTTAGAGAACATATGGCATTCACATATTCGCTGAAATACAGAAAAGAATAACAATCTCTGAGTACAAACAAGGGAAATTGGGATAATCATGGAGTATCCTTGTACATATTTGTGGTCACTTCACGCAACTGAGGTATAGACCATAACGTACTTATCTCAGTGGCACACTTACCTGATGGACGTATGTTAGTGGGTCTGACTGCTGCAGCCAGAAGGTCGACTTAATCCCTGGATGAGGCACTTTGGATGACTGAGGTACTCCTGACAGCAGCTGTAATGAGACAAACATTCCATATTTCTATACAAAGGATGATGTGTATTATTTGACATGTATTGGTCATTAGAAACACTGTCAACACAGTTAGTGCAACTCCTCTTTAGATGAGACAATATAAGCATATTGTTACAAGCTTTATTATTTCAATATAAATATAGAGTCATCCTTTCATTAACCAAAATGTTTGAAGTAGTATACTCTTGTGAACCATATATGAGCATATGGAGATGGATGACAACAGGGATATTTGACACACCACATACTGCTAACATGTCATTCAATATAATAGACTATGAGCTTTCAATAAAGTTTATTGTCAATTACCTTGCCAGGGATTACCATTCGCCCAGTGTGTGGTGCCTGACCATATGTCACACGCCTACGTGGAGTAAAGGTCACTGTAGAATGTGATTTCTTGTACAACGTCACAGCGCCTAAAACGATACAAGTATAAAATAATGTATTTTCTAGTTGACACATGTTAAAAACAACATATACTAGTTAAGATCAGATGTGTGAGGCTAATGATGGAGTTTATGTAAAGTATCTATAGGTTGTCTGATGATAATATAGTACATGGGAGACACTTTTGGCCATATATGCGTACCAGGTTGTGCCGGCGGTAGTGGTTGATCTGCCCCATGACAATGTCTTCCTGCAAGTCCAGGGACCTCTGCTCCATTGGATGGATCTACTCTGGCTATACGTGGAAATTAAAAGAAGAAGTCAACAGACTAATACAAAAAATGATGATTATGTACAACTTTTTACATATGTACTTAACTGCATTTACATTACAACACTGATGGTTACTGATTCGTGCACAGTTTCCTGTGCCAGTTACAAAACGACATTGAAATCACAAGCAAAGATAGGCCAATGTTTGTGAAGAAGAAATTGGTAGTTAACATTTGCAGTACTTAGGATTCTGGGACTTGTAGTGTGATAGACAAAATTAAACAAACATGAGAGTCCAATTCACCATGAATATTTGCACAAACTTTAAGTGACATTTGCAGTTCAAATTAAACATTAATCAAATAAAGTCAGTGTTTAATCATCACATATTACCAGGCACCACATTAAGGTTGTCATTCACAGGCAGCCCATGCAGCTGGTAAGGGTGCATGGTGGAGAGGACATCCTTCTCAAGAGGCATGAGACAGAGACGGTGTCCAGTTTGTCCACCAGGGAGAGTTCTGGCCACCTCTGTCCTGGTGAACTTCTCCTTCACAAATCTCTTCTCATCCTGCCACTTCTTTTTGATGTCTGTGATGGTCTGGACATCCTCCCCTAATGGACTGACTGCATTAGCCAACTGCTGCCATAGGGCTTCTTTTCTGTGTTGCACTGCTCAGGAATGAAGACCATGTAGTTTGTTTTTGGTAGTTCCCCACAAAAAAATCTAACAATCATCTGGATCTCCTCCTCTGTGAAGTTTTTCTTCCTCCTCGCATTTAACATGCTTACGCTTGGCAGATGGCAAGACAAGGCATAGAGCAGGCAGGTGAAGTACGGGTGTGGAAAACCCAGAGCCTTGGATGTGTGCTGCTTTTATGTGGTTTGCAGTGCATGAGTTGCAGGTGGCATAAATTGTCTGCAAGTGTATGAAATTACACTTACCCTGTACACTTGCGGAGGTTGAAGGAAGTGACCCGATTAGGGCCACCCGGGCCACTCGCGACCACCTCTCAGCCTTCCAAACAAATGAAGAGTCGGTCAGATAGTAGAAAATACAAACCAAAGTTGTTTATTAGTACGCGCTCGAGTGGAGACCAATCTGACCAGCCTCCTTAGATAGCTGCCGAGGGACTGACCCTCACCAACATAACATCAGATATTTTACATTTCCAATACCCAACAGGACCCGCCCAGACTGAAAATTTCCAGTTGGAGCAGGTTAACAAAGGAGGCACAGAAGGATGAGCTACACTCCTGGGACCGGGTACATGCTATCTCAGCTTCAAGGTTATTCTGCCCAGGCCCAGCTCTCTAAGAGAGTGGGAGCAGGCTACCTACGAGGAAAGGCATGCAAAAACAGAATGATCTATTCATTAATGCAGCGAAGCTCAACCTTGAATAATAAAGTGAAACAATCGAGGCTGCTTTCTGCTGAGGCAGACAGAATGAGACAGAAGCTTCATTTCTATCATGGTACAAAATGGCGGCTGAATACAAAATGGTGCCGCACAATGCTAGAAGGAGTCAGCCAGACACATTCTCAGTCTAACAGACCCTCCTTTTAGCATTGGCTAACAATTTTGTCTAATGCTATATGCAAAGTAAAAGGACTATTAGTATATGCCAGTACACACATTATTAATATTAAAAAATACCCTCATCAATTGTCATGAGATCGTGGACAGCCTGCATCATCATGCTCGAAGACTTAGCATCATGTATTGAGGCCTTCGGAGTGGGTGTTAACTTTTCAACACAGTAAGCACAGCAAGCAGGAAGGCAATGTACGCATGAACAATATGTGAAAATGACACCTGCAATTGCTACCAGAAAGATAAGAATCTTCCACCCCCAAGAGGCTACGAAGCCCCAGAACCAACCAGAAAGTGTCCAAGTACCATTCTCTTGGTGGATATCGGATGCAAGCCTTTGCAACTTCTGTATTGCAGCGAATACATTAGGAGCATGGTCCGGTATGTACACACAGCAACTACTGCCGATCACGCGGCATGCTCCACCCTGATCTGCTAGGATGACGTCTAACACCATCCTGTTCTGTAACGCAACAAGCCTCGTAGCCTGAAGCTCAGCTGTAATGTTGGTCAAGATCCCTGCCGTGGTATTAATGACCCCTTCCACCACCCTAGTGAGCCTACGGATATTAAGGCTATTGGACATGGGGACCCAAAAGGGGACAAGGCCTTTCATAGCATCAGTGAACTGCTGCAAAGTAGTGTCTGCCTGATCTATGTCTTCTGTGTCAATAACTTTCCTAACACAAGACAGATGGGCACTCCTACGCCACAATCGATGATCCCTATGGTATCTGGATGGTGCTATATACACTGGGGGAAGGAGGAATGAGAGATAACATATTCCGGCCCATCCCCGAGGAAGCCAAACATACGCCTGGGACCCACAGACACAATCAACATTGTGAGGGGGTAGCAGAGGTGGGCTACTTTTTGTGCTCAGTACATAGGTGTAATTGCAATTACTCTCGCCCACTTGAACTGGTCCAAATCCTTGAACACAGAAACCTGCTGTTGTGTTTACCACCGGCACCGGCATTGCTTCATCGTGAGTAATATTGCGTATCTGGAAGGACTTAAAATATTCACTGACATTAAACCCCTGGAAATCCAACATTTCATTTTGAAGCCATGTTACATTTTGTTCTTTCTCATATATATTCATACAAGCTGTAGGGGACAATGTATCAGGGCCCCTTGTTCTCCTGGGGTAAACCCTTGGTGAACACGTATATAATCCAAGACAGTGTCATAATCAGCTAATGTCATATTCATAGTATCTAAATGGAAATGAGTATATACCATAGTAAACAATTGGAACCATGCCTCGCAACTCCCGAGGTAGGAAAAAGGCATGGACAACAATACATCATTTTTGTGGGTCACTGAAGGGAGCAGTCCACAGATCCAACAATTCGTGACATTGGACGTGCTGTGCGCCTGGTGGAGCATCTGCAAGAAAACGTTATCTACATATGTTTTTCTGTGTTCACCTTTGTGAGGAGCCAGAGTGACAAACATGTGCTCAGGGGGAACAGGCGTTGTACCAATCAAAGAGTGCACTGGTTATTTTTCCTCCAGAAGCCACATTACTCAAAGTATTGCTATTAAGGAGATCAGAACAATTACTATGAAAACTATCTTACTCCTTTTGGACCATGTGGGCCAACCAACCCCATCCCTCTCTGAACGATGTGCTGCAAAAGACTGTTCCTCCTCAACAATTGGGCGACCAAAAGGATATATTGTTGTTAGAGGGAAAGAAATGCAATGCAATGGGGCGAGCGGCACAGAAACGAGAGAATGGGCAAAAGTTCCCAGCATCCGTCAGAGCCTCGCTGGCAGACTCCAATTGTTCATCTATGGTGCTGCTGTTGAGCACTTTCGGTGGAGCTGCGCGATCGCAGCCCTTTCTGAAGAAATCCCACATTGTCCAGGGTAGTGCACCCCCCCTTTTTCGGGGAAGCGCGTCGAATTCACCCTGTCCAATGTCTGAACAATGCACCAATCTCCCTTTCCCTAAACTACCGTTGGTACCACAGCAAGGTACACCCTATTCTTTTTCCTCGCAGTCCATTCCTACTAGTCTGACTTCCCCTTTGGTGCACTGTTCCTCCGTCGAGGACGCAAATTGTACCTCCAGGCACAGAGGGGTCAGCAAACAGGGGCTCAGACACAGAGGGGCCAATGGACTGGGGCTCAAGCACAGATGGGCCAGCAGGCTGGGGCTCCTGGATGGCCTTGATTTCAGGTGGCACTGCCTCGTTCAACACTGCGTCGTTCTCTTCCTCTGAGTGTGCCTACGTCAGCCGGGCATCTGAGAACGGAATGAAACAGGGCACTGGCTCTGTTTCAGAATCGCCAACTCCATCTAGCACCCACTGATCGTAAGGTAAAGGGAGGGGCACCCTACGACAGTGGTTGGATTGTATCCAGTTCTTCCGGCCGGCCACCTTCATGGCACTTCGGGTGGCAAGGAGCACCTGGGCAGGCCCCTTCCAGCGGGGCTCCAAACGTCCCTTCCCCTGGAAGTGCTTCGTTAAAACATAATCCCCAGGCCGAAGATCGTGTCCTGGCCCCTCAGGCGCTGGCGGCAAGGCTTCGTGAATCTGTTGGTGAATAGAACGCAAACTTTTAGTCAACTCATACAGGTAGTCCACCATCATAGGGTATTCTATCTCGGAGAACCGACGACGTCGCGGGACGCCCCAGACATTTGCCGGCCGACCGAACACGACCTTGTACGGTGACAATCCTGTCCTAGTGCGAGCCGTAGCTCTTGTAGACAAAAGGGCTAATGGTAAAGCATCTGGCCACTTCAATCCTGTGCTCTCCTGAATCTTTGCTAATTTCAGTTTGAGAGTACCATTGTACTTCTCAACCAAACCTGCTGACTGGGGATGATTTGCAGCATGGAACTTCTGCCTAATGTGTAGACCATCACAGACCAATTGAATGACTTTTGAATTGAAGTGACTCCCGTTGTCACTCCAAATCAAACGGGGCAAGCCGAAACGAGGGAAGAACTCTTTTAGGAGTGCCTTCGCCATCGCCATGGCTGTGTTCTCTTTAATAGGGTAAGCCTCAACCAATTTACTGAATGCACAAACAACTACTAACACATATTTTAGATTGTCGACTCATTCCATTTCGATAAAATCCATCTGAAGGACCTTGTAAGGGAATGAAGGCGGTGCAAAATTACCAGGAGGCGTAGGGGTGCCTTTCCCGGGGTTTTACATCATGCATACCATACAGTATTTCACCAGGTGAGCAGCAGTCTTGGGGATATTGTCATTCTGCCACGCGGGGTCTAGTAGTTTTCATATGCCCTTGGCACTGATATGAGCTGGACCGTGGGCCATAGTGAGAGGGCATAGGTGTCTGGTAGCATCCATCTCTGTTTCCCTGACTTATCCGTCCAACACCCATCCTCGTCTAAATGTGCTGTACTCTCCTGCCAGACTGCTAACTCCTCAATCGTTGCCTCCTTTGAATCTCCTTTACACTGTCCAGTGTGTCCTCAAACATAGTGACTTCGGGCACCCACCTATCAGGACCTGCCACAAACATCTTTTTCATCTCAGTTTGGGCTGTCTCCTTGGCTATCTGATCCGCAAACGCATTCCCCCTACCCACATCATCAGTGACTGCCTTGTGGGCCCTGCACTTTATTATGGCCAATTTCTTAGGGAGTGTCAGGGCAGACAGGAGCCTATGTATAAGGGGCCCATTGTGGATGCGTGTCTCATGGGAAGTGAGAAACCCTCTCTCTGCCCAGAGCCGCCCAAAATTATGGGCGACCCCAAAGGCATACTGGCTGTCAGTATAAATATTAGCAGCCAGTCCCTCGCTCAATTCACAGGCTCTTATAAGGGCGACTAGTTCAGCTGCCTGAGCAGACTGATAGGTAACTTGTCATGTTTCAACTACTGGATGCAGTGTGGTGAGAGCGTATGATGCAGTGGTGGTGCCATCTGGTAATTTAAAACAAGAGACATCGACATATAGTTCCCCTTGGGGGTCAGATAAGGGAACATCAGTCAGGTCTACCTGTCCCTTCGTCTCTTCTTCTGTTCGAAAAAGACAATCATGTATGTCTATTTCTTCACTCTCAGAAAGTAGGGGCAGTAACATGGCAGGGATCAGAGTGGCACATCTTTTGATCGTAATATGCGGGGCAAAGAGAGTTAGCTCATAACCGGTCAGACGTGCACTAGTAAGGTGCTGTGTCTTTGTTTTATTCAAAAGGGTCTCCACAGCATGGGGGACGATAACTGTGAGGTCAGTATCAAGTACGAGCCCCGCCGATTGTCGGATAGAGACAGCCACAGCTGCGGCGCTCTTAGACAGCTTGGGAGGGCTCTTGCGACAAGGTCAAGTAAGGCTGAGAAATAAGCACCCAGCCTCTGCTTACCTCCAAAGGCCTGTGTTAAAACAGAAAGCGCACAACCAGCCGTCTCGTGTACATACAACACGAACGGCTTTGCATAGTCTGGCGTACCAAGCACAGGTGCAGAGCAAAGCGCAACTTTCAATTGCTCAAAAGATTGCTGACATTCATACGTCCAGGGCAAGGGTTCATGCACATCTTTAGTGGTTAGTGCCAACAAAGGTTTTGTTAGTAACGAATAGTTAGCAATCCAATGCCGACAATAAGAAGTAATGCCAATAAAAGCGCGCACGGCCCTCTGAGTCTTAGGAAGAGGCATTTTAACAATAGCACTAATACGCTCTGGGGTCAATCTCCTACCCTCCTTCGACAGCAGGTGACCTAAATAGGTGACCTCCTGTTGACAATACTGAAATTTAGAAAGGGACACCTTATGTCCATGATGCGCCAAATGCAGTAACAATTGCACTGTACTTTTTCTACAACCTTCTTCAGTGTCAGAAGCAATAAGAAGGTCGTCCACGTATTGCAGCAAGACATTACCTGGGGCAAGCGAAAGGGAGTTCAATTGGGCTTTCAAGGCTTGACTATATATACTGGGACTCTCTGTATAGCCTTGGGGAGCCAGACAGAATCTAAAGCTTCTTCCAGCTAGGGTAAAACCGAACAGATGTCGG
Source organism: Calotriton arnoldi (assembly GCA_963921515.1). Lineage (NCBI taxonomy): Eukaryota > Metazoa > Chordata > Amphibia > Caudata > Salamandridae > Calotriton > Calotriton arnoldi. The sequence continues at coordinate 483,829 of CAWUFW010007903.1, forward strand.
CTATCAGGATGAATCGGAATGCTAAAGAACGCATTTTTCAAATCAATGACAGAGAAGAATTTAGCAGAGGAAGGAATCATTGTCAGAAGAGCGGTAATATCAGGGATGACCGGGAAATGAGGGACCACTATCTTATTAACTGTGCGCAAATCAATCACAAAACGATAAACATCTGGGTGGTCATCGGGGGAGTCTGAAGAAGCCTTTTTGAGAATGGGAAGAATAGGGCTATTACACACATTCGCAGTCGTCTCTTCAACCACACCTGACTCGATGAGATCTTGTATAATTCGCAGCAAAGCTCGCTCCTCAGCTTGTGGAATTTTGTACTGGGGAATATGAGGCAAAATAGCATTGTCTTTAACTTTAATGGAAACCGGGGGAATAGTCAACCGTCCCACATCGTGTCCGGCATATACTTAAATTCAGCGGGAGAGGTGCATTTTTGGACAGACACTGCTTAGTGCTACCAACGTTCGGGCCCATCGTCATGTAAACACCGTCCGGGGAACAAAAAATTGTAGCATGTAGTCTCTTTAATAAATCCAAGCCCATAAAATTTTCCCCACAATTAGACGTCAACAGAAACGGCGAATCCACAGTAAAGGGACCGATAGTCAAGGCAAGGGGTTTAGAAATGGGGCTCACAACCGGCACACCAGAAAAGCCTACCGAAACATTATTTTGGCCAGACAGAGCAGCCCCGGGGACCAGCGAACGAGAAACAGAGCTATTCATTGCACCTGTGTCCACTAAGAATTTCTTAACTGAGCCTTGCAAATCTGCGGTGACATAAGGACCGCACTGATCTACAGGTATCTGGACTGGTCCCTCACCCTGCCCCTGGCTGTCCTAGCTGTGAGACATCCCTGTCACCTCGTCCAGATCATAATCATCATGATAATACTGTCATCCTCGAGGATCATCGAAATAGTTCTGATCAGAACTACCCTGCGATGCCCCACCTTCCTGAACCCTGTCCTGATCACTTACTCCACGACCCCGTCCACGAGAACCCCGTCCTCTAGGGGCCGCAACTTTCTGTAATAACACCGGACACTCGCTACGCCAGTGCCCCTCCACTTTGCAGTACGGGCACTGATTCGGCCCCACAGGCGCAGCATTCCTGCTAGCACGGGGAAGCTGCCAGGCCGGAGCACCACCACGACCCCTTGTGCTTCTTCTCCACCTTCTCTTTCTCCTCTTTTTCCCTATGTTCATAATACTGTGCCATACTCAGTATAACGGAAGGAGAGTATGTCGTCCAAGTGCTCTCTGAAGCCTGCAACCGAGCTGCAATCTCTGGGAGTAAGTTCGTAACAAATCTATTAACAAACAACCAGACACCCCCTTCGACTGATAAATCCTGCCCACTAAAATCCAAAAACACACCGTCGAACCGCGTGAAAAAATCAGAGACACTTTCATCTTTTTTCTGACGACATGCCAATAACTTGTCTAAGTCTACTCTTCTCGGTGGAATAAAGGAGTGCATATAAGTAATAATTCGGCCGGGTAAAGCTAATATCTCGGCCTTGGGCTTCTCACCCAGCTTCCTGTCCTTGTCCCATGCTCTAATCTCGTCCCAGGTACTACCCAATTCCGCAAAGTGGTCCTGCGTATGCACCTGTCGCCCAATATCCACTGGCACTAACAAACCAAAGAACATTTCAATATCTGCTAGTGTCATCACTGTCGATGAGGCAGCTTCCTTTAATTCTTTATAATACGCAGTAGGATTCTTTCTAGGGTCGGGTAACTGAGTCTTAAGGACAAAACCTCACTCCTTTTCCATGGAGTATAAACCCATTGTTCTTGAAAACGAGCCTCTACTAGCTGTCTGACAGCATCATGCTGATCACGCAACTCCGGTATTTCAGGGTGATAAATGGGGTGAACTTCCCTCATCGGAAACTAGGATCCTGTCGTCAGGCTCTTCTGAAGTAACCTACCTCGATAACCAATTAACACTGCAACGTTCCCAAAAACTTTGTTAGGGGCCACTTCAACAGCATACACACGGTTCCGGTTATCATAAATAATCTGGGGTGCTACACCATTGAAACACTTCTCCCAATCGAATTAAAGTAGCCGACTTGTGCTTAAGGGCATGTTGCTGTACGAACGGCTCATATTCTTTCAACACACTCCACACATTCTCCACAATGTAAATCGGATTTCGGGCCCGCTGGGCGGCCTGATTAGCTACCATCTTTTTCTATGCACCTCCCACATCAGATCGGATCAATACCCGCCCCAATCGCTCCCTTGCAGTCACCCAGTCCCCGTCGTCTAGTCCACGCACTGGCGTCCCAATACTCAGCAAAGTCGGGGAATGGAGGAGCAGGGAAGACACAGTAGCCGAAGGAGCGGGCACCAGAGTTATTAATGGCTGTGTAGTAACTGTCACAGCTGGGGAGGCTGATGCCGTAACGATAGGCGCAGCAGGGAGACTAGCGGTCATTGTAACTGCCGGAGGCGAGGCTAAAGAAGAGGCAGGGGGCGCAGTGGCCAAAGCGGCTTGGTCAGCAGTAGAAGGAATGGGAGCAACAGGGACAGGAAGAGCAGATGGCAGAGACTGTGGGACAACGGGATATATTTTCTGTGGCACGTAAGGGGGTGGGGGGTTGAGTCTCTAACAACTCCACAAAGGGATCGCTTTCCTCTCGGGCAACATAGAAAGTTTTGATTGCAATGTGACAAATCCTATCAGCACATTCTATACCTTTCTCTATTTTCTCTCTTTTGTACGCTACTGCTTTCTGAGTCACTGTCTGCATTCTCCCTTTTCGGGCCTCTTTTTCTGCTTTCATTCGCCTCTGCTTAGCTTCCTTCTGCCATACCTGGAGATAATCAAACATCGACTGCCTACTTCGTTTTGCAAACAATTTATCCTGCTGGAAATTCAGTTTTTGTTCATCAAAGGTACCTTTTAGCAGCCACTGCAACTCGGCATTGTCCCTTGTATATTTGTGCCATAATGTACTAAACATAATAGGGCCAAGGCCAGGTTTAACATACATGTCAAAGTTTGCAGTGCCCTCTGGAGGCGCAGGTTGCCTTTCCTCCAATTGAGCATCAGCAGAACAACAACGGCACCCCTCATAACACAACATGCTCAGGCAAGGCATCTTAAGAGAAAAAAGTCCACTATTCAAGCCAGACAAATAATTTGCTAATACCTTTGCCAAAATCAGTCCGCAGACCTCATCAAATGCAAGTCAAAAATAGTAAAGAACCCAAAACCAAATCCAAGCGCTTGTCCAAAACCGATCCTCAGACCGTACCAAACACAAACCAAAAGGGCACCATAACCACAAAGAACCAAACAAACTCACCTGGTGCACACAGGTCAGGCGAATTTGTTCTCCACTGCCGACTCTTCGGACCAAACGGTCAAATCCAAGGGTTTCGCCGTTCAGGACCCCAGCCGGGATGACCACTGGGCGAGGCACCGCCCAGTCAGACAGGCGGGGCAGTTGCGAGTGCAAGACTCTCTCGTGCAGGGATCCCCAGTCCGCCCATCCGACCCGACTTGGCCCCGTCCTCCTCACCCGGTCCGCGGGCAAAGATGGGTCACTCGCCCGATGGGGTCCCTGTTCAGGCGCCAACTGAAGGAAGTGACCCGATTAGGGCCACCCGGGTCACTCGCGACCACCTCTCAGCCTTCCAAACAAACGAAGAGTCGGTCAGACAGTAGAGAATACAAACCAAAGTTGTTTATTAGTATGCGCTCGAGCGGAGTCCGATCTGACCAGCCTCCTTAGGTAGCTGCCGAGGGACTGACCCTCACCAACATAACATCAGATATTATACATTTCCAATACCCAACAGGACCCGCCCAGACTGGAAATTTCCAGTTGGAGCAGGTTAACAAAGGAGGCACAGAAGGATGAGCTACACTCCTGGGACCGGGTACATGCTATCTCAGCTTCAAGGTTATTCTGCCTGGGTACAGCTCTCTAAGAGAGTGGGAGCAGGCTACCTACGAGGAAAGGCATGCAAAAACAGAATGATCTATTCATTAGTGCAGCGAAGCTCAACCTTGAATAATAAAGTGAAACAATCGAGGCTGCTTTCTGCTGAGGCAGACAGTATAAGACAGAAGCTTCATTTCGATCATGGTACTAAATAGCAGCTGAAATCAAAATGGTGCTGCAAATCCTAACTTAACTTACACAATGCTAGAAGGAGTCAGCCAGACGCATTCTCTATCTAACAAGGTTCCACCCTGAGTGCGATGATCCCGCACATAGGGTGGAGATATTGCCCCGAGTGCGGAACCTCCAACCTGAGTGCGGAACCTCCACAGGCCTAAAGATACTACTCATAAGTCCCTTTATGAATACAGAAGAGTACTAAAGTCAGACTTTTGTTCTAAACTTAGATTTCTGGTCTACCTTTACCTTTGTGAATTGGTTCTACAGTGATTTAGCTTACCTGTCTCCACTCCACCAGGTATTCCTGCAAAACCTTCAGTGTGCAGGATTCCATACACCTTCTTCTCTCAGGGAAAGAGGTTCAAGGATCTGGGAGAACCACTGCCACTCTGCTGGGCCTTGTGGTGGGCTTGTGAGGCCTGATATTAGAGACTGTATTCACTCTTGTGACAATTTGATACCACATTTGCCTTTCCTGGGCAATAGTGGTATTCTGAACAAGGGCACCAAACAGCTGTGGTTCTACCCTAATCTAATCAAACATTACAGTTAATTCTGTCTCTGAAAATCTAGGGTTCCTTGTTTCAGCCATGGTGAGCGGAAAAAAATACCAAACTATGCTAATGGAAAATATTTTTTTTAGAAAGGCCAAACTTGATGTATGTCTTGCTGCTTCAAAATATGAAAGGCAAAGGATTAATGTTTAGGGAGAGGTGTGTTTTATAGTGTGGTCTGCAGGTGTAAATATTATGGGCAATAATATGACAGCAAGATATAAATCGAGCCCGAAATCATCCAGGGATGCAATATCCCCAGTTTATTGCATGAGGATATAGAGGAATTAAGAGATTGCCAGATTTGCTATGGATATGTTGTGTTTCACCCATCTATATCAAATGCTGAAGGTGCTAATGTCCCTATGGAACTCGGGGGAAACATTAGGAATTACTGGGGAATCAGGTGCTGTATTTCAGACTCCCCTGTCAAATCCTAATTTCTCAGGGGATCCTCAGAGATCAACTCATAATCCCATGTTTTCCATCTGTGGTGGGGTGAGGGGTGGGGGGGAATTGTAGGGCTATTAATTGCTTTATTGGAATGGGTCTCACAGCCAGAAAAGGACTATGTTTCACGGTTACTCAAATCGCTGCAGAAGAAGAATGAGTAAAGAGCTGAAACTGTTTACATTAGTCATAGCCACGTTTAAGACCACCTATTTTATGGCTGTGGGATTTAAGCAGTCACCATCGATAGCTCATGCAATGTGATCTTTGCCAACTTGAATCCCACCAGATCAACTCAACCTTTCACGCTCCTAAATATAGTGGTGTCAAATTGGATAATAGTAACATCTGGTGTACATATAATGCTTTGAAAAGGTAAAAACTGATTTGATGTGCCATGTAAAAAAGTATCTATTATAATTATATTCTGAAACCGGTCCCAGGATGCTTGTTTCCGGTCCAGGGAAGACATGGCTTGGCAGTTCGGGCTGGACTGTTCCCATGAGGCACAGGGTCAAGACTGATTTGCATATAGCTGTGTTTGAACTGGGGTGGCAAAGTGAGCTAAAGAATGATGATGGATCAACCCAGATCTGTGACTGGGGTTGAGTGTTTGAAAAGTTTCAGCACTCCGTCTATCATCTCCTTGTGTTTGCTTTGTTCGCCCTAAGTTGGCAGTGTATGCCCAGATGTGGGTCCCTTGCTCACTTTGCCACTGGATTCAAGCTAACCTGGCTGAAGAGGGCTGTTAGCCCGAAACCGGTCCCAGGATGCTTGTTTCCGGTCCAGGGAAGATATGGCTTGGCAGTTCGGGCTGGACTGTTTCCATGAGGCACAGGGTCAAGACTGATTTGCATATAGCTGTGTCTGAACTGGGGTGGCAAAGTGAGCTAAAGAATGATGATGAATTCAACCCAGATCTGTGACTGGGGGTGAGTGTTTGAAAAGTTTCAGCACTCCGTCCATCATCTCCTTGTGTTTGCTTTAGAGCATTACGGCAGCATAGGGGTTCATAGGAAAGTGTGGGTGGCAGTGATAAAAGCGGAGTATAAAATGTTGCAGAATGAAAACATTTCCTAGCTATCGTAACGGAAAGTTTCAATTCTATTAAGGACTCGGAGGCGAGGATTATGCCTTCTCTTTTCACTTTATTAAACAGCAGCCATTTAGAACAACAAGACTACATTTCCCATGAACCCTAGGGAAATCTGTAGTCAAACAAAAAATGTCCAATCCGAAACAGTCCTGGATCCTCCAATCAGGTTACTCCAGCGTCCACATAGTCTGCCCTCACTGGCCCTTCATCCTCTTTCTTTGCGCGAAGTCAGCCGGTAAAAACTCTTCATACGTCCTGTTTATTCGCATCAGAACCTACGAGGACAAAGGTATCATCAATTCACAATAGGAATTCTGATGTAACCAGTCATATCACAATGAGGCAGACGTAACATAGAACCATGATCAAGGGTCAGAACAGTTAAAATTCTACCTAAGAACAACAAGCCAGCAAATAAAACAGAAAAATTGGCATTTAATAATGACAGAGGAGCCACTCCTTCAACGGTGAAAGAATCCAAACTGAAAAAAAACGGTTCCCTGGGTAATATATCGATGGTCCGGTAACGCCTTTTCGGATCCCAATATCGTCGCCAATTGAAGTGAAGGTCGGAGGCAGGTGTAGGATATGAATACTTTATTTCATTTAAAGCATATCCAGGAAACAGGCAAGCCCCAGGCAGAACGGCTTCTAGTCCAAGTCACCAACCGCAAGTCAATGGCTTAGAATGGAACCCTGAACATAGAACAGTTCTAATACATATTCACCCCGCGAGCCCTTAAAGGAGCCGACACAACATTTACTTACTGTAGTACGGGGTGGGACATCCTCTAGCGATCCCTAGGGCGGGATAATCCTCGCCTCCGAGTCCTTGGAGAAGTGTGGCTCAATGGTTAGAGCGGCAGACCCTGATGCAGAGATCTGGCCCGGGACCAGGGTTCAATTCCCGCCTCGGCGGGTCTTGGGCTCAATTTCCTCGGACCTGATAATTCTCGCCTCGGTGCCTATTCTAATCATGGGTCCCACTCTGCAACTCTGGGCAATAGCTTGCTTAATCTCCACAACGGCCCCAACAGCGCTGGGATGCCTGGCTTCACCTTGGGGGTGCCCAGGAGTGGACATTTCACAGGGAAAAGCCAGGAAGGGTTCCACAGCGGTATGCGTACAGCGCCAGGACACCCCTTTGGGGGTATAAGTGCGCTTTACAAGTACAAATTTCATTTCATTTCATTTCCGAGTCCTTAATAGAATTGAAACTTTCCGTTACGAAAGGTAGGAAATTTTTCATTCTATGTCAGGACTGGAGGCGAGGATTATGCTAGTTCAAAGCTTGCTCACCACGAGGTGAGCCATGTCCAGCACCGGCTTGAAATAGAATCTCTTAAAGGTAGAGTCCGAGGACCAATCAGCCGCGTTAAGGATATCCTCCAAACGGGCACCCAAGCCAAATGCCTTCGAGGCCATTGCCCCTCAAGCTGAGTGAGCTCCGAAGTCCTTGAGGCTAATGCCTGCTTCCTGCATAAACCACCTAACCCACCTGGCTAAGGTAGGCGAGGAGACAGCCTTGAAAGGTTTGCGGAGAGCAATAAGGAGTTGGCGTTCTCCTGGAGGCCTGAACTCTTCTGTCATCTCTTCATAAGCTTTCAAGCAGCGGACCACACACAACTTGGGAGAGTCCGGGAACTCCGGATAAGAGATCACTCTTGTATGACACTTAGTCCTTCTATGCAATGTTAAGGTCACTCCAGATGGGGTAAACATCCTTGAAGTGATGTCCAGAGCCCTAACATCGGACACGCGTCTACAAGAAATCAGACAAAGTAACATCGCCAATTTGGCTGACAACTCTTTCCTGGACAAAAACCGGTTAGGTTGCCAGGATAAAAACAAGTTAAGAACCTGGTTCACGTCCCATAGAGCCGAGTACCGAGGTTCTGGGGGCAAGGAAAGCCTAATGCCCCAAAGAAGCTTGCAGACAAGAGGATGCTCCCCGATAGGGGTATTATCGAGCGGCAAATGTCCGGCTGATATAGCTGAACGAAAGGTGTTGATAAACCTGTAGGCCAGGCCAGCAGCGGCTAAGTGGGCCAAAAAATTCATGACGTACACTATATCTGCGTCCAAGGGATTGATACTCCGTCGCATACACCAATGGGACCATCTGCCCCAAGCGGATCTGTAGCGTTTGACCGTGCTGTCTGCCCACGCTTTAGACATGAGTTCCTCAGCTTTTGCCGAAAGGCCCGGGACCTCCCATCATCCCCGGTAATCCTCCACGCTACAAGCCGTAACGAGTTCTGCAGAACCAGGGGATGAGGAACTCGGTCGGGGCTCAGAAGAAGATTCGGAAATAGGGGGAGTAGGATTGGAGAATCCCAGGAAAGTTCCAGAAGAACTGGAAACCACACTTGAGATCTCCAAAGGGGGGAGAGAACCACCAATTCTGCTCCTTGCCTCTTGACCTGCGCCGTGACCTGAGTGATCATTGCAAAGGGGGGAAACGCATACCCCTCTCTAGGCTCCAATCCTGGAGAAAGGCATCCGTGGACACTGCCAATGGGTCTGGTCTCCAGCTATAAAAACGGGGAAGTTGGTGATCGAGCCTCGAGGCAAACAGGTCTATTGAAAAAGGCCCCCAAAGGTCGTTCAACCTTTGAAAAATGTCAGTGTTCAGCTTCCACAGACTTGAATCCGTGAAGTTGCGGGATTGAAAATCTGCTATCAAATTCTCCCGCCCAGGGAGGTACTCTGCTGTCACCGACACTTGGTGGGCCAGACAGTATTGCCAGAAGCTGGCGGCCAGATCGGAGAGGGCTTTGGACCTCGTTCCTCCCAAATGATTGATATAGCGGACTGCGGAAATGTTGTCCATCTTTAGAAGTACTGAGGATTGAATGGACTCTCTCGTCCAGCAGCGCACTGCGAAGGAACCTGCCAGGAGTTCTAGACAGTTGATATGTAATCTGCGTTCGTCTGGAGACCACAACCCTCCTGAAGAAAAATCGACGCACCTGGCTCCCCAACCTACTGTGCTGGCGTCCGACTATATTACTAAGTCTGGAGCAGAACCGAAGATCGCACGGCCGTTCCAGGCCTCCATGTGTTGTAACCACCAGTGGATCTCTTCCCGGGCTTCCTCAGAAAGGATCACCTTGTGGGAGTAGGGACACCCCTTCCGCAGATAGAGTGCTTTGAGTCGTTGTAAAGCGCGATAATCAAGGGGTCCCGGGAAAGTTGCTTGGATAGAGGCTGAGAGCAGACCTACTATTCGAGCGAGATCCCGGAGGGATACCTGACTCCTGGCGAGAATCCGCCTTAATTCGTGGCAAATCTTTGAGACTTTCTTTGTTGGGAGGCTGAGCGTGGATGACCTGGAGTCGATCACGAAGCCCAGAAACGTCAGACATTGTGAAGGGGAGAGCATTGACTTCGTTTCGTTGATAACAAACCCCAGACTCTGGAGGAGATTCACTGTCATCTGAAGATGTCGTTGAAGTTGAAGGGGACACACATCCATAAGGAGCAGATCGTCGAGGTAGACAATCATTCGTATGCCCCGAGCTCTCAACCATTCCACCACCGGCTTGAGGATCTTGGTGAAACACCAAGGGGCCGATGAAAGGCCGAACGGGAGTGAGGCAAACTCGAAAGTCTGTCCTTGCCAAATGAACTGGAGGAATCGCCGGTGGGGGGGGGAAATCGGAATTACCAGGTAAGCGTCCTTCAGATCCAGACAAACAATCCAGTCGGAAGGGCGCAGAACATCCCTGAGAAGATGGATTCCTTCCATCTTGAAGTGGCGATAGATTAGCCACTCGTTGAATTCGCTTAGATTGATGAAGGGGCGTTTGCCCCCATCCGTTTTGTCCACCAGAAATAAGTTGCTGACAAAACCTCTGGGGTGAGGCGAACATGGAACTACTGCCCCTTTGACTAAGAGGGAAACGACTTCTGCGTCTACCAAGGAAGCGTTCTGCTGGGTAAATTGGATGGGACGGGGTCTGACCCGCTGATAGGGGTCCCCTAGATATTCTATGTGGAAGCCTTGAATGGTTTGCAGAACCCACAAGTCCCCTGTGACAGAAGTCCATGTCTGGAAAAAATTCCCCAGCCTCCCCCCTATTTTTAAGTGGGAAGAAGGGAGGACACTCACCAGTGTAGGAAGAGGCTGCAGCTCCTCGATAACCTCGTCATTTGCCACGGCGACCCCTTGTCGGGTAGAAGTTGCCAAAACGGGACTGGTCCTGATACTGGCCTTTATTGGAGCCTTGCCCTCTAGGCTGTTGATTGAAAACGCGGCCGGTTGAGCGGCCCCTACCTCGACCGGCCCCTCGGAAAACCCGGGGAAAAACTTTCTTGATGGTGGTCTGCGCTTTATCGAGGGAGGTAAAGGTATTTACAAATTTTCCCAATTCTTTAACGAATGGGTCTCCAAAAGTCCTCCCTGAGCCACTGCTCCAGCCTCCGAATCGGCTAAATCCCCAAGTTTAGGGTTCACCTTAATAAGCAAAGAGCGGTGACGCTCTGTGGATAGGGCACAATTCGCGTTGCCCAAGAACACAATGGCTCTCTGCGCCCACCCGGAAAGGGAGTCAGGGGAAATAAGGGAACCTGACGACTTGGCTTCTTCAGCCATGTCAAGAATTTTTGTCAGTGGGCCTAAAATGTCAAGGAGCTTATCGTGACAAGCCCGCCAGGATCTGTCAATCCCCTTTTTGGGGTCCCTCATAAACTTCTGAAGAAACGTCGCCATGCGGGCATCGATTTCTGGAGTAAGGGCGACTTTACCTTCCAAGGAAGGTCGCGGGCATTCTGCCCGGAGGCAGTTACCTGCCTCCTTCTCCAAGGGTTTCCTGATTCGCATTGCCACATACTCAGCAACCTTATCTGCTGGGGCCCAGTCAGAGGAACGTGGGTGTATTATCTCGTCTGGGTCAAACATGTCTGACACGTCGGTAGGTGTTGCAGAATGGCTGGGTCTGGAAGGCCCGGGCTCACTGTCCTTGTTCCCTGCATTGTCCAGGGGAGAGGCAGGGCGTCCTCAATTGATAAACTTGGCTGGGAAGCCAAAAAGGCCTGCTTAAGCCGGTCAAAGGCACTGAGGTCTATCCCTGCGTCACGTCCGCGTTTAGCTGGGGGGGGGGAAGGGTCTGGGGGAGCCATTTGAGGGGCAGGGACCATAGGGAGGCTAGTGAGGCGCGCAAGCGCTTGGTCAATCTTCTGCGTCAGCCTTTCTTCGAGGGGAGACATAGCTTTCCCCACCGCTCTATAGATCGAAGCTTCCACGGCTTCGTAAAACTCATCATCCCACTGGAGGTCAGTCTGGGTGTTTTCCCCTCCCTGGGAGTCGTCCTCATAGTCAAAATCCATTCTAGCACTATGAGGAAAAAATCCAAATACCAGTGATGAGTTTTAAGTCCGAAGTCTGAGTGGCAGACCTGACTGAGATAGCACAGTCTATTCAATTGGGCTGGGTGTTAGCCTGGATGCCAGGGTGAGGGAAAACTCGCAATTTCAACAAAAGGGGCGAACCCTGGGCACGTTTGTCTGGTGCCTTAGCAAAATACAGAAATACCAACTGGCCTGGGAACGTGCCCAAGGAGCGTTAAAACGCTCTATACAGACCCCAACCGGCGTGAGAAAAAAAAACTACAGGCTCCGCTATAAGTGCCTCGCAAGCAGAGCGTGAAATCGCGGATCGGCCTGGGGAATGGAATCGGCTCGATCGCGTGAACGTTTACACCTCAGCGAGGCGTCCTCCTCAGGCCAGAACTCGCTAACTATGGCACGTCGCACAAACCCTTCAGGATTTGAATGCGCGCGCCGTAGATCAAAGCCTCTCACACCCCCTGACGGCGGGAGGACAGCGAGTGCACCAGACGAGCCGCGTAGGAGCGGAAAACACTCCCGCGGCTCCAATGTCAAGGTTTCGGCACTCGTGCGAAATGAGCACAAACACCACAACGCTGCGAGCGGAGGCCGGAGCGGCGGTCTCGTAACGATCAAAACGAGAACCGCTGCGCCGCCTCAGCGAGAAGCGCTAACAGAAATAGACTCGCCAAGCACAGAATAAAGGCAAATGAAGCACCTGTGAATACCAAGCAGTAATAAGCCACAATAACCACGAGTGAACACACGAGTGAAAGCCAACAGCTTGGTGGTACCAATAAAGCACACAGTCAAGTCAATCAAAAAAACAGGAATGAACGAAAAAACACTTATCTCGGCTGTGCAGCAGCGAAGAAAGAGGATGAAGGGCCCGTGAGGGCAGACTATGTGGACGCTGGAGTAACCCGATTGGAGGATCCAGGACTGTTTCGGATTGGACATTTTTTGTTTGACTACAGAATTCCCTAGGGTTCATGGGAAATGTAGTCTTGTTGTTCTAAATGGCTGCTGTTTAATAAAGTGAAGAGAGAAGGCATAATCCACGCCTCCAGTCCTGACAGAGAATTATATGATGTCTCTATGATAAAAGTTTGGAAGCGGATTGTGCTTTAATTTTAAAATTATTACTCTCCTAATTGGTATAATAACAGAGGCCTGGGAGAAACTAGGTTATGAAGAAGGAATTTGCTTCTGATCTAATTTTAAAAAGTCAATATTTTAAACGATTTCCTATTTTCTGGGAGTTTGAAGCAACAGAGGAATTACATTTTTAAACCGTGGTGTTTAAAGGATAATTTAAGAACCGTGGACGATAAAATTGGGCGTCTATACGCATTGCTGGAATTATGCTATATTGTTTAATTTGGTTGGATTTTCATTTTTTTAATTTAATGATGAAAAATTGAGTTTTAAAATATTTGTGTTATGTAAAATCAATTAAAAATACATCGCTAAGCACTTGAATTCTATAGGGAATACCTGTCTGGTATGATTTAGTGCTGCCTGCGTATTGCTCAAACTGACGTCTTATGGTGTAGATATGGGTTTATTGACTCACTTGTCACTTGCTGATCCTGTGACAGGAATCATAATACCAAACTCCTCAGTTGACCAAACTGTGTTCTGGAGAGCTAGTTTGTCTCTATGTCCTCAGTTCCAAGTGCTTAGAAACAGACTAACTAAAGTCTCCTTGATGAATGTGTGAATTACCTCCCTTCCACAATCCCAGCTGTTGCCTGCTTTAGTTTCTTACTTACCTCCCATATTATGTTATGGGACAGAGATTTGATGGTGCTGTGTTGTCATTATATAGCGTCAGAGCGCAGACGGAGCTGTTCAGGTATCTTCACGCCCTGCCTCCAGGGTTCAGTCACAGACTTGTGTTCTCAGACATACCAACTGTGCCACCGTGTGGCACACAACAACAGCTCTCTTCACATGGTCTCCCGGTGAAGAGCCATTATGAAGTGGTGGCACAAATTGACCTGGAAACCCCTGTAAAGAGATGGTTTCCAGTTTGTGTATAGAGGTCCTGGGCAGTTGACGTTCATCAGGGTTTCCAACAACCTGCCCAGGATGTCAACAACAGCCTTATAAGCCTTGTTTTTAGTTTTTGAGGGAGTACTGGCTTCAGCAGTGCCAGGCTTCAAGCCCCACCTCCTCCATGGTTGATGGATGGGCAGGTAATAATGGGCACAAAACCTTGTCCTCGCTCTAGGTCCCCCCCTTCAAGCCCGCCGCCCCCCCTCCCCCACACACACACAATAAAGTTATTTTTAAAGTTGGCAGGTCTGTGTCCCCTGATTTGGATCATCAGCAGTGCGGGTGTGGTTAAAATGCCGATTTACTGTACATCCATTGTAATGGTCAGAGTTGTTTGTGGTATGTAGCCAAAATATCTTTGCCAGTTCTGATGGCATCTGTGAGGACTGGTATGGGCACTGCCTTGCTTGAAGCATGTGTCTGCAGTAATTGAGAGTAATTTAAAATGTGAAACATAGGCTCTGGAAACAACTTGGAAGTGCTCAAGATCACAGGGTGTATGGCGTGCAGATCTGCAACATTAACAGGAATAAATTCAATGATTTTACTTTATTTTTTTTCTTTCGTGCATGCACCAGCCTACATTTTGATCAAAATAATTTGGGATACTCTGACCATAATGCTTTAAAATTCTTTCAAGTCTACGGTACAGCAAATGTGGTGTATTTATTTATTTCAGTTTTCCACAGTACTAACTTAGCACATGGGTATTGGAGTACTTTACATGAGAACCGGATTTATGCTATTTTTAGGCACAGTACAGATTGTGATTTTCACAGAATCACAGGATGTTGACCCGAGGATGAGACTTAAGACTTGTTCCCTAGTTCTAAAGTTGGTATATCTGGCAGTTAGGCCACTTCTCCTTCGTTTTTCTTCAAATGCAGTAACAATTGCACTGTACTTTTTCTACAACCTTCTTCAGTGTCAGAAGCAATAAGAAGGTCGTCCACGTATTGCATTACCTGGGGCAAGCGAAAGGGAGTTCAATTGGGCTTTCAAGGCTTGACTATATATACTGGGACTCTCTGTATAGCCTTGGGGAGCCAGACAGAATCTAAAGCTTCTTCCAGCTAGGGTAAAACCGAACAGATGTCGGCTATCAGGATGAATCAAAATGCTAAAGAACGCATTTTTCAAATCAATGACAGAGAAGAATTTAGCAGAGGAAGGAATCATTGTCAGAAGAGCGGTAATATCAGGGACGACCGGGAAATGAGGGACCACTATCTTATTAACTGTGCGCAAATCAATCACAAAACGATAAACATCTGGGTGGTCATCGGGGGAGTCTGAAGAAGCCTTTTTGAGAATGGGAAGAATAGGGCTATTACACACATTCGCAGTCGTCTCTTCAACCACACCTGACTCGATGAGATCTTGTATAATTCGCAGCAAAGCTCGCTCCCCAGCTTGTGGAATTTTGTACTGGGGAATATGAGGCAAAATAGCATTGTCTTTAACTTTAATGGAAACCGGGGGAATAGTCAACGGTCCCACATCGTGTCCGGCATATACTTAAATTCAGCGGGAGGGGTGCATTTTTGGACAGACACTGCTTAGTGCTACCAACGTTCGGGCCCATCATCATGTAAACACCGTCCGGGGAACAAAAAATTGTAGCATGTAGTCTCTTTAATAAATCCAAGCCCATAAAATTTTCCCCACAATTAGACGTCAACAGAAACGGCGAATCCACAGTAAAGGGACCGATAGTCAAGGCAAGGGGTTTAGAAATGGGGCTCACAACCGGCACACCAGAAAAGCCTACCGAAACATTATTTTGGCCAGACAGAGCAGCCCCGGGGACCAGCGAACGAGAAACAGAGCTATTCATTGCACCTGTGTCCACTAAGAATTTCTTAACTGAGCCTTGCAAATCTGCGGTGACATAAGGACCGCACTAATCTACAGGTATCTGGACTGGTCCCTCACCCTGCCCCTGGCTGTCCTAGCTGTGAGACATCCCTGTCACCTCATCCAGATCATAATCATCATGATAATACTGTCGTCCTCGAGGATCATCGAAATAGTTCTGATAAGAACTACCCTGCGATGCCCCACCTTCCTGAACCCTGTCCTGATCACTTACTCCACGACCCCGTCCACGAGAACCCCGTCCTCTAGGGGCCGCGACTTTCTGTAATAACACCGGACACTCGCTACGCCAGTGCCCCTCCACTTTGCAGTACACGCACTGATTCGGCCCCACAGGCGCAGCATTCCTGCTAGCACGGGAAGCTGCCAGGCCGGAGCAGCACCACGACCCCTTGTGCTTCTTCTCCACCTTCTCTTTCTCCTCTTTTTCCCTATGTTCATAATACTGTGCCATACTCAGTATAACGGAAGGAGAGTATGTCGTCCAAGTGCTCTCTGAAGCCTGCAACCGAGCTGCAATCTCTGGGAGTAAGTTCGTAACAAATCTATTAACAAACAACCAGACACCCCTTCGACTGATAAATCCTGCCCACTAAAATCCAAAAACACACCGTCGAACCGCGTGAAAAAATCAGAGACACTTTCATCTTTTTTCTGACGACATGCCAATAACTTGTCTAAGTCTACTCTTCTCGGTGGAATAAAGGAGTGCATATAAGTACACTCGGCCGGGTAAAGCTAATATCTCGGCCTTGGGCTTCTCACCCAGCTTCCTGTCCTTGTCCCATGCTCTAATCTCGTCCCAGGTACCACCCAATTCCGCAACGTGGTCCTGCGTATGCACCTGTCGCCCAATATCCACTGGCACTAACAAACCAAAGAACATTTCAATATCTGCTAGTGTCATCACTGTCGATGAGGCAGCTTCCGTTAATTCTTTATAATACGCAGTAGGATTCTTTCTAGGGTCGGGTAAACCTCACTCCTTTTCCATGGAGTATAAACCCATTGTTCTTGAAAACGAGCCTCTACTAGCTGTCTGACAGCATCATGCTGATCACGCAACTCCGGTATTTCAGGGTGATAAATGGGGTGAACTTCCCTCATCGGAAACTGGGATCCTGTCGTCAGGCTCTTCTGAAGTAACCTACCTCGATAACCAATTAACACTGCAACGTTCCCAAAAACTTCGTTAGGGGCCACGTCAACAGCATACACACGGTCCCGGTTATCATAAATAATCTGGGGTGCTACACCATTGAAACACTTCTCCCAATCGAATTAAAGTAGCCGACTTGTGCTTAAGGGCATGTTGCTGTACGAACGTCTCATATTCTTTCAACACACTCCACACATTCTCCACAATGTAAATCGGATTTCGGGCCCGCTGGGCGGCCTGATTAGCTACCATCTTTTTCTATGCACCTCCCACATCAGATCGGATCAATACCCGCCCCAATCGCTCCTTGCAATCGCCCAGTCCCCGTTGTCTAGTCCACGCACCGGCGTCCCAATACTCAGCAAAGTCGGGGAATGGAGGAGCAGGGAAGACACAGTAGCCGAAGGAGCGGGCACCAGAGTTATTAATGGCTGTGTAGTAACTGTCACAGCTGGGGAGGCTGATGCCGTAACGATAGGTGCAGCAGGGAGACTAGCGGTCATTGTAACTGCCGGAGGCAAGGCTAAAGAAGAGGCAGGGGGCGCAGTGGCCAAAGCGGCTTGGTCGGCAGTAGAAGGAATGGGAGCAACAGGGACAGGAAGAACAGATGGCAGAGACTGTGGGACAACAGGATATATTTTCTGTGGCGCGTAAGGGGGTGGGGGGTCGAGTCTCTAACAACTCCACAAAGGGATCGCCTTCCTCTCGGGCAACATAGAAAGTTTCGATTGCAATGTGACAAATCCTATCAGCACATTCTATACCTTTCTCTATTTTCTCTCTTTTGTACGCTACTGCTTTCTGAGTCACTGTCTGCATTCTCCCTTTTCGGGCCTCTTTTTCTGCTTTCATTCGCCTCTGCTTAGCTTCCTTCTGCCATACCTGGAGATAATCAAACATCGACTGCCTACTTCATTTTGCAAACAATTTATCCTGCTGGAAATTCAGTTTTTGTTCATCAAAGGTACCTTTTAGCAGCCACTGCAACTCGGCATTGTCCCTTATATATTTGTGCCATAATGTACTAAACATAATAGGGCTAAGGCCATGTTTAACATACATGTCAAAGTTTGCGGTGCCCTCTGGAGGCGCAGGTTGCCTTTCCTCCAATTGAGCATCAGCAGAACAACAACGGCACCCCTCATAACACAACATGCTCAGGCAAGGCATCTTAAGAGAAAAAAAGTCCACTATTCAAGCCAGACAAATAATTTGCTAATACCTTCGCCAAAATCAGTCCGCAGACCTCATCAAATGCAAGTCAAAAATAGTAAAGAACCCAAAACCAAATCCAAGCGCTTGTCCAAAACCGATCCTCAGACCGTACCAAACACAAACCAAAAGGGCACCATAACCACAAAGAACCAAACAAACTCACCTGGTGCACACAGGTCAGGCGAATTTGTTCTCCACTGCTGACTCTTCGGACCAAACGGTCAAATCCAAGGGTTTCGCCGTTCAGGACCCCAGCCGGGATGACCACTGGGCGAGGCACCGCCCAGTCAGACAGGCGGGGCAGTTGCGAGTGCAAGACTCTCTCGTGCAGGGATCCCCAGTCCGCCCATCCGACCCGACGTGGCCCCGTCCTCCTCACCCGTCCGCGGGCAAAGATGGGTCACTCGCCCGATGGGGTCCCTGTTCAGGCGCCAACTGAAGGAAGTGACCCGATTAGGGACACCCGGGTCACTCGCGACCACCTCTCAGCCTTCCAAACAAACGAAGAGTCGGTCAGACAGTAGAGAATACAAACCAAAGTTGTTTATTAGTATGCGCTCAAGCGGAGTCCGATCTGACCAGCCTCCTTAGGTAGCTGCCGAGGGACTGACCCTCACCAACATAACATCAGATATTATACATTTCCAATACCCAACAGGACCCGCCCAGACTGGAAATTTCCAGTTGGAGCAGGTTAACAAAGGAGGCACAGAAGGATGAGCTACACTCCTGGGACCGGGTACATGCTATCTCAGCTTCAAGGTTATTCTGCCTGGGTACAGCTCTCTAAGAGAGTGGGAGCAGGCTCCGTCCATCATCCCCTTTGGTATTGCTTTGTTCGCCCTAAGTTGGCAGGGTATGCCCAGACGTGGGTCCCTTGCTCACTTTGCCACTGGATTCAAGCTAGCCTGGCTGATGACGGCTGAATAGCCAGAAACAGGTCCCAGGATGCTTGTTTCCGGTCCAGGGAAGACATGGCTTGGCAGTTCGGGCTGGACTGTTCCCATGAGGCACAGGGTCAGACTGATTTGCATATGGCCATGTCTGAACTGGGGTGGTGGAGTGAGCTAAAGAATGATGATGGATTAAACCCAGATCAGTTGACTGGGGGTGAGTGTTTAATTAGCTCAAGCGCTCCGTCCATCATCCCCTTTGGTATTGCTTTGTTCGCCCTAAGTTGGCAGGGTATGCCCAGACGTGGGTCCCTTGCTCACTTTGCCACTGGATTCAAGCTAGCCTGGCTGATGACGGCTGAATAGCCAGAAACCGGTCCCAGGATGCTTGTTTCCGGTCCAGGGAAGACATGGCTTGGCAGTTCGGGCTGGACTGTTCCCATGAGGCAGAGGGTCAGACTGATTTGCATATGGCCATGTCTGAACTGGGGTGGTGGAGTGAGCTAAAGAATGATGATGGATTAAACCCAGATCAGTTGACGGGGGTGAGTGTTTGATTAGCTCAAGCGCTCCGTCCATCATCCCCTTTGGTATTGCTTTGTTCGCCCTAAGTTGGCAGGGTATGCCCAGACGTGGGTCCCTTGCTCACTTTGCCACTGGATTCAAGCTAGCCTGGTTGATGACGGCTGAATAGCCAGAAACCGGTCCCAGGATGCTTGTTTCCGGTCCAGGGAAGACATGGCTTGGCAGTTCGGGCTGGACTGTTCCCATGAGACACAGGGTCAGACTGATTTGCATATGGCCATGTCTGAACTGGGGTGGTGGAGTGAGCTAAAGAATGATGATGGATTAAACCCAGATCAGTTGACTGGGGGTGAGTGTTTGATTAGCTCAAGCGCTCCGTCCATCATCCCCTTTGGTATTGCTTTGTTCGCCCTAAGTTGGCAGGGTATGCCCAGACGTGGGTCCCTTGCTCACTTTGCCACTGGATTCAAGCTAGCCTGGCTGATGACGGCTGAATAGCCAGAAACCGGTCCCAGGATGCTTGTTTCCGGTCCAGGGAAGACATGGCTTGGCAGTTCGGGCTGGACTGTTCCCATGAGGCACTGGGTCAGACTGATTTGCATATGGCCATGTCTGAACTGGGGTGGTGGAGTGAGCTAAAGAATGATGATGGATTAAACCCAGATCAGTTGACTGGGGGTGAGTGTTTGATTAGCTCAAGCGCTCCGTCCATCATCCCCTTTGGTATTGCTTTGTTCGCCCTAAGTTGGCAGGGTATGCCCAGACGTGGGTCCCTTGCTCACTTTGCCACTGGATTCAAGCTAGCCTGGCTGATGACGGCTGAATAGCCAGAAACCGGTCCCAGGATGCTTGTTTCCGGTCCAGGGAAGACATGGCTTGGCAGTTCGGGCTGGACTGTTCCCATGAGGCACAGGGTCAGACTGATTTGCATATGGCCATGTCTGAACTGGGGTGGTGGAGTGAGCTAAAGAATGATGATGGATTAAACCCAGATCAGTTGACTGGGGGTGAGTGTTTGATTAGCTCAAGCGCTCCGTCCATCATCCCCTTTGGTATTGCTTTGTTCACCCTAAGTTGGCAGGGTATGCCCAGACGTGGGTCCCTTGCTCACTTTGCCACTGGATTCAAGCTAGCCTGGCTGATGACGGCTGAATAGCCAGAAACCGGTCCCAGGATGCTTGTTTCCGGTCCAGGGAAGACATGGCTTGGCAGTTCGGGCTGGACTGTTCCCATGAGGCACAGGGTCAGACTGATTTGCATATGGCCATGTCTGAACTGGGGTGGTGGAGTGAGCTAAAGAATGATGATGGATTAAACCCAGATCAGTTGACTGGGGTGAGTGTTTGATTAGCTCAAGCGCTCCGTCCATCATCCCCTTTGGTATTGCTTTGTTCGCCCTAAGTTGGCAGGGTATGCCCAGACGTGGGTCCCTTGCTCACTTTGCCACTGGATTCAAGCTAGCCTGGCTGATGACGGCTGAATAGCCAGAAACCGGTCCCAGGATGCTTGTTTCCGGTCCAGGGAAGACATGGCTTGGCAGTTCGGGCTGGACTGTTCCCATGAGGCAGAGGGTCAGACTGATTTGCATATGGCCATGTCTGAACTGGGGTGGTGGAGTGAGCTAAAGAATGATGATGGATTAAACCCAGATCAGTTGACTGGGGTGAGTGTTTGATTAGCTCAAGCGCTCCGTCCATCATCCCCTTTGGTATTGCTTTGTTCGCCCTAAGTTGGCAGGGTATGCCCAGACGTGGGTCCCTTGCTCACTTTGCCACTGGATTCAAGCTAGCCTGGCTGATGACGGCTGAATAGCCAGAAACCGGTCCCAGGATGCTTGTTTCCGGTCCAGGGAAGACATGGCTTGGCAGTTCGGGCTGGACTGTTCCCATGAGGCACAGGGTCAGACTGATTTGCTTATGGCCATGTCTGAACTGGGGTGGTGGAGTGAGCTAAAGAATGATGATGGATTAAACCCAGATCAGTTGACTGGGGGTGAGTGTTTGATTAGCTCAAGCGCTCCGTCCATCATCCCCTTTGGTATTACCTACGAGGAAAGGCATGCAAAAACAGAATGATCTATTCATTAGTGCAGCGAAGCTCAACCTTGAATAATAAAGTGAAACAATCGAAGCTGCTTTCTGCTGAAGCAGACAGTATGAGACAGAAGCTTCATTTCAATCATGGTACTAAATAGCGGCTGAAATCAAAATGGTGCCGCAAATGCTAACTTAACTTGCACAATGCTAGAAGGAGTCAGCCAGACGCATTCTCAATCTAACAAGGTTCCACCCTGAGTGCGATGATCCCGCACATAGGGTGGAGATATTGCCCCGAGTGCGGAACCTCCAACCTGAGTGCGGAACCTCCACAGGCCTAAGGATACTACTCATAAGTCCCTTTATGAATACAGAAAAGTACTAAAGTCAGACTTTTGTTCTAAACTTAGATTTCTGGTCTACCTTTACCTTTGTGAATTGGTTCTACAGTGATTTAGCTTACCTGTCTCCACTCCACCAGGTATTCCTGCAAAACCTTCAGTGTGCAGGATTCCATACACCTTCTTCTCTCAGGGAAAGAGGTTCAAGGATCTGGGAGAACCACTGCCACTCTGCTGGGCCTTGTGGTGGGCTTGTGAGGCCTGATATTAGAGACTGTATTCACTCTTGTGACAATTCGATACCACATTTGCCTTTCCTGGGCAATAGTGGTATTCTGAACAAGGGCACCAAACAGCTGTGGTTCTACCCTAATCTAATCAAACATTACAGTTAATTCTGTCTCTGAAAATCTAGGGTTCCTTGTTTCAGCCATGGTGAGCGGAAAAAAAAATACCAAACTATGCTAATGGAAAATATTTTTTTTTAGAAAGGCCAAACTTGATGTATGTCTTGCTGCTTCAAAATATGAAAGGCAAAGGATTAATGTTTAGGGAGAGGTGTGTTTTATAGTGTGGTCTGCAGGTGTAAATATTATGGGCAATAATATGACAGCAAGATATAAATCGAGCCCGAAATCATCCAGGGATGCAATATCCCCAGTTTATTGCATGAGGATATAGAGGAATTAAGAGATTGCCAGATTTGCTATGGATATGTTGTGTTTCACCCATCTATATCAAATGCTGAAGGTGCTAATGTCCCTATGGAACTCGGGGGAAACATTAGGAATTACTGGGGAATCAGGTGCTGTATTTCAGACTCCCCTGTCAAATCCTCATTTCTCAGGGGATCCTCAGGGATCAACTCATAATCCCATGTTTTCCATCTGTGGTGGGGTGAGGGGGGGGGGGGGGAATTGCAGGGCTATTAATTGCTTTATTGGAATGGGTCTCACAGCCAGAAAAGGACTATGTTTCACGGTTACTCAAATCGCTGCAGAAGAAGAATGAGTAAAGAGCTGAAACTGTTTACATTAGTCATAGCCACGTTTAAGACCACCTATTTTATGGCTGTGGGATTTAAGCAGTCACCATCGATAGCTGATGCAATGTGAGCTTTGCCAACTTGAATCCCACCAGATCAACTCAACCTTTCACGCTCCTAAATATAGTGGTGTCAAATTGGATAATAGTAACATCTGGTGTACATATAATGCTTTGAAAAGGTAAAAACTGATTTGATGTGCCATGTAAAAAATTATCTATTATAATTATATTCTGAAACCGGTCCCAGGATGCTTGTTTCCGGTCCAGGGAAGACATGGCTTGGCAGTTCGGGCTGGACTGTTCCCATGAGGCACAGGGTCAAGACTGATTTGCATATAGCTGTGTCTGAACTGGGGTGGCAAAGTGAGCTAAAGAATGATGGATGAATTCAACCCAGATCTGTGACTGGGGGTGAGTGTTTGAAAAGTTTCAGCACTCCGTCTGTCATCTCCTTGTGTTTGCTTTGTTCGCCCTAAGTTGGCAGTGTATGCCCAGACGTGGGTCCCTTGCTCACTTTGCCACTGGATTCAAGCTAGCCTGGCTGAAGAGGGCTGTTAGCCCGAAACCGGTCCCAGGATGCTTGTTTCCGGTCCAGGGAAGACATGGCTTGGCAGTTCGGGCTGGACTGTTCCCATGAGGCACAGGGTCAAGACTGATTTGCATATAGCTGTGTTTGAACTGGGGTGGCAAAGTGAGCTAAAGAATGATGATGGATTCAACCCAGATCTGTGACTGGGGTTGAGTGTTTGAAAAGTTTCAGCACTCCGTCTATCATCTCCTTGTGTTTGCTTTGTTCGCCCTAAGTTGGCATTGTATGCCCAGACGTGGGTCCCTTGCTCACTTTGCCACTGGATTCAAGCTAACCTGGCTGAAGAGGGCTGTTAGCCCGAAACCGGTCCCAGGATGCTTGTTTCCGGTCCAGGGAAGACATGGCTTGGCAGTTCGGGCTGGACTGTTTCCATGAGGCACAGGGTCAAGACTGATTTGCATATAGCTGTGTCTGAACTGGGGTGGCAAAGTGAGCTAAAGAATGATGATGAATTCAACCCAGATCTGTGACTGGGGGTGAGTGTTTGAAAAGTTTCAGCACTCCGTCCATCATCTCCTTGTGTTTGCTTTAGAGCATTACGGCAGCATAGGGGTTCATAGGAAAGTGTGGGTGGCAGTGATAAAAGCGGAGTATAAAATGTTGCAGAATGAAAACATTTCCTAGCTATCGTAACGGAAAGTTTCAATTCTATTAAGGACTCGGAGGCGAGGATTATGCCTTCTCTTTTCACTTTATTAAACAGCAGCCATTTAGAACAACAAGACTACATTTCCCATGAACCCTAGGGAAATCTGTAGTCAAACAAAAAATGTCCAATCCGAAACAGTCCTGGATCCTCCAATCAGGTTACTCCAGCGTCCACATAGTCTGCCCTCACTGGCCCTTCATCCTCTTTCTTTGTGCGAAGTCAGCCGGTAAAAACTCTTCATACGTCCTGTTTATTCGCATCAGAACCTACGAGGACAAAGGTATCATCAATTCACAATAGGAATTCTGATGTAACCAGTCATATCACAATGAGGCAGACGTAACATAGAACCATGATCAAGGGTCAGAACAGTTAAAATTCTACCTAAGAACAACAAGCCAGCAAATAAAACAGAAAAATTGGCATTTAATAATGACAGAGGAGCCACTCCTTCAACGGTGAAAGAATCCAAACTGATTTACTTACTGTAGTACGGGGTGGGACATCCTCTAGCGATCCCTAGGGCGGGATAATCCTTGCCTCCGAGTCCTTAATAGAATTGAAACTTTACGTTACGAAAGCTAGGAAATTTTTCATTCTATGTCAGGACTGGAGGCGAGGATTATGCTAGTTCAAAGCTTGCTCACCACGAGGTGAGCCATGTCCAGCACCGGCTTGAAATAGAATCTCTTAAAGGTAGAGTCCGAGGACCAATCAGCCGCGTTAAGGATATCCTCCAAACGGGCACCCAAGCCAAATGCCTTCGAGGCCATTGCCCCTCGAGCTGAGTGAGCTCCGAAGTCCTTGAGGCTAATGCCTGCTTCCTGCATAAACCACCTAACCCACCTGGCTATGGTAGGCGAGGAGACAGCCTTGAAAGGTTTGCGGAGAGCAATAAGGAGTTGGCGTTCTCCTGGAGGCCTGAACTCTTCTGTCATCTCTTCATAAGCTTTCAAGCAGCGGACCACACACAACTTGGGAGAGTCCGGGAACTCCAGATAAGAGATCACTCTTGTATGACACTTAGTCCTTCTATGCAATGTAAAGGTCACTCCAGATGGGGTAAACATCCTTGAAGTGATGTCCAGAGCCCTAACATCGGACACGCGTCTACAAGAAATCAGACAAAGTAACATCGCCAATTTGGCTGACAACTCTTTCCTGGACAAAAACCGGTTAGGTTGCCAGGATAAAAACAAGTTAAGAACCTGGTTCACGTCCCATAGAGCCGAGTACTGAGGTTCTGGGGGCAAGGAAAGCCTAATGCCCCGAAGAAGCTTGCAGACAAGAGGATACTCCCCGATAGGGGTATTATCGAGCGGCAAATGTCCGGCTGATATAGCTGAACGAAAGGTGTTGATAAACCTGTAGGCCAGGCCATCAGCGGCTAAGTGGGCCAAAAAATTCATGACGTACACTATATCTGCGTCCAAGGGATTGATACTCCGTCGCATACACCAACGGGACCATCTGCCCCAAGCGGATCTGTAGCGTTTGACCGTGCTGTCTGCCCACGCTTTAGACATGAGTTCCTCAGCTTTTGCCGAAAGGCCCGGGACCTCCCATCGTCCCCGGTAATCCTCCACGCTACAAGCCGTAACGAGTTCTGCAGAACCAGGGGATGAGGAACTCGGTCGGGGCTCAGAAGAAGATTCGGAAATAGGGGGAGTAGGATTGGAGAATCCCAGGAAAGTTCCAGAAGAACTGGAAACCACACTTGAGATCTCCAAAGGGGGGAGAGAACCACCAATTCCGCTCCTTGCCTCTTGACCTGCGCCATGACCCGAGTGATCATTGCAAAGGGGGGAAACGCATACCCCCTCTCTAGGCTCCAATCCTGGAGAAAGGCATCCGTGGACACTGCCAATGGGTCTGGTCTCCAGCTGTAAAAACGGGGAAGTTGGTGATCGAGCCTCGAGGCCAACAGGTCTATTGAAAAAGGCCCCCAAAGGTCGTTCAACCTTTGAAAAATGTCAGTGTTCAGCTTCCACAGACTTGAATCCGTGAAGTTGCGGGATTGAAAGTCCGCTATCAAATTCTCCCACCCAGGGAGGTACTCTGCTGTCACCGACACTTGGTGGGCCAGACAGTATTGCCAGAAGCTGGCGGCCAGCTCAGAGAGGGCTTTGGACCTCGTTCCTCCCAAATGATTGATATAGCGGACTGCGGAAATGTTGTCCATCTTTAGAAGTACTGAGGACTGAATGGACTCTCTCGTCCAGCAGCGCACTGCGAAGGAACCTGCCAGGAGTTCTAGACAGTTGATATGTAATCTGCGTTCGTCTGGAGACCACAACCCTCCTGAAGAAAAATCACCGCACCTGGCTCCCCAACCTACTGTGCTGGCGTCCGACTATATTACTAAGTCTGGATCAGAACCGAAGATCGCACGGCCGTTCCAGGCCTCCATGTGTTGTAACCACCAGTGGATCTCTTCCCGGGCTTCCTCGGAAAGGATCACCTTGTGGGAGTAGGGACACCCCTTCCGCAGATAGAGTGCTTTGAGTCGTTGTAAAGCGCGATAATCAAGGGGTCCCGGGAAAGTTGCTTGGATAGAGGCTGAGAGCAGACCTACTATTCGAGCGAGGGATACCTGACTCCTGGCGAGAATCCGCCTTAATTCGTGGCAAATCTTTGAGACTTTCTTTGTTGGGAGGCTGAGCGTGGATGACCTGGAGTCGATCACGAAGCCCAGAAACGTCAGACATTGTGAAGGGGAGAGCATCGACTTCGTTTCGTTGATAACAAACCCCAGACTCTGGAGGAGATTCACTGTCATCTGAAGATGTCGTTGAAGTTGAAGGGGACACACATCCATAAGGAGCAGATCGTCGAGGTAGACAATCATTCGTATGCCCCGAGCTCTCAACCATTCCACCACCGGCTTGAGGATCTTGGTGAAACACCAAGGGGCCGATGAAAGGCCGAACGGGAGTGAGGCAAACTCGAAAGTCTGTCCTTGCCAAATGAACTGGAGGAATCGCCGGTGGTGGCGGGGGGAATCGGAATTACCAGGTAAGCGTCCTTCAGATCCAGACAAACAATCCAGTCGGAAGGGCGCAGAACATCCCTGAGAAGATGGATTCCTTCCATCTTGAAGTGGCGATAAATTAGCCACTCGTTGAATTCGCTTAGATTGATGAAGGGGCGTTTGCCCCCATCCGTTTTGTCCACCAGAAATAAGTTGCTGACAAAACCTCTGGGGTGAGGCGAACATGGAACTACTGCCCCTTTGACTAAGAGGGAAACGACTTCTGCGTCTACCAAGGAAGCGTTCTGCTGGGTAAATTGGATGGGACGGGGTCTGACCCGCTGATAGGGGTCCCCTAGATATTCTATGTGGAAGCCTTGAATGGTTTGCAGAACCCACGGGTCCCCTGTGACAGAAGTCCATGTCTGGAAAAAATTCCCCAGCCTCCCCCCTATTTTTAAGTGGGAAGAAGGGAGGACACTCACCAGCGTAGGAAGAGGCTGCAGCTCCTCGATAACCTCGTCATTTGCCACGGCGACCCCTTGTCGGGTAGAAGTTGCCAAAACGGGACTGGTCCTGATACTGGCCTTTATTGGAGCCTTGCCCTCTAGGCTGTTGATTGAAAACGCGGCCGGTCGAGCGGCCCCTACCTCGACCGGCCCCTCGGAAAACCCGGGGAAAAACTTTCTTGATGGTGGTCTGCGCTTTATCGAGGGAGGTTAAGGTATTTACAAATTTTCCCAATTCTTTAACGAATGGGTCTCCAAAAAGTCCTCTCTGAGCCACTGCTCCAGCCTCCGAATCGGCTAAATCCCCAAGTTTAGGGTTCACCTTAATAAGCAAAGAGCGGTGACGCTCTGTGGATAGGGCACAATTCGCGTTGCCCAAGAACACGATGGCTCTCTGCGCCCACCCGGAAAGGGAGTCAGGGGAAATAAGGGAACCTGACGACTTGGCTTCTTCAGCCATGTCAAGAATTTTTGTCAGTGGGCCTAAAACGTCAAGGAGCTTATCCTGACAAGCCCGCCAGGATCTGTCAATCCCCTTTTTGGGGTCCCTCATAAACTTCTGAAGAAACGTCGCCATGCGGGCATCGATTTCTGGAGTAAGGGTGACTTTACCTTCCAAGGAAGGTCGCGGGCATTCTGCCCGGAGGCAGTTACGTGCCTCCTTCTCCAAGGGTTTCCTGATTCGCATTGCCACATACTCAGCAACCTTATCTGCTGGGGCCCAGTCAGAGGAACGTGGGTGTACTATCTCGTCTGGGTCAAACATGTCTGACACGTCGGTAGGTGTTGCAGAATGGCTGGGTCTGGAAGGCCCGGGCTCACTGTCCTTGTTCCCTGCATTGTCCAGGGGGAGAGGCAGGGCGTCCTCTATTGATAAACTTGGCTGGGAAGCCAAAAAGGCCTGCTTAAGCCGGTCAAAGGCACTGAGGTCTATCCCTGCGTCGCGTCCGCGTTTAGCTGGGGGGGGGGGAAGGGTCTGGGGGAGCCATTTGAGGGGCAGGGACCATAGGGAGGCTAGTGAGGCGCGCAAGTGCTTGGTCAATCTTCTGCGTCAGCCTTTCTTCGAGGGGAGACATAGCTTTCCCCACCGCTCTATAGATCAAAGCATCCACGGCTTCGTAAAACTCATCATCCCACTGGAAGTCAGTCTGGGCGTTTTCCCCTCCCTGGGAGTCGTCCTCATAGTCAAAATCCATTCTAGCACTATGAGGAAAAAATCCAAATACCAGTGATGAGTTTTAAGTCCGAAGTCTGAGTGGCAGACCTGACTGAGATAGCACAGTCTATTCAATTGGGCTGGGTGTTAGCCTGGATGCCAGGGCGAGGGAAAACTCGCAATTTCAACAAAAGGGGCGAACCCTGGGCACGTGTGTCTGGTCCCTTAGCAAAATACAGAAATACCAACTGGCCTGGGAACGTGCCCAAGGAGCGTTAAAACGCTCTATACCGACCCCAACGGGCGTGAGCAAAAAAAACTACAGGCTCCGCTATAAGTGCCTGGCAAGCAGAGCGTGAAATCGCGGATCGGCATGGGGAATGGAATCGGCTCGATCGCGTGAACGTTTACACCTCAGCGAGGCGTCCTCCTCAGGCCAGAACTCGCTAACTATGGCACGTCGCACAAACCCTTCAGGATTTGAATGCGCGCGCCGTAGATCAAAGCCTCTTACACCCCCTGACGGCGGGAGGACAGCGAGTGCACCAGACGAGCCGCGTAGGAGCGGAAAACACTCCCGCGGCTCCAATGTCAAGGTTTCGGCACTCGTCCGAAATGAGCACAAACACCACAACGCTGCGAGCGGAGGCAGGAGCGGCGGTCTCGTAACGATCAAAACGAGAACCGCTGCGCCGCCTTAGCGAGAAGCGCTAACAGAAATAGACTCGCCAAGCACAGAATAAAGGCAAATGAAGCACCTGTGAATACCAAGCAGTAATAAGCCACAATAACCACAAGTGAACACATGAGTGAAAGCCAACAGCTTGGTGGTACCAATAAAGCACACAGTCAAGTCAATCAAAAAAACAGGAATGAACGAAAAAACACTTATCTCGGCTGTGCAGCAGCGAAGAAAGAGGATGAAGGGCCAGTGAGGGCAGACTATGTGGACGCTGGAGTAACCCGATTGGAGGATCCAGGACTGTTTCGGATTGGACATTTTTTGTTTGACTACAGAATTCCCTAGGGTTCATGGGAAATGTAGTCTTGTTGTTCTAAATGGCTGCTGTTTAATAAAGTGAAGAGAGAAGGCATAATCCTCGCCTCCAGTCCTGACAGAGAATTATATGATGTCTCTATGATAAAAGTTTGGAAGCGGATTGTGCTTTAATTTTAAAATTATTACTCTCCTAATTGGTATAATAACAGAGGCCTGGGAGAAACTAGGTTATGAAGAAGGAATTTGCTTCTGATCTAATTTCAAAAAGTGAATATTTTAAACGATTTCCTATTTTCTGGGAGTTTGAAGCAACAGAGGAATTACATTTTTAAACCGGGGTGTGTTTAAAGGATAATTTAAGAACCGTGGATGATAAAATTGGGCGTCTATACGCATTGCTGGAATTATGCTATATTGTTTAATTTGGTTGGATTTTAATTTTTTTAATTTAATGATGAAAAATTGAGTTTTAAAATATTTGTGTTATGTAAACTCAATTAACAAATACATCGCTAAGCACTTGAATTCTATAGGGAATACCTGTCTGGTATGATTTAGTGCTGCCTGCGTATTGCTCAAACTGACGTCTTATGGTGCAGATATGGGTTTATTGACTCACTTGTCACTTGCTGATCCTGTGACAGGAATCATAATACCAAACTCCTCAGTTGACCAAACTGTGTTCTGGGGAGCTAGTTTGTCTCTATGTCCTCAGTTCCAAGTGCTTAGAAACAGACTAACTAAAGTCTCCTTGATGAATGTGTGAATTACCTCCCTTCCACAATCCCAGCTGTTGCCTGCTTTAGTTTCTTACTTACCTCCCATATTATGTTATGGGACAGAGATTTGATGGTGCTGTGTTGTCATTATATAGCGTCAGAGCGCAGACGGAGCTGTTCAGGTATCTTCACACCCTGCCTCCAGGGTTCAGTCACAGACTTGTGTTCTCAGACATACCAACTGTGCCACCGTGTGGCACACAACAACAGCTCTCTTCACATGGTCTCCCGGTGAAGAGCCATTATGAAGTGGTGGCACAAATTGACCTGGAAACCCCTGTAAAGAGATGGTTTCCAGTTTGTGTATAGAGGTCCTGGGCAGTTGACGTTCATCAGGGTTTCAACAACCTGCCCAGGATGTCAACAACAGCCTTATAAGCCTTGTTTTTAGTTTTTGAGGGAGTACTGGCTTCAGCAGTGCCAGGCTTCAAGCCCCACCTCCTCCATGGTTGATGGATGGGCAGGTAATAATGGGCTCAAAACCTTGTCCTCGCTCTAGGTCCCCCCCTTCAAGCCCGCCCTCCACCCCCACACACACACAATAAAGTTATTTTTAAAGTTGGCAGGTCTGTGTCCCCTGATTTGGATCATCAGCAGTGCGGGTGTGGTTAAAATGCCGATTTACTGTACATCCATTGTAATGGTCAGAGTTGTTTGTGGTGTGTAGCCAAAAAATCTTTGCCAGTTCTGAAACATGGCATCTGTGAGGACTGGTATGGGCACGGTCTTGCTTGAAGCATGTGTCTGCAGTAATTGAGAGTAATTTAAAATGTGAAACATAGGCTCTGGAAACAACTTGGAAGTGCTCAAGATCACAGGGTGTATGGCGTGCAGATCTGCAACATTAACAGGAATAAATTCAATGATTTTACTTTATTTTTTTTCTTTCGTGCATGCACCAGCCTACATTTTGATCAAAATAATTTGGGATACTCTGACCATAATGCTTTAAAATTCTTTCAAGTCTACGGTACAGCAAATGTGGTGTATTTATTTATTTCAGTTTTCCACAGTACTAACTTAGCACATGGGTATTGGAGTACTTTACATGAGAACCGGATTTATGCTATTTTTAGGCACAGTACAGATTGTGATTTTCACAGAATCACAGGATGTTGACCCGAGGATGAGACTTGAGACTTGTTCCCCAGTTCTAAAGTTGGTATATCTGGCAGTTAGGCCACTTCTCCTTCGTTTTTCTTCAAAGGTTTCTAAAATATACAACACTCCGCTCTGCCAAGAGGGGACATAAGGGCCAACCTGCATCATTGATGCTGTCAAGCCTTTAACAGCCCAGGTACAGCACAGATGAAGTTTTTAGACTTGAACCCAAGCCTTTTACCTTGATTACAATCCCAGTTCCAAGCTGATTAGAAGATGCGCACATGCATGCTTGTGTAACCTCTAGCAGAGGCACCTGGTTCCGACCTACATTCGACCAGCTGTGCTTTTTATTCTAAAAAGGTCGATAAAATGATTACCATTAAGTGAGGTAATAATAAAATCTATTATTAAGCATTAAGTGCTTCATTCAACGAGGCACAATATTTCGATTTATAATACCACACCCAGTGAGTACTGATGCTATCAGGATTGGAATTATCCCTCATTCTGAATTCTGCTCCTGAATGGGACTACCATAGTAATTACTAAATATTTTCTGAGCTGCAAAACACTGCTGTATGCCCAATATTTTCTAAGCACAAATTCTACCAGGTTTATACCTGGCAAATTTTGTAAGGAGAAGGATTGCAGTATGACAGAAGCAGCTATAATCCCTGCTCGCCATTGCTCTCCACCTCCATAGACAACCTAATGCTTGAACTCAGCTCTCTCCCTATGAACTCACCGTATTAGGCCAACACCCTTCTAAACAACTTTAACATTTTTTGGGAAAGCTATGAGAAAATCCACCACCAATTACAACACACAAGTTCAAGCAGAAGCCTTCAGCACCCTGGTACTTTAAAGACTTTACTGACGATAAATAATCCACCTCCACACAGAAAATTTAAATGAAAAAAAACAGAACTCCAAGGGACGTCTTGATTCTGAAGCACCTCCGCTCAAGAAGCTGACAGCTTAGCACATCAGGCAAAGCAAAGCACTAAACCAACACCATCAATGAAGCCACCAGCAGAAGCAGAACTCTGATCAAGACAATAAAACATTGCATCAACCCCCTACAGATCCACCTATTCCTCACTTCTCAGAAAAATGCAATGCCATCAAGCTCTTCTTCTGTGAAAAATACAGAAGATCAGACTGCACATCGACAACACCAAGCCTGCTTCAATCCTTACACCCACCCTTCCTGTAGAATTAAACAATGGTCGGCCTTCAAAACCCTCTCTCTCCCAGATCTCTCTGACATACTCAACTTCCTTCAAAGCTACTTCTTACGAAGAAGGCTTAGCATGTCCATCATCAAAACTTTCTCTGAAGATGCTCTATTACCCCTCTGCCTGAAATGAAGGCATCTTTCCAAAAGCTCTCAAGACACGCCACATTCTCCCACCTTTAAAGAAACCTACTCTAGACCCTGATGACTTCACCAACTACCAGCCCATCACTCACCTACCATTCATCGGCAAGATCACTAAAAAAGCAGTCTATGTTCAACTCCAAGACCGCATCAATGCTAACCATCTATTGCACGACTACCAGTCTGGCTTCATGTCACTCTGCAGCATGGAAAACATTATCTTACACACTATAGACAACACCCTCTAGACCACAGATGAAGATGACCTCTGAATCCTAATATTGCTGGACCTCTAATCTGCCTTTGACACAGTCAACCATCCCACCCTCATATGCATTCTGAAGTCTTGCATGGGTTTCACCGGCAATATCCTTTACTGGTTCTCCTCTTACCTTTCCAACCAACACCATTTCCAGGCACGTCCAGATCACGAGAAATCAATAACTCATGTGGAGTCCTCAAGGACTCAAGACTTTCCCCTGTCATCTTCAATCTATACATGGAGCAGCTTATTACTCTACTCACAGATAACAGCACCAAGATTCACCAATATGCTGATGATACACAACTCTACTATAAAGTCTCTGCTTCAGACACCCAACGCCTCAAACACTGCATGCACATCATCCAGACCTAAATATCTAGCACCTACCTTAAGCTCAACCTAATCAAGTCAGAATTCATCTTATTTGCCAAGAACAGTAACCAAGATACAGTACAAACCTGGCTAAATGGCATGAACATTGACAGCTATGAATCCCAACTTTCACTAAATGCCAAGTCACATGGTTCTCCCTGGACTCCAACCTCACCCTCAAGAAATAAACTGCCAAGAAACACAAAGACAGCCCAGGACCAGTTCTGTCTTTTAAAGAAAGTCAAACCATTTCTTCTAGAAAGCGACATCAAACTGCTGTACAAGCCCTTGTATTCTTGCATCTAGAGGGTGCAAATGCCCTACTCCATGGCTTTCCAGATGCCACACTGGCACCCCTTAAGGGCATCTTACATGCTGCAGTATGTCTCACTCAGGCAGGGCCGGCTCCTCCTAAATGGCGGAGGAGCATTGCCTTGCCTGCTGTGAGCGCAGAAGGCAAACATTAATAAACAAAATGGCATATTAATGCCATTTCTTTTGCCACCAGCTTGCGCAGTGTACAGCGCAAGTGTGAGACAAGGGGCGGGGCTGAATACTGCTACGGCCAGCCCAACATGCAAGCTGTAAACCCAGCAATCCCCGGGCTGTGAAACATCTGGGGGATTCCTGGCACAGGCCCCCAGCCTCAAATTGAGCGCTGGGCTAGCCTTCTACACCAAACCTGAAGCTTCTCTCATGTGGAGGGAAGCTCCAGGATTGGTCAGTATTCGCGTTCCACTGGGTAGGAAGGGAAGTCCTTCCCTTTCTTGCTCGTGGACATCACCATCACAGGGAGAACAGTGCAGCACCAGGTGGGTGATCATTTGAGGCGAGTTGGGCACATCGCGCCCCGTCCCCCCATATTTATGTATTGCCAGTCGCCACTACACCCAGGACCTGAAGAAATATGATCACATCACCCCATCCTGAATGATCTCCATTGGCTCCCTTTGCCAGCCCACACTATCTTTGAAATCAGCTTCATCATTTAAAAAGCCATTGGAACCAGTACCCCCACTTATCTTGCACACAAGCGCACCATCGCTGTTGAATCTTGGCACACCTGTGGCCACTACACCATCAGACTGCAGGCTCTGGATCTGGAACAACATCCCTGTATCGGTTAGGACTGCTCCAACATTGCTCCACTTTAGGAAAGAGTTGTAGACTCTCTTCTTTAATGAACACTACATAACAACACATTAACCATCTTCAACCCAGTTCCAATACCATCCAACGGCCAGCATAGCATTATTTGTGAAATTGGTGAATTGGTTTACTGTATTATACCTGAAAGTCATAGGCCAGCTTTGTTAAAGCTACCATCATAACCAACAGATATTGAAATACTTCTTGGCAGTCTCAGCAGAGATGTCCAGGAGAAAATGGGCACATAAAAATTAGTTAATTCTCTTATCTTAGTAAAAAAGGCGGAGGAGCATCGCCCCCTACTGTGAGAGCAGCAGGCAAACACTAATAAATCCAAGGCCTCAGCGTCATCTTAAGGATTTTATGGACCCAGAGTAAGACATATTTTGGGGGCTCCT
Source organism: Calotriton arnoldi (assembly GCA_963921515.1). NCBI lineage: Eukaryota > Metazoa > Chordata > Amphibia > Caudata > Salamandridae > Calotriton > Calotriton arnoldi. Next base: position 518,897 of record CAWUFW010007903.1, read on the forward strand.
GTAAGGGACAACTTTTTATTTTATTACCCATTTCTTGTTAATTCAAGCCCCCAAGGAGCCAAACGATACTAAATTACAGCCGTGAGCCATCCATGGGGGCTGAGGTGCCATGTCCCCTCACCTTTGCCCCTCAAGAAGAGTGTCTGTCTGGCTGAGCAAAGGTCAGTCTGACAGACACTCTTCATTTGCAGGTCAGGTAGCCAGGAGGTAGACATGCGCTAAATGCACAGGCTCCTGGCCGCCTGAGCTGAACTTCGCTGGGCTGAGGATGTCACAGCTCCTGTGGTCGTGACCTTCTCAATGCAGGAAAGGTCCTCGGGGCCCTCCTCCTCGTGACAAGGGGAAGCGTCACTCATTACCTCAGACCTGTGTGCTTCAGTTTTAAACCCTGAAGTGCCCAGGGCAGAGTGTCAATCAGTGACACCTCGTCACAGAGTGGGGTGGGGTGGGCTCCGCAGTCTCACTGACCCCATCCCACTCTGTCACGACGTTGGACTGCTGCCTTCTCTCATTGGTTGACCTAAGGTTAACCAAAGCAGAAAGGCATCAGTCCCAACCCTTCTGAGGCCTCAGAGGCATGGGACTGCTGCCTTCCCTCATTGGCTGAGCTAAGGTCAACCAATGAGGGAAGGCAGCAGTCCCAACGCTCCTGGGACCTCCGAGGCAGAGCTGTAGGTATGTGTATTTTTTTTAAATTAATGTTTGGTGCATGCGTGTATGTATGGATATTTGATAATGAGGGTTCTGATTGAATGTGTGTGTGTGCAAGCGCGTGTGTGTGAATGCATGGGTGTGTGTCCCCTCCCTTCTAAAATTACCTGCCATCAGAGCTAAATTATGTGTTTCTCTTTAACAAGGTAACACAAAGCAGTTGAAATATCTAATTTGTGGGGCCATCAGACATTTCAAAGATGTCATAGGGTAGAGAGGCAATGTCAGATATAGAGACAGTCAGTGAAGTAACATGCATGTAGTCGGATGGATTGTAAAGCAATCTCTTTATTCTGGCAACCCCGAGAGTGGCCCAGGCAAGCAGAGTATAAAGCAACCAGCATCTGGCATAACATTCTAAAGTACAGCAATAAATACAAGGAACACTGTAATTGTTCAGATTCTTAATTCCTAAGAATCAGAACAATTACAGCAAGGAACTACAAAGGAGACACATAAGCATGAAACCCCAATACTACACATCCTCTTTCTTACAGAAACAAAACAAAATAAATAAATAAATAAACAGGAGCAAATGTACAATAAGAAGATATTTAAGATTCACATACATAGTCTTCCAGGCGCTTAGGTTTAACAATGCTTCTACCAAAAGTACTAACTCTCTTCTCCGAAAACTCACAATGACCAGCATCGGCTCTAGAATCAGAGCAACTTTCAGTAGGAAAATCATCAGTAGAAAGGCCACTCAGACCATCCCCACTCTGAATACAAAATTTTGACATAGTATTAGAAGAGGATGCATTCTCAGGATGAATACTAATCCACCAGTAATTGCGTGAAGGAGTGGAATGTTTGGAGTCTCTCGGTGTGAGATCATGAATATTTTTAACTAACGATAAACGGCTCATGTGACACACATTACCATCTGATAATTTAACACTGTTGTTCATAACTTTTACAATTTGTATAGGAGAACTAAACTTGCTTTGACCTTTAGCAACCTTCTTCCTTGATTTAACACGAACCCATTGACCCACAGTCAACTTAACATCTCGAACACCATGTTTCTTATCAAAATATTTTGTTTTTACGTTGAGAAGCTAAAATACAACTCCTGATTCTTTCTGCATCCCACTCTACTTGTTTACTTCTATTCATCCAGCCAGGATTGACCTTGGAATAAGGAATGCGACCTCTCATCCCATCCTCATCGCCAAATTCTTGAAGTAACATGCATGTAGTCGGATGGATTGTAAAGCAATCTCTTTACTCTGGCAACCCCGAGCGTGGCCCAGGCAAGCAGAGTATAAAGCAACCAGCATCTGGCATAACATTCTAAAGTACAGCAATAAATACAAGGAACACTGTAATTGTTCTGTTTCTTAATTCATAAGAATCAGAACAATTCCAGCAAGGAACTACAAAGGAGACACATGACACATAAGCATGAAACCCCAATACTACAGGCAGAAAGGTTTAGAAGAAGAATAGAATAAATAGAGAGTCAAATAACGAGAACATTCACTTTCCCAGGGGGCCTCTTGAAAAGTGAAGGCCCTGGGCAATTGCCTACTTTGCCTATGCCTTAAAACGTCTCTGTCAGGCATATCCACAAATGATATACAACTAGGTGAACTATTTACATTTATAAGCTTTTCGAGCATATGGTACTTTCTCGTATATATGTGGTTGCAAGTTACTAGGTCCTTTGATTTACGACATAAATTAATATAAATTACGTTTAGGAAATGCAATGTATTACATCAGCCAAGGTAGTAAAAGAACATTTTTGTAAGGGACACTCGGAACATCCAAACTTTAAATACTGAGAACATTTTGTCCCGAATCCTTCCTTCATTGCTAGACTAGGAATGAAATTCTAAAAAAAAATAATGTATCAGCTGTTCTTTCCACTACCTGCAAATGGCAGGCGCACACACGACCTTCCCTCCGGCTCGCTATATTATGCCGCGCAGCTCTGGGGAGGCGAGTTTTCAACCTCCTTCATAACTGTTTCACATTTAACGTTGCCGCCTTCCCGCTTCTTCTCACGTTCGAACTTTGGAAGCAGGCAGAACCCAGAAGGCCTGGCGCTCCCTTGTCTTTCCTTCCCGTCATCCCTCAAGGGCTGAGGCGGAACACTTCTGCCGCCGTCGCGTAGGCCCGCTCTGCGGAGGGTAGTCGCTTTGATATCCCCGCTTGTCACCGGTATCAGAGGGTGCCGCCTGTTCGCTAACAGAGTACCAGAACCTCTTAAATAATGGAAATTGTTCCACGACTCAGCAAAGGAGAGGAGAGAGACTACACGGGCCGCATGTGATCCTCTAAGCGCGCCTGTCTGGATGTGTCAGCTCGTCTAAATCTCCCTCTTGTATCTTTAACCAGCATTGCCTGGCATCTCGGTCACAGAGTCTTACTTGTCGATAGTGAATATGTGGGTCTCCTAGCGACACAAGGGTCAGTTTGTGTTTGTGTATAATATATAAAATCTATATTATTTATTTCATAATATGAGATATATATATATATACACACACATACATAAATATATATATATATATATATACACACAACAAATATATTTATATTGTATTGAATAAAATGCAGTTTCAATAAAACCCATATTTCACAGGGAATCGTGAAATATGGAAAATATTTCACTGTGCCCGGTGAAATATGTTTTTCAGCATCATAATGACAGCCCCCAAACCACTCTCTAAAGTTTTTATCATTATCCGGGCTATTACAATTATGCTGCATGGAGGACCAAATTATGGGGAAAGGGTATTTAAGTTATGCAGAAAAATGCATATGATGAGGAACATTCTCTGGCAGTATTATTGTCATACAATTTACCAAGAAACAACATTTTAGGTGAAATCTGCAAATAATGTGGCAAATGTAAATCTTGCTTATCAGGTAAATACTGCAGCAACAGAATAGCATAAATCCACTGGCCCTCGCTGCTGTCCTTTGTTTTATCAAAAATGTATTCATGAAAGGTAAACAAAATCTAAACTATCTAATTCCAGTCAGTGCTCATTGTTAGCTGCAGTTTGGGGAAAACAGCTTTTGCAAGTTAACTGCCCCAAAATAAACATGTAATAAAAAAATGTATGAGGGTAACGTAACATGGTGCCCTATATTGCCATCTCAATGTTTATTATGACATTTACAAGCCACTTGACCTTCATCACCTTGGTTTGTGATGTCATCTGAACCCCTTTATGGAAATATTGTACCATAATAGATGGTACTCGGTATGCATAATCTGTTGACACTTTTACTGTGTGAACCTAGTATAAAAGCAATAGTGTGCTGTACAGGAGAGAAGTATACAAATATGGACATGATGGGAACGCAGGACAATCTGCTGAGATGGGGGAAGTTGTATTAGATGGGTGCAATGTTCCTGGTAGACCGGGCGGTGCTAAGGGGATCAGCAGATTTGGCAAACGAGGGCAAAGAGAGAGCATGGTGGGGGCTCAAGAGGCTATGGAAAGTGAGATGCTCTTCAGCGATTTAAGCAATAGGAAGGTTAGATTCAGGACTATATGACTTACAAAATCCTGTGCCCACTGCATTTTCCACCTATTTACGGATTTAACACACTTGCCACATAATCCACCATCTACTACTTAGGGGCCGATTCCGATCTCGGCCGGAAGCGCACCGAATACGATTCGTCCGAAAAAAATACGAGCCGAACGCGGTTTACTCGACCGATTCGTACAGTCGCCCGAGCGAGCAAGTACGATGCGATTGAACGCGAAATCGCCAACCGACTCGTTTCCGGGTCCAAACCGCTCCGTCCGACTCGTTCGCACTCGATTCGTACCGCGCCATGGAGACGTTTTACGACCGAGCCAGTACGATGCACGATCCAGACAGCCGGATCGAGTCGGAGCCTCCGACACGAAAAAGCTCTCGGAAGCGGACTTCGGGGGTCCGTGCCGGACCCCCCTTCACCCGTAGCCTTACGAGTCGGACACAGGGGGGACCCATGGATCCCCCCTATACATGCGTGTACGGTGCGGATGGCACCAACGCGTACCCACTACAGGGGGCCCCCTTGTGCGCAACGTACCCATTGAGTCAATGGGAGCCCATGTACACGTCGTACAACCGGCTCCCATTGACTTCAATGGGAGTCCGACCGAACCGAGTCCGGCAGCATACGGCCGCATCGTACTCGCTCGGTCGGACTGCAGGTGTCCGGCTCGGTCGGAAAACAATCCGGATCGGTCGGAGAGCTTTCCGACCCAGATCGGAATCGGCCCCTAAGTGTGTAGATTTCAGCAAAAAATATTTCTAGCTGAAACAGATCAAAAGTAACTGAAAAGTGGAACACATGGTGCTGTGCAGAGGCTGGCAATTTGCAGATTTTAACTGGTCAGACTGTTGCATTCAAGTATTACAGAGTACTAAGGAGGTTACACATTTGCTCAGACAGTATCACTATGTGTTAAAATCAGTGGTCAAAGTGGGCGGGATCTGGGGGGCATGACGTGCCCATACATTTTTAATCTGCGAAAAATAGTTCCCTTACTTTTTATGAAAGGGGAACCATCCAGAGACAGTTAATTCCCACAGTTATAATGCTTTAACTTAAGTGTAAGGCTGGGAGTCTCCTATGCGGTGAAACTGAGAGAGGACTATCTACAGTTGGCTACTACTAAAATCTATATTTTGGAAGCCCTTTTGTATCTTAAACCTTTTTGCGTATTTTATAGCAGCCTATCTTTTACTATGTGTAATGCAAGTTTGAAATACTGACTTACATATTCACAGTGCTTGATGTTACAAACTGGGACCTTGTATAGCCCTAAACCATACCTGCTAACTTGAAGAATAATCTCACTGTGTGAGGATGCGGAGGGCCTTGAAGGGGGCGGGACCTTGAAGGGGCGGGGCCTCATGCCAAGAAGCACCTGCGAGGCACTTTTGAACCCCACCCCCAACCCCTTTCCTCCCTAAACAAAAAATAAACTTGCTGAGGCTGGTGCCCGATGTCCTAGGGTGTTTTTACACCCCTTAATGGACGTCGGCAGTCGAAGCCTCGTAAAACGAGCTGGAAAACCACTATTTACAGTGGTTTTCAGCTCGTTTTTCCTGCCACCATGTGATATCGGCTCCTTATCAGGAGACCTTATGATGGGAGCCGATATCGTGTGTCACACAGTGGCACTGTGTGAGTTGGCAGGTATGACTAAGCACACACAAGTCACTATTCTTCACTGTAACAACCGGGGTTCAGTTCTGTGGCTCTCTTTACACACACACCTCTGCAGTGCATTAACTAATAGAGGTTCAATAATGTGCGATAGTGTATTTCCCACTGATTAACTTAACTTGCATTTATTTTTCATTTAAGCTGTGCATTATTTTATATGCAGTTATCTGAAGGTGAAAGACCGAAATAAGTTACAGAATATTTTGCGTCTTAGATAAGCCTTTGACGCCGCCCCCACGCTCACTCACCCGGCCCCCATTTGTACACAGAGTCACAGTTCCCACACTGTTCGTAATTAAGGCTCCCGGTTTTATGGTATTTCTATTTTTTTACATTTTCATCTGTATTTATCCATACTTATTTTTTACAAATTTTTCCTGTATTTATCCATTTTTATTATTTTGTATTTTCTGTATAAATGAAGCTGCAATGGGTATTTTTGCACATTTATTTAACTGATAAATGTATTTTCGCATTTGAATGTCCAAAGGGTTTTAACAGTATACAGTGCAAGAGCGTTATCTGAAAACACATTATAAAGAAGCATAAATAACTGTAAATCTACACTTAATTAATCTTAATTAGGAAATCAATTGTCTTTTTTAATCTTCCCTACCTCTAAATCTGTACACTTACTGACCTGGCACTCATGACTGACAGTAGAAAATAATCATCCAATGAAGGCCTATTATCCGTATTTTTCTGTATTTAAAAATAAATACAGACAGAAAATAAATAGTTTTCTCTCTGTATTTATCTGTAAAAATCAGTAAAAACGGAAAACTGGGAGCCCTATTCGTAATGCACTTCGACCATTGGTTAAAATAATGAGATAATACTGCCACGGAATGTGTCATATCATGACCCAGAATTTGCCTTTTCTTGCTGCATAACTATCATTGTATTTTACAAAATAAATAGGGGAAGTGGTCCCATTTGTTTAATAACTTACATTGGGGTACATGGTCCAGTTAATACCCTCCACCCCTTCCATCCCGAATAGATTTCTAAAACCCCTCCATTTCAGTAGGCCAGCGCGTGCACTGTGCGGCGACGCCTGCCAGCCACACGCATGTCTTGTTAGCCAAACGTTTAGTGACAACTTTATAGATTCAAGCATGGCTGGGCTGCTCTTTGTTCATTTCCTCGCCTGCCAAAAATGTTCTCTTGCGGAGACGATTTCACCGCACGGCAGCTTCCAGACAGAGCGATGAAAGGCCCACCAGCGCTGCCCTTCCGACTCCTGCTAAACTCTGGATAACCGCATCAGAGCTGCTGTAAAGCCAGGCGCAGCGAACAAACAGCATACAGTACAGGATGTGCAATCATATTTATTGCTACTCTAAAGCTTAGACTACTTGTTACAACCGGCCCCATTAAAGCGTATGTCTCCCTGTAGGCACATAATGGCGGCCGGCAGCAGGAGCGGCCAACATCCAACTGAGATCAAACAGAGGCTTAGCGAGAGCGCCAACACAGACAGGAAAACATTAAGCGATGTACCTGGCAGCGCCGCTCTCCCCGTCTCTTAACCCCTTCTTGGAAAACCTTCTAAGGCGCAAGGTATACTGTCAGCCCTGAGCAAGAAACCAAACACAAACGTCCTAAACCCAGTTGCAGGTGTGAAAATAAGCTTCATGGCTTGCAGGTTTTTAACCGGCAAGACAGTGCTATTTGGTGAGACATTATGGACCGCATTACAGAAGGCCTAGTCCGCCCTGTTCCCGGTTCAGAAGGGCCTTCTGCATCAACATAGGCTCTTTCTCGACTATACAGGGTGCCCCCCCAAAACCAGGTTCAAGCCGAAAAAAACTAGATGAAAGGCAGGGTTGGATTGGGATAAGAAAGTGGCCCGGGCACCCTAAAAAAAGTGGCTCACTCTTGCGGATTGTCCCTTTTCTCAAAATACTGCTTCAGTGTTTTAAGTATTATGAAAAGAAGGAGGGGGTTTCTATAAAAAAGGCATGTTTTCTTAACTTCACAGAGATAAAAAAAAAAAATGAAATGTTGCCAGAACTCTGTGCACAGATTAGTTCACAATGGTGAACAACACCTGAATATAAGTGAGGCCACTTCTTCTCAGGCCCCCTGCCCCTGCTCAATCTGCATACATTTATGAGCCGGCCCAGCGAGAGACCGCGAATGACACCTCTGCCCCGTTGGTAAAAGGGTGGTAATAGAGGCCCATCCCTCCAGAAAGGCCACTCAGGCTGCCACTGGACCGCTGGCGGCATCCCAACAGCACAGACAGGGCCAAATCGGCCACCACGCTGGCCAAAAAAGCAGCCCACAACTGCAACCCAGATACTGGCCCATTGCCCGAGTACCCGCCTTAACAATTAAATCTTGATGAAAGGTAACTAACCCACATGGACTTACGTGATTGCATCCAAACACAGGCTGCCGGTAAATGGTGTGATATTTATCCCACTTAATTTATCGGGTGTGATAAATACCAGTTAATTATGACTTTTTGAGGAATAGCATGCAGATTTTGGTCCTTACCTCACCAAAACCTCTATGTTCTGGAAAAAACCAGGCGGGTTCCCTGATAAACATCAGCAGTTTTACCCTGGCGATATTTATCACAAAAGCCATAATTGTGATATGTGCAGTAACACTCAAGTACCGGCTACACCTCGCTCAAGTGCATTCATGAGGCCTCGCCAACCTGGGAGTAGACCCTAAGAGTTCCATAAGAGGGACACAGTTTCAGACTGTATCCACTCTCATGGGGCTCTCAAGGGCCTTGGTGCCTGGAGCACACAAGTTGATACTGTCCATGTGGTTCCTGACACACTGGCAATGTGTGTGCGCATGTGTGGAAATGAATCCTTCCACAGTAGAGGTCTCCAGAGGGTTCCTGTCACCCTCTCTGCCTCCTCCCAAATGGCTCCCTGGAGGGGGGATTGACAAAATGTCCACCACTTACCCAGTTTAGGACATTTGGGTTGTTCCCACGGCTTCAATATTACGTTCATGTTCAAAGACAACCTGAATTCCCTCATTTGCATGAGGCCAATCCCAAATGAAACTGAAAGAACACCCAAGGCTTCAAGTGCACCCTCCACAATAGCAGACGCACACTCCATATTGCAGAAGGACACTGCCCCCCCCCGAAACAAATTTGCACAGCACACCCTAGTAGGGAGAAGCATGTTTGATAATCAACAAATTTAGCCTAACTGTCACTGCTCTATGACCGTCCTTATAGGAGGCCCAGAATTAAGTGGGAGGTATTACCCCACACCCAGTGTTACTGATATCAAGGGCACCCATAACTTCGTGTTCTTGAGGATCACAAATTAATCCTATACAGTGCTATATTGAATGGGGAATAACATACGGTAATCAGTGTTGACACGTCTATTCCAGCATATAGAGCACTAACTCTGGCCATATTACTGGCCACACATTCAATCTGCTTTTAGGAGATAGATATGAGCCTGGAATTCATTCAGTATCAGCTCGCCTAATAATCCTCTGTGCAGTAACACTGTACCACTTGTAATCTAGTTGTGGTAATTTTGACCCAAACTGGAGTACCCTGGCCACTCCTAAGGATGGCGTTTTTGCCTATTAAGGAACGGTATACCTGAGCCGTCGCCACCCCAAGGCCCTCAGTTATGGAAAGCCAAAAGTAGCAGTTCCAGCCCCTGGCTGGCCCTTTGTTACCCCCTGGCAGCCACCTCGCTTAAATCTCTGGTCACAGGGGTAATGACGGCCGCCAGGAGAACTGGAGGTAAAGCGGGCTCTAGTAGCCAGCTTTACTGCCTACAGTTTCTGCCCAATTCCCTATCACTAGCTCCTTAGGAGCAGATAAGATGCTATTGAGGGGCTAAGTGCAAGGAGTCATCCATGTGATGTTATCAAGAGTTAGTGTCCGTGATGTCACTTCCGCCACCCTGTCATTTTGGTGTATCAACCTGAATGCTTTACCTTGTCTGAATCCCCCTTAGACAGACATCTTGTTGTTAGGCTGAGTTTTCACCCAGTCCTGCAGCTGTGCGAGGGAGAGGCTATAGATACGTGGCAGATGCTGTGCCTAAGTTCAGTGGTTCACTGGACCTTTACCAGTATTCATATCACCCCACCGTCTCCTCAGATCACCAATACCATCGAAATTCTGTCTATTAATAAAAAAAAATACTGTTGGAAGTGAGCAAGGGGTGACTAGCCGTCCCCTTTTCCCCCGCCTTGTACTATCAGTGTCACATCTCCTGGAAAATCATGTTTCATAGAGAAATAGCATGCACTATGAAGAATATAGTTGGGTTTGGAAGTGAAGCTCACTCTGTGCCTAGGTCGCTGCCCACCCTCACATCTGCTTTATTGCTATCTGCCTGGCCCTTGCGTGCTGTCTCCATCCAGCACCAGGCCTGTTATGCACAGTGGAAAGCCATGTGGCACCACGCCATGTTGCTGGTCCCACTGTCCCACACCACTGGATCTCCATCGATGACCTGGCTCACCACAAGCAGTACAATATACCAATCAATAGAACGTGCTGATTGCAAGGAGCAAAAGCCTGGAGTTTGCAAAAAAAAAATACAATTTAATCCAGATCTCAACAGATTAGAAGCAAGGAACCCAGATGATGTGGAAACATATATTAAGATAAAAAAAAATTCCCCGAAGACATACTCCAGACAGTCTAATAGCATTCCAGAAGGAGCCTTCTAAGAGCGGGACTGGACGATAGTGTATTTTTCCTTACGAAAGATCACACTTCCATCCTCAGTGCATGCTTTGAAATGCACCAGTCAATGAAAAATACAGCCAGACCCATGGCTATGCTATGAAATTGCACTCAGGACCAGTAATGGATAGCCCATGGAGTGATTGAGCATCCTGTAACGTGGACCTTGTACAGGCATCAGAAGGAACGTACATTTTAGTAGTGAGAAGTTTTGCCTGTCCTGGAGAACAAGCCAGTAATAGCATCTGGCTCCCTCTAGTCTCAGGCAGTTCCTCTCCGTCCTCTTCCCAGAAGCCCCCCCTGACTTCCCATGTTTGCCCACCATATTCTACTTCGTTCTTTATAGGCGTGATGCCGCATCACAAGTTATGAAATTTGACCACTCAGACTCTTTTAATCACAGTACCATTTGGGCCAATATATCACGATTCATCATCATCAGAATATACAGTTTGCATACTTTAGAAGTTATTATTCGATTTTCTTTCCCCTTGAATACGAATACTTTTGTTGTGTTTATCACTGTACTAAAAAAATTAAAATGGCTATAAAAGTTTTGGTTTAAAAACAGGAAGAACCAACATTTTGTCTTGTGTTGGCTACTGGAATTTTATGACCATTAAGATTTAATATCTAGATGGCCACCTGATAGACCAAATGTATCAAGAAGAAACAAAACTGATCTCAAACTATCCTCAAGACCTGATGATGTAACTCACAGTAATTATGAACTTATATTCTCTTTTGTTAAAGTAAATGTGCCCATTGGTCTAATAAAATAATTAATTAATGGGCGTGTTTGTCTCCACTCACTAGCCAGTGCTAGAATACGCAAAATATGTTCTGTGACCTAATCCTTGGCAGTGTCTTCTTACTATTCTTCTTTAATAGCTGAAGGCCCAGAGGTACCACACGATCCAGTGTCCTGTTCTACTACTAAATAGAGAATTCTTCTCAGATGCGGTAGAACGTTTTTGGGTCTAGCTTGACAGCATAGCTGTCAACTTGACCTGCTGTTATCAATTCTTTAAAATGTACATAGAGTGGGCTTTGGCTCCACCCAAATAACTATTTCTCTCTCACCTCATGCTGTTGGCTGTTTGGTGCATCATTTCAATTCCTAAGGAGTGCTCGCTTTGCAGTCCATGAGGGACTATTTTACATCTCAAAAGTACACTAGATCATCTCACATTAAATTCTTTATCTCATAGATGCATTTTATACAGAAAGCTATTATTTGGTTTTTTTAGTGCAGCAGGTATTTTTCAAAATACTTTAATCAGGACTCAAAATGCAAGACAGACCTGTTGACTTTGCCATTACTTTTTAATTGTAAGTTGCTAAAGTAAAGGGTATTCAAAACACAGACAGTACTTATTGAACAGTATCTGTCAGACTTATGAGTGAATGAACGTAAAGTGTTTTTCATATAATGCTCCCTACCACAAATTGTTGTTTTATAGAACTGCCAGTAACAGGTGTTACCAACACCCTATAGTCAGACGAATGGTAATCACTCTTCCATCCTATGAAAATGAGAGCTAGACTTATGAGAAACTCAAGCTAGGAGTTTGTTAAAGGAAAATCCTTACAAAAAAAACAATAAAGGGGTTTCCTACTGATTCCAACCAAATGAAAGCCCCGAAAATTGAGAATGCCAGGGGAATGGTAAATATGTCAAATGCCTTGTTAACGTTTGAAACAAAGTCTGCTTGGTGCCCGCAGCGTAGCATGGAGCTCTGCGCTTGGCATGGCTACGCGCACTACCAACTCCACCGGGGTGGGAATATTAATGAAAGGAACTCAAGGTAGATGAATCCTGTGTAAAGAATGCCTTCAAGACATTGCCAGTGTTATTATAAATATGTGAACTATGTAAAATCCGATTTTAATGCAGTCTTTTTAGTCTAATGATGTTCAACTCTAGTAACTTCATGAATGCAGATGCAGTCACATTAACATTAGAGCTAAACACTAGTCTCCCAATCGTAATTACAATGTATCACATTCTTTTGCTGAAAACACAGACTGCCAATAGTGATTTAAAGAAAGCACACCTGCCCCAGTGCTGAGGAAGCGAGAGAAGTGACAGAAAAGCATGGAAAAGCAGAGGCAGCTAAGTGTATATCCTGATATTTTGGGATTCAAACCCGCAAAAATACCTTGCAGCTATTATTTTTTAACCTATCAGACCACAGACCTAATACAAATATGGTTATCTCTAGGGATGGCTGGTATTTGTATCTATTTTTGATAATTGTTTATTAACATTCTGTAGCACGATGATTTAACTATCATGTTGTTACAGGGATTATATTTAGTCTCCATTTTAATTACCCTTTTTAACTTAGCATCTTTTTAAGATGGTGCTTTGAACATGTTTTTCACTAACACGAGAAAATGTCACGCACGCATTTATTACGTTGTTCTGTAGTCTGCACTGTTAGTTTCAGGGACACACATACTAGAACGTGATGTCCTTGCTTTATTGACTGCTCTTAGGAGACGACTCTTTTTCTCCAGACTAAGTAAAAATGGTATTCTGCAGCTGAACCAGAATGAGATAAGGCCGGTGTTTTATTATTTAAACAGCGTCCCTTTTGAATTCACTGAGAGGCACTTCACATCGGAGTTATCATGAATGCTGCACAGAGCTGTGAATGAGAGGCAGCTCTGCAGGCCCGACATTCATCCTAAGAAGGAAGATAGCTGTGCAAGCAGAGATGTGTGCAAGATTACACACATAGACGGAATGTATTTGTTAATGCACTGCGACCGATTTCCTGAAACATTACACCAAGGTATGGGGTTAGATCATTCCAGCTGGATCTGGCAGAAGGGTACTCCCATCATGCTCTCGCGAGAGTAGGTGTATTAGTGATAGATAGGAGTTATAGGAACAATTAAGATGGTTGGATTGTTTATTTTTTCACCATTCTAATAATTCTTATAACAATGATGTGTCTCATGTGGCTAATCATCGCAGTTCATGTTTTACTTACAAGAATTAGATCTTTTCAATAAACATTTGAAAATGGTTCATTGCTTCTTCTCTTTGTAAAACTTTGGGCATTCAAAAGTGAGAAATAAAAGGGTTAGATCTGTTTTCATGAATACTTTGTGAATAAGAGTGGTCATGTTCGAGGTTGCCAACAGCATCTGTAACTCTGGAGGTTTAGGAGTTTAGTTGCAGTACTGTGAGCTTGCTGAACCAACATTTACTGATGAAATAAGAAGACTCAGTCTCTGCATTATGAAGCTTTGTTGATCTAATACACAGTCCTACTAAATTCGTAGGAATTCTATAACAATGTGGTGCTGCTTTCTGTGATCTCATTGAGGGTGCAAAGGCTATGTGATGTCACTTTGTTCAATTAGAATTAGTTCAACTCAAGAAACATTGACTCTAATTTAGATTTAGGTTTCAAAACTAAATTATGCATTGGTTACAGTCAACATATATAATTGCATCAACATTTCAACTCCTACAAAGTGATTTCTGATGAAGTCTCCAAAAGTAGAATCACTTTGGAAATGATGACGTCTGGAATAGTGCCACAGTGCAAAAGCAAGTAATTAGTTGATTCATGATCTAGAAGTCAGATTCAGAAGGATTCATTCCTGCTTTTGAAGCTATTCTGATGAGAGGTGAGGATTTTGGTATTCTTCTTACAATATTTTTAATGAGATATCACTCCTTTAGCTGCCCTGATGAAGAACCCATCAGAAATCACTTTGCAGGGGGTTGAAACGTCGATGCACTTATGTATGTTGACTGTAACCAATACATAACTTAGTTTTAAAACCTGAACCTAAATCAGAGTCTGTGTTTCTCAAATTGAACTACTAGTCAGTCAACATTGTCCCCTCTTTTTATTGTTGCAAACACTATCAGATTTTTATTCACCCTTGTCACAAATCACAATCACTGCGCTGTTTTCTGGAGCACCTACTTATGCATTTGTACACATAACTGTTATAACAGTTATTAAATAACTGTTGATTCTGTGTATAAAACTGTACTGTTTTTTACCAAGGAAGTGTAGGCTTGACACTTCCTCCGAGGGAACTACTCTTCTGTTATTGTAAATTTGAATGCACAGGGATACTGAAGATAGTACATATCTGTACAAGTAGCTTGAGTGTATTTGTTAATAAATGTCCTCAGTAACTCTGGTGGTCATTGACGTGTCTTACCACTTTGCACACCTCAGACAGAATTTGAGCAATGTAGGTGATAATTATTGAGTCTGCCAACCATGACATGGAACACCATGCACTAAAGAATAGGTAGACTTGAGCAATTGGTTACAGACCTGTAATGGTGAAAGGGTGACCATATCATCAGGCACCCCAATCTTTTTGCTCTAGTTGGTACGGCTGCTACTGACAGTCTCATTAGAGTGGCTGAGAAGAAAAAACATTACTAATGTTACCTTGAAAGTACATGGGCAGTGGAGGCACACTGAAACATCTGAACAGTGGGAGGAACAATTCTGCATGAAGCAGTTCTCTCACTATCCAACACCTTCTATGAGCCATGGTGGAAAAAAACACAACATTTCAGCACATGCTGTTTCTCTTTAAGAAGCTGAGCTTGGAAGATGCACTCTGAGATGCAAGGATTTAGAAAACGGGACCAGCCTGATTAGCCTGGGGGACAAACAAGCAATAGGTCTTGACTATGCAAGAGCTATTGGCTTTGCCAATATATTTTATCTATATTGTAGAGTAGTGTGGCTGTTGTTCAGCATGGCTAAAAGTTAGTGGGGTATAGGAGAGTGGCGTGTCATAAAGTGAAATGTTATGGAGTGGCGTAGAGTAGAGTTGAGTGGCATATTGTAGAATAAAGTGGAGTGTCATGGAGTGCCATGGAGAGAGTAGAATGTTCTAGAGTGGAAAGGCGTAGATTACAGTTGAGTGGCATAGAGTAGAGTAGGGTGGCATAGAGTGGAGTGGCATAGAGTGCTGTGGAGTGGTGTAGAACAAAGGGGACTGGCGTAGAAGGTGTTGCATAGAGTGGAGTAGAGTGTTGTAGAGTAGGGTGGCGCAGAGCAGGGCAGACTGTCGTAGAGTGGAGTAGCATAGAGTGGAGTAGGGAAGGAGAGTGGAATGGCAGATTGGAGCAGAGTGTTGTAGAGTCAAGTGTCGTACAGTAGAGTGCAGTGGCATAGAGTGGAGTAGAGTGGAGTGGCATAGAGTGGAAAAGAGTGGAGTGGCATGTAGTGGAATATGAGGGGTAGAGGGGTAAAGAGACATGGAGTGGCATAGAGGGAATTGCGTAAAATGTTGTAGAGTGGAGTAGTGTTGGAGAGTGGCATAGAGTCGAGTAGAGTTTAATGGATTGGGCTGTCATGGAGTAGAGCATTGTAGAGTGTAGTGTTGTATAGTGGAGCAGAGTGGCCTAGAGTGAAGTGGCGTAAAGTACAGTGGTGCAGAGTAGATTGTCATAGAGTGCAGTGGCATAGAGTACAGTGGTGCAGAGTAGAATAGAGTGGCGTAGAGTGCAGTGACGTAGAGTACAGTGGTGCAGTGGTGTAAAGTGTTGCATAGTAGAGTATAGTGGTTTAGAGTGTAGTGGTACAGAGTAGATTGGCGTAGAGTGCATTGGTTTTGAGTAAAGTGATGTAGAATGCATTGGCATAGAGTGCATTGACGTAGAGTATAGTGACATTGAGTATAGTGGTGTAGAGTGCAGTGGCGCAGAGTGCAGGGGTGTAGAGTATATTGTTTCAGAGTAGAGTGAAGTGGCGTTGACCCGAGTGGTTCATGGTAGAGTAGAGTGTTGCAGTGTACAGTGCAGAGGTGTAGAGTGCAGATTGGTGTAGAATGCAGTGGCATGGACTTCAGTGGTGGCAGAATAGATTAGAGTGGCATGGAGTGATGCAGAGTGTAGTGGTGTAGAGTGCATTGGTGTAGAATGCAGTAGAGTGGCGTAGAGTTTTGTGGTGCAGAGGAGAGTGTAGTGTCTTAGAGGGAAGTGGCTTGGGGTGCAGTGGGGCAGAGTGGTGCAGATAGCAGTGGTGCAGAGTAGAATAGAGTGGCATAGATTGGAGTGATGTAGAGCACAATGGTGTAGAGTGACATTGAATGCAGTGGTGTGGAGTGCAGTGATGCAGAGACGAGCGGCGTTAGGTTCAGTGGCGGAGAGTACAGTCTTGCAGAGTAGAGTGTCATAGAGTGCAGTGTCGTAAAGTGCAGTTGCGCAGAGTATAGTGGCAGAGTAGAGTGGGGCAGAGTAGAGTGGCGCAGAGAGCAGGGGCGTAGAGTACAGTGGTGCATAGTAAAATAGAGTGGCTAAGCATGCAGTACAGTAGCATGCAGTGGTAGAAAGTTCAGTGGCGCAGAGTGTTGCAGAGTAGAGTATAGTGGCATAGAGTGCAGTAGTGCAGAGTAATTGGCATAGAGTGCAGTGGCATAGAGTGCATTGGTTTTGAGTAAAGTGGTATTTAGTGCATTGGTGTAGAGTGCAGTGGTTTGAGTAAAGTGGCATAGAGAGCAGTGGCATGGAGTAGAGTGGTGCAGAGTAGAGTTGTGTAGAGCGGTGGAGCATAGAGTACAGTAGCGTAGAGTTCAGTGGCAGAGAGTGCAGTGTTGCAGAGTAGACTGTCATGGGATGCAGTGGTGTATAGTAGAATGGCATAGAGTGCTCTGGCGTGGATTGACGTGCTGTACAGTGGTGCAGAGTAGAGTGGCATAGAGAGCAGTGGTGTAGAGGACAGTGGTGCAGAGTAGAATAGAGTGGTGTAGAGTGCAGTGATGTAGAGTACAATAGTGTAGAGTGCAGTGACAAGGTGTTTAAGAGTAGAGTATAGTCACATAGAGTGAGGGGTGCAGAGTATATTGGCATAGAGTGCAGTGGCGTAGAGGGCATTGACTTTGAGTAAAGTGGTGTAGAATGCATTGACATAGAGTGCATTGGCGTAGAGTGCAGTGGCGTAGAGTGGAGTGAACAGGTTAGAGTGAAGTAGTGCAAGGTACAGTGCAGAGGTATGGAATACAGTGGCATAGAGTGCAGTGGAGTAGAGTAGAGTGCAGTGGTGGCACAATAGATTAGAGTGACGTGGAGTGATGCAGAGTGTAGTGATATAGAGTGCATTGGTATAGAGTGCAGTCGAGTGGCATAGAGTTTAGTGGTGCAGACTAGAGTGCAGTGGCATAGAGTAGAGTGGTGTAGAGTAGTGCAGAGAGCAGTGGTGAAGAGTAGAATAGAGTGGCATAGAGCGGAGTGGGGTATAGCACAATGGAGTAGAGTGGAGCAGAGTAGAGTGGTGCAGAGTAGAGTGGTAGAGCATAGAGTGCAGTAGAGTGGCATAGAGTTTAGTGGTGCAGACTAGAGTGCAGTGGCATAGAGTAGAGTGGTGTAGAGTAGTGCAGAGAGCAGTGTTGAAGAGTAGAATTGAGTAGCGTGGAGTGATGTATAGCACAATGGAGTAGAGTGCAGCAGAGTAGGGGGGGGCAGAGTACAGTGGTGAAGAGAGCAGTGACGTAGTGTACAGTGGTGCAGAGTAGATTAGAGTGGCTCAGTGTGCAGTGGTGTAGAGTGTTGTAGAGCACAGTATCATAGAGTGCAGTGTCGTAAAGTGCAGTGGCGCAGAGTAGAGTGGCAGAGTAGAGTGGAGCAGAGTAGAGTGGCGCAGAGAGCAGGGGCGTAGAGAACAGTGGTGCATAGTAGAATAGAGTGGCTAAGCATGCAGTACGGTAGCATGCAGTGGTGTAGAGTTCAGTGGCGCAGAGTGTTGCAGAGTAGAGTATAGTGGCATAGAGTGCAGTGGTACAGAGTAATTGGCATAGAGTGCATTGGTTTTGAGTAAAGTGGTGTTAGTGCATTGGTGTAGAGTGCAGTGGTTTGAGTTGAGTGACATAGAGGGGAGTAGCATAGATTAGAGTGGTGCAGAGTAGAGTGGTGTAGCGTGGTGGATTGTAGAGTGCAGTGGTGTAGAGTTCAGTGGCAGAGAGTGGAGTGTTGCAGAGTAGACTGTCATGGAGTGCAGTGGTGTATAGTAGAGTGGCATAGAGTGCACTGGCGTGGAGTGCAGTGGTGTGGAGTGGTGCAGAGTAAGGTGGCATAGAGAGCAGTGGTGTAGAGTACAGTGGTGCAAAGTAGAATAGAGTTGCGTAGAGTGTAATGGCATAGAGTGCAGTGGTTTAAAGTGTTGCAGAGTAGAGTATACTGGCGTAGAGTGCAGTGGTGCAGAGAAGATTGGCATAGAGTGCAGTGTAATAGAGTGCATTGGCTTTGAGTAAAGTGGTGTAGAGTGCATTGGCGTAGAGTGCAGTGGCATAGAGTACAGTGGTGTGGAGTAGAATAAAGTGGCATAGAGTGCAGTGACGAGTACAACGCATGGAGTGTATTGATTTGTTTTGTTCATATTAGAATATTTGTTTCCACCACACTTCCAAATTACCCAAAAGTGTGCTTCATTTGTGCTTTTATAATTCTGATATATTCTGAAATATCTGCACAGTTCATTTACAGACATTTAAATTTTGTTGTGTGCTAGAAAAAAATAACATCGTACAGACTTACTCAATCATTCCCCCAAGTAGCCAGAATGATTGTCACATAATTCCTCTCACTTTGAAGTCAGAGAAAGAAAAGTAAACACCAAGCTCCCTGGAAGACAGTGCCTGACATTTGATCTCTGCCTTTGAAAGCACAGCAAATGGGGCAAGATATGAACAAGATTTAAAGGCCTGTTTACGTAAATCCAGTATTGGTAGAAGAATACAGTAAATAGGGTTAGGGCACATTAAATAGAAAGCAAGCAAATATGAGTTACAATGGTAAGCAATGGGCGGAATGCATTCCCAGGGAAGCTTTCCGAATGTCCCCAAGATGCCGTTAGCAAACCAGACATCTGCTCTGTCTAGTAGGCTTCGAATTAAAAATGGGACACAGGAGATTTGTGAGTCATTGCCTGCATTTTGCCAAACCTTATAAGCTAACTCCCTAAAGACAACAGGCATTGCGTGACATCAGCAATGGCATTCTCAGAGGAGTATGGAGATGGTGGAATACTTTACTATAAATCTGATTGCTCTCCTGGCTGGGAGTTTGATTTTCCGTGAACCTTAAAGCTTCTGCAACTGACAAACGATAAAAGACACTTTTAACTCGTATTATTTCGTCAGCTTCACACTCTTTTTTTAGCACCGATTGCAAAGTTGCACTTACTGCTTGCACTAGTTTCTCCCCAAGGAACATGGCTGGCATAAATAAAGCATACATCTGTGAGAGGCCATTTCACCTACTTATCTGTGAACAAAAGCGTAATATGTTTCTTTTGCGATACATACTGTAAATCAAATGTCTACAGTATAACAAAATGATACCATGTTATTTGTAGTTTTGAGAGAAAATTTGCAAGGAATGGGATTGCAATTTGTTCCATCTTGTGTTTATAACGAGTAGAAAGAAGTATACCGTTTCTATTGCAAGGAAGTTATTTTGATTTACATGAACTGTCCGTATAATAACTTGTTAACAATCTGGTACTTTAATATTTAACTCAGACAAGCAGAGGGTGGTACATACACCATCTAAACCCTGTAGATAGTGAGCGATCTCTCTCCAGCTTTAGTGTCAACTTATTAATATATCATTAGAGGGACCATTTAAAAATCCCAAGCACTCATTACATAAAAGGCTGTAGCTCCCACCCTGTGATAGGCTGGCAAGCAACCCATTTTTTGGAGCACAGACTCCTGATGGTGAAAATCCACTATCAATGGAATTCCATGCCTGTCACCACCAGTGCTTAATTTGTAAAAACATATATATATAAGTGCCAGGGCTCTCAAGAGGCCACTGCAGCTTGCACCTCAGATTGGTCCTGCCGTGCTACCAATGATAGTAACAACACAACTACTAACTATCACACTCCTACAAGTGTGACAGTTCAGACTATTTCAGGCCCCCAAAGCTATAAGAACAGCTTGGGCGGCAGGTAATAGTCATTTTTTATGTATATTGAATTAATAATAAACTGTTGTTGTGGTCAACTCTAAATTAGCGAGACAGCGCCACTTTGTGACAGTGTTGACAATTAATTGCTGGTGCTGTGCACCGGATTCCACTGGCTCAAATTAAGGACTGGTCACCACCAGTAAACTGGAAAGTGGGTGTTGTATTCTGCTCTTATGTCTCTCCTTTCTGTGCCTTGTATTGCGCAATCTCCTTCGCTGAGGTTGCTAGGTTGTGTTCTATTGTGGAACTCTTCCCCTTGAGAGAGAATGTCATTATTGGAAAGCTTTTGTCAGTTGGCTTGGACTGTTGGTGGCTGAGGTCCCTTGCATGAGATGTACAATAAACTTATGCTGTTTCTTCAACTACTTTTGGTCTCCTGCCTGCTATTTATCCTGAGGAGAACACCTTAGTGGGGTATCTTTTAAATGGCAGCATTCTGATCAAATTAGGTAAATTCTGCTGCCCCCATCGTCAGCTAATGCCAAATTGATATTACTTTGCCAGAGTCAGTGTCAGTAAGTGAGACTAAAAGTACCACTTACCATCAATTCAGGTCTGAGTGCGAGGAAGCAGTACCTTGAAACTGAGTGCATTCAGTAAAGGAAAGGCGTACGTTCATTGCAGATTCAAACTGTGTATGCATTGGGAATGCGCCACGCAGTAGAGCACCAGCAGTGAACTTTGTTTCCCAGTAGCTCACAGATTCTTGAGCATCTAAAGAAACGACAGCCATCTTGGAACTTCAGGTTCCCTCGTGGTGCTTAGCATTTTTCATAGGAAATTTGTGCTACAACATTCCTGGAGCCAGACCTCACTACATGAAAGTTGATTTTCAAGTGTCAAGACCTTCGGGCCTCATTTACTATATTTTGACACACGGCAGCGCAGCAATACTTCCTGCTGCGCTGCCATGCGTCAAAATATAAGGGCAGGATTGCATTGTATCTACAAGATACGGCACATTCCTGTCCTTCTACCCTGCTTCGGTGCACAAACAGCAGCTGTGCACCAACGCAGACACCCTTGCGCCATGGTACAAGGGTGCCTGCGTTGCAGGGGAGATTGTTTATGTGCAGGAAGGGACACCTTCCTGAACATAAACAATCATTAAAGGCTAGTTGCTCCTATGTGTGCTGCAGGTTTACGATGCAGGGTGACTTTACGTGGCCTTGTAAATATGGCGCGTCTAAAACAGTGACGCTTTGGCGGTGCAATGGGCTTGTAAATGAGGCCCTCAGTTTCTAAAGGACTGTGCTATGGACATTTTGGTTTTCAGAAAAGTATCTTAACTCCCTTAGTGCGGGGGACAAGACATTTACATCCTCTACACTACTTCATGGGTACGGAGGAGCTTAATGTCTAGTCCTCGCACCAAGGGTAGTAAATCCTTCTGGTGCTATTTTTGAAGAAATCTCAAGCCTGAGATTCTTTTTTTCCCAGTCAGTGCAATGAGTAGCGCACCATTAGTGCTGACATCACAGTGATTGAAAGTGAAAGCAGACGGAGCCTTCAAGCATGTCTCAGCCCCGAGCACCAATCAAGATGGGAGAAGTACTGTTGGAAATAGGATACTATCTCCTTTCCAATGGTACCTCCCCCCAGTAGATCCCTGCCAGGGGATCTCCATAGGACGGCGATCCCCAAGCAGGAATCCAACCGTTGGTCACCAGGGATGTCTTTTGGGGAAAAGCAGCCCCCCCAGGCATGGCCAAGTGCTCTCCCCCAAAAAATGGGACATAGTCAGTCTTTCTGCCCACACTCCCCAGGGGTAGGGTGATTGGGGCTTTACCCTAGTCTACCCCTCCAGGGGTGAAAAAGCCCACTAGACCTAAGGTTTCTTTTTCTTTATAAAAAGAATGGGATGGCAACCCTGGTATTGGGCTGATCCCCCACTCCTAAAGGCATGAGTAGACTTTCTGCCCCTTCAGGTGGCAAATTGGGACTTGCACCCACTCTGCCCTAACCGGAGGAGAGGGGGCTAAAATCCTACTAGAGTCCAGGGATTTCATCTATAGAAAAAAGAAATGCAGTGGGGCTGGTTCATTCAGGCAATGGGTAGTACCACATGCTTAATTTGAGCTGGTGGTTGCAAGTGGGGCCCACCGGCATTCATTTTTGGGGACTGGCACTTATTTTACCTCAACAAACTTTGATTTAGAGCAAGTGAGAGAAAAACCCAAAATCGGGAAAGGAGGAGGAAAAGAAAGAAAAACAGCAGCAAAGGGAGAAAGCAGAGATGAAAAAGAACCTGCAAGATTGTGATAAAAAGGCATGAGACAGTGTCGGGTGGTGGATTAAAGAGGCATGAGGTGGAATCAAGCCAACGCAGCCTTCGTATGCAACACCTTGACGTTGGATAGCATTGGCTATGAACTTCTGTACAAAACAAAGGTCCCCAGAACATATTCTTTTACAAATTAAGCACTGGCCGTACCCTAACCTCTAAACCCCTCAAGAGCCTTTCTGCTACTCCTGGGGAGCTGATTGAGTTGTTTACCCACAATCTGCCCACACTAGGCACTAGGCGGGATAGAAATTTCACTAGACAGCGATTTTTATAGCTATGAAAAGGAAATGGGATGGGGACCGAATTGTTCTGGCATTGGGCTGTATCCTTAACCCTAAATGCCTCAATCGTCTTTTTGGTCCTTCTGGGGGCACAAAGGAGTGCATACTCCAATTCTGCAGGGGCAGATAGGAAGTTTACCCCAATCTGTCCTCCAGAGGAGGGGGGCAAAAGTCCACTGTTGTTTATATTTATGAAAAAGAAACAGGATGAAGGCTGGCCAGTACAGGCATCTGGCCATTCCCCAGACCCCTGAAGGCCCCAAAAGTCTTTTGGCTCCCCTGAGGAATTTAACCCCAATCTGCCCTCATCAGTGGGGAGAAAGCCCACTAGAAATCATGGATTTTTAGATTTCTAAAGAAGAATGGAGTAGGGGCGGCCTGCCTTGGCATTGGGGGACTGTGCACCACTGTACTCTATGCCGCTGCTCTCTGCAACCATCTACCCTGCGCCAATCTTTTCTGTGCCACTCTACTCTGCACCACTCTATGCCACTGAACTCTAGGCCATTACACTCTATGACACTCTGCAAGACTGTACTCTGCCACTGAACTTAACGCCACTCGTCTCTGCACCACTGCACTCTACGCCACTGCACGCTAAGCAACTCTACACATTGTGCTATACATCACTCCACTTGTTGCCACTCTATTCTACTCTGCACCACTGCTCTCTGCACTACTCTACACCACTCTACTCTATGCCACTGCACTCTAGTCTGCACCACTAAACTCTACCCCAGTCTACTGTACTCTACGCCAATGCACTCTTCGCCACTACACTCTGCATCACTCCACATCACTTTAATCTATTAGGCCACCACTTCACTCCACACCTCTGCACTCTACACCACTCTACTCTACTGCACTCAACGCCACTGTACTCCATACCTCTGCACTGTACCTTGCACCACTCCACTCTACCCTGAAGTACTCCACTCTACGCCATATCACCCTACTCTGAAACAATCTACTCTACGCCACTGCACTCTCTGTCAATGCATTCTACACCACTTTACTCAAAGCCAATGCCCTCTACGCCACTGCACTCTATGCCAATCTATTCTGCACCACTTCACTTTATGCCACTATACTCTACTCTGCAACACTTTACGTCACTGCACTCTACACCATTGTACTCTATGTCACTGCACTCTACACCACTCTATTCTACTTTGCACCACCGTACTCTACACCTCTGCTCTCTATACCACCTTACTCTGCACCACTCTACACCACTGCACTCCACGCCACTCTGATATACACCCCTGCACTCCCTCCATGGCGGAGTTTACAAGTACTTCATCAAGCTGACGGATTCCCGCCCGCCCCATTTAAATGTGGGCTGGCTGATCCTCCTTCTGCGTTGGCAAAGTGTTTTCTGTCGCATAAGCGTCTCACCTCCGACGACGACGCAGTCTCCTTTGCTGGCTAACATTACTCCGTCGCCGTCAGGATGGCAAGAGTGCTCCAAGCCTATTTAGATTTCTCAATTGTGCTGGTGTTGTCCTAGCGGTGAATTCCCGACAGCGGAATTACGTTGTGGGACACGTTCAACATTGTACTATTCCTGCGGCTTTTGGATGGATGATAGCATCACACACCTGACATGTTTTGGCTAATTGTTTTCATCTGCATACCACACTATAAAACACATCCCATTTCAGACCATGATCCTTTGCCATTCCTCTGTAGCAGAACATTGTTCCTGAGAACGTTTTCAGTAAAGTCAGGTTTTTTTTTTTTGCTTTCTCTGTTTCTTGTTCATTTTTTCTTTTATTATTTATTATCTTGTGGGTTATTAAATGTATTTAAGTTAATTATTTGATGACAGCAGGGAGGAGAAATCTCAGTTTTACTGAGGGAGAATTGTCAGTCATGATGGTTGAAATGGTTGAAATTATTAAAATTGAAATTATTACAGTAGAGCCACAATTGTTGGAGCCCAAGTTCAAAATGCAACAATAGTTCAGAAAAGGCAAATGTGGGCCAGAATAGTTGACAGAGTGAATGCTGTAGCAAGCAACCTGCGCACACAGGAGGAAATTTGAAAGAGGTGGAACGACCTGCGGGGGAGAGTGCGTTACCTGGCCTCCAAGCATCACTTGGAGGCGGAGAGGACTGGTGGTGGTTCTACCAGCCGCCCCTTGCAACTTTATCCCTGGGAGGAGAAGGTCTTGCAGATCCTACATCCTGAAGGCTTGACAGGAATCCCTGGTGGAGTGGAGATTAGTAAGTTATACTTTTGAATGTGCCACTAAACCTAAATGTCCTTTTTGCTTTAAATGTAGCTGTTGCTAATGTGTATTGCTTCTTTCCTAAACATATAAACCTATATATAATTCATTTTGTTTATGTTTTTTTAGGAAATTTGTAGCATTATTGTTGTTTCTCTTTTTGTACTAATTGTTAATATGTGGTGTCAATATGTGTGTTTTTCTTCATGTTGTATTTTTAGTTTTTGCCTTGTTTGTTTGCTTGAATGTATTTTCTTGTATTTAAGAAGATTACAGATTTCAATCTCCATTAAATTTCACATGATGTTATGGTGCCTGTGTTTTTTCACCTAATAACATATCTCATACATGTGTTTTATATTGTAAATGTCTGTTCATTTTTACAGCATATTTTTTTTTAAATACATTTTTATTAAGTATTTACCCATTTTTATCACCCATCCAATGCTTTAGCAAATCTTCAGCAGCAAGTTTACATAAATAGAATAAATAGTAATATATCCAACAATTGGGTTAAAAATAGAAATTCATCACAGATCACATATTCATCAGAGAAAACAGTACAAAATGTTCCAGCCATACAGTACAATATATAAGATTAGATTCCTGGGTCACTTACAGCATATTTTTACTAGGTATGTTTAACTTACAATTTTGTAAGTGTTCTTAATGTTTAATTGAAATGACTACAACTACTATAATGCCTTGTTTTTGTTTTGTTGAAATAATATTGCAATGTTATTTTGGTCATTCTTTCTTTTCACATATGTTAAAGTGTTATGTATTTATCGTTCTCTATTTTATGCTATGTTTCAAAATGTTTTTAATTTTGTTTGTTGTAATTTTCTTGTTATTTTATTACATTGAGGTTAGTTGTTTCACAAATCAACGTATGTTGACTTAAACATTTTAATGTATGTTATTTTGTATGCTGAATATAAGTAGTTTTCTAAAAATAATTGTATTTTGCAATTTTTATATGATGACTAATGCTATTTATCCTTTTAAGTTGTTTAATTTGCTGAATTTTACCCTGCTAGGCCCTGGAATGGTTTATTTCACATTTCTCTTCTCCACTGTGTTGTGTTGAATGTTTGGTATATTTTATCTATACTTTCATAGTATTTTTTCATTTCAGGACATCATTGTACCTGCTTTTTGGAAGTAGTTTTGAGTGTAATTTAAACTACTGAAATATATAATGAATAAATGAAAGGGAATGAAACGGATTTAATATAGCGCTCAGCTACTCAACAAGAGTGTCCCGGCGCTGTGGAAGCATGTGGCAGGATTCTGTGGTGCAACTAGTTACTGAAAAGCCAAGTTTTGAGATGTTTCTTAAAAGTAGCCAGGTCAGTTGTGGCTCTCAGTGTAGCTGGTATTCTGTTCTACGCTTGTACGCCCAAAATACAAAAGACCTGCCCCACATGCGGGCCAAGCGGGGACTTTAGGGCTCCGCGCTGGAATGAGGCGGTTCACGCACTTATTGAGCTAGCTGGCTCCAAAGCCATGAAGGGCTTTAAAAAATATCATCAGAGCTTTGAACTTGATCCTTTCCTTCATTCGCAACCAATTTAGGGTTTTAAGGATGGAGGTCATATGGGACCTGGGTTTCGGTCTAAGAATCGCACCTCTTGCAAGCCCTGAATGAGATAGCCCGGTAGGCCCAGGTACAAGATATTGGAGTAGTCTAGTCTTGACATCACCAGGGCTTGGATCACTATCTTCCTGGTATCTAATGACAAAAGAGAAAGGAATTTTTTTAGCATACGAAGTATGCCAAAACAGGAACCGATCACTGCTTGAACCTGGGACCTTATGGGCACTATCAATGAAGATACCCAGATTTTTAACCAACGTTTGGGTTGAAAGAGGGGAGATAGCTCCTCCGGCCACCATAAACTCCAGTTGCTCACTACTGGCTGGCCAAAAAAGTCAATCTCGGATTTATCCGGATTGCATTTCAACGGATTCACTTTGAGCCAGTTGAACACCTTCGTGCGACAGGATCTAATGTTGTCTCCATCAAAGTCGGCTCCTTTTTCACATGTGAAAATCAGTTGAGTATCATCTGCATAGGATATAATCTTGGCACCGTAATCCTCTACTAAAGGTGCAGAGGAAACATATATAGATTGAAGAGAGTGGGGCTAAGTATGGAGCCCTGTGGTACTCCTACCTTCATGCTAGGCATGGGGGATGAAAAAGGAGGTATCCATATTTCCTGATATCTGTCTTTCAAGAAAGAAGTCATCCAGGCCAGAGCCATCCCACCTATGCCCAAGTGCCTCAATCTATCAAGAAGTCTCCCATGTGGAACCGTGTCGAACACCACCGACAGGTCAAGTAATATCAGGACGGCCCTACCTCCCTGATCCAGTTTTTCCTTAATGTGCTCTGTCACTTTCAACAGGGTCGACTCTGTGCTATAATTTGCCCTGAAACCTGATTGGGACATATGCAGCAAATTGTGGCTTTCGACATGTTCTGAGATCGCTTTGCTAACATGTTTCTCTAAAACTTTAGAGAGGGCTGGGAGGAGGGAGATAGGCCTATAATTAGCCGGATCATTCTTATCGGCTGACGTATTTTTAAAGAGTGGTAACATTTTTGCCTGCTTCCAAACATGCAGCACTATTACGGTGGAGAGGGTTAAATTAATCACCTTATTAACTATGGTATTGATAGTAGAAGCTAGAGAAGCTAATAGTTTAGGTGGACAAGCATCTATTAATGAGCCAGATGTGAGGCCTTTAAGTTAAGAAAGCGACCCAGCTAGTTGTAATTCAGGGAGCTCTGAATCATTATATTAATTTTCTTTTTCCATGTAGGTTGCTTGATTTTTTGCTTCAAACTCATTTGATGTATAATCCAGACTTTTAAAATATTTTTTTTTGCAATTTATAATAGGTCCAACACCCTGAGTCCATTGACAACTATCTGCCACTTCTACTGATGATACATCCACTCCAGACCAGGAACGAGCTTTCAGTGAGGAATCCACTCCTGCAAGTCCAGATGATGAGGAGCAGGCTGGTCCATCTGGTCTGCCGGGCAGGCAGCTTCAGTGAGTCTCCCTCTGCCCACACCTACACCTCCCACCCCAGCTGTTACCACACCTCAGCCTCTGGATACCCCCACTTGCTGTGCCCAAAGGAACATCCCACCAATCTTGTGCACCCCAGTCCTGGCTGCTGTTGATCCAACACCACCACCACCTACAGTTCAGTGAGGACTCAGTGGGATGGGGCATACTGGGTCAAGGGCACAGGGCAGTGGGGGTAGGGTTCGTGGGAGGGAATCTGTGGGCCAGCAAAGTGAGACAACTGGGTTCATTGTCACCCAGGCCAGTCTCGGGAACCCTCAATCAGTCCCAAGGCATGATGGGCCAGGTCCTTACAGAGCTCCGTGAGATGAAGCAGTTGCAGAGGGAGCACAATGTTCAGATGGAAAATCTGAACTCGAATTTGGGATCCCTGACTGGGGTGCTGCATGATTGTTTCACCCATAAGTACAGGGCTTTTCCAGCAATATCTTCCCCTTTCTGTGGCTCAATAACATGTGGGCCTACTTCATCTGCCTCAGCCACAGAAAGGGAGGCCCTGCCACAAGAGGAAACACCTGCACCCACCTTAGTCCCTGTAACTGTGGATCCACCAGTCCCCCTCAGGAGGGGATGTTCATCCAGACCAGCAGGAGAGGATGGCAGGGCCTCCACCACAACAAGCAAGAGACCCAGGGCCTCATTTATGAGGTTTTACCTTAGGGCAACACCGCAGGCCTTCCTACTGCGCTGCCCTATGGTAAAAGAAAAGGGCAGCAATGCGCCGTAACTATCAGATACTCTGCATTCCTGTCCTTTTCCCCTGCGCCGGCGCACAATGGGCTGCCGTGCGCCAACGCAGGCAGCTGTGCACCATGGTGCAAGGGTGCCTGCATTGCGGGGATGATTATTTCTGTGTAGGAAGGGAAACCTTCCTACACAGAAACAATCAGAAGAGGCTTTTTCCTCTTTCTATGTGTGCTGCAGAATGCAGAACACATTGAAAAAGGAAAAACAAGGATAAATAAGAAATATTTCTCCTTGTTGTGTCTCCCTTACGCCTCCTCTAGAGAGGCGTAAGTTTTTGGCGCTGCCTCAGATTTATGATTTCTTGTAAATCTGGGGCAGTGTCAAAAAGCCATGGATGTTGCTGTGAACGCCCCCCACAACATGCAGGGCACGCCCCTTGAACGCAGAAAACTGCGTTAAAGGGAGCCATATTTACGAGGCAGCATTAAGCCAAAAAAAGTGGCGTAGTGCTGCCACGTAAATATAGAGCAGGCTCCTGCGCCACGGAACGTCACAAAAAGTGACGTTCCGGCAGTGCAAGGGGACTCATAAATGAGGCCCCCAGAATCTAATTTCCTCCAGTGTGTGACTAGCATTCACTTTGTGGACTATTTTCTTGACACATTTACCTTTTTGATGCTAGTTGTATTTTGTATATTGAATTTCAATTAATATTGGCATTTCAAAAATAGATTCATTCACCATGATAGAGTTTGGGTTTTTTTTGTTTCTTTTTTTTGGTTTTCATCTTGTTTTAGTTTTTATTTTGTTTTGTTGAATTAAATAAAAAATTACACATTCAGACTGGTATTGTATTTCTTTTCTCAATTTGTTCAATTACTTTGTTTCATCATACATTTTAAACAGTTAACAGTAAAAATATTGTTTATTCATAAATAGAATTTATTCATTTTATGTCATTTCTTTGAGCATAAACGTCCGGACACTGAATAGAATAAGTCGGTGGACCAAGCATGGTTTTCTACCCACCGGGTGATCACAGATTTTACGTGTTTTTTAGCACATTCACAGTAGGGTGTTCACAGTAAGATCAAGATGTATCAGCCCATGGCTGAC
Organism: Calotriton arnoldi; assembly: GCA_963921515.1. Taxonomy (NCBI): domain Eukaryota; kingdom Metazoa; phylum Chordata; class Amphibia; order Caudata; family Salamandridae; genus Calotriton; species Calotriton arnoldi. The sequence continues at coordinate 549,182 of CAWUFW010007903.1, forward strand.
ATGTATTTTAAACTCTCCACTGTTATTTCTTGTTACAGATACGGATTGATGTTACAGGTTACTTTATCATGAATCGTATGTATGTTATGTGAATCACACATGGCATTCTATTTATTGTGTTCCTACTGTTGTATAGTTCCTATAAGATCTATATAGGATCTGCGCATTTAGACAACATACACTGCAGGACTGGTGTCCAGACTGATTCCAGACACCCCCACCGGGTATGTTGGCCTGTGTACCAGCATGCTCGCAGTGTCACTATAACCTCCTCTTACCAAGGAGAGAATAGTTCTTGGCAACTATCGAACATGACAACCCTGATCCCTCAGGACCGTGGAAAGAGTAACTTACTATACCCTCAGTCACTGGTGCTCACTTATTCTCAGAGAGATACACAGAATAAACGGTTGGGACGTTTTCAATAAGTATTTATTGAACAGTCATTATTCTAGCGTAAAATAAGTGTACTGAAATCACCAGTAGACAGTAGCATATATAAATGAGTAGCAGCACTAAGAAAGTAAACAGATGGCAGGTTTCTACCATTTTGCTAAAATCATAAATATAGGCGAGTATATAAAATACATGGCAATAAAAATGTGTTCTCCTACGATGCACCCTAACTAGATGTACCTAAGTGTACCTAGCATGTGAGTAGGTGTAAAGCCAAGAATACCTCTAGGATAAAGCCAACCCCATTACCTGATGTGAGACTGCGGGACCCCGTTCTGGTCTCGAGCTGAACACCCCGCAAGGGATGTCAGACCACTGCGAGCTGGAGTATCTGCATGCAGGAACCTCAGCGTCATGCGTCAGTGTGTCGGCATGGAAGTCGTGATCTCCTCTCTCTATCTCAGCAAGGTGTGGTGTTTATATACCGTAAGGTATCCCCAGGGGGTTCTACCTTGCTGTGCCAGTGTCGGACTTAGGATGACATCGGGAATGAACTTTATACACAGTTATTATGCAGGAGATGATAGTCCTGCTGTGATTCCAAGAAACTAAGAATCCTCATGCATAATTTATAAGGCCAGTGTCCAGGGAAAAACCCTACGTACTTGTGTGTAGTATTGTAACTGGGTAAAAGGTCAGTCCTTCAAATCCGTTATGTATGTAGTATAGGAGAGAATGAAGGTGAAGGGTTATGATGTTACCTAGACCCATATCGGGGTACCTACATGAAATATAACACTACTAAGGGACGGTAAGGAGTGGCACCAATAGGAACTGGTTTCCTATAGGTCCTGATGGAGAGCCAGTAGGGAAAAGGCTCGAAACATGTTGACCCGTTTGAGGAAGTAGACTCATTGTAGGCCTTTTTCTTCAACACCACCCCCTGTTTTTAAATATACCAACTAGAGGAAGGAATAAATGGAAAAGTCCTACTAGTTAGGTATTTTTAGGTCGAGCCTGAGCCAGCGCGCATGCGCTGCTCTGCGAGGCTTTTTGTAATCACTCAAAACATTCCTGCGTGGCTCTGACTCCCCCCACGCATTTGGTTGGCTGTTGCCTGTGTCAACTTGAAATAGGAGGCTGCAAATGGCTGAAAGCGGGCGCATGTCCCACCTTTTCACTCCCACAGCGTTTTGCTTGCAGGAGCGAGCAGCGGCGCGCAGGTTAGCAGCTGCATTCCTCGTCCTCGTGAGTCACTCCCACTGTGTTTTGGCTGCGAGAGCGAGCGGACGTGCTTTGGTGCCTTCTTCCCACCGCCCACCCTCCCTCCCATTGTCCGTGCCATCTAACCCCTGCCCTTCCTCCCTTCGCCTCCCTGCCGAAGTTCAGTTCTGTTTAACCGCTCCACCCCAGCATCTAACTAACTGTCTGCCTTCCTCCTTTTAATGTCTTAGTTCCCTCCATCCCTCAACTCCTTAATGCCCCAGCTAATTCACAATTTCAAATCCAATGTGCCTGATTGGCCGTGTTGTCGGCGCTTTGCTTGCAGCACTCTTCCTTCCTACAGGCTGCGAAGGCTGGGAAGCTACCGGGCTGCCCGGACGTGCAAGATTATTCGCAGTGGTCGTAATACTTGATTTCGGGATGCCGGGCGTCTACATTGGCATATTAACATACCAGGTCCGGGAGAAGGACATCCAGCGCTTCTACGGCGGCTATGGCAGGCTCCTGAAGGTAGACAAAGGAAGGGTACGTTAAGGGTACTAAAAGGAGACGCATTTATGCATTTATTTGGGCACTCTACGGTTAAAAACTGATTGAAAAGTGAAGTGTTTTTGCTAACTTCTAAGCAGTATACATTGCACACGCATGCTGTGAGCAATGCCTGTTAACTCTTAAACTGAAGGTGGCTGTCAGAAAACCTTTGTTTTTATCGTTCGAGGGTTTTGGTATTGTACATATTTGCGTGTGCTGTCTTAATCAGCGTGTCCCAATGGTAGAAAGTGATTTATTTTAACAGCTTCTGTTCTTGTTGCCTCCATTTCGTTAGTTGTGGTCTGTTGTATGACCACGTCTTGTTTAGGACTTGAGCCCTGCTCACCATGTATGTTGCATCCGCTGTCGTGTTACTGTTTTTGAAATGGGAGACAAACTCATGCTGATGCTGCTAGCGCATATGCCCATTAAGCCAACTGCAACTCACTCACAGACAGATGCTGCCAGGATACGTTGCAGTGCGATCTGGCAAATAAATGTGCATTCTGGTGCTGTTAGAAGTTACCTGTCGTCTGGTATTGACTGAGATCGATACCTGTAGGCCACACTTGTACATATTTTTGCAGTTTTATACAGCACAGACTAGATGATATTGGAGCGCTTTACACGAGGACCAGTTATGTGACACAAACTCACATTATTTCTTCTGTTTAGGAGCTGCGAAATTACGTGAGTCTGCCCAGAATCACAGGATGTCGACCGACGCAGAGATTCAAACCTGAATCCCTAGTGCCAAAGCCAGCAGCTCTGCCCAAAAGTACGCATCTCCCCGGACTAACCCTTTAAAGATAGTCAACCTTTTCTGTGCTTCAATTTGCCAGAATGATTTACTGCCATTATGCTTAGCAGCTTGTAGAAGTGTTTTTGCCTCCAGGCTTGGGGTTTCCCAGAGCTAATCCTCTATCTCAGTTAAAGAACGTGTGCATTCCAGAGGTACGTAAGTCACACTTAAGTCACCAGCAGCTCTCAGTGGTGATCTATTAGAAAGCGATACAGTAGTATTCTCCAAAATGCCTAAGGTAGGAGAATCTTTATTTCTATGCATGGAGCGATTTTACACGTTAAATATTGTCACTGTGAACCCCACTGGTAAAGTGTCTGGAGAGTATACATATAATCTTATTTTACATACAGTGGTGTTCGTAATCAAAATTAGTAGGTCCCCGGAGGGGTGTCCTGCTTTCGAAGGTAGAGCCTCTAAATTAAATGAAGTCTATCCACTTCTAAATACTGGCGTAGTTGCCCAGGTTTCCTCTAGCAAACATATATTGTAACAATCTATGAAAACTCCCCAACCAGGATCAACCAATTTGGGCATAATACCTGCAATATTGAATGAAAGCAGATTCAAGAAAGGCTCTATGGCATATTTGCAATAATACCTTTGTCCGTATTTAGCTCCATCCTAGCCCCATCATCCAGTCTCTTCCCACCAAGTCATACATAAATAGGGTCTCAATTTGTACACATATATACTTGGTTGGTGCAATGTTTGCATTGCGCCAGGGGAAAACAAAAAAATACTAGTCAGTCAATCTATAGCTGTTACATCGGGCCCAAGGAATATGGGTTTTGATCGGTTTCAGTTTTGTGTTCTGTCAACCAATTTTTTGAAATAGTTCCATGGGAGTAAATTGGGGGGGTTGAACCTTAGTTGGATTTCTGACTTGGTAGTATTAATAGAATTAAGTGTGGTGCATAGATCTAAGAAGATATGGCCTTCAACTAGAACCATGCCTCCTGCCACACTTAAACAGGCTGTCTCTTACATATACCACCAACATACACACCAGCAAAACACACTAAACACATACATCCCACCAACACACATCATATCACAACTCACCACTGCATTCCAGACTATGCCACTGCCCTTACGTCACTACACTAAGCACAACTTGCACACAAACTTTACAGTACTGAACACAGCAGCTACATTGCTCTACAACATACCTTAAAAACATTCCCAATATCTCTAGCTAAACACTTATAAGGTCCCAAAGGCGAGACCTTTTGGCTATGCCAGTGCTTGTTAATCCTGTTAGCACTCACTACCCACTCCCCTCACCTACACTGTCTTTATTATAGACATTTTTTCTAAGTGCTTCTGCGTATTCGTCTGGTCGCAGCACGCCTCGATCCGCAGCGGATCGGGATGAACCCCAATGATGAAGCATGCCACCAAGGGGCAACCCTGGTGGGTGAGGGTTCTCTAAGAAAAACTATGTTTTTCTAAACTGTTAAATTACAGTGGAGTACATGCTTTGACGCTCCCTCTCCCCATGATAACATTAGGCCTGGGCGTAGTTCGCGGAGTTTTGCTACGCGGAACTCCGCGAAGTTACAAAAAAACTCCACGGAGTTCCGCGAGTGGCGGAGTGCAGTGCGAACTGCAGTTTGTGCTGGTATTCCTGCCGCTCGGATAGAAATTCTACCCGAGCGGTAGCTTGTGCTCGCGAACCTACTGTTCGCGATCACAAACTTACCGTTCGCGATCGCGAGCGGGGAAAAAACTCTGCTGCACATCGCGAAGCGGAGTTTTCTGCACTCCGCGGAGTGCGGAAAACTCTGCAAACTCCGCGAACGGAGCGAAGTTTACTGCCCAGGCCTAGATAACATGGGCCGTTATTGGGTCCAGTAAAGCATCAATGTCCAGTGGCGCAGCAGATGGAAGTGTCAGACAAAGGTCCAACACGCATTCTTCTCCGCAGAACAGGCATCAGAGAACACGTAGGACACAGTCCAACCAGAGTGGTCTAAATGACATGAACCAGGAGGTGCTCAGTTCCCGTAGGCGAGGTGTGCCCAGATGTTGTACCATGCGATCACGGTATTTACGCTCCAGGAGAGCTGTTGCTACTTCCTTGGTGGCTGGGACGTCCATTGCGCAGCAGAAAGGTAACAATCAGGATTCCTGCTATTAGAAACAGGATCAGCGGAAGCCCTCCAAAAATGCTTCCAAAGACGGAGAGTATAAAGTTTGGTATAACTCCGAGGACCGTCTGAAAGGTGTTTAACAGTCCGGAACCTATGGTCTTAAATAGGTGTACAATACCCGTCGTATCGGACATGTTAAAGATACGACTTACCATTTCTGTGAAATGGAAAGGGCAGTTTGTACGTATAAGTGCCTGTATCTCAGCCGAAGACCTTGCGATCTGGAGATCAAAAGTCTCCCGGGCGGAGGTTAAGGGCACGGTTCGTTGTAAAAGCATGGCTTTCATTCTGCTCAGAGTATCAAACCGTATAAAGGAAACATTTAGCGAAGGCCATAACGGCGCCTCCCTGACTATGTGTTGGTGGAAACAATACTTGCATACAGCAAGTAACCCTGGAGCTCATGGTGACTAGATATGCGATGCCCGGAAGCATCCCAAAACAACCTGGATCATTCAGCATCAAGTAACTCCCATTCGAGAGAAGCCTGAATACCGGATTAATCGCAGCTGCCGGGGTACCCCTCAAGTGACAGGACAAGTTCGCCACAGACCCATTACAAGTTCCGTGTAGCATAATATCCTGACATATGAGAGATCCACTTAAAGCCTTCTCGCAGTTAGTTCCACTTAGAAACACTTCCAGATCCCCACACCTGCAACGAAATCTGTATGGTAAATCCCAGGATTCCCTGATGAATTCCTTACCCATCTTTTCATATCTGCCTGCCTGTTGTTGTTCTAGGCAATATTGAAACTGGAAAGTTGCGACCGGTAATGTTATATGGCCGTGGACTAACCATTCTGTGGACGATGACTCTGCTACAGTAAAGGGTAACCTATCCAGTTTCTCAATACGCAGCATTGTATATTTTGCTCCTCTCTGAGCCGTTTTCATCTGTTTTTCTGTTAGATTGTATGCAGAAAATAATGACGTGATGTTGATAAAACGCCAAGGCACATAACCGGCGCGCAATGACTGCAGCATCCAGCTTAACAGAATAATAGAACGTAACTGCGACTGTCCGTGTTGCAATATGGACAAATTCTGTTCTATTACATCCATAGCAGAAGATACAATGTTACCCAGTGAATATATCCTGGATGTTAATGTAGTCATACCATTGTCAACTATGGCTAACGCCTTTTCTAGGTTAACTCTATCTATTTCTCTTAATCTCTCTGCAGCTTCTTGTTGAGGGATTTTCCAGAGTTCGTAATAGACAGCATACCAAAAGCGCTTCTGACGTGGTTTCCTGGGACCTAATAAAAAATCCCATAGGTCCACATTCTCTGAGAGTAAGGACAAGTGTTGCTTCACCTGTGATAGTGTTGAGGTCTTTAGCCAATCAAGGCACAACTTCCCAACACTGTATGATGTCACTACCCCCGGATGTTCTCGTTGTACATAACGTGGGTCTAGTCTATGGATACTAAACCCTCCGGTGGTACCCCTGAATCTTTCCTGACATCTGTTTGTTTCAGTAGGTCAAACCAACCATCCCTTCCAATTGGGGTCTGATCTATTGTATTGCAGTATGTTATCCAACTTAGCCCCTCTTTCTGATGTAAAATTCCCCTCGGTGTTTAAAGGTGTTGGAATTTGAGGCGTGTTCAAGTCCTTATTCTTGGCTATTCCAAGACAGGAAGTCTGTTGCACAGTGTCATTCTGGAAGATCATCTGCTGTGGAATGAGGCATGCTCTAAACAGTGCTTCTGTCCCCTGGACTTGCCAGTCCCTAGAACCCCAGATTGATTTCAAGTCTACAGTGTCCAACCATAAGTCAAAACCCTGTTCAGACAGCTGGGTGATAAAGGAAGCAGAGTAAATCTGTTTGGTGTTTGTTAACATATTTTTCTGTGCAGATATTGGTGCAACCTTATAGTAGTACGAGGTTGGGTCAGAAGTGTTAAACCCTGAAAAATATGAGTTCGTTATAGATAGCTTACCAAAAGCGCTTCTGACGTGGTTTCCTGGGACCTAATAAAAAATCCCATAGGTCCACATTATCTGAGAGTAAGGACAAGTGTTGCTTCACCTGTGATAGTGTTGAGGTCTTTAGCAATCAAGGAACAACTTCCCAACACTGTATGATGTCACTACCCCTGGATGTTCTCGTTGTACATAACATAGGTCTGGTCTATGGATACTAAACCCTCCGGTGGTACCCCTGAATCTTTCCTGACATCTGTTTGTGTCAGTAGGTCAAACCAACCATCCCTTCCAATTGGGGTCTGATCTATTGTATTGCAGTATGTTATCCAACTTAGCCCCTCTTTCTGATGTAAAATTCCCCTCGGTGTTTAAAGGTGTTGGAATTTGAGGCGTGTTCAAGTCCTTATTCTTGGCTATTCCAAGACAGGAAGTCTGTTGCACAGTGTCATTCAGGAAGATCATCTGCTGTGGAATGAGGCATGCTCTAAACAGTGCTTCTGTCCCCTGGACTTGCCAGTCCCTAGAACCCCAGATTGATTTCAAGTCTACAGTGTCCAACCATAAGTCAAAACCCTGTTCAGACAGCTGGGTGATAAAGGAAGCAGAGTAAATCTGTTTGGTGTTTGTTAACATATTTTTCTGTGCAGATATTGGTGCAGCCTTATAGTAGTACGAGGTTGGGTCAGAAGTGTTAAACCCTGAAAAATATGAGAATTACTGTGCAAATGTTTTTGAACTACCTTTCGGTGGTGTAGGGCAATGTTCCCACTAGTGGTATGTGAAAACATTTCTTGGTTTGCTAGATTTATGCAAGAAATGATGACCATAATGTTGGTAACAATACATTTTGACAAAATCTGATCTATCCTCTAACATTTCAGTGCTAGAAAATGCAGCAGATTGTTCCAAATCAGACAATAAGTTATTAACAGTTTCAAAATCCCAATAATCAGAAAATGTACTGGAGGTAATTATATCGTTCAATGAAATTTTAAACAAATGTGGAATTTTTAAAAGCTCGGTCGGTCCAAATATATCAAAATTTACTTTGTCCCACACTATGCCATCCGGTATAGGAACTGATTAAATGTTCACGAAGGACAAGTCTCTCTGTTCACGATGAGATGAAACATGAGGTTTTAAAATTAAGTTTACTTTTGACGTTGCAGAGCTCTGTTGAAGATAAGTTCCATTTATGAGCAAGTGGAAAGTTATTACTAATCCTAACCAGAAAAAAAAATAAGATACCGGTGATTATCCAAAGTTCTAGCCAAGGTGATACTAAATAAGTTTTTCTAAGGATGTTAAAAAAGTCTTTTATCCGTTGTTTGCAAGAAATTTGGGCTGGCGCTGTTTCAGGTTCACTTGGATCCAATGAGAAGGTATCGAAGTCGATGAATTAGCCAGATGCAGTCCTATCTATCTTTGGTAGCTCAGCAGGTTGTGTTGAACTTGTAGATTGCTCTTGAAGAGGCATATTGACGTAGATATCCTTATTAGGTTGAATTGAAATGTGTCTTTCATTTTGAGTTTTGAGAGTTCGTGTCAAGGGGAACTAGTTCCATTTCATTGTTATTGATTCCGTTGTTTTGTAAAATTGGCTCTTCAAATGTTATGAGTCTTTCTGTTTGAACTTCCTGTATTGTAGCGAGAGGAGGACGTCGGCTACTCAGGAGCCCACGAGGCCTACTATTTAGTATCAGCCACATAGTGTGGTTTGATCAGATCGATTGAGACGAATCCCTTTTCTTTTCCGGCAAGAGGCGGTAGAAGTACAGTTCTTGATCCTTCAACGGCCAGGACAGGTACAGGCTTTCGATGCGATGGCCCGAATTCTTTTTTGTCCACAATCTTTTCTCTGACCAGTTCCCCAACTTTAGGGATCCAGGCAGGTCTTGCCATGGCTGATTTGACTTCCCCAATGGTGGTTTTCTTTGTCTCAGCGTTACTTAAGGAGGCTCTGGATTCATTCAGATCCTGTAAAACAGCCAAACGTTTATTGATGTCAAACGGTTTTTTATCCGCCACTGTGCCTTCACACTCAAGATCAGGTACCCACATTCTTGTCCCAAACAGGACCTCGTAAGTTGCACCTCCCAGAGAGCTTCTTGGCTGGTTATTAAGGGCCCGCTGGACCCCAAATAGGTGATTGACCCAACTACCACCCGAGCCTAATACCCTAGCTGTTAAAGACTGCTTTAAGTCTCGGTTTTTCCTCTCCACAACCAAATTTCCCTCAGGATGGTACGGAGAGGAGTACTGCAATGCTACACCCAAACCTCCCATGGCTTCCTTGTAAGCCCTAGAGCTGAATGCGGGGCCACGGTCAGAATGTAATGTGCCAACTGCGTATGTCCCTATAAAGACTCTCAAATCTTTTATAAAAGTTCGGGCGTCAGCCGAGCGCTGAGGCCATACCCATAAGAATCTTGAACAGGAATCCACTGCAACCATGATATACTTGTAAGCCCCGTCAGATTGTATGGGGCCGCAGTGGTCCAGGTAAATGCATGCGACCCTGGCCACCAATAGCATTGTTTCAGTAAAGAAACTGTCGCCGTAACTCCGGCGTGCGCAGAACCCAGACCCTCATGTGCAGCCAAGATTAAACCTAACCTGCGATCCTTGTTTGGTATTACTCTATCCCCCACTCCAGGAATCTGAGCAAATGGAACGTTGTTTGCATCTAACTTGTAGGAGTACTTGAGTGGAAAACCTTTAGGTAGCGCTTAACTGTTGTTGCGTGAAGCAATCACAGCTACCATTGTGCTACCATCTACCCTCGTTTTTGAACGGGTGATTGCTGCTACGGACGCAGTGCGTACTGTCCCCTTCGCGGCTTCATCAGCCAATGAATTCCCTTCAACGTGAACGCCATCACGTTGATGACTCAGTGTGTGTATCACGTGAGCCTTTGGTAGTTCGTTCTTCAACTCTGCTACCTGTTCCCATAGTTTCCTATGTTTAATTGTGCCACCTTTTGCATCTCTGTAACCATTCTGTCCCCAATAATGTAGATATTCGTTGTATAACTGGACACAGTAAAAGGAATCACACACTAATAGTGTGGGGGATCCGTATTTGTCAGTGCCAGTAGTAGTGCTTTTAATTCTGCCAACTGAGCCGTGCAGTCTCCTAGAGACTGTGTTTTGTACAGCTTGGACGGAACTTGCCGTCCTGCATCCTACCTTTTACAATAGCGCATGCTGCACTGTATTGTTGCTTACTCCCTATGGCCGGTTGAGCAGATCTGTCAGTATAAATAATGTATTCATACCGATCTAGAGGCATTATTTCATTAGGTAGAGGATATTCTTGTTCATATTGCAGGAATGCTTGTGTTTTTACACTAGGGTCATATCTGTATTCGACATCTGTTGCAGTGAGAGAATCAGCCCATTGTATCCATCTTGGATGTAACGCTTTTACATTTGGGACGCTTGCCTTTGTGGCAGCCTCTAAGGCCGGTACCGGGGTCACGACAATTATTCATTTCCCTTGAGCTAGTGCTCTTTCTCTCACTACAGCAGTCTGTACTGCTGTCAGAATATTTTCTGTAGGAGCAAAATGCATTTCAGCGTTGGTGTACAAATGCGATTTATATGCAATTGGTACTGTTTCACCTACATTAAAGGTTAAGTAAATGTACCCAGATTGACCTGCGACTACGTGGATCACCAGGTTGCGTACGTTTACACGTGTCTGTAAGTGTTTTAATGATATCATATCAGCTTTAGGGAACGAAGGATATTCATGTGTTCCTGTGTCCATTGTCTAACTGAAAAGTCAGGTCTTATTAGGTCGTAGAAAGGTTTTACTCTCTCTGCGTAATCCAAAATGTATGTTCTGCCAAAATTCAAAAATCCCAGTATGGACTGTAAGTTTTTTAATGATTTTGGAGGTTGTAGCAGTGCGCACTTTTTTAAAAAGTGGGCTGCCAGGCTTATGCCTTCACTTGAAAGCTCATATCCCAAAATAGGACATTTAGGTGGGTTATTTTTGATTTTTTTAAATTAAATTTGTAACCCTCAGAGGCGAAACCCAAAATTATGGTGCTCACCCTGGTCAAGTGTTCCCCTAAGTTCATCCAAATTCTGTAGTAACTCTGTTACCCTCCTTGAGAATAACCCCGGGCTATTCTTATACCCTTGGGGAGTCGACAAAATTGATGCTGGGACCCTACGCTGAGAATGCTGTCAAATATCTGCTTTCAGGCGCTATGTTTTGGCAGAAAAATCCATTTGAGATATCTAATGTTGTTTTGTATTTTTTCCGCACAATGTTATTCATCAATGCGGCACTGTGTGCATTCTGAACCGCAAATGTCTTTGTGCATGAGTTCAGGTGTATATAGTCTAAAACTAGACGATATGAATTGTCAGGTTTCATTACAGGAAATAAAGGATTATTCATTGATGAGGTGCATGGTTCAATCACACCTTGGTATTCCAGTTGATCTAAGTTCTCCCTGACCTGTTTTTTAGCTTCCTGTTTTATGGGATACTGTCTTTGTGGGTTGGGTTTGTTTTTATTGGGATTACGTGTTGGGGTGACGCTTCATCCCACCCTACATGGTTGCGGTATAATGCTGGAGCAAGGGCTACCGCCCACTCCCGTGCATATGTGTGTCTTAGGTGTGCGGGGGCAAGGTCAGAGAAAGCTGGAAAAATTACAGTTTCCCCCTTTGGGCATTCCATAACAATAGTAGGTGGCCAATCTTTTTCCGCTAATAGGATGTCATAGCCTGAAGTCAGGTTCTCCCAAAAGAGACCCTCAACTGGACTCGGCTTGTCCCCCTCCATTTGGAGTGTAATTTCATGTAACTTGTTTGGGACACTCACCCTAGTATCGGGTGTTTCCACCGTGATAAATTCACTCAACTCCGCTGTCACCAGAAATTCCATCAGGTTCCGGCGAGCTATTGTTACCTCTGCCGCGCTGTCTAGCATCGTCAGAGCCCATTCCCCGTTCAGTAGCTGAGGCCTCAGAATTCTGGGCATGTCTAACTTTGAGACCTGCTACCTTCTTCTTTTTAAATTGAGGTTTTGCTTTAGGTTTCTCTTCTTTCTTTGAAGCGTAGTCTGAAGTGCGTTGCTTATCTCTGGGCTTTGTACGCTCTTCTTGTCTTAGTTCTGACCGTCCTTCCCTCTCTGAGTTTTTTTGATGGACCCTGAAAGGAACGAGAGGAACGAGTATCAGTACACTGATACCTATCAGGTTTTTTAATGTTATCTCTATTCCTAAGATTATATCTCCTTTCTGGGGGCTCCTGCTGAGGAGACCTTCCCCTGGAGTGTGATCTGTTCTTTTGTTGTTTATTATTTTCCCATTTCTTCTTTGAAGAAACTGTTGTTTGCTTTGCCTGTTCTTTATCTGAACCCCCCATTAGTTGGGGTTTTACAGGTCTAGCTCCCAGACTGTCTCTACCTAACTCTGCATAAGCAGTTTCAGTTATTTTAGGTAGTTCTGTCTCCTGTTGTAATGGAGTGTACTCTCTCAGACGTTGGCGTATTGCCACTGATGCTGCTTCTCCTTTAATATTCGCCAATATTATCGCAGATACCTGGGCAAAGTTATTTAACAACTTCATCCCCAAGTTTAGAGCAGGTTCTGCTCCATACTCGCTCTGTATTTGTCTTAATACATTTGGTATTACCGCAAAGAAGGGATACCATGAGTCTTGGTATATATTGCAGCGAAGACTGTGCCCCAAGAGGCACAATCCTCTATTGAGGGAGCTAACCCCATGGGCAAGCAAATAGTAAGTATTCTATGCTTTTCCTTAGGACCAGTGTGTGGAAACACTGCCTCCAGCTGTGTTATTTCTTGTGCTATCCAGAAGGGCATTAGTTCACGTTTTGTGGGCATTTTACCCATTACTGCGTGCAGTGTCTGTGGTGTAATTTTTGTTGTAGGAAATTGGACTGGTCCTGGTTGTGTAGCCGGTGCGGGCTGAAGTGTGATTGTTCTCAACACAAACTGTGTCATATTTCTGTAAAGTCTTATTAAGTCTTTATGCTATGCAAGTAAGTCTCCTCCTGGCATTGTGTCAATGTCAGGATGTGGTGTGTATGCCGCTAAAACTGGCCATGTTGCTCCGTCTCTTCCGAGCGGACCGGGTCTTACTCTATTTCTTGTATGGGGGAGGGCGCCTTTAAACCAGTAGAGGTGTTCTTCGTAAGTGAGTGGAATTTCAATGTCCTCATACGAACTATACTCATTTGGTATTACATCTTCTACATAGTAGTGAAATGTTTTCGTTTGTGCATTTGCCTGCGGGAATTTAATCCATTAATAGAATACCTCTGTTCTATGTGATTTGTGCGCCTCAATCACGAAAGTCACTTCCCCACCCCTAATTGTAACACCATATGCTACTAGTTTTAGGGTGACAGCATTTCTAACATTATCTGCAATGTATATTGCATCTGCATCGTCTTCTTCGGCTGTGAAGCTTAGTGCATTCCCTACATCTACGTCTCCCTGTTCGGTCATTATTTTTAGAAAAGAGCGTTTCAAGGGAACTGAGATAAGGTGTTATGCACAATTAGGAACACTGTATCCTTCAAGCTTGATTAAACAAACAGCTAATACATAGGAATTTTCCTACTCAGCTGCGGCGGATTTGTTCCCTCCCACTCCAGACGTCTCTGGGGAAATGTGAGTAGGGGTCTCTGAGAATAGCACGACTGAACTAATCAGATTTGACTGTTAAATAAGTGCCAATACCAACGTTGGCGGCGCCATGTCGTGTAGTTCCTATAAGACCTATATATGATCTGTGCGTTTAGACAACATACACTGTGGGACTGGTGTCCAGACTGATTCCAGACACCCCCACCAGGTATGTTGGCCTTTGTACCAGCTAGCTCGCAATGCCACTATAACCTTCTCTTACCAAGGAGAGAATAGTTCTTGGCAACTATCGAACTTGATAACCCTGATCCCTCAGGACCGTGGAAACAGTAACTTACTTTTCGCTCAGTCACTCGTGCTCACTTGTTCTCAGAGAGATACACAGAATAAACGGTTGGGATGTTTTCAATAAGTATTTATTGAACAGTCGTTATTCTAGCATAAAAAAAGTGTACTGAAATCACCAGTAGACAGTAGCATATATAAATGAGTAGCAGCACTAAGAAAGTAAATCATAAATATAGGCGAGTATATAAAATACATGGCAATAAAAATGCGTACTCCTACGATGCACCCTACCTAGATGTACCTAAGTGTACCTAGCATGTGAGTAGGTGTAAAGCCAAGAATCCCTCTAGGATAAAGCCAACCCCATTACCTGATGTGAGACTGCGGGACCCTGTACTGGTCTCGAGCTGAACACCCCGCAAGCGATGTCAGACCACTGCGAGCTGGAGTATCTGCATGCAGGAACCTAAGCGTCTTGCGACAGTGTGTCGGCATGGAAGTCGTGATCTCATCTCTCTATCTCAGCAAGATGTGGTGTTTATATACCCTAAGGTATCCCCAGGGGGTTCTACCTTGCTGTGCCAGTGTCGGACTTAGGATGACGTCGGGAATGAACTTTATACACAGTTATTATGCAGGAGATGATAGTCCTGCTGTGATTCCAAGAAACTAAGAATCCTCATGCATAATTTATGAGGCCAGTGTCCAGCGAAAATCCCTACGTACTTGTGTGTAGTATTGTAACTGGGTAAAAGGTCAGTCCTTCAAATCCGTTATGTATGTAGTATAGGAGAGAATGTAGGTGAAGGGTTATGATGTTACCTAGACCTATATCGGGGTACCTATATGAAATATAACACTACTAAGGGACGATAAGGAGTGGCACCAATAGGAACTGGTTTCCTATAGGTCCTGATGGAGAGCCAGTAGGGGAAAGGCTCAAAACATGTTGCCCCGTTTGAGGAAGTAGACTCATTGTAGGCCTTTTTCTTCAACACCACCCCCTGTTTTTAAATATACCAACTAGAGGAAGGAATAAATGGAAAAGTCCTACTAGTTAGGTATTTTTAATCCTGTTAGCACTCACTACCCACTCCCCTCATCTACACTGTCTTTATTATAGACATTTTTTCTAAGTGCTCCTGCGTATTCGTCTGGTCGCAGCACGCCTTGATCCGTAGCGGATCGGGATGAACCCCAATGATGAAGCATGCCACCAAGGGGCAACCCTGGTGGGTGAGGGTTCTCTAAGAAAAACTATGTTTTTCTAAACCGTTAAATTACAGTGGAGTGCATGCTTTGAAGCTCCCTCTCCCCCTTGCTGGGTTTCTTGATTTTGTGAGTATATATTAATGAGGAGGGTGAACCCAGTTTATCCTCTTCCTCCCCCCTTCGTTTGATAAACAACTTTAAAATGTCAAAATGAAGATGACATGGTGAAGGTACTTAAAATTGATTAAAACAATATGATTTTTTTATTACATTATGAAATAGACACATAACAAATGACTCATTTTGAGGACACATTTTCTAAGAACAATCAAAGATAAACAATGTAAATAAACACAGTAGTCAATGTGTCAAAACTTTTGTCAACAAACATCTTTGCCCTGGATTTTCCTAATCTTGTCTGTTTGTGAAAAATGTCTAGCACAGACTGTTATACTCATTAGATTAAAAGTTGCTTTAAAATAATTTAGTGTAATAATATGTAAATATATACTTACACTCATGTGAAGAAGTTGTCAAGAACATCGAATGAAGGCTATTACTTCCTCTTCCTCATTATAATCTTCATTTGGCATTTCAACATCCTCACCCGGTGGCTCATCATGTTTTCCTACCTCTGCAATTTACGGGATGTTCCGCCGCAGGGCTATGTTATCTAACATGCAGCATGCTATAGTGATTTTGCACACTTTATCGGTGAGTAGAGGAGGGCTCCACCAGTCTTATCCAGACATCAAAATCTGGCCGTTAGGAGCCCAAAAGCCCGTTCCACTGACCTCCGTGTTCTTCCATTGGCCTCATTGAAGTGGACTTCCCCTGGCGTGGTTGGACTCCTCAGGTGTGCTAACAACCTTGGTCAGTTAGGAGCTGAGACTCCTAAATAAAGAAAAAAAATGAGCCAAACATGTATTACTATTTTTGATCATTAAACTTGAAAATAACTAAAAAAGATATTGACAGATTGTACTTACCATTCAAGCTAGGCCCTCTCAGGTCCAAGTTATGACATTTGCAAGGCGATGGTGCCATTCAGTAGTTTAAAGGAATCATGTGTTGATCCTGGAAAACCCGCACACACGCTCGTGATGTACAAATTTGGTAAGCACACAACTTGCACATTGATTGAATGGGAGTTTTTTTTTATTGCGGTAGACTTGCTCTCTGTCGTGTGGTGGCACCAAGGCAATATGTGTGCCATCAGTTGCTCCAATCACATGTGGTAGGCGACCCACAGCATAAAAATCCCGCCTTCACATTGGCACGTCCTAATTTTGTGGAAACTGTATAAAGCTGTTGATGTGTTTCATCATTGAAGAAGGAACGTCATTGGGGTGCTACAAGAACGTCTTGTAGCACACCACTGAAAGTTGGTTGTGACATTCCACCAGATACTGCAACAGTGTATTGGAATGATCCTGTGGCCACAAAATGTAGTGCTACCATTATTTTCACTAATGGTGTTATTGGTGTGGTATTCCTATTGTGAGGCAGAAGATCTGGCTCCAACTGATGACATAAATCAATAATACTTTACCTATTTAATCTGAATCTTTTGATTATATCCCGTTCTTCCATGGTGGCAAGGTCTGGAAATGGACTCATAACTTGACCCCATCGTCTTCTCACTCTCCCTGGGTTCATATGTCTGCATTTAAAAATGTAAAAATTGCTGTAAAGTTTACAACATATTTTTTAAATAAAACACACCTCATTTATTTTTCAAAAAAAGTTTTTTTACATAATTTTACACAGCATTTATTTGTGTTTCTTTTTTTATTACATTTTGATGTCTATTTAAAAAAAAAAAGAAATGTGTAAATGATAAATTTTAAATGTATAATTTATTTATACGTTTAAAAAAAAAAATTGTTACCTAAAATTACATCAACAGAAGTATAAACAAAACCTCACAACTATCACATTTAACCAGAGTAAAGCACTACAGAATACATTTTTAGCAAAACAAATAAATAACATTAGCATTTTGTACATGTAAACAAACTACCCAAACTTTTGAGTGGTGGTGATGCACTTAACATTAACAAACACACTATTTAACAATCTTAAATGGCGGAAGCCTCACCACACTATCAGGACATTTGCAATTAGACGGAAGTCAGCCGAAGTTGACGGGGTAGAGGATAATGTGTGTGAAAGCAACATACGAAAGCCAATGAAAGTGTCTGTTTCCGTTGACAATCTTGCACGTCATGTAGATGTGCGTGGCATTAAAAAAAGTACACATGCCTCCTAACGGTGCCACCAAGAACACCTCCTCAACTGTTGCTGCTGTTTCCTACCTCTGACAGCTACAATGCCAGGCAAAGCAGGAGACAAGGCCCCAAACGTCTCCCCAGATGAGCTGGAGATGCTGGCTAATGAGTTCCTGTCTATATATATCAAGCTGTATGGCTTACCAGAAGAAAAGGTACATGTTTTAAAGGAAAATGTAACTATGATTAGCTTCTTTTTATTTAAACACTGGCTAGAATGTCTCTTTTAGTTCCTGAGTGAAGTGTAGTGATTGAAGTGAAGTTTCTCTTTATTTGCATTTACATAGAAAAATGATGGTGTGTATTTTTTAACACATTTAAATTATACAACACCACAACATTAGTATTTGTATGTTTTGTGTGTTCAGCGGCCTTTTTGTGTGTGTGTTTATATAAATTATATATATATATATATATATATATATATATATATATATATATATATATATATATATATATTCCAAAATAAAATAATTTTTGCAAATTTTATAATCCAATAATGTAACTCAGCCTAGATGATGTCACTGGCCTGTATTAGTGAAATAAGGACATAAAAAGGGATAAGGTTACTGAACTGGTTACTACAAAATATTTTTTTATTAAAAAAACAAAAAGGTATGCTGTTTTTTTTTCTTCTCAAAGTTTTGTTTATTCAACATGACTTGTAATCAACAT
The DNA here is from genome assembly GCA_963921515.1 of Calotriton arnoldi. Lineage (NCBI taxonomy): Eukaryota > Metazoa > Chordata > Amphibia > Caudata > Salamandridae > Calotriton > Calotriton arnoldi. Next base: position 567,328 of record CAWUFW010007903.1, read on the forward strand.
TGTACATTTTGGAGAGAGCATGAAACACATATAGGACATCGTTCACTCAATTGCGTCAAACAAGTATTCATTTTCTCTTTATGCGAGGTCCTTATGTCTCCCTCTCTTGCTTCGAGTCATGGCCGTTTTAATAAAGCAACATAGACAAAAAAGGGGAAAAAAACAACCCCAACAATGTTGTGAACAACACCCCCTCACCCCCCTCTCCTTCCCCTCCCCTGGTGGTGGTGAATCATCTTGCTAAACGCTATTGGGTAGTCGGGATTGCGTCAGATAATAGGGCATTCTCTACTTTGGTTTCGCTGGACCTAGAGGAACTACACGTGTATCTGGAAATGTTCGATCGAGGGTGTTAAGCCCACTTAAATCTGGAAGAGGTGCAAGGCTCTTACGGAAGGTGGGCATACCGCCAAGGGGAGGCCGCTAGAGAGAAAGGAAACCAGAGGGCCGCACCTATATTACATTTTTTTATAGTCATCTCTAAAAATCTCTGCTAGTCTTTCCATCGTAAGTAGCTGTGAGTGCCATCGTGACAGGGCTGGAGCCTCCCTCTTTTTCCAGGCTGCAGCTATCGTTGTTTTGGCCGCCCCTAAACAGGCCCACACTATTGCTCTGTCTGCTTTTGTCTGATGCTCTAGCTCCGGATCCCTGATGCCTAAAAGAACTTCCTCAATAGAGGTCGGTATGTGATATCCCAGCATTTCTTTGATGTGAGTGAGTATCTCCTCCCAGAAAGGACGATTAGTGGGGCAGTCCCACCATATGTGATGGAAGTCCCCAAGAAGGCCACATCCGCGCCAGCAGAGATCGGAAGAATTGGGGAAAATCTTTTTGAGTTTAGCTGGGTAAAGGTACCACCCAAAAAGGGTCTTGTATTGGGCCTCCCTCAGGTTCACTAAGTGAATGCTTTTGGTTATATCTGACCACAAATGCTTCCATTCCTCTTCTGAGATGTCTCTCCCAATTATTTGTTCCCAGAAAGACATGTAGCGAGCCCGTGGGGCATGTACTGCCGATAGCAACAGAACGTAGAGAAAGGAGATCGCCCCCTTCATGGTGCCCGCCTTCTGTACCCAACGTTCTATCAGGGTGTGTTCTCTGGTGGCGGCTCCCCTCAACCGAGGCTGGGATACCAAATGTTTGGGTTGAAGGTAGTTGAAATGCTCACTGCTTGGGTCCTGGAATTCTCTTTGACAACTTTCGAATGTAAGTACATCAAAGTTGAGGAACATGTCTGAAACCATCAGACATCCCCCCTCCCGCCATATATCGAATGGACCTTCTCGCAGAGCTGGGGTAAATTGGGGTTGAAGTGAATGGGGGTATACGGTGAGGGAAAAGAAGTCAAACCCCCCTCCCTCGTGACTTCATCCCAAACCTTGAGCGTGGTGCGTGTCGGGGTGCTAATGTATGCATTGGCCGGTCTCTCTTTTTTCGATCTCCCAGGTACATCCCAAATCGACCTACCCATTATCGCCCTGTCCATGTGTAGTCAATGCTTATCAGATTCTCTCATGGACCACTCCACCATCACCCTCAATTGGTCCGCCTTGAAGTATATTGAGAAATCTGGTAACGCTACCCCCCCCCTCCTTCTTTGGGCGCCTTAAAACATGAAACGGGAGTCGAGCTTGCCATATGAATTTGGTGATAAGAGAACGGAGCTTGGGTAAAAGATCACGGTCTAAGTCAACCGGGAGTGCCTGAAACAAATAGAGCAATTTTGGGAGCAATGTCATTTTAACGGCATTTTTCAGTCCTGGCTTCCAGCGTTTGAGATCTTGTTGCATTTGGGTCAGCATTGGGGGATAGTTGGCCTTATAAAGATCCTCTACCCTCGGAGTGAGTTGAATACCTAAGTACTGAATGGAGGGTTTGGCCCATTGAAAGGTGGACCGGCCCCGGAGCTGCATGGCTTCTCCTTCAGGAATAGTAAGATGTAGTATGAAGGATTTCGAAGTATTGACTTTGAAGCCCGCTACTGCTTCAAATTTATCTAGTTCTGTCTGCAGTGCTTGTAATGAGGGGCCCGGGTCTGTAGGCATCATTAGAATATCATCCGCAGTGAGGCCTTGTGTTCCGAACCCCCAAATTGTATACCTCTGATCTCTGGGTTGGCTCTGAACTGGACTGCACGGGGTTCGATGCTGAGGGCAAATAGAAGAGGGGACAGCGGGCACCCCTGCCTCGTACCTCTGCTCAGGGTGAATGTGGGCGACTGAGACCCGTTGACCTTTAATCTTGATTGTGGATGTTTGTAGTTAGCCCGGACCATGTTGATGAAGGTTTGTCCGAATCCGAATTTTTGCATGGTCAGGAAAAGGAAAGACCAATCCACCCTGTCAAAGGCCTTCTCAGCGTCTAGGCCCACCAAAAGTGCCGGAATTTTGAATTTAGAGACTTTTTCGATCAAATGAATAGTCCTTTGAATGTTATCGTGTGTCTGTCTACCTTTTATAAAGCCCAATTGATCAGGGTGGATTAGTGAGGGCATTAAAGTATCTAGTCCTGCGGCTAATATGGCAGAGAAGAGTTTGGCATCTAGGTTTAACAGTGCAATGGGCCGATAGGAAGCACAGTTATGTGGGTTTGTCCCTGGCTTGGGAATCACAGTGACCACTGGCTCGGCCATAGAATTTGAGACTACCGAGTCTTCCGCTATTGCATTAAATAACAAGGTGTGGTGTAAGTGCCGACGCAAATATTTTATAAAATTGAGCCGTTAGCCCGTCAGGTCCTGGGGATTTGTGTGGTTTGAGTTTTGAAATTGCTTTCCCCACTTCTTCCTCAGTGATAGGCCCATTTAACTGATCCTTCTCTGCTGGCGGTATCTGGGGGAGTTCTAATGAATCTAAGTATTGCTGCTGCAAGACCGCATCTGGGTGTGTACCTGTATAGAGGTCTCTGTAGAACCCTCCGAAAATGCGTGCTTTGACGTCGTCTTTATGGGCCAGAGTGCCGTCCCTATTCTGTATGCCCCCTATGTATTCACGCTCCCTTTTCTCGCATAGCTGTCTTGCTAGATGAGTCCCTACTTTACCTCCCTGCGCGTAGGATATTTGTTGTTGTATAAGCTTTATTTCAACAGCTCGCGTCATAAAAGCTATAAAACACCATTCTGAAAAGTAGAGTCGATACAATGGCATATTTCAGACAGGTATATACAATCAGTCACTCCAAATATCCTGCTGCTGCCAAAGTGCAGCGTGCTGTTCAGCAAATAGAGCTATAAATGTCATAATTATACAACATGGCAGAATAAAAACATAAATAAAATACATTCTAGGATGGGGAGGCAGGTGCACTAAAATGCTATCTATTATGGTGCATCAGCAGATAGGCCCTGTTTAAAATCGCCCCTCAAGGGAGCATTATGGGGAGACTAAAAACAATAAAGTGCACATGCAAAGATATATAATAAAACATCATTTGCCATCTTAAGAGCCCCCCATCAGCTATATGCAACCCTCTAACTACTATCGACTACTGATTTCCTGTCAGGATCTTTCATCTTATAGACCACGCGTGGCTTAAAAACTTTGCCACACTGAAGGCAAAGAGCCGTCTAGGGTCTGATCTAAGAATGCGCAGGGCAGCGCGATGGTCCCGTGTGCCCAGATTTTGGCAACCGGGTTTAAGCCACTTCGCCCTTGGCGTGGAGTATGCCTGGCAAGCAAACATAACATAGGCAACGCTTTCTACCGGGGCCTTGCAGCATGGACAGTGCTTAGATGTTGGGTTGCGTGTGTGCCAGTTAACTGTAATGTCAGGAGTGTCCCAGGCCTAAAATGAATGTACAGCGTCCTGTCCCAAGGGACCTTGATTATATCTAAAAAGGGCTCTAAGGGGCCGATTCCGATCTCGGCCGGTAGTGCTCCGAATCGGATTCGGATTCACCGGATCCGATTCGGAGCCCTGTTTCCCGACCGAATCGTACACAGGTCCGGCCGAGCGAGTACGATGCAAGCACCCGCGAAATCGCCGACCGACTCGAACGCGGCTTCAACACGCTCCGACCGACTCGCATGGACACGACTCGCACCGCGCTATGGAGACGTTTCCCGGCCGGGTAAGTACGATGCGCGCCGCGAGCAGTCCGACCGACTCGCGCCGTCCGGCTCGAAAAAGCTGTCGGAGCCGGACTTTGGGGGTCCGCGTCGGACCCCCTGTACGCGTAGGCGCGCGAGTCGCACACAGGGGGACCCATGGGTCCCCCTACCTGTGCATGTACGCCGCGATGCACATGGACGCGTACCCGCTGTAGGGGGCGCCCTTGTTCGCCTCGCACCCATTGGAGTCAATGGGAGCCCGCGTACGCGTTGTACGACCGGCTCCCATTGACTTCAATGGGAGTCCGACCGACTCGAGTCCGATAGCATGCGAATGCATCGTACTCGTCCGGTCGGACTGCTAGGGTCCGATTCGGTCGGAATTCTCTCCGGGTCCGGCTCGGTCGGAGAGATTTCCGGCCGGAATCGGAATCGGCCCCTAAATGTCTATCCTGTTTGTGAAGATAAAATTCTGTGGTTAACCTCCCCACATTTGGTTTACTAAATTCTTGCCGGTCCACCCATTCCCAGTAGAGACGCTTGAGCTCTTCTTTCCTCGGTGAGTCCTGCTTGTCCCAATGTGCTTGAAGCCCTAAAATTAACATCATTTTCCTTACACTAGAAATCCAACTCACCTTTCTGCTTGTGTCAAGCCTGATGACCTCAGTTAGGGCTTCCGCATAAGGTGAAAGCTCAGGGGTTCGCCTGATGCGGGCCCAAAAGAGCAACAGGCGAAGCCTTGCTACATCGCCAATGGATCGTCTGCCAATATCGAGCAAAAGGGGGGTAAGGGGAACATATTTGGGCAGCATCACTAAATCCCTAAGGAATTTATGCTCGGATCTGCAGAGATCATGGGCCTTCCCAAACACCCACAACTCTGCTCCGTACAGCGCAGTACTAACTGCCTTCGCATCGTAGACCTGCAGAGCTGGAGCTACTGGTCTGCTGTGCGATGAACGATGTTCCTTCCCAAGTGATCCCGCTACTCTTTTGTGGTTTATCAACATCTTAGCTAGATGGTATTTCCAAGACATATTGTCTGAGAGTCGGACAACAAGGTAATCGAAGGTGCTGACTCTATCTAGGGGAGTACCACCAAGTGAGGGGCTGCCTCTGTACGACTTGTGGGGGTTAAAGGCCATAAATTTTGTTTTGGCGGTGTTAATTACTCACCCCCTGTTATCGCAGAAAAGTTGGAACCTGTTCAAAAGCCGCTGCAACCCCATTGGGGTCTTAGACACCAACAGGGTATTACCTGCGAACAAGAGGGTCGGTACCTTTGCACCCCCCAGTGTTGGTGCATCTGCTGGATCTTCTTGCAGGAAACTGACCTATGTATTCACGCTCCCTTTTCTCGCATAGCTGCCTTGCTAGATGAGTCCCTACTTTACCTCCCTGCACGTAGGATATTTGCCGGAGCCTTAACAGCGTGTATTCCACCCTATTTGTGTAAATCGCTTTGATTTTCCCCTTCAGTGCTGTGAGTTGTCGCTGCAGTACCCGTGATGGTGTTTTCTTATGGTCCCTTTCTACTTTCTCCAATTCCTACTCCAGCACTAATTGTTCCTTAGCCCTCCGCTTGTTTACAATGGAGTTCAGTTCTATGCATTTGCCTCTGAGGATTGCCTTGAATGCATCCCAGTTATTCTGGGGTGAAGTGGCCTGGGGCTAATTTAGCTCAAAGAATTCTGAGATGGGTTTCCTCAGCTTGTCTCTAAGAAGTCTGTCCCTGGTCACTGATACTGGGAAGTACCATCTGTGAGTGCTTGCCCCGTTATGCCCCCATGACAGACTGATAGTTACTAAACTGTGATCTGAAATCGTGATTGGGAGTATCTTTGCTGCCTCTAAGGAGCCTAAAAGGGATTGGCTTATGCAAATGTGGTCTAACCTAGAGTATGTCGAGTGTACATGTGAAAAGAAGGTGTAATCTTTGGTGGTCGGATAGAGCGTTCGCCATGCATCCCGTAAACCCAAAGCCTGTTTCTGCTTAGTTCCCTTAGAGAAGATGCTTGTGACCGCCCTCTGAGGATGAGTGCTATCTATCTCGGCCTGCCATGTCAAGTTAAAGTCGCCCATGAGTATCGTCAGTCCCTCCGCAAACTCGCCTATCTGATCTAGGAGGGAGGCCAAAAACACTGTTTGCCCTGTATTGGGGACGTATGCGGAGATAAACGTGCAAAGTCTGCCTCTCAATTTCCCCTTTACCATGATTATTCTGCCATCCCGCTCTGTCTTAATAGCCTCAGTTTGGAATGTTGCCAAGCTGCGAAACAACAGGGCGACTCCCTTTTGTTTGGAATTAGCGGAAGATCTATAGATTAAGGGATAGCTTTTATGGCGGAGTCGCAACTCTTCGGTTTTTTAAAGATGTGTTTTCTGCAGCACAACCACTTTGAATTGATGGTCAGTAAGGTATTTCCAGATTTTTTGCCTTTTAAGGGGCGAATTCAGACCTTTTACGTTCCATGAGGCTATTGAGACCATATTATTGACCTCTGTACACTGTCCCTCCCATGTCCTCCCCTGCTGACCCTCGATCTCCCTTTGTCCCCCCTGATTGTTTTCTACATTTACCCCTTCCAACAGTGAAGAGCGATCCTGCACTCCCCACCTGTAGAGATTGCCCAACTGACCCTCGGTCCTACCACCCGGTACTCCCCCCCCCTCCAAGTTAGAAAAAGAAAACTTAGCTCCCCAGAAACCCTACGCTGGGCAGCCAACGGGCTCCCAGCCAGTTCAGTTTTGAAGAGAAAGGGTATGGTAACAGGAGACTCGGTCAGCGCCCAGAGCCCCGACCGTCGGATGTTTCCTATATAGAATTCTAGTTGGGAAGAAATCTTTGGTATTACGGTTGAGTGCAGTCAGTCATTCATGACGAAGGTGCGAAAGTTCTTTCATCAGTATTTTGCCTGTTTCCCTCTTCCATCTCTTTGTAGCTCTGTCCCATAGAGTAAGATGGGGACTCCCTCCAGAACGTTGTTTTGACTGTTCTATGCCATCATTTTACGCTGGGCATGCCTTTTGTGATGGTGCGCCATTGTTGTCTCTGCCTTGTTGTCGCTTCCGAGCCTTTCGAAGGGCCTTGGCTGCCTTCATCTTCAGGGACAGGAAGGCCCAAAATGCGAAGACCCTCTTCCAGATTTGATACATGCTGTGGTTTGTTGTTGAGTTCAAAGGTGAGACCAAATGGAAATGTCCATCTGTAGTGTATGTTGTCCTCTCTGAGTTTGGTTGTAATCGGCCTGAGTTGCTGCCTACGTGTCAGTGTAGAGGGCGCCAAGTCTTGAAACAGCAGGCATCTGTACCCCTGGAAAGAGGTTTCTTCCTTTTTCCCTGCGGCTTGCAGAATCGCTTCTTTTGTTTTAAAAGATGGTAACTTGACAAGGATATCCCTTGTGCGCCGACGGTCACCCATCTCCTGGTTTCCTATGCGATGCACCCTATCTATCTTAATCTTCAACTGGCGCAGGCTCAGGATCTCTGCAAAGAGCCCCTCCACAAAGGCCTCCAAATCCGGTCCCTCTGCGCCCTCCTCCAGGTCTCTTATACGAATGTTCTCCCTCCGGGACCCGTTTTCTAGGTCTTCCGCCTTCAGGAGGGCCTGTTGAAGCTGCAAGTGAGGCTCTTGTTGCTTTTCCTGTATCCTGCTAGTGCGATTGTCCAGGTCCTTTGAGTGCTCCTCCATTTTAAGGACTCGGGAGCCCACAGCGTCCACATCTTGCTGGAGGGCTGACATGCGTTCGGAGAGGTCCGTCTTCAATTGTTCCATTGAGGACCACAGATCTTGCTTGATTTCTGCGCGTAGTTTGGACTTGAAGTCTCTGAGGGAGGCCATCAGGTCCTCTCTAGTGAGCGTCATTGTGCTTGTATGTCCCCCTTTGTCCTGTACTTGCCTCCTCTCTGTTGCAACGAAGTATGTGGAGACCTTATATGTCGCTTTTTTCTGTGGCATATGGGCAGCTCAGAGGGCCCTCCTCACTGGGGCAGGTTACTCCCCCTCTTGTATGCGGCCTCTTTACGGAGAGGAACTATGTATTACTGTCCGTCTATTGTGTAAAGGCCAGATCAATAGGACCTTGCACCTACTGTAGTCCGAGACTGCCATCTTAATGTTAGACATGTGATGTGGCTCTGTAGTCACTTCGCCGTGCTCAGCGCTTTTGCTGTTGAAGGTAGGGAGTCAGGGTGTCTCCACTAGTCCCCTAATCGTGTTTCTTTGTCTCCATCCAGAAGACCAATGCCCCCATTACTTCCAGGCAGTCACTTTGCGGGCGCCATCTTAATGTCAGGCATGTGATGTAGATCTGAAATCACTTCGCCGTGGTCAGCGCTTTTGCTGTTGAAGGTAGGGAGTCAGGGTGTCTACACTAGTCCCCTAATCATATTTCTGTGTCTTCCTCCAGAAGATCAATGTCCCCATTGCTTCCAGGCAGTCACTTTGCCGGTGCCTTCTTAAGGTCAGGCATACATTTTCAGCCCCACAGAGGGCCCAGGCATTCTTAACTCCGGTGTAAGTCGATCCGCGGGGGCGGGGCACCCTTCCGGGCCGCCCCGTGCTTTGTTTCAATGCTCTCGCGGGCCCCGATTACCTCCGTCGCATCAAAGCGCCGAACGGCGCTACCCCAGCACGGGGCTGTAGTCATGAGTCGGGCGTCCCCACAATCAATTGAGCGCGGCGCCACATGGAGGGAATGCTCGCCAGGCTCACCCCTCCTGCTGCTCCACACCCGCCGAGAGCTCGCTGGTGTCTCCGCTTTCCGCCTGGGTGCCGCGGCGGGCTTACTCTCGCTCCAGGCCTCCCGCGGGTGCCACCGCCGTCACCATCTTGGCTCCTCGGACGTCTCCAGGCCGCATTCCAAAAGGCTCACTTCCCGGCGATCGCGCTGATATCTTCTTGTCTACGGACACTCCGCTTCATCACGCGGCAATCCTGGACCTGTTCAGGTATTTTTAGGAGTTCTATCCTTAGGGCATCACACTCCGATCGGTACGGGATTCCGGAGCTGGAGTGGATTACATCCACCTAGCCATCTTGCCTGGCCACCGTGTTTTTATTTTTTAAAATGCCTGTGACTGATTTCTCAAAATTGTGTTACATCAAAACAAAAAACAAAAAGTCTCAAAAATATTTTCTTTTTTTTTTAATCCATGCAGGTCAACTACCATCGGAAGAAAGAGATTTGGAAGGCCATCGCCAAAAAGGCGTGGATCCTGAAGGTCTACAAGTGGCGCAGCATCCACTGCCAGAAGAGATGGGAGGATCTACGACGCTGGACCAAGAAGTCTGCAGAAGTCCAGCTCTACCAGTCCTACAAACATTCAAAGCATGTGCGCCGCGCCCTGACCCCCATTAATGGCCCACATACTTGCGGTGCTCTATCCCCAGATTGATGGGCAGTTGAAAGCAAGATAGCAGCATGAAGGGGGTGAGTTTGTTTTGTGTTCTTCTTTTTAAATAACTATGGGCCTGATTACGCAATTCGACGCCTGCCTCGCGGTCACTTGCCCGAGTCTGCCGGCTGATCCCAACGAGGCATACAGGGTGTTTTCCGATTGGATCAGACAGCCACTAGGCAGCCTAATTCCTGAGAAATGGTCAATTAACCGTAAATCTAAAACTAGACCATGGTGTAATGGCGAACTGGCCGATATGCGCAAGAGCTGTAAGAGGCTGGAGCGTGTATGGAGAAGGGACTTCGATCCCACCGCGAAGAACAGCTACCGGGCGGCAATTAAGAGGTACCATAAGGCCATTCAATTGGCTCAAGCGGTATTCTACGCCAATCAAATCCGCGAAAGTGATAACCCAGCAAAGAGCGGGTTCTCGATACTCTCTAGCCTTCAATCCCAGCAGACCGTCACGGGGCCGACCATTAAGTCCAATGAGCAGTGTGAGGACCTTGCCTCCTTCTTTGTTAAGAAGGTGGATAACATCTACAGGTCCTTTCCAACTGCACATAGTAGCAAGCTGGTGGCACGGGGTTGTCATAAGGCGAATACCTTGGATGCCTTTCCGCCTATCGCCGCTGACCAGCTGCGAGCACTGTGCAGTAAAGTCAAGTCAGGATCCCTGCTGACCTGCTCAAACCAGACCAATTTAGGAAAGTGCTTCCTACAATCATATCCCCTATGGGCCTGGTGATAAACAGGTCACTTGCCTCGGCCATAGTGCCCAGGGCATGGAAACAGGCCAAGGTGATACCCCTGCTTAAAAAACCTTCTCTTGACCCGGCCAAACCAGAGAACTACCGCCCTATCTCCTTGCTCCCCTGGGCGGCTAAAATCACGGAGGCCTATGTCAACTCCCTCCTGTCGGACTTCCTGACCTTGAATAATACGCTGGACACCTCCCAGAATGGCTTCCGACCAGGTCACAGCACGGAGTCCGCTCTCCTGGCTGTGACAGAACACCTCTGGTCGGCACTGGACGCTGGTCGCACGTCGGCACTGGTTCTTTTTGGATCTGAGTGCCGCGTTTTACACAGTGTCCCATGTCATACTGTTACGTCGCCTGGAGGAGGCAGGAATCATTGGTCCGGCTCTGGAGTGGCTTGCCTCATTCCTCCATGAGAGGTCATTTGTGGTTATAGCCCCCCCATATGCCTCAGGCGAACACCCCATCAAACAAGGGGTGCCACAGGGCTCCTCCCTCAGCCCCCTGCTATTCAATCTTTACGTCCAACCTCTGGCCGCAGTAGCCAAGAGCAGAGGACTGACCATGGTCTCCTACGCTGACGATACACAGTTGGTGGTGGCGCTGTCGAAGGACACCGAGCAGGACGCCCTTAAGTTTCAGGGCGACCTGGCGGCAGTCGCAGGGTGGATGACCGCCAACTGTCTCCAGCTGAATGCCAGCAAGTCGGAGGTATTGTTGGTGGGTAAGGACCCTGGTCTGTGGAGTGAATGCTGGTGGCCCGCAAGCCTTGGTAGTGTCCCCCCCCCCAAGCAGGCTGTGAAAAATCTGGGGGTGTGGCTAGACTCGTCTCTCAACTTTTGAGTCCAAACCAAAAAAGTGGCAGGGACCTGCTTCGTACTTCTTCGGGGGCTCAGACCTCTACTGGGTTTCTTTGATGCACCCACACGACAGGTCATCATTCAGGCGTCTGTTATGTCAAGACTGGACTATGCCTGCTCTCTGTACCTGGGGTCCAATAAGTCTGAAATTTTGAGGCTGCAAAGGGCACAGAATGCGGCAGCAAGAACCCTTCTAGGTCTGCGCTGGTTCTGCCCGATGTCTGACGCTATCCGTCGTCTGCACTGGTTGCCTGTGGCTAGGCGAATTGAATTCAAAGCTTTATGCATTGCTTTCAAAGCCTTGAAATTGACCACCCCTAACATCTTGGCCAACCTCCTCTCGCCTTATGTGCCCTCACGTCATCTCCGCTCACAGGGTCACCACCTGGTAGTGGTCCCCCGTACACAGAGAGTCCGCGCTGGAGGCCGCTCCTTTCGTAGTAGAGCGGCCCTCCTCTGGAATGCACTTCCAGCTCACATCCGGGGCCTTAACAACCACCTAGAATTCAGGAAGGCCATTAAAACTCACCTTTTCCATGCACCATAGTCCGGCTATCAATTTCCACCCGCTTGTGTCAGTTGCTCTGCTGTCAGCGCCGGGACGCCACTTTGCTGGGGCAGCTGTTTGCGCTATATAAGTCACAGTAACATAACATAACATAACATTATGATGACGGTGGTACCGCCACCGACAGGCTGTGAATGGGAGTCCCACCGCCATCGTAATAGTGATTCCCGCCCGCCACATTAGGATGGCGGGCGGATGTTTGGCGGTCGTAGAGACCGACAGTAATGGATCCTCATCGGACAGAACTGCAATCCCTACAATAGTGGCAGTGCCTGGCAGGCACTGCCATAGGGATTACGATGTTCTCTACCGCCGGCCGTTTCATGGCAGTTTACCCGCCATGAAAAGGCAGGTGGGAAGGGACAGAGGGGGCCAGTAGCAGGCCCCTCTTCACCCATGGCCCTGTGACAAGAGCCCTGGGGGCACCATAACACTGCACCATGTGGCAGGCACCGCAGGGTGCCTGCCACATAGTGCAGGGATATGCAAAAGGTGTATTGTTTGTACTACAGTGTGTGCTGCAGCCTGCAGCACACACCGCAATACAAAATATACACTTTGCGACTGCCTTGAAGGCGGTTACATTGTAATTTGCATGGCGGGACCGCCGACAGCTAGTCGGGCGGTCCCATCCCCTATATGATGGCGGTCGGACGAAAGCCCGACCGCCATCATAATGAGGCCCTATGTTTTGTAACAGCAACAAAATTGGGCATCAACATAGAGGTTGGCACAAGAAGAGTTCTTGAAGGTGTATGTTTTGTACAAAGTGTTTCATGATGTGTTTTTAAAAAATGTTTTTAAAAATAATACAAATATATTTTTGATCACTTACACAGGACTGTTTTGAGCAGATACATGCCTACCTAAAAGGAATTAAACATGATTTTGTTGGATTTTGTAAGGGACAGTTGTACCAAATAGGCTAAAAGTTTTATTTGTGTCAGGTGTGATGCTCCATCACAATTGTGAAGGATGTTACGTTCCCCCTATTACAAGTGAGATAGCAAAAATGCACTTATGATACAGCGGATGCTTCACATTTGAGAGTTAGTATTATCAACAAACAATACTAAACATGTGAGCCAAAATGACATGGCTAAAATTTTGATTGAAAACATAATACAATTACAATTTAATTTACAATGTCTTACTCATTCACAAATGTGCATGTGAGTCAGTCTGTTTATTGAAAAATGAATTCTATAGGCATACATTTACGACAGAGTAAAACATACCAAAAAACATTATTTTTAAGTCCTTTGTTATGCCCAGATGATAAATCTTTAATGAACAAAAATAGAATCCTTAAAGGGACTTTTGCAGATGAAATGTTCCATCACAAACGAAACAGATATTTTGTCCAATCTATTCCAAGGGCAATATTTTATAATGCACTTGGAATTTGACAGATGGAAATTCCATCACTTAAATGTTGGAGTATCCCATCTGCAAAACTCACAATCAGGCACAAAAAATGACTCATTTAGAAATATTTGGAATGCATCAAAGTTTAAAAAAATTAATTGCACATTGCATTTAGATTTTTAAAAATATACATGAATCACTGTATTTAAAACTTTACTGTAATGTTGAACCAATTTTTGACTAAACTGAAAGTCAGATTTAAAAAAAAAATCACAATGGTAAAACAAACTAAAAATGTATTAAGATGTAAAATAAGCCCTATGTATTTACTTATGCTGTTGAAGTCATTTGAAACTATAAACAACATTATTTTTGGATTTCTTCAACAGCAATACATAGGGTGTGATACATTAATAAGCAACTTAAGTACTGAATCAATAAAATTGAGTTTTGTATTTAAAAAATACTTACGTTAATTTAAGTAACATAACGTGTATTTGTAAAACGCACGTTCGCCCAAGGGTATCTTGGCGCTGAATAACAGATGTTCATTGTTAACCAACTCAATGGTACTCATTTTATTGACCTCAGAAGGATGAAAGGCTGAGTGGACCTGCCAGGATTTAAACCTGAGACTGTGAGGTCGAACACAGGCCCCTACAGTGGAAGTATTAGTCCACTAAGCCACCAAACCCGGCTTAGTAAGTTTTACCATTGTGAAATGCCCAAACGAGAAAAAAAAATAGGCTTTCAGTTTATACAAATATTGGTACAACATTACAGAAAATATTAACACACATTAATTCATATTTTTATTTTTAAAAACAAAAAATAAATCTGCTTTTTTTGCCTTCCACACAAAGGGGCCCATTTCGATGTCGGGTAGAAAGCCTGCGCCCGACACTGTCTCGGATTTGGGACGACCAACTTGCCATCGGCGGTTCCAACCGCCGCATTACGATGCGACTTAACACTGTTCAGTCGGATTCCCATTGCTTCCCGTGGGAGCTCGTGTTACACCCGAGAACCATCTGTAACACATGGGCCTATGGGGACATGGGCTGTGTGTGGAAATCCCTGCACCCTGTGGCAGGCACCCCATGGTGCCTGCCACACAGTGCTGGGTTTCATAGGGGGGTGCCTTAGGTACCCCCTCGGCCACCATCTGTAGGCCGCGGGTGCAAGGGGATCCTGCTAGAGGCCCCCAAAGTCATTTTCCGACTGCCTTTCCGTGTCGGCAGGCCGACACAGAAAGGCTGTTGAAAACGACATCGTAATCCCGATGGTGTAAACGCCGTCCATAGGGGGTTACGGTGCAGTTCCAACTGACAGGAATACTCCGCAAGTCGGTCGGAACGAGTCAGAATGATCGGCCGGTTTACGTTTCAACCGCGAACATCGTAATCGGGCGGTCGGACTATAAACCGACCGAGTCGGTCAGAAGGGCTCCGAAGCGGTCGTGAAGATTCCGGCTGTCAGGCAGAGACTTTCTGCTCGACATCGTAATGAGCCCCACAATGTACAAAGGGATTTTTGTTTTATATACATTTTTGTAAAATAAGTTCACTATTCAAAACAAGAAATCAGAGTGATACAGAAGTGTAAAACAGTTCCTGGAGAGAATTGAAAATGGTTAAGAAAAAGGGTCAAAAACAAGATGGGAGCAATAATAGAACAACATAACAAAGCTGCGACCAAATGGTTTCTGAAGATAAACCAAACTTTAAAAGTGTCAAGCAGGTGAAATATAAAAATGTAGAGAAAAAACATCTTCAAGAGCAGGCGAAGGAGACATTGGCCAAGAAGGTAGGGAAAGAGCTGGCCACTGTGTTTTGGGTGGTGAAACATCAGACACTGATGGACACAGTGGCATGGAGTGTGAGGGTCCTGGAACAGAGGGCACCAACTCATCATCTATATCTGAGGACTCCACAAGTGACCAGTCCCTAGTGGTGGTGGACCCTACTGGAACTGTTGCAACCAAATTATTGTCCACCACCCATAGACACATCTCCACTCTCCCTCTTGTTCCCCCCCCAGTTGGCCAAAATCAATGCCTTAAAATAGCTGGGGTCTCTTTTGCCACAGACACCTCCTCCCTTGCCACTGTCACTCCGCCTGTGCTACGTGAGGAGGCTCTTGACCTATTACGCAGCATCTCAGTAGGCCAGACTGCGATAGTGAATGGCATCCAGGGGTTAAGCTGCCAAATGCAACAAACAGTTGCATTTCTGGATGCCTTTCACAGTTCAATGTTTGGCATGCAAAGGTTGCTTGCCAAAATACCAGACTCCTCACTCACTCCAGCCTCCCAACCAGCCCAACCTCCGGCCCCAACTCCGGTCCCTTCCTCAACCCAAATCAAACTCCCACTCCAATCCCATGCATACTCACCTCTTTGCAGGCACACACTCCAACAGACACAAGCAGCATAATCGCACATACATACACACAAAGAAGCACACAAACAACACACACACTATTGAAACTATACCCACAAATACAACACCCTCAACCACCACAACCATTACCCCACCCACAACCACCACCACCACACCCACAACCACCACAACCACCACCACACACCCAACCACCACCACACCCAAAGGCACCACAACCACCACCACACCCAAAAGCACAGCAACCACCACTCATCAAAAGCAACACACACACACACAAACACACCTACATACAAAACAACACCAACCAAAAGCAAATGCACACACTCACCAGAATATCAAACACCAGCCAAAAAACACACATCTAAAAATACACAACAAACACCAGACCCACAAGCAACTGCCACACATACAGACACAACCACCACAACACATTTGTCAAAACCAACACGCTCACACAAAAGAACACCTACACACAAAACAACACCAACAAAAAGCAAACGCACATACTCACCAGAATATCAAACACCAGCCAGAAAACATATATCAAAACATATGCAACAAACACCAGACTCACATGCAACTGCCAAACATACAGACACAATCACATCACCCACTCGAGCTCCCTCTACCACCAAAAGCCAATCCTCTACTACCCCACCTACCCTTACTCCTTCTTCCAAATTCACCTCTTATCGGTCCTTAACCCCTACCAAACCCAAACCAACCACTCCCTAGAAAGATCCTTGAGGTGCCTGCTGTGTGCCCAATAGATGCCCCCTCCTGAGGAGGTTACCCTTTGGACTATGTTTAGGAGGCAAGTTATGGGCAACAAAGTCACAGGGTGTTATTATGGGTAACCCTTTGTTCTTTTTTTTTTTTTTTTTTAAATAAAAATGAATGAGAGACGTATCTCATTTATAAATAAAAAAATTATTTTATAAAGTTTGTTCTAACATTATCATTCATTTACAATTCATTGACTGTTAAAAATGTTAATGATGAAAATGTGAAATACATATTCTTACTTACATTTATGACATATTTGTTAAGTCCAAACATTAGCAAAAAGAATTATGTAATGGACATTAAAATTTTGGTGCAAGCATTCATCATGATAATGGACACTTACACCAAAAAAGTATTGAAATGTTTATTTTTAAGTGTTGATACAGGTGTGTTTTTTATAACTTAATAAATTAAAAAATAAACACATATGCATTACACCTTAAAAAAGAAAATTTAATTAAATACAGAAAATGGACTAGACAAGGGGAAATGTTGCATAAGTAAATAAATAAATTAAATGATTTAAGTTTAGAACTTACATTGATTTAAAAAAAAATTAAAAAACGTTTTACCTTGTCTAGTGCAATCTAGATTATATTAAATTTAAATTAAACAAAAAATGTGTAATGCCTATATTTATAATTTAATAGTTTATGAAAAATAATTAAACATACCTGTATGAACACATTATGAATTTTTATTAATGTCAAATTATGTGTAAGTGTCCATTATCATGAAGGAAACTAGCACCAAACTTGTAAAAAAAAAGATTAATACAGGCGTGTTTCTTTACATTTCTTAAACAACAGCACTACATATATATGCATTACACATTTGAAAAAAATCGCTTGTAAGGGAAATGTAAAAATGTACGAGTCCAGAGCAAACATAAACAGACAATTCAAAAGAAAACAAGTAAAAAAGAAGATTACCTTTGATTCCGGCCACAGCGGCGTTGATTCACTACATGGTCAAGTAGCAATAGCAAAGGTAGGACTTGGATGATCGAGTTCATGATGGAAGCAGAAGTGGAAAAAAATAAAAAAGGTAGGTTTCTACCTTATATCCCTTCGAAACCGCCAACTCAGGTATGGAGGTTTACCTGCCACAGTTACGTCGATGGTAAGGCACATTGTGATTGGCCCAGTGAAAATATTGTCTTGACTCCCTCCAACAGCCTCTTTTACCTATGACGCCATCGACGTGGGAGGAAAATTCTAGCGGAGCCAGCGGCACTCAGACGGACTATTGTACATAGACCCGCCAACATCTAAATTGAGCGGGCAGACCGCCTAGTAGGAGGATGGATTAACCAATGGAAAAGTGACGGCGGGACCAGATCCGCCACGATCCAAATTAGGCCCTAAGTTATGAAGGCTTAAGCGTGAACTGCAAAGCCATCAAAAAAGGGCCCAGCACTATGAAGGTTATAGTTGTGGGTGATTTGAAAGCAAACTCTGGTATTTCTTGCTCACTTATTTGCACTTTAAAAGATGAGGGTATGTGTTCTGCTAAGTGTGCCAGTTTCATAACAGGACTGATTCTAAGAGGACATATCACATGTACACAAATGTTACTGCACGTAGTGTATTAGTTCTACAGCATTCAAGTAGAGACTTTACTCATCTTCCACAAAAGAGTACAAAGAGACGCAACTTGACATCTGTTTGTCTTGTAAAGACCTACTACAATCTTCAGACCTCATTGACCTCAGAAGTGGTGAGGCAGAGTGTGGAGTCTTGGGTGTCTGTTTTCTCTCTTATTCCATTCTCTTTTCCACATTTCTACAACTCACCCTTAATTTCTCGT
Source organism: Calotriton arnoldi (assembly GCA_963921515.1). Taxonomy (NCBI): domain Eukaryota; kingdom Metazoa; phylum Chordata; class Amphibia; order Caudata; family Salamandridae; genus Calotriton; species Calotriton arnoldi. The sequence goes on from CAWUFW010007903.1 coordinate 585,330, forward strand.
ATATGTACAAGTTCTCTTTATGTGGCCACTGGTGGAGATGGTGAGAGACAGACTGGAATATCACTTCAGTTGGATATTGTGCACAAGGTTAGTGCAAACTAAACAGGTGGCAGGGCACACACTGTCCAAAAGAAGACTAGCTTTTTGTTGACCTTATCTTATTTGTGCTTGTGGGAGCACTGGCCGATATGAATTCTGCAAAAACACCTATGTAGCATTAAGGAGGAGGCCATTGATATCCTCTCCCTGTGTGTCTGGGGTGTGGAAAAAAGACTCCCGTCCACGTCCGCCTGAAGAGATATTTCTGCATAATCTTGAAGCAAATGGGTTCTGCCCATTTAGTCCAGTAGGATTTTTTGCTTTTGATAACCGGGTTTTTAGATATCTATTGTAGGGGAGTCTCACTACCCGAGTCTCACTTATGGTAAATTCACGGTAATTGAACTGAGTGTGTTTACAACCAGTGTCCACCTTTATAAAACATGCACACTAAGTTTGAATTAGGGAGGAGTTCTGGCCAAATTCCCCCATTGCCGCGTGGCAGATTTTTAACCCTCAAGGCTTGAGAAAGGTGAACGCGTGCGAAATTTGGCGTCCCCAAGCGCTATTTCCTAATACAGACGGTTGCGGTCAGAGGGTTGCTTCTTGAGTAGATTTTCTGCTCCTCAAGTAAATTTTCTACTCGAGGGGCAGCAAAATCAACTTGAATGGCCACACGCTCTTACGCACCGCATGGTGCCATTTGCTCAGATTTTTCGGCGCTGCTCGCGCTATTGGTGCTAAATTGCAGAGCGAGCAGCGTGACGTAGAATCTTACTGGGTTTTATGTAACCCTGCGTAGTGAGACTCCGTGACTTCCACCCACCCCTAGTTTGGATATGCAGTTCAACATATACATCTTTTGGGTAGTCAAGTATTGTCATATTTTCCTGGCTCAACTCATAATCAAATTCCAGGCCTCTGTTACCCCACTGGGCCAAGTTAATTACTGTTCTCCGCAGCAGAACGAACAAAGGCCTCCCCAAACAAAATGAGAAAATATCAGTTACTGACCCAGTTCCTGTGGAGTGGAAAGGGGCCTGGGGAAAATCTGCATCTGATAATTAACTTGTCACACTCCACCACCTGGGATTGGACAGCCCACGCCCACTTAAAGTAGAAAGCCCATACAGCTTGAGCCAACAAAGGAGGAGCTCACCTTTGAAGTTTTGGTGGGAAGATTTGGCAGTGATATCAGCTAGGCGTAGAGCTGAAGCCCTACGAGGAGCTCTGATCGGAGAAAACTTGATGGCAACATTTTGGATTACCCAGAAAGCTGTGCAGGAGGGTTTGGGACAAGGTTGCATGGATGATGTGGCATCCTAAGACAGGCCAGGAGTGCCCCCCTTGCACAAGAACCAGAGAGCAAGATCTTGGACCTGGGCGGCAACAACAGCAGAGGAATGGCCCGCTGGAAAGATGAGCCACTTAATGCCCTGAAAGACAGACTAAGGACTTTATCACCAGCTGAACCCCAGGACTAGATAGCGTCTCTACGGTCAGTGGCGCTGCCTTACTTATGCCCCCTGAGGACCAGTGGGGGGAAGATCTGGACTTCGGTGCCACCCCAAGTGCTCTGTAATCAACCAGAAGGCTATGGGGCCTTGGAGTGCTGGTAGTGGAGAAGGCTGGTGCAGGCAGCCAGTAAATCCAGCTACTTGCTGAGTGCACCCTTTTTAGAGGCCAGGTGGCCTGGTGAAAATGTTCCTAGTGGCTAGAGCGTGCCACCAGAAGCAAAACGAGCCCAGGATGTGAAATATCTGACATTTTAACAAAGATGAGAAAACGAGCCCATGATGCTCCGCCGTAAGTTTTAGAAATACCACCGGGGTAGGCCATGGTTCAGTGGAACAGCACATTTTTAGTTCATATTCCTACATGGGGAGTGGGCGTGCATGGGGCCAACCCTCCCCTGACTGTAGATTGCCCTGGGGGTCCTCATCTCCCTGAGGCTGATGCAACTATGAATGAGGTCTAGGACCCCGTCCCTAGACGGTGATGGCTCATGAGGAAGGGCTAGCAAGGGAACTCAGGCCCCAGTTCACCCTTCCCCCAGGGCTGCAATCAGCCTTGGCAGTTGTGTTGCCCACCCCTTTACCTGAGTCTGGGGGGACAGGTCTCCTCAACCTCACAGTGCCCTGCTTGTGCTCAACAGCGGCAGGTGCAAAACTGAACCATTTCCACTATGGGCGGATGTCTGAAGGAAGGCAGCTCCAGCTAGATGGAAAATAGAGTAAGTGTTGCCAGCTCCATGTGGTCACCAACAAGTACAGAAACCTGTGGTGCCCCGGGTAGGACTGAGGCACCCACACCCCAAAAGTAAAAGTTGGCAGAATGCAGCACCGGGGCCATAGAGACTGCTATAAAAATTAAACCAAACGAGGCTATAAAGCCACTCATCACATATTCATAAATCCTGGTCCAGAAGCACCCCATAATGCCTTGCAAGTGCATGTTTGCATATTTCCTCCTCCTTGTAGTGCCCCAGGGAAGGGCAGGGGCACCACAAATGACTTACTCAAGTGTTGAAGGGGTCTGCAGGGAGTGGAGCAGCCCCTAGAATTATTTAACACACTGGCCTTAAGCCTTCCAGGGAGCTATAGGTATGCCCATTGGAGAAGTTTTATTGAACTTTAAAGTACTCACAGAACTGGAGGTTTTGCATTGGACTCTGGGGTGCAGGGGCCTCCAGTGGCTGGTCCTGTGGCTGCAAAATGTGGCCTGAAGAAGTAAAAGAAAGATTCAGAAACACATGCTTCTGTTTGAAAAGAATCGCATTGCATTGTTTAAAATGTTTATGGACTTTGCAATGCTTACGTTAATAATGAATGCATTTTAATATATGGTTATTGATTATATTGGCTTTAGTGGTGAATCCTAACATGTAATTGCTGTTTTATTAATGCTTTATTAATGTGGCTGACTCCTTGTCAAAGCCAGTAGACCTGCCTTTATTTATATAAAGACACCTCTTTATATTGTGATGTTGCATCTTGTAAAGAAGGAGAACATTGTGGTTTTGGGCTTCAGGACACACTAGGGGTGCATTGTGATACAAGGATGCCACCAAAGGTAATTCCATCTACCTGGTGTATATATTTGTTATTTAATTAACAGTATTTAGTAGTGTGTGTAGTAAATGTACTTTTCCTTTATAAAAGAAAAAGCACTGACTGGACAATAACTTGTTGAGAGTTGTTATTGCGTGCCAGCAAATTGGTATTGCTAACCCGCACCACCTCCCTGAGTAGGTCTTGGACTGCTCTGCTTCGCTGGTCTGAGAAAGACAAGTGGTACAATTGGGTACTTGGTTCCCATAAGGAGACAATTGCTTGTGAGGAGCTCACTTCTTTCGCAACTAATAACCCAATTTCTTACAGTTCTATAAAGCACTGAGTAGAAATGGCAAGAGATAGAGTTCTCGGCAAATATAATTTATCCTGCAAAATAATATTAGAGACACAGAATTAATCTCAATAAAAGCATACACCCATCTGTCTTAATATTATTGAACAGACTGACAGATAAAACAAGGATTATTCCATTTGAATCAAACAAAATTTAGAGTGCCGACCCAACACAACTTAGAAGGGTAGGTAGGACCTTGTTACAAATTACATTATGGCAACAGACCAACAAGCTAATGTTTATCAATTGGTTATATGGAGAAAAACTAAACAAGTTAAATAGGTATGTTTCTAACTGTATGTAATGCACAACTGACTGTATTCATTAGTGGAGAGCAATGCCTCAAAGTTTTTAGAATGTTAAATATCAATGAGGTGACCCCGTGTTCCTCAGAACCTGCTTGTCGTATATTGTACGGACAAACAATTGGGTCTGTCGGATAGTTGTTCCATTAATCGTATACAGAGTTGACACAGAAAAGAAGAAACATGGAGTTCCAGACAAAAAATTACTGAGAATGATGTATATTTAGTTGATACAGTAATATAAATTTCCATAAATTATACATTAAGGTGCTCTGTACGTGATAGGTGATAGAAAGTGCTCATGCAGTGCATCAAGGAAAATGGTGTTCAAACATTTGTACAAAAATCTGCGATGAGCCTGTCCAAGTTATTCAAGTCTACAGTCTCTCATTGGTGGGCCACATTCATCAGTTCTTAATTGCCCGGAAGTGATTAGTGCAGGATACATTTAAAATTATCGGTGTTTCTACCCTCTTAGGAAGCGTGTGCTTTCTCTACATCATAGAGAGAACTTAATCAGGAATGTATATGGAATGACCTGTGTGATGGAATGTATCATGTCAGACCGCATGTGAAAATAATTGCTAAAGACCAATGTAAGCTTAAGAAACTAGAGTATGACTCACCTGGAGTCGGAGAAGGACTCTATTTGACCTTAATTACAAAAAGGTTCTCCTACATTGCGAAAAGCAGTGGGTTTAATGGGTCAAAATCAAACAGTGATCCCCAAGGTTGGTAAAAATATATGCAAACACTCACCCCTATAAGTAAGTAGGCAATTCCTCACAAAGTCAGGGCTGACAGCACAAAACGCTCATCCAGCATATCCCCTGTTTATATAAAAACGTGATACAAAATGTCAAGGAATTAATCTCACCCAGTGATTAGGTGAGTAGGAAGATTTTTTATTAAACACTCCCCAGATCCAGTAGGATTGCGTGCCTCATTAATGCATCACATCCCAATGCGTATAACTAGTGGGGAAGAAGATTTACAAATCACAATACATCCTGAAACCTCATACATCTTAGAAAATGTTTTGTTATTTGGGATATGCGTACCTTGATCAAAAAGAACTGCTGCCGCTCGATGCAATCCTGTAAGAGGTGTGTGACATCATGTCTCCGAAAGATAATGAAGAAGCTGCACCTTGACATATGCATGCATGCTTCATGCTTTGGAGGAAAGCCTACTATGAAGATGGCCGCGTGTGTGTATGTGTTCCATGCTTGGAAAGAAAGACTTGCAACTTTGTATCACAAATATTGTCAGGCAGGTTATTGAGAGAAATCCATGTACATGTGCGCCTTGTCATCGCACAAAAATCAAAATTAAATATTAAAAAGTCGGGCAGGAGATATGTCTCCAGGGGTGTCTGTATGAATTCAGCATTTTAGGTTCAGCAAACAACGTTTGATGTCAATTTCCATACCTGGGTGAACTGTATCAGAATGCTTATGCATGCATTTGTTTTCCCGGTTATACATTTACATTATGTTATAAGAATAAAAAAAAAACGTGTTGGATGTAAGATACATGATTTGTCATCATATCCGAACTGCATCGGAAATATTATGGGCCTCATTACGATGTTGGTCGGAAAGTATTCCGACCGACTCCTTATCGGAATGGTTTGCGACCGAATCGGATTCGGGAAGTCCGATCGACATATTATGATGCTTCCGAACACCATTCGGTCAGACTCTCATTGTCTTCAATGGGAGCTTGTGTTCCGACCGACAACACAGGCTCCCATTGAAGAAAGGGGTGGTTGCGGAAAACCTTGCACCCTGTGGTGGGCACCCCACGGTGCCTGCCATACCGTGTATGGTTGGAAAGAGGGGACCCATGGGTACCCCCACGAGCCCCAACCGGTGGCCTTTGGGTGAAGGGGGGCCTGCTATGAGCCCCCAAACTCGGTTTCCGACAGCCGATCCGTGTTGGACAAACCGAGTCGGAGAGGCTGTCCAAATCCGACATCTTAATACGTCGGTCTGAAAAGCGGTCCGTAGACCTGTACGAGTCGGCTCTGCCAACTCGGTTTCTCCGAATGCCAGTCGGAACCGAGTCAGAAAGTCCGAACGGTTTCCGACTATCTTAATTGGTTGGTCGGATATGTTTCCGAGTCGATCGGAAACGCGGGTTACGACACGGATTCGGACAAACCGAATTCTGTTCTGAGCCTTTCCGACCGACATCGTAATGAGGCCCTAAGTGTACATTTCTTATACCTGTGACCGCACATTTACATTATGTACAACAGCTATGAGTGCAAATAAGTCACCACGTTGTAAAATCATCACCAAACCCGGGACAGTGTACAATTTCTAATGTCTTTATATAGTTACTAACACAAACCTTTGAAACAATAGTGATTGGATTAGACATCATAGTTTGAAGGTGACACACAGTACCCAACGATTTCAATGTAAAACAAAGCTATTGTACATATAAACTCTAACAATAACCCACTCTCATCCACGGTTGAAAATGACATATTGTCAGGAAGGTTATTGAGAGAAATCTATGTACATGTGTGCCTTTTCATCACACAAAAATCAAAATTAAATATTAAAACGTCGGGTAGGACATATGTTGCCAGGGGTGTCTGTATGAATTCAGCATTTTGGGTTTAGTGAACAACGTTTGATATCAATTTCCATACCTGGGTGAACTGTATTAGAATGCTTATGCGTGCATTTGTTTGCCCAGTCATACATTTACATATTGTTATAAGAATAAAAGAACCGCGTTGGATGTAAGATACATGATTTCTCATCATATACGAACTGCATCGGAAATATTATGTGTACATTTCTTATGAGCAGCCCCACTTTACATTATGTACAACAGCTATGAGTGCAAAAAAGTCACCATTTTGTAAAACCATCACCAAACATGGGACAGTGTACAATTTCTAATGTCTTTATATAGGTATTAACACAAACCTCTGGTGATTGGATTAGACATCATAGTTTGAAGGTGACACACATTACTCAACGATTTCAATGTTAAACAAATCTTATTGTACATATAAACTTTAACAATAACCCGCTCTCATCACTGTTGAAAATGGCAAAATGTTTGGTGATTTCCTCAAATACATTGAGTCCCTTTTGCACAGTATTCAACAGGTGTATCCATCTGCATTCCCGCAGATTCAAAACAGTGTTCAAGTTACCACCTATGGGATTCCTAAATACTTTTTCTAGAACCAGCCATTGAGAGTATCAGCAGAATGGCAGACCTTGATGAAATGTTCCACTATGGCCCCTTGTTTCTTACAGTGTATTCTACTTCAAAGCTGTAAAATCCTGACCTTTACTTTCTGCCAGGTCTGACCAATATAAGCTAAATTGCATGGACATTTGATTACATAAATCCCATCTGTGCTGTTACAATTGCTATGGTTCCTCCAAGTATATTTTTTCTCCTCATGTACAATTTCATTTGCCTCGATAGTTAGGACACATGCCTTACATTTTTCACACAAGAGGTGTCCCAAAATGGGGGCAAAAGATTGGGTGGGTCAGGTGTTTTCAATAGGGTACACACAACATGGTCTCTAACTTTTTAAAAACGAATAATGGTTTTTCTCTAGTGCCAAGTTCTTCACAGACCTGCCCACAGTGCCTGTTGACGATTTCCTTAATGTCATTTTTCTGGGTGCAAAAGGTGGTTACACATATCATCCTTTTGCTCTTATTGTCTGTTCTATTCCTGGGTTCCAACAAAGTCTCCCTTGGGCTTTACCAGGCTGTTTGCGACAGAGCCATTTGTTTGTCTGTACAGTCCAAGTTTTGACAGGCAATATTTACACATCTTCCATTTTAGTATATTTCTAACCATCCAGTTAAATGTGTGAATTTATATATATTTTATACATACATTTATGCATTGACAGTGAAAATAATTATGGTCCAATAAAACTGCAGTAATAAACAGCAGTTTCACTAATACACATTACGCTTTTGAACTGTAACGTTCATTCTGTTTATAAATGGTTCTCTTAACCTCATCTCCAGGACCAATATTTGCTTTAAATATACTATGCTTATATAGGACATGTGAACTTCAGATGAGACATATAGCACATGTTTATCGACCTGTGTTTAAATAGCCCGAGGCCACAAGTCAAAGGCTATACCAGTTTTGTAACCTCCCAAGTGGTCCATAGATGTGCACTCTGTTCGTGAAAAGTGCAGTCCGTATTTCATATATGAAACCAAAAGATGCAAGCCAAAATGCATTGCGATCGTTAGGACAATATGGAATTGGGAGGAAAATAAATACACTATTGGATCAATGAGAAGGGAACGAAAAGGGAATGGAATTTGTCAAATGTATTTTTTTTAAAGTAGGAAAAAAGATAGATTAAGCTCTTTATTAAATCTATTTTATATTACTGTCAATAGCTTACTCATTTCCACCACAGATGGGTGAGAAAACCATATGTTTGTTTATAAGACCCTTTTGATTTATTTCACTGCAACCTTCCGATCAAGGGATTTCAAAACATTAAGGAACAGGAAGAGACACTTCAAAAAGGCTTCCATTTGTATATCATATTTAAAAGATGAGCAGTGACATATGATTTGCAGATGAGCTATTCAAAAATCAAGGTTTCTGTTTCATTGTTGTCTTTTTTTAAGAGAGGTCAGGCCGTCATAGAAACATCACTGAAAAGTATTTGAAGTGTGTTGTTAAGAAAATAATTCAGCTTTAAGTTATGTAAAGGAGTGCAAGAATGAAGAGTATTTTCAGCCCAGGCACAAAAAGGATGACAGCTTCAGGTACAGAGCTTCAGAGGGAATTAGGTTGAGTTTAATTGTCTCTTGCACACAATTGGCATTTTGAAATTAACTTTTAAACTAACTATGTAATAATGTACAATAAGATATAAATATGCATGCATTGAAAAATAATACTTCTTAGTGTTCTAATTGAAAGGATTATTTTAGACATGTTATGCTTTCATGTGTCGAAGCATGGATAGTACTCACTGTGTAAGTGGAGGATGACAACCTGGAAACATTGTCTATGCATTAGGAACATAGTGCACAACTGTTGACTGACAGGCTTAGAGGAATTGTATTGTTTCATATATATTTATACCATGCCAGTAAACATTCAATGTAATCCAAAACATTGTTTGGAACAGGTGCACTAAAATATGCATATTCATATATTTATTAATAAACTGCAAAGTTCATATTTAATGTCATTACCATATTGCACTGTAACTGATGTGAGAAAGCACTGTCTGTTGTCATACTGTATGTATGTTACAATGACTTGACAAAGGACATCAACTCTGCTAATATTTGTGAGACCTCGTGGGTCATGAGCCTGTTTGCTGGTTCTTTTTAAATTGCTTTGTTCATAACTACTACACATGAAAAAACAGCATAAAATAAACCATGCATGTAGCTGGGAAGAGATGAATGTGCTACTTATTATCATTTTTGAGGGAAGAGAGAGGTCTCATGACCCTCTAAAGGTCTCGCCTCTCGTGATTCATGGTTGCTCCCCACACTCCACAGTGGTAATAAATAACATATTACACTGAACATAGAACTAGGAAAACCATAGCTCATACAGGCCGTGGTTATAAGTAGGTTGTAATCGGAAATGATATTTACCACACCCACTAAATACCTTTGCCCTGGGATGGGATGTTTGCTGGGTGCAGTATATACTTCTGATTCAGAGCTTTGTAGGCGGGCATGAGGCATAAATATGTGGAATCAATATTTACCACTCTGTATTCTGCATGTTTCATCTTTTTAGGCTGTTTCCCCTTGATACATTCCTCCAGTTCTTTTTTATCAAAAATGATGGAGGGATTCCCAGGGGTAATTACCCTCAACCAAGGGTAAATGCCGCAGGTGGTGATTGCTGCATTAGCATTGTTTTTTCCCTCCTATTCATAATCAGGGGCTATTAGAAGGAACAATAATACAAGGATCCACTCACACTAAAGATTGCTCCGCATTGTCAGTTCTCAACTTGTGGTTAAAAAGAGGAGAGAAGTACTAGTACTAAGTTAAGTTGTATGGCATATACACTGAGATGCCAGTAGTTGATGGCACAACAGAGGAGAGACACACCTCATACTTCTTAAGTCAGGAAATATTTTTCTATGAATGACTGTTCGTTCATACAATACACTGAGCCACACAAACCAGTTGCTAATGAGGTCAAGTGTGTGCTTAATTCTACTCCTTGGGCATCCTGTTATCCCTAGTTTGAGTCAATTTAGTAACTGAAATTTACTTCCAGGTCATATATTTCAGTTAGTCAGTAATGGAAATACATCTGTAGAGATTAATGATTGCCAGTAGAAACAAAACTTTAATGTGCACTCTTGTTTTATAATAATTAAGGGGCTGATTTACAGTTTGGCGGAGAAGGACACAACTCTGTCTCCGTCGCTGACATACTCTTCCAACGGCCCAACGGAGTACGGGCTGTCTGAGGTTTGGCCATTCGACCGCCCGCCTGATTTAGAGTGGGTGATCAAATGGCCAGATTTTCCTCTTCTTTTCACCGCGTTAAAGTTAAAGGTTTGACAGATGGTACCATCATTTTTACAGTACCATCCGTTAGACTTTTAACTCATTGACAGGAACTGCAGTTCCTGCCAATCACTGGATATGTCCGCTGAGGAGGTGGACATCTCTAAATTTGGAATATGGGTACTCTGAACTCTAAATCAAACCCTAAATCACAAACGTTTAGTCAAATGCTTCATGTGTTTTAAAAAAAATAAGATTTGAAAGAACTCAGCAGTAAAGAATTCACATTAAAGATGATGAACGAAGTTCCAAGTGCCCCACTGTTTTTTCAATGACTACAGCATATTAAGCGAATGACCGATTCAAACCCTATCACTCCACTACAGAAGAAAAAGTCGCCTTGTTAGGGTATGTAGATAACAGTCACAACACCAGAACAATCAATTTGGAAGATAAAGTGTTTCTTCAAATATGTACGTTTAATACTGTCACTTCTACTGCAATAGGATAATGTGGTAATCAGTTGCATGAGCTGTCAGAGTTACAAAGAATAGTTCACATTAACAATAGGTTTTATTTTCACCTAAAGGCAATGGAATAAAGAATATATTCACATGGATAAATGAGGCATAATATATTATGGCCAGGGACACCGGAGTTATGCAGCAATCGAAGACCACATTATGGAGCAAAGTTGACTAAACTATGGGTAAAAAGGCAAATTATGCAAGATTATGCAGCATAATGCAGCATGTTCCACAGTAATGGTATTTCGCTGTTTAGTCATTTTAGCACAAAATACTGTGTGAGCAACTGTTTCACTGATCAGGACTAATTTAAAACATTTATACATAGATCAGCAACTGAAAGATGGCCAAATTACCTTTGTAAATGGTCTGCCACAGTGCAGGGCAATATGTGTGTGTTTTATGGTAACGTTTGAACTGGAATACATTCTTTTATTGAAATCTGGAAATTATGCACAAGGTGGTGGGTGGTTTATGTGACAAGTACAATAAATCTATAATTATGTGGAGAGTGCTGTGGAAGCAGAATAGCCTAATTCCAGTGGCCCTGTTTTTCTGAGAATGGGTAAACCACAACAGTCACAGTGACACCTTCACATTGTAATAAGTAATTTAATATTTTCAATCCAGACCATTCATATATTTATATATATATGTATTATTTCTGCCGGGAATAAATAAATAGACTTCATTATCCCATGGTGCCGGTGCCTGCTTTCAGAAAAGAGAGGCAGGAATGCCTTTGAGATATATATATATATATATATATATATTCACTGAAAAAACCATAGGTTTTAGGGACAGTTATAGTTAGTTGGACATTGCACTCGTACAAAACCCGTGAAATTCCCCTGTTATAGTTAGTTCAGCTAACTATAACTCGCGCCCCCGCAATGCACTGCTGATGACGTCACATATTACATCACTCATGACATGGTCAGTGACATCACTGATGACATCACTGATGACATCTCAAATGACATCACTGATGACATCATCCAGTGACTGTGTGTTTCTGTAAAGTTTAAATATGTTTAATATATATAGGGAAAGGCGTATTGAAGAATGAGTGGGTGTATAAGTGTCTGAATGGATGATTTAGTACGTGAGTGACTGACTCTACAAGTGAGTGATTAAACGTATCTTACTGAATGCATGGGTTAGTGACTAAACTGTGTGAATGTCTGTATCCGTCTGTTTGTTGGTGTGTAAGTGGATGCACGGATTTGCGAATAGCTACATGAGTGTCTATATGGGTTATTGATTGGTTCTCTGAGTATCTGTATGGCTGCCTGAGTGTTTGTGTGGGTGGGGTGTGTGTGACTCTATACATAGATGTGTGAGTGGGTGATTCACTGGGTGCATGAATTCAAGAGTGCATCTGTGATGGACTGCTTGGGTGGGTGAGTGTGTGTATGGGTGTGTTAGTGAGTGAATGTATATCTCAGTGGTACATGTGCGAGTAACTACATATGTAAAAGGCAGTATATATGTGTGTTAGAGTATTTAAATGGCTATAAGTGAGAGTGTGTTATTGTGAGAGTGGCTGTATGGATGCGTGTGTGCTTGTATCAGTTATTGTATAAGAGGGTAAGAATGTGCTAGTATTTGTATGAGTAAGTGAGCTGGTGTGTGTATAACTGTATAGGTGAGTAAATGGGTGTGTGATTAATTTTTTGCATGACTGACTAGGTGTGTGAGTACCTCTATGGATGAGTGGCGGTGTGTGAGTGTTTATATAGGTGTATGAGTGCATATGATAGTCCTGTACTGAGTGACTGTAAGTATGAGTGACTGTACAGGTGAGTGAGTGGATGTGTGTGTAGACCTAAGAATCAGTGAGTGGGTATGTAGTTTTTGGTGTTGGAGTGTCTATGGTTTTGAGAATGGCAGTCTGTAATTTAGAGTGGGTGTATCAAAAGTTATATTAGGGTGTGAGAAGATGCATGAAATTATCACATGGATGATGTCATCAGTGATGTCATTTGAGATGTCATCAGTGATGTCATCAGTGATGTCACTGACCATGTCATGAGTGATGTAATATGTGACGTCATCAGCAGTGCATTGCGGGGGCGCGAGTTATAGTTAGCTGAACTAACTATAACAGGGGAATTTCACGGGTTTTGTACGAGTGCAATGTCCAACTAACTATAACTGTCCCTAAAACCTATGGTTTTTTCAGTGAATTTCAAAGGTTTTTTAAATGCTAATTTCTAACTATAACGTGTCTGAAACCTATGGTTTTTTCAGTGAATTTCAAAGGTTTTTTAAATGCTAATTTCTAACTATAACGTGCCTGAAACCTATGGTTTTTTCAGTGAATTTCAAAGGTTTTTTAAATGCTAATTTCTAACTATAACGTGCCTGAACCCTATGGTTTTTTCAGTGAATTTCAAAGGTTTTTTAAATGCTAATTTCTAACCATAACGTGCCTGAAACCTATGATTTTTTAAGTGAATTTCAAAGGTTTTTTAAATGCTAGTTTCTAACTATGCCAACAGAGGTAGGACATGTGAAGAAAGAAGAAAAAACGCACAGAAAGAAGCAAAAGATGTGCAGAAAGAACCAACAGAGGAGCAGAAAGAGGCCTTGTTGCAAAATCATCCTGTGCCCACAACTTTTTCAGACGGGTACTGGTGGTAACTGACTCTGACTAACCAGAACCAGTGCGCGTTTGCACAGTGGTGAAGGGAGGGGGGCCTGAGGTGACATGTGTGCAAACGCGCCCCGTGGCGCGTTTTAAGTTGCGGGATTAAGTCCCCTTGAATCCTGAGGGTCCCTGGGGCCCAACTAGCCCCCCAGGTACCTACAGTTAGGACCACAGAGCTGAGTTGCAGAGAGGCGTTCCGAGGCCACGCACTTTTTTCACCTCTCTGCAACGCAACTCTGTTGTGCTTACTGAAGGTACCTGGTGGGCTAGTTGGCCCCCAGGATTCAAAGGGAATTAACTCCCCAACTTAAAACGCACCACAGGGCGTGTTTGCGCACATGTCACCTGAGGCCCCGCCCTCCCTTCACCACTGTGCAAACGCGCCCCGTGGCGCGTTTTAAGTTGGGGGATTAGGTCACCTTGAATCCTGAGAGTCCCTGGGGCCCAACTAGCCCACCAGGTACTTCCAGTAAGCACCACAGGCCTGCGTTGCAACGCCTGTAACAAATTGTGCAGTTGTGTTTAGGTAGTGAAGAGGGTCGTGCAGGGGTAGTGTTTTAGGGTTTAGGGTAGTGCAGTGGTGTTTGTGTAGTGTAGGGGGTCATGCTGGGGGTAGATTTAGGGTTTAGGGTAGTGCAGTGGTGTTTGGGTAGTGTAGGGAGTCGTGCTGGGGGAGTGTTTTAGGGTTTAGGGTAGTACAGTGGTGTTTGGGTAGTGTAGGGGGTCGTGCTGGGGTTAGGGTTTTAGGGTTTAGGGTAGTGCAGTGGTGTTTGGGTAGTGTAGGGGATACTGCTGGGGGTAGTGTTTTAGGGTTTAGGGTAGTGCAATGGTGTTTGGGTAGTGTAGGGGGTACTGCTGGGGGTAGTGTTTTAGGGTTTAGGGTAGTGCAGTGGTGTTTGGGTAGCATAGGGGGTACTGCTGGGGGTAGTGTTTTATGGTTTAGGGTAGTGTAGGGGTTCGTGCTGGGGGTAGTTTTTTAGGGTTTAGGGTAGTGCAGTGGTGTTTGTGTAGTGTAGGAGGTCGTGTTTTAGGGTTTAGGGTAGTGCAGTGGTCTTTGGGTAGTGTAGGGAGTCGTGCGGGGGGTATTGTTTTAGAGTTTAGGGTAGTGCAGTGGTCTTTGGGTAGTGTAGGGGGTTGTGCGGGGGGTAGTGTTTTAGGGATTAGGGTAGTGCATTGGTATTTGGGTAGTGTAGGGGGTCATGCGGGGGTAGTGTTTTAGGG